>CM021107.1:524904919-525036684 GCA_007115665.2 Sequoiadendron giganteum
AAAACACATGAAGGAAAAAAAGAATTCAAGTTAACATGGAAGAGACCTAAATGCCCTGATGATATGCATCATCCTTGATGTGAAAACAAAAAATTTGAAAAATAGAAGAATGATTAAACATATAGAAAAAGTTATGATAGATTTTCTCTTGTATCCAATTACCTACAAGGGTAATGAGGGTACTCTAAGGGAGAGAGAAAACATAAACAAAAAAGTATGAGGGAACATGAAAAATACACAAATCTAATCTAAAAATAAGAAGAGGTACTTCTCTAGTCAAGCACCTCTAACAAGTAACCCTACTCCAAATTTCTAGATTATCAAAAGGGAAAGGAGGAAAAGCTTGTATAGGGAGGGAAATGAGAGAAGATTCAATTAACTCATGTGAATCAAGAGAAAAGGAGCAGGTAAGTTTAACATCCCCATTGACAAGATTGTGCAAGGTTAGTGTCATCAATCTAGAAAAGATGGATGATAAAGTTGGGATTTCCTACAACCAGACAAGCATACAAGTTTATTTAGAGTGAAGTGTTGTGAATGAACATGAGGAGGCTAGAGCACTAGGGATTCATTAACAACCTCTAAAAGAGGGGCAAGGATAAACTCAGGAGAAAGAGAGTTTTCTATAATAAGAATGAAACAAATCAAACTAGAACTATGTGAGGATACCAAGGAAGAATTATTATGACCATTGTTCAGGATGACATCAGGTTCAAACTTAGGCTTAAGAGAAGTATGGGCTCAATAAAAGGAGGAAGGCTAGGTAGAGAAGTAATTGGTGTATAGGCTCTAAGGAGGGATTGATGAACACTTGTAACCACTTAGGACAAGGTTCATCAAAGTCTGATGCAGGAGCATCTAGTGGTGTAAGGGAAATTTGGCATCACCAAAAAAATATTTTATTTCCATTTTTTTGTAGTTTCCTTAGTTGTCTTGGGGTCCATGGTGAATCATGCCATCTTTGGATTATTTAGAACTTTTAAACAACTAAAAAATAGTAACTTACTATTTTTAGTAAGTTGACCTATTTGGATTGTATGGACACAAAAATTGACCCCAAGGATTTAAATTAGAAAATAGGTTTTTTGGTGAAAGAATCATCTCAAAATCTTATACTATTTGGAAGATATTAAATTTTCATCCCAAGGAATTTCTCCAAAGAAGTTTAAAATTGAAATTTGAGGCCCTTCAAAGCCCTAGAACAAGGTGCAAAATATCTAATCTTTTATATCTAGAAAAATACATGGCTATAGATCTCTTCACAAGCTTTCCAACGATATGTTACAATTAAATTTTTTATTTTCAGATCAAAAGTTATGGCCCCACGAAGTTTCCCCACTAAAAAGTGAATTTCATTAAAATATCTTCCTAGGCAAGAAATCAAATGGTGGGAATTTTGGCACGAAAACAAAAGGGAGGTTACACATTCTAGAACATTCTAGGGCGATTATTGGGTAAAATAAAACAGTTAAGTGGGGGTTGTAGAAGGTGGATCCTTTAGTGTAGATTATGGGTCTGAATAATAGATTCTCTTTCAAATTTTATTCTATTATAATGAATCAAGCCCATGAGGTTGTAGCATTGTAAGTTATGAATCTATAATTTTATTTTCTAAACATAATTGAAAGTGGGTTATTTTTTGTCTCGTATCTTTTATGTTGGTATCTATTGTTGTGTTTTGTGTGGGTTTTGGGTGTTGTATCCCTCATCAAGTGGTATTAGAGTGGATTTTTCTGAGTGTGTAACTAGATTGCCAAATGTGAGATGGTTTTCATGAAGTCTTAGGGTTGTGGGTTTCTTAGAAAATTGATTAAAATACCACCACGAAGAATCCATTGTGGTGGAAGAAACGTTATTGTACAATAAGAGGGTTCTAGATCCCTACAAAGACAAGTTCAAGCACTACAAGAGGAGCTACATCAAGGATTTGAGCTAAGAAGAGGAGACGAAAGGGAAGATGAAGTTGAAAATGAGGAACAATTCAAAGAAGAACAAGATGTAGTAGATCCAGAGCAAGTAAGGTTATTTAAGGCCATCTCTAAGATTGGGAAAAGGCCAAAGATCAATATTTCTACATTCTTTGGGAATGTTTACCTAGAAGAGTTGATTGATTGGATGAATGATATGGATGATTAATTTGAGTACGAGGAGGTGGAAGATCTTGAGAGGGTCAAATTCTCAAATACCAAGCTAAAGGGTCATGCAAATATTTGGTGGAAAGAAATACAACTAGAAATAAATCAAAGATGAAAATAGAAAATAACAAGATGGGACTAGATGGGGGACAAATAAAAAATATAGTTCATTACTGTCGATTGTGAGCTATATTTGTTGAAGAAGAAGCAACAACTAAAATAACTAATAAAATATATCAAGGAGTATATAGAAGAATTCTACCATCTCCTGATCAGAATAGGCCATTCTGAGACTAACAAGGAGAAAGTTTCTTGTTATACAAATGGGTTAAAACCGAGTATTCTTGAAAGGAGTTGATTTTGGTAAGAATTTCAACCATTGAAGATGCATATTAGTTTTCTTTGAAGGTAGAATAAAAGTTGAACATAAGGTTTGAAATCAACCAAAGAGGTGGAGGTCATGGAGAAAAGACTAGTAGACTATCATATGGAGGCCAAAGTGAAGATCAAAAGAAGACTAAAATATTTAATAGCATCTACAACTAGAAAGGTGATAACACCTACCATCCTTGTGATTAGAATAATGGAGACCAAAGAGGAAGAGGAGGATCTAATGTAACCTATTTCCAGTGCAGAGAAGGACATAGAGCCTATGAGTTTCCTCAATATCATGGAAGGACAAATAGAAGACATGAGGGTAATATACAAATTGACAATGTAGATAAATATGCTTAGTTTTAACATTCTGAGGATGTAGAAAGAGAAGAGGTTCTTGTTACTAGAAGAGCCTTGTTGAATGAGGAGAAAGAACCAACTAAAAGGAATAAAATTTTTTTCACTATATGTAAGTTTGAAGGTAAAGTTTGCAATATTATTATTGATGGAGGTAGTGCTGATAACCGTATTTCAGAAGACATGGTTAGTAATTTGTGGTTGGAGAGAAGAAGTCATCCAAATCCATACCATATTTCTTGGTTGTAGAAGGAGCATAAACCTTTGGTAAATGAACAATGTCTAGTAAAGTTCAAGATTGGAAATTACCATGATGACATATTATTCCTATGGATTTTTTCATATGTTGCTAGGCAGACTATGGTAGTTTGATCAACAAGTGGTTCATGATGGACATGCTAACACATATTCCTTTCCAAAGGATTGCTTTTATAATAATTTTAAACCCCTGAGGGAGGGAGAAGAAATGGTATGTAGTAATGCAAGAATATTTTTGGTTGATGGAAGAAAGTTCCTAGAAGGTGTGTGGCATTAGCATATGTGTTTTATATTGATCCCTAGAGTTGATGAAGAAGATACTATTGAGGTACCTATAGAGGTTTCAGATTTGTTGAGTGAGTTTCAAGCTATTATTTTTTATAACATACCTGAAGGATTTCCTCCACTAAGAAATATTAGTCATAAAATAGACTTGTTTCCTAGAGCTAGTTTATCGAATAATGCAACTCATCGTATGAATCTAGTAAAGAGTAAATACTTGAATAGACATGTGCAAGGGTTGTTGTGAAAGGGATTGATCATAGAGATTTTGAGTCCATGTGCAATACTTGTAGTACTAGAATCACAAGAGGATGTGGAATGGTGGATGTGTATACATTCTAGAGGCATCAACAAGATCACCATCAAGTATAGATTTCCCTTGTCGAGAATGGATGACAGTATGGATTTCTTGAATGGGGCTTAGTACTTCTTGAAGATAGATTTGAAGAGTGGATATCACCAGATCCAACTTAGAGAAGGAGATGAGTGGAAGACAATCTTTAAAACCAAGGAGGGATTGTATGAGTTGTTAGTCATGCCTTTTGGCCTAACTAGTGCACCAAGCATATTTATGTGTCTTATGAATGGGGTATTTAAAGAATTTTTAGGCAGATTTTTTATTTTTTATTTAGGTGATATTTTCATTTTCAGTAAGACATTAGAGGAGCACCTAATTCATATCCAAAGATTTTTGAGAAGCTAAGGGAGGAGAATCTACTGATTAATTTGAAGATATGTAGCTTTGTGAAGAGAGAGTTTGTGTATATGGGATTTTTTCTCTTAATAGAGGGTCTTAAAATGGATCCATAGAAGGTGAGATCTATCATTGAATGGCCTACTTGGAGGAGTGTTACAGAGGTAGGGTAATTTCATTGTCTCACAATTTTTTTCCGAAAAGCTTATTAAGTATTTTAGTAGTATTTGTGCATCTCTAACTAAAGGAATGAGAGGGGATAGAAAGGATTTCAAATGGACCATAGGATCAACAAAGATTTTTTATATGTTGAAGAAGGAACTAAAAAAGAAACCTATTTTGGCACTTCCAAATTTCAATAAGGTTTTTTAGGTAGATTGTGATGCTAGTGTCATCACCATAGGAGTTTTTTTGAGTCAAGAAGGTAAGCCTATATTGCCTATTTTAGTGAGAAGTTGAATGATGCTAAGAAGAAATATTTTGTCTATGATTAGGAGTTTTATGTTATAGTTCAGGCTTTGAAGAAATGGAGACAATATTTCTTTCCAGATTAATTTCTCTTATATATTGATCACTACGCTTTGCAGTATCCTAATAGTCAAGGAAATTTAAATAAAAGGCACTTAAAATGGGTTGAGTTTTGATAGATTTATACTTTTTTTTTGAAGCATAGGAGTGGAAGGTCAAATAGAGTTGCAAATGCTTTGAGTAGAAGGGAATTTTTTTTGATAGAGATGAATATAGAGGTTGTTGGGTTCAATGAACTCAAGAGTTTGTATCTTGAAGATCCATACTTTGTGAAAGGTTGGAAGGATTGTTTGGAACCTATTATATTGGATAGGACAAGATGGTTGGATTTCCTAATCCAATATGGGATGTTGTTTAGAGGAAACCAATTTTTCATTCCAAGGAGTACTATGAGAGAGAATCTAATCAAGGATAAGCATAGTGGAGGATTGGTTGGACATTTCGGTCGAGACAAGATGATTGCTCTTTTTTAGTGAGAATTATTACTGGCCACAATTACAACAACATGTGAATAATTTTGTACAAGGTTGTAAATTATGTCTAATGGTGAAAGGAATAAGTTAGAATACTAGATTGTATTAGCCATTTCCTATACTTGAGAGGCCATGAGAAGATATTAGCATGGATTTTTTTCTTAGATTGCCAAGGACACAAAGAGGGTATGATTCCATATTTGTAGTGGTAGATATATTTTCAAATATAGCACATTTCATTCCATGTCATAAGACCGATGATGATGTTCATATTGCAGAGTTATTTTTTAGAGAGGTTGTGAGACTACATGGTCTACCAAAGAGTATAGTTTCAGACAAAGATACCAAATTTGGTTCTTATTTCTAGAGGACATTATGGAAGAATTTGAAGATAGATTTGAAGTTTCGTTTTGTGCACCATCCACAAAGTAATGGAAAAATGGGGGTGGTGAATAGGATTTTTGGTAACTTGTTGATATTCTTAGTAGGAGATAGACCCAAGGGATGGGATTTTATTTTACAATAGGTAGAATTTTCTTTAAAAAAATTATCAATAGGAGTACTAGTAAATCCAAATTCTAGATTGTACATGGGAGTAGTCTGAGGAATGTTTTTGAGTTGATGAAGATGGAAAAAGGAGAGAAGATTAGTGTTGAGGCTAAATATTTTGCTAAGCTCACCTGAAGAACTTACATGAAGAGGTGAAGAAATATATCAATAATTCTTGAACTTCTATCTTGCTATTTTTCCTTGATGACAATATTTGCTTCAGTTTGGCATCTTTGTGGTTGATTACTTAGTTGAACTATTTCCATTCTGTCATTGGCAAGTACATACTTCAAATTATGATATTATCTTTGGTAATATTAATCTCTTGACTCCATTTGTAGATCACAAGGAATGTGGTTTATAGTGAAATGATTCCATGTTCAGGTGACATGTTTCTGATTTGACATTTTATGCTACAGTGATTCACTTGATTATATGATATTGGACTATTCAGTGATCTATAGGATTATATGTGTTTGGCTTGTTCAAATTTATAACATTATGACACTGATACATTTTATTTGAACAACATTAGAGGTGTGCTTCTCTGTTCAGATTCTATCCAATAATGATTTCAGTTATGTTTGGTTCTTGGAATTACAATATGTAGTTGGTTTTTAGTTTTAAGAAAACCCTATCGGGTTTCCTTAACCAACTGATAATGTCTTGGGAATATGGTATATGGTATTTGGCATGGGTGAATGGCATATTGAACTTAGCATGAAAATTAGCCTTTACTGCATTTCATAAGGCTTTGGATATATTGAGTATATATGATATTATATGGAATTCGGGTGTGGATAATGGAAAACATATTGTTCATCCTTCTGCATGTGATTCAGGTTTCTTAGTTAACACTTTACTAGGCCTTAAGGCCGACATCAGGTAAGGTATGATGATTTAAAAATTGTCACCATTGAAGTGACTTGGACTTGATTACATGGGAACAAAATGTCTAAGGCAATAGACATTTTATTTGTAATAATGCAAGGCATTATTAGGTCGACATTACACATGCTTAATCTTTGAATAGTAGTAATGAGTTTGTTGGCATGCTTTTTTATTGGTTTGGCCACGGACTTCAAAAGGCATTATGAGTTTTGAATTATTAATTTAGTCCTTTTGTTCTTCAAACTCCATCAAATTTTCTAAAAGATATCAGTTGGTATGCATTGGTAAAGCTTAGGGAAATTCTTTTGTTTCACTTGCTCGAGGGTTTGGAACCCTAACTTGGCTACCACCATGGAGATCTTCTCACAACCATTTCACTGTGTTAGTTGGCCTTCAGACTTTCTTGGATAGCGCATGGGGGAATATGAAAGAGCATCACCTTGGTTGATTCTCTTGTACATCTCTTGTCACTAGATAAGAGCTTGAAATTGGAAGTTGCTCGGGTTGCTCTATTACTTGGTTGGTCTGGTAAATTGCTACATGCAACATCTATTTCGGTCTTCTCGGGTATTCTTCTCTTAGATTGCTTTGGAAAATAGCTACCTCTACTAGTAGAGTTAATGAAAGATAAGTGTGTGCTTTTGTATGGAAGTTAGAAAATGAGTTTATTCTTTTCATGGTCAGATTTGAAATGATTACACAAAATCTGGAGTGTATTTAACAAAAATTTTACCATATCAGATTTATGAGTCATGGTTTTTAGTTTGTGGGTAATCATGAAATCTTCGAATCTCTTTAGTTCCTTACCTAGAGTCATTGGTAACTATTCTTGAATGCTTGATTATATGATTCCAGTTACATTTTTGTTCCAGCTGGTGTTCAAGGGTATTTTTCATGAATTCAATACATGTTTTTTTGTTGTTTGGATAAGCACTGCCTATGCAAGCTGCTTGAAAGGACAAGGGTTCAATTTGTTTTCTAAATTTGCATGTTGCTTGGTTTTTCCTATCAGAAGAAATTGAAAATTTTGATCTTTATCATGGGAACACTGTAACATCTGGTAAGGTTGCTCGACAGGAAGTGGTTAATCTAATAATCACCTTTGTTTTGTTTTTGAAAAGATTTTTAATGAGCTACTATTGTAACCTCCCTTGAATGTAATGTTGAAATCTATAAAAAAAAAGAAAATAGAGAGATTAGGGCTTTGATATAAAGGAAAAACATTAAGAGAAAACTTATTTTTCAAGAACTAGAAAACATGTATGAGAAAGAGTGTGAAAAACCACTATGAAAATATCACTGTGAATGTATTGAGGAGATATTGTGTATTGAGATTGAAACTCAAAATTTATTAGCTATTTCCTCAAGCTGTCTTAAGGCTTGAAAATGGGTAGAATTATGAAGGGTCATACTTGAACCCTTAGAATTGTAAACATTGTCCCTCAAGAGGCACTTGATAGGAATTACAGAAATAGAGAGATCCTCCATGTCATTGTATGTCTTAATGAAAAAGTAAAAGGGGTTGGTGCTCTTTGAAATTGGTGTTTCTAAAAGAGGGGTTGGTGCTCCTTGAGGGGTGCTCAGAAATCAGCCTATGAGGCATTGTCAAAAATGATTATTGAAATGAAAGCCTAAAAAGGCAGTAGTTTAGGAGTGGTTTTTCTACCCTAGGAGGGTTTTCCACTCGACATCTCTTGTGTTTATTTTATTATCTATGGTTCATCTGATTCATTGCATGGATGCTTTAATATGCCATGTTTCCCTATTACAATTTTCATTTCAGTTTATGTGATTTCATTCAATGCATGAATGAGTTTATCATTGATAAATGAGAGCATACATTTGGTTTATTTCAGTTTTATTAAAATTGTGAAAATGATTAAAATCACTGATTCAACCCCCCCTCTCAACGTATTTTCACTCCAACAATTGGTATCAAAGCCTAGGGTCCTCTAATAGGTCTTTCCAACATAGGATTGATTCTGGCCTTGGAGTCTATTCAAAATTTCTCAAGCTTATGAAGGCACATCCATGACTAGAGCTCCATTATTTGATGGAACTGATTATGTATTCTAGAAAATTAGAATGGAGACTTATTTAACTTCTATTGACCTCAATGTTTGGAGCATAATATTGAATGGGTACACTATACCAGCTACTCTGCTTACTACTTTTGATGGAAAGAAAAGATATGAAACTAATGCTAGAGAAAAATATGCTCTCTTGTGTGCACTAACTAATTATTTCTTTATTAAAGTCATGCACTATAGCTCTGCTAGGGAAATATGGGTTAAACTTGAAACTATTTATCAAGGGAATGAAAAAGTAAAACAGTCTAAACTCCTCACTCTAAAACACCAATTTGAAGAAATAAAAATGAGGGACGATGAAAAAGTAGCTAATTACTTTTTGAGAGTTGATGAAATTGTCAATTCCATGAAGGGTTTGGGAGAAGAAGTTAAGGAATTTGATGTTGTAACTAAGGTCATCAAAACCTTAACAACAAAATTTGAAGCTAAGGTCGCTACTCTAGAAGAGAAGAAACACTTTGACCAACTTACCCTAGACAACCTACAAGGCACTTTGACTACCTATGAAATGAGAATCAGTAAAAACAATTATTATGCTAAAGAAAATACCTTTAATACTGAAAGGAAAGAAAAAGATGAGGCTACTAAATCAGAATTTTTCGATTCCAAAGAATCCCACTTTTTTAGGAATCTGAAAAAAGGGCTCTGGAAAGTATAAGGGAAAACTTCCCTTTAAATTATTTAACTATGGAAAGATAGGCCACTTTGATGCAAAGTGCCCCTATGGTGATCCAAATAGTGATAACGACAAATCTGAAAAATTGACTAAGAAAAAGGCCTATAAACCTAAACAAAAATTCAACTTCAAAAAGAAGAAAAGTTTGTTCAGCAAAAATGAAACAGACTCTGAATCTGAAGATTCTTTAGATGAAGAGGATGAAAATCTATTCATGGCTGAAATCATTCAGCAAGAAGAAACTAATAGCAATGATGCTGAAGATGGTGAAGTGGATCTTGAAGGTGAACTGAAATGTGCTCTAAAAGAGCTAAGAAAACTTTTTTTTAAAATGTGTGCTCAAGAAAACAATTCTGCTCAAGATCTTGCACAAGAGAAACTCAAAAATATTGAAATAGTCTCATTAAATACACAACTTGAAGAATCCAAGAGAGTTGGAGATTGTCTTTGTATTGGCATAAACTTTAAAGATCAAGAAATTCAAAAACTTGAACATGAGATTGTTGATCTCAAGAAGACCATTGAGAAATATCAGAGTACTCTTAAACTGAACAAGGACAAAATAGGTATTGGATTTATGAAAGGCGATTGTTCAAATGACAATGCAAAGGATAATGTTGTTGTTGGAAACAAAAGTGTTGAACCTAAACATCATGATTCTGATAAGGATCATGCTCATCCTTTTAGGATTAATAGAATGCCGTATAATTCTAACCCTTTCTCTTATGGGTACTATTATTTCTGCAAAAAAATTGCCACAAAGTGAGCTCTTGTGGATTTATAAATCCTAGAACACCCAGATTTGGTTATAGGAAAAATCTTTTCTTTGCAAGAAAGATTAGATGTTTCACATGCAAGTCCATGGGTCATTCTGCTAAGCAATGTAAAGCTGACCAACTGAATAAATAGCAGAAAACTAAAATGGTTTGGAAACTTAAAACTATACACAACATAGAACAAACTATGTTAGTTCAAACTACTTTCCACTCTGAGAAAAAGGACTTATGGGTCCTGGAAAGTGGTTGTTCAAACCACATGACTGGTGACAAAGAAAAATTCACTAATATTGAAGATTATGTAGGTGGATATGTGAAGTATGGAGATAATTCAAGTATACAAATCAAAGGTAGAGGTTCACTTTTTCTGAATGAAGACACTCTTATTTGCAATGTGTATTATGCAGAAGGATTAAAGCACAAACTTCTAAGTTTTAGTCAAATTTGTGACAATGGCTATCAGGTCCTGTTCACTTCACAGGGATGTGAAATTAAAAATCAGTTTGGAAAAGCTATTGTTGTTGGAAGAAGGACTAAGGGAAATATCTACAATCTCCTTGACATGTCTAGAAATGAAAATAATCAAGGTATGTGCTTAATGAGTCATGTTGAAGAAATTTGGCTATGGCACAAGAGACTAGGTCATATTAATTTTGACAATATGGTTAGGATTAGTAAGAATCAGAATGTAAGAGGTCTTCCTATTTTGAGAAAACCTGAAAATGCAGTCTGTAAAGAATGTCTCAAAGGAAAGAAAACAAAGGTAAGCTTTAAATCTAAAGAAAATTATTCTACTGGACCTCTCCAACTTGTTCATACTGACTTATGTGGTTCTACAAGGACTAGATCTATCAATGGCGAGAAATATTTGATGCTATTTGTTGATGACTACTCTCATATGGTAGGGGTTACCTTTCTCAAGCATAAATCTAAAGCTTTTGAATATTTTAAAGTCTTTAGAAAAATGGTAGAAAGGGAGTCAGATTTAAAATTGAAATGTCTAAGATCTGACAAAGGTGGTGAATTCACCTCACAAGAATTCATTGACTACTATGAAAGACATGGCATAAAAAGACAATATGTTGCTACTAGAACACCTCAATAGAATGGGGTTGTTGAAAGAAAGAACAGGACTGTAAATGAGATGGAAAGGACTATGTTGAATGAAGCAAATCTGCCAAACATGTATTGGAAAGAAGTTGTTCATACATCTGTCTATATTTTGAATAGAGTCCAAATTAGAGTGAAATCCAATTTCCCTCCATATGAGCTATGGTATGGTAAATCTGCCTCAATTAAATATTTCAGAATATTTGGGTGCAAATTTTTTGTTAAGAGAGATGATGATAACTTAGGCAATTTTCAATCTAAGTTTGAAGAAGGTATTTTTTTGGGATACTCTACTCACAACAAAGCCTATAAATGCTTTAATCATAGGCTGAATAAGATTATTGAATATTTCAATGTCAAATTTGATGAAAATATGCTTTTAGATGTTGAACCTATGTAGGATGATGAGGAAGAATAATTTGAACCAAAAATAAATTCATAAGACTTTGAATAAACAAATCCTAAAATAGAATCGGCAAATCCTAAACTAGCTAAAGCAAAATCTAAAGATGTTGAAACTAGCCTTGAAAAATGTGTAACAAAAAATCCTTCAAAACCTCTTGCTACAAACCATCCTAAAAATATTATTATTGGAGATAAATCTCTAGGAGTTCAAACAAGGAGAATAACTATTAACTATGATGAAAAATATCACATAGCTGAGCTTATACTTTCTGTTTAATTACACAGTTTGAGCCAAAAAAAATGATGAAGCTCTAACTGATGAATGTTGGCTTAATGCAATGTAGGATGAAATTAAGCAAATTGAGAAAAATTGGACTTGGGAGCTAGTCCCAAGACCAGATGACAAAAATGTCATAGGAGGTAAATGGATATTCAGAAAAAAAAACAAATAAAAATGGCCATGTTGTTCGGAACAAGGCTAGATATGTCTGCAAAGGATATTCTCAACAAGAAGGTATTGACTTTGGTGGAACCTTTACACCTGTAGCTAGACTTGAATCCATTAGAATATTCTTGGCCTATTCCATTTTCAAAAACTTTACTTTATATCAAATGGATGTAAAAACTTCTTTTCTGAATGGTTATTTGGATGAAGAAGTTTACATAGAACAACTTGAAGGGTTTACTTGCAAAAACAATCCCAATCATGTTTATGGGCTGAAAAAGGCTTTATATGGCCTAAAACTGGCTCTTAGAGCTTGGTACTCTAGACTGGACAATCACTTATTGTCAAAAGGATTTATTAGAGGAGGTGTAGACAACAATCTTTATGTTAAGATTGAGGGTTCTGATATTTTAGTTGTTGAAATTTATGTTGATGATACTATCTTTGGCTGCAACAATATTTCTTTGAGTCAAAAATTCTCACAGATTATGGAATCTAAGTTTGAAATTTCCATGTTAGGAGAACTATCCTTCTTTTTAGGTCTTCAAATCTCTCAACTTGAAACTGGTATTTTTCTCTCTCAAACAAAATATGCGAGAGAAATGTTAAAGAAATTTCAAATGGATGAATGTCATCCATTTAGCATTGCAATGGCTACCGGATGTAAACTCAGCAAGGTTGATGATTCTCCTATTGTAAATCCAATTGACCATAGGTCAATGATAGGCAGCCTATTGTATCTAACACCCTCAAGACCTGACATAATGCAAGTTGTTTGCATGGTTGCATGATTTCAGTCATCTCCTAAGGAATCTCATATTACTATTGTTAGAACGATTCTTAAATATGTTCAAGGCACTATTGATTATGGACTCTGGTATCCTAGAAGCAATGATTTTTCATTAGTGGCATATACTGATGCTGACTGGTTTGGTAATCTAGATGATAGGAAAAGCACCAGCAGTGCTGCTTTCTTTCTTGGTGATCAATTAGTGGCATGGCACAACAAAAAGAAAGAATTTGTTTCACTCTCTACTACTGAAGTAGAATACATTGCTGCCACCTCTTGTTGTACTCAAGTAATCTGGCTATCATAGACATTATCTGACATGGGTATTGAAATTCCTAAACCTGTTTCTATTCTGTGTGATAATACTAGTGCGAACAATATCTCTAAGAATCCTGTTATGCACTCTCGCACTAGAAACATCGCTATTAAATTTCATTTTCTTCATGAAAAGGTACTGGCTAATGAGGTTTCTGTGCAATATATTCCTTCACAAGCACAATTTTTTGACATCTTTACTAATCCTTTGCCTAAAGAAGTATTTGAAAGACTTCAGTCTAGATTGGGAGTTGTCTCTCAATCCTTACTATCTTAATTCTCTATCTTGGTGATAGGGGGAGCTGGTTCACTCTCCTTGCAGCTCATAATTTGTTGCTACATTGCTATAGCTGCAGCTTCATGGAAATTCACTATTGGTTCCGGTTCATTATTTGTGGCTTCCCTTTATCCTTGTGACGAAAAGGGGGAGAATTATGAGCATTTGGTTCCGGTTCATTATTTTGGCTTGGTGGCTCAGTTTTTTCCATCATGGACAAAGGGGGAGTTTTTTGAACTTTTATCTTGCTATTTTTCCTTGATGACAATATTTTCTTCAATTTGGCATCTTTGTGGTTGATTACTCAGTTGGACTATTTCCATTATGTCATTGGCATACTTATTTCAAATTATGATATTATCTTTGGTGGTACTGATCTCTCAACTCCATGTGTAGATCACAAGGAATCTAGTTTATAGAAAAATGATTCCATGTTCAGGTGACATGTTTTTTATTTGAAATTTTGTGCTATAGTGATTCACATGATTATAAGATATTGGCTTATTCAATGATCTATAGGATTATATATTTTTTCCATATTCAAATTTCTAACATTATGACACTGATACATTTTTTCTGAACAACATTGAAGGTGTGCTTCTTTGTTCAGATTTTGTTTGGTAATGATTTCAGTTATGTTTGGTTCTTGGAATTATAAAATGCAGTTGGTTTTTAGTTTTAAGAAAACCCTATCAGATTTCCTTAACCAACTAATAATGGCTTGGGCATATCATATATGGTATTTGGCATGGGTGAATGGCATATAGAACTTAGCATGAAAATTAGCCTTTATTAAATTTCATAAGGCTTTCGATATATTGAGTATATATGGTATTATATAGAATTTGGGTGTGGATAAAGGCAAACATATTGTTCATCCTTGTGCATGTGATTCGAGTTTCCTGGTTAGCACTTTACTAGGCCTTAATGCCAACAATAGGTAAGGTTATGATGATTTAAAAATTGCCACCATGGAAGTGACTTGGACTTGATTACATGGGAGAAAAATGTCTAAGGCAATCGATATTTTATTTTTAATAATGCAAGGCATTATTAGGTCAGCATTATGCATGCTTAATCTTTGAATAGTTGTAATGAGTTTGTTGGCATGTTTTTTGATTGGTTTGGATACAAACTTCAAAAGGTATTATGAGTTTTGAATTATTAAGTGAGTCCTTTTGGACTTCAAACTCCATAAAATTTCCTAAAATATATCAGTTGGTATGCGTTGGTAAAGCTTAGGGAAATTATTTTATTTCACTTGCTTGAGGGTTTGGAACCCTAACTTGGCTGCCACCATGGAGATCTTCTCACAACTCTTTCACTGTGTTAGTTGGCCTTCAGACTTTCTTGGACAACGCATGGGGAAACATGAAAGAGCATCACCTTGATTGATTCTCTTGTCAGTATCCTATCACTGGATAAGAGCTCGAAATTGAAAGTTTCTCGGGTTGCTCTATTGCTCGGTTCGTCTGGTAAATTGCTACATGCAACATCTATTTCGGTCTTCTCAAGTATTCTTCTCTTAGACTGCTTTGCAGAACCATTACCTCTACTGGAAAAGTTAATGAAAGATAAGTGTGTGTTTCTATATGGAATTTGTAAAATGAGTTTATTATTTTCATGGTCAGATCTGAATTGATTACACAAAATTTGGAGTGCATTTAACAAAAACTTTACCATATTAGATCTATGAGTCATGGCTTTTAGTTTGTAGGTAATCATGAAATCTTTGAATCTCTTTAGTTCCTTACCTCGAGTAGTTGGTAACTGTTCTTGAATGCATGATT
The DNA here is from genome assembly GCA_007115665.2 of Sequoiadendron giganteum. Lineage (NCBI taxonomy): Eukaryota > Viridiplantae > Streptophyta > Pinopsida > Cupressales > Cupressaceae > Sequoiadendron > Sequoiadendron giganteum. The sequence goes on from CM021107.1 coordinate 524,920,136, forward strand.
ATATGATTTCGGTTATATTTTTTGTTCCAACTAGTGTTCAAGGGTATTATTCATGAATTGAATACATGTTTTTTTTCTTGTTTCGAGAAGAACTGCCTGTGTAGGCTTCTTGAAAGGACAAGGGTTCAATCTATTTTCTAAATTAACATGCTACTTGGTTTTTCCTATTAGAAGAAATCAAAAATGTTGATCTTTCTGATGGGAACACTATAACATCTGGTAAGGTTGCTCGACAGGAAGTGAGTAATCTGATAATCACCTCTATTTTTGTTCTGAAAATATTTTTTACAAGCTACTGTTGTAACCTCCCTTGAATGTAATGTTGAAATTTGTGAAAAAGAAGAAAATAGAGAGATTAGGGCTTTGATATAAAGGAAAAACATTAAGAGAAAACTTGTTTTTCAAGAACCAAAAAACATGTATGAGAAAGAGTGTGAAAAACCAGTGTGAAAATATCACTATGAATGTATTGAGGAGATATTATGTATTGAGATTGAAAATCAAAATTTATGAGCTATTTCCTCAAGTTGTCTTAAGGCTTGACAATGGGTAGAATTCTGAAGGGTCATACTTGAACCCTGAGAATCGTAAACATTGTCCATCAAGAGGCACTTGATAGGAATTAGAGAAACAAAGAGATCCTCTGTGTCATTGTATGTCTTACTGAAAAATGAAAAGGGGTTGGTGCTCCTTCAAATTGGTGTTTCTAAAAGAGGGGTTGGTGATTAGAAACCAGCCTATGAGGCATTGTCAAAAATGATTATTGAAATGAAAGTCTAAAAAGGCAGTAGTTTAGGAGTGGTTTTTCTACCCCAGGAGGGTTTTCCACCCAGCATATCTTGTGTTTATTTTATTATATGTGGTTCATTTGATTCATTGCATGGATCATTTAATATGATATGTTTCCCTACTACAATTCTGATTTCAGTGTATGTGATTGCATTCAATACATGAATGATTTTATCATTGATAAATGAGAGCATACATCTGGTTTATTTCAGTTTTATTAAAATTGTAAAAATAGTTAAAATCACTGATTCATCCCCCCCTCTCAGTGTCTTTTTCACTCCAACAATAATATGAACTCCCAATATTAAGCTAAGGGAGATCAAAACAGGAGGTATAAGGAGTTTTAGATAGGAGATGAATTCATGGTTCATTTGCAAAAGGAAAGGTTTCTAGTTGGTACATACAAGTTAAAGATGAATAAGTTTGGACCATGAAATATCCTAAAGAAGCATGATTCAGGAAATGCATATGAGGTAGAGTTTCCTAAAAAAAATAATGTCTCATCAATGTTTAACATTATTGATTTGATAGAATATCATGAATTATTTAAGGAGAATGAATTGATAGAGGCATAGTGGACTATTTCAAAACCTACATCAAAATAGGAAGAGATAGAAGAAATTCAGGATAGCCATGTGGGCAGAAGCACAATAAACAGGAAATATGCAGAGTACTTGGTGAAATCGAGAGGAAGACGTTTTGAAGATTCATCATGATTATCTGAAGTTGAGGTTAATCATCCTGGTTTCCCTCTAACACTTGAGAATTGATAGGGTCACTTTTCAAATTACCTTTCCAAGAGTGTCTAATGCAGAAGTATCCAATGGTGTAAGGGAAAACTTACATCATCCAAAAATATTATATTTTTAATTTTTTATAGTTTTATTAGTTGTCTTGGGGTCCATGGTAACTCATTCCATCTTTGGGTTAGTTAGAAGTTTGAAACAACTAAAAATAGTCACTTTCTATTTCTAGTAATTTGACCTATTCAGATTGTATAGAGAAAAAATGACCCCAAGGAGTTCAATTTAAAAATAAAAAAATTAGTGAAAGAATCATCTCAAAATCCTATACCATTTGGAAGATATTAAATTTTCATCCCGAGGAATTTCTCCAATGAAGTTAAAACTAAAAATTGAGGCCCTTTGGAGCCCAAAAATAGCGTACAAAATATTTGATCTTTTAGATCTATCAAAAAATGGCTATAGATCTTTTCACAAGCATTCCAACTATATATTACAACTGAAAATTTGAACTTTTGATCAAAAGTTATGGCCCCAAGAAGTTGCCCCACTAAAAAGTGAAATTCACTAAAATATCTTCCATAGGAAGAAATCAAATGGTGGGACTTTTGGTGCCAAAAAAAAAAGGGGAGTTACACTTTCTATAACATTCTTTGGTAGTTATTGGGTAAAATAAAAGGGTTTTGTGGGGGTTGTAGAAGGTGGATCCATTAGTGCAGATTGTGGCTCTAAATAATAGATTCTCTTTTAGAGTTGATTTTGTTGTAATGAGTCAAGCCCATGAGGTTGTAGCATTGTAAGTTTTGAATCTGTAATTTTATTTTATAAAAATAATTGAAATTGGGTTAATTTATTTCTTTCATCTTTTGTGTGTGTATCTATTGTTGTGTTCTGTGAGCTAGTTTTGGGTGGTGTATCCCTCATCAGGGTATGTGCAGGATCATGATGGGCCAAAAAGTGGTGCTATGTAAGTGATATTATGGCCCATGTGGTTTGCTGAATTTTTTCACCCAATATTGATGAAACTAAATGAGATTTTAAAGGAGATTATCAACTTTCCACCAATATAAATTATTCTTTACTTTCAATTTAATAAATAATAATTATTCATTCTATTTGAATTGCGACTATAGTCCTGATTGATAGGCTGATTGATAAAGATCTATAGATTTCAAATGGTATCACATTCTATGCTTCACATACTATATGATTAAAAAAAATTGAATTCCATGAAGTTTTGACAAAGAAAAAATTACAAAAAACTATGCATCACATTGGGACATGAGTCCTCTACTTATATCTAAAATATTATAACAAAATATGATCATTTAATTGTGGTTAGGGTGGTCAGATAGACTACTTATTTTTTCCCTGAAATTTAAGTACTACTACATTGAAATTTCAAATTTTCACCAAATAATTTTATTTTTAAAAAACCTAGTAGTTTAGAAACTAAATTCAATTTTCTATAGATTCTATTCTTACATATTTTTGAAATAATATAAATAACTTATTCAAATTTTTACATCAAGCTGCCTAACTCTGATTTTCTGAATTTTCATCTTCACTTAAGGTTTTTTTTTCCATGATGATCCTGCACATACCCATGAAGGTCCCTCCAAGAAGTAGAAAGAAAAAATGAAAAAATGAGAATAGAAACAATAATTGGAATATAATTAAAGTAATAATTAGAGACAAAGACATAAGGCTCACCCTTTATCTTTTGTGAGGTCTCATGCTCCTATGACAATGCTTGTCGATGATGTTTACATTCACGCATAAGTAGGTTTTGGTGGTTATGAAAATTAGTAATAGAAGGTTGAGAAGAATATGGGGCCTCTTTCACCACTAAATGTGTAACCTTCATGGTCATTACCAATGAAAGGATAGGCTCCTTAATAGAAACAAGAGGATCTATAGAACTAGAGACCTGAATTTAAACCATGAGATATTTTCCTTTCTCTACTTTTGAAGTAGCTCAAGGAATAGGAGGAGGTCTCAAGGGCTAAGGCATATGAGAAAAATGAGAAGGAATATCTTTAGTTATGTGTTTTCCCTTACCATATAAAGTATGGTGAGGGACTTTAGGAAAAAATATGAGTTGAAAATATTAAGGTTTAGATTTTTTCAACATGGAAGCCTTTTATTTTCTTGTTCTAAGCACACTAAGATTAATAGAGGAAAATTTTGGAGGTTTCAAAATAATAGTTGGAAAAGGTCTATGTGTGGAAGCATGCTTTCCTATGGCCTTTAAGGATTTAGGTGTAGAGGAAAAAGTGTGATTTTATGCACACATAGATTCCTTTATTTGAACAATAAGAGGTGAAGGGAGATAGGATTCCTTAGGTTCTAAAGCTCCAATCCTACATGCAAAATAAGCCATGTAGAGTAGGTCTCCATGAAGTAGCAAATTTCCAATAAGACTGGGCCAAAAATGATCCAATAAAAATCCCACAAGTGACATTAGGGGTCTATATCCAATATCATGGATAATGTTCACTACCCTATCATGAGGGAACTTTAGAAATTTATGGACTAGTGATGTGACTTCATTCATAGAGAATAGCTAGGGAATTTCTAGTCTTACTTTAAATAGGTCAAATTTAGGAATCACGGCAAATGAAGCATCAATAGGCTTAGGTCCAACCAAGGTTGATAAAGATATAGAACCAATGGGAGGTATATAAATACCATAATTATTATGGATCATAGTCCTTGATTCCCCATATTTATCCTTATGCAAATTATTAATAAAGTGAGTCCCCTCTTTGATAACATTCACCTTTCTGACAAGGTCAACAATAACACCAGTTTTGATGTTACCATTAACTTGAGTAGGGATGTATATAGGAGAAATATCCTTTTTTAAGGGGAAGTCATGTGATGTGAAATATATGTCAATAATCTTATCCCCACGACACATAGGAGGGATAGGTGTGAATAATACCATGTTCATATACTCATAAAGCTTGGGTTTATAAGATGAAGTAGATGATATAAAAATGGTAGAATGAGAAGGAAAGGTATCTATGCAAATATGTAACTCACTATTACCTTAGCTACATATTTATTTAAGTTTTACTATCATTGAGATTGATGGAAAGACTACCTATTTGGTCCTACAAAAAATGTCAAAGATGCATATAGTGTTCAGTGTCATGACCTGGCACATCATGATATTAACAAATAAATTGTGCATCATACTAGCTAGGGTATATTTTATCATCATGCAATGGTCTAATTTTGGGAAGATTGCTTATAACATCTTTTAATTATTTTTGAAGAACCCTTGCATAATATTTAGATAATTTTGTGAAAACGTTATTATGTCTAGCAATGTTCCTTTGAGTAGGAATAGAAACAACATTTTCTACTTATGTATTTATCTTAGACTCTCTCAAAATAAACACAAATGTTTGACTATCGAGATGGGAGGATGAGGAGGAAACTTCATACTACATAACCATGTACTCATAGTCTCTGAGTGTATTAGAAAGGTGAGAAAAGGATGATTATTTTCTTAAAATAACTTTATGTCACAATTTTAACTACAAATTACCCATAAACATACATTAGACATTGAAATCAGGCAAGACATAAGCGATTTGAGGAAACAAGGATTGGTATCAAGCAGTAAAATCAGTTGATCTCTCACGAGACCCTACTTGCAATAAATGATACCAATGAATGTGACCTTTAGCCTCAAGTTATCTTGTAAATTTTGCAAGAGATGATTGATTAGTTGCTTGAAGGTGAGAATTGAGTTATGAAGAAGGGTGAAAAACCATTCCAGTCTAGTATCCTTAAGGGAACACAAAAATAGTCTGGATAAGAATGCATCCTAATAGAGAAAGTCATTCCACAAGGTACTAAATGAGGATATGTGGGTATGTGGATCACCCTTACCACTTTATTTATCAAACTTAAAAATTCCCAACCCTTGGGGTAGGGGAAATTTGCAATATTTAGAGTTAGGGAACAATCACAAAGTAGAATGGTAGGTGATGTTAGCTAGACTAGTTAATTGTGACTGCATTTGAACCATATTCTACAATAGGGTATTTAGAACAAGATTTTATGGTGGATTATAGATGGTGTTAGTAACCTGTGGTCTAGATCTAGATGAACAAGAAACTTAATATCACAAAGGAATGCAAGATACATTAACTCAAGGATTAGTGAGGGTTCCAGATGCAACATTTTTACTATCAACACAATTAAGGAAGGTAAAACGTCGTTTGTGTCTACCATGTGCATAGATACCTTAAGAATTGAAAGAGTCAACTAGATACTAGTGACATCTTATTGGGTCTCTTGAGGCCTACTCAAGACTGACATATACAAAGCCACATGGGCCTTGACAATGTTTGATAGATTACAAAGAAACTTGAGTTCTTTTGATGTATATCAAGGTGTCAAAGGTTAAAGTTAATCAAACAACCCTTTGTCAAAGTATTTACATACCAAACAAGGTTACTTTCTTCACAAATTGCAACTAGACCTAGGGCATCAAGCAACTTGATCTCACAATGCCCTCCCCTGCTCCTACAAAATTTTAAAAACCAAAAAAACCCTAACCCCATCCATTCCACCAATTTTAATGAGATTTCACTGGTGGAATGGTTGGTTTTACATTTTTCTTGCCTTCAAGGTAGTTAAACAAGGGTTTCAAGCCAGTTTTAGGAAAATTGTTATAAAATGCTCAAATATTGATGAAAAATGAGGAGACTAAATTAAAATGAAAGAATATTCAGTGCTCCATTAATCCAAATTATGAGATGATCACTTATAGGCTATACAAGTCTATACTATCTCTTGTAGCAGCAAATTGTGTTTCTTGAAATGTAGAAAAAAAAGTCTTTTTTATTCAAAATTCAAATCTACAACCTCCCAACCTTCCACCAATGTAACCAAGTTTTTTTAAAAATTACAAGGCATAAATAATCATTTCCAAATGTCTTCTCAATTCCCTAACCATTCAACTTCGCAAAAATGTAAAAGATCAAAGTTGTTCTAACAACTTTTGCAACTTTTTGTAGCATTTTACCATATTTACAATATTGACTCAAGAATGACTCAAGACATCTCACAAACATAATAAATGGTCTTCAAGACCTTATTATATGAAATATGACTTAACTAAACCAAAATACCAACTCTTTGACCCTTTTTCAATGAAGGCCTAGTTGCCTTGCACCATACTCCCCAATCGAAAAGGAATCAAGTCCCATTGAGGATAGTACTAAAACATTAGATTCAGGCTTGATCAATTATTTCTCTAACATCCAAGTGACACCTCGATCTAGTGAACCATTCCAATGGACCATATATTGGAAATATGCATCATCCCTTGTCTTTTTGAATTCTTTGTCACCTAAGATATGCTCCAACTTCAGAGGGCTACTTTATGGATGATCCATAACCTATTATTCACTTTAATATGTTGTTAAACCTGCCTCTTTACCTCTTACCAAACATCCTCAATTCTTGTAATGAAATCCCTTGTTCTTCGCCTTAGGTGTGTGCTTGAACTTGTCCACCTTCCTTTGCAATTCATCCTTAATGTTCTAACTGTTGCTTCCCATATTTTCCATCTTTTATGGTATCCCCATAACTATTGTTTTATCAGGTGTATTAACCTTTAGCATCATAGGAACTAATTGACCAATATTCCATTTTTTAAGAAATGAGTGAAACACTTCTCCAACCATCATGGCAAGATACTTCTTACACCAATCTTGGATCTCCACAACCAATTCATTATTTATTTATTTTTGTCATGATGTTTTTATATTTAGGAGTGGCTGCAAGCTCCTTGTCCTCCTCTTCTTTTTCCTTAATGGGATCCTTTCTTGTTGCCATCATCACATTAGGTTTCATGGTTTTTCCTTTTTTCTCCTCTTTCAACGGTACCAAAGTATATGATACCCCATATTTTTATATCTCATTAGTATTCTTCCTTCCATCATACATAGCATTCCTATAAAATTGGAAAGGCCTCCCTAGCAGAAAATGACACACATCCATAAGAAATATGTCACATAAAATTATGCCCTTATACCCTCCTATATTTAACTCCACCCAACTTTGTTCATTTACCAAATTATATTGACCCTCATTCAACCAAGACACTTTATAATGGGTATCATGTGGTATTCTAGGCAACTTAAGTTTTCCAACCATCTCAATTGATACCATATTATTTTTACTTCCTAAATCAATTACAACTTTGCATGCCTTATCCAAGAACTTTCAATTTGTCTTGAAAAGAGTCTTCCTTTGTGGTGGCTCCTTTTGCACTGATGCCTTGATGAGGGCTCTCCTTACCTTGAGAGGTTCACCAACCTCTAGAGCAACATGTTGTGATGGAGAATTTAAACTCTCATTGTCATATTCCTACACCAATTGAGCTCTTATTTCTCCTCCATGTGAAGTAGAGGCTCTACCTTCATTTCACTACCATGCTTGATGTCTAAATTTTTTGCAATGATAGCATATTCCTGCGAATTCATTTGATCCTCTTCCTTGACCTCCAAATTTTCCTTTAAAGCTTGATCTAACTCCTCTAAATCCACCTCTCTAATTTGCATCTTCGTCTTGAACTTTTCTTGCATCTTCTTGGCTCTCATATGATTGAATTGCATTAGAACATGAACCTGTTCCTCTAGAATTACTATCTCTACTCTTGATTTGTTTGGCTTGCCTTCTATTTAGCTTTTCTTTAGCCCTAATTTCTATTTGATAGCATTCCTCAACCATTCTTGTATTTTCCAAAGTAAACTCATCTAGAATGTTGAATCTTAACCCACTAAGATATCTAGTCACCTTCTCCACATAATCCTCAATGTGATCTTCTCTTATATTTAGTTTATAAAACTCATCAGTGCAAGCTTTGACATCCATCTCTCTTTGTTTCAAACCTTTAAGTTTCTTGTACATTTGAATTGTATAATAAGCTAGTAAGAACTTACCTTTAAGCTTAGCCACCATTCTGTCCCAAGAAAAACAAATTAACTTACCTTTCATCCTCCCTTCATTTTTCTCATAATCCCACCATAATAGGGCATGGACCTTCAATTTTGTTTTTTCTATCTTGACCCTTTGTTCCTTAGGTATATCTTCACATTTAAAGTAATTATCAAGTGTTGCAATACAAGATAAAATACCTTCATCATTGAATTTCTCTCCATACTTATTTAAATACATCTCTACCTTGTGTTTATCTCCCTTGACTACTCTTAGTAGCTTGGCCATCCTCTGGTCATCAGGGTCCAATTCCACTTCTTATTGAGTCTCTTCTTGACGGGTTTCCTTTTCCCCTTCCTCTTGACTCTCACTCTCTTCACCAAAAAATATACCTCTCCTTTGATAGGTATCAATAGCTTCTAGCCTTGATACTAACATTTCTTGGATTTCTTTCAACTTCCTAATCTCCCTTGCTGTCTTCTCTTTCATCTCATTCATTTCCCTAGCCATAGTGTTGCTTTTTGGAGGCATCTTGCTTTTATTTCACTTCAAACTTTCCCTCTTACAAACATACCTATTATTTTGTTTCCAATTTTATGTAGATCAGGGTATCAAAGTTTAATCTTACTCAAAAAACCATTTTTCAAATTCTTTACACACCAAACAAGGTTACTTTCCTCACAAATTGCAACTAGGCCTTGTAAGACATGAAATGGGATTTTTTTGACATAATTTTAAAACCAAACTTCATACCTAGAAAATAATTGAATATTTAGATACCCATTAAGTCATTTTAAAACATATCTATTTTTTAGGTGGGGCCATTTTAGAACACCAAGGTCAAAAATCTACTACTATGCTTGAAACTAGGCCTAATTAGGCTTGTATCAATGGCTCACAACAAGGTTTTCAAATCCTAGACCACAAATATACATACCAATGGATAAAAAAAATTAAATAAGGTATTGCCTAACCTTTTCAATCACCAACAACCATTCTTGAAGGGATTTTTATCAAACCCTGACTCCTATGCACATTTTATGCCTAGAATCATGAGGTTTTCAACCTAGGGCATAAAAAAAAATTCTGACAACACCTTCCCCTGCTCCTACAACATTTTAAACACAAAAAAACCCTAACCCCATCCATTCCACCAAGTTTCATAAGATTTCACTAGTGGAACAGTCGGTTTTATATTTTTCTTGCCTTCAAGGTAGTTAAATAAGGGTTTCAAACCAATTTTAGGAAAATTGTTATTAAATGCTCAAATCTTGATGAAAAATGATGAGACCAAATGAAAATGAAATAAAATTCAATCCTATGTCAATCAGAATTCTTATATGATCACTTATATTCCATACAAGGTCGTACTATCTCCTATTGTAGTAAATTGTGTTACTAAAACATAAAAACAAGTCTTTTTCATTCAAAATTAAAATCTACAACCTCCCAACCTTCCACAAAAATAAAAAAGTGTTTTTAAAGAATTAAAATGCATAAATAATCATTTCCAATTGTCTTCTCAACTCCCCAACTGTTCAACTTCCCAAAAATGTAAAAAAAGAAAAATTGCTTTGACAACTTTTGCAACATTTTACCATATTTAGAAAATTGACTCCAGAATGCCTCAAATAACCTCACAAACATAATAAATGGTATTCAAGACCTTATTATATTCAAAATTACTTAAATTATCCAAAATACCAACTCTTTGACCCTTTTTCCATGAAGGCCTAGGCGCCCTGCACCATCTTCATGGTGTGAGATGAGAAAATCCCTCAAACCACTAATAACAAGAGCAACTTGAATACATGTTACCACAATTTATAATTTCTTTAGACTATTTCAACCTCTCCTCCAAATTCTATACCTACTTATGTTGAACCCTAAGATAAGATTTATGGTGTACAAGAGAAGAGGATCCAAATGGAGTATTAGGTTAAGAATTCTTTGGATCATTTCTAGGAACATTAATGAACAGTGGTGCATAGGAAAGTGATAATCTTGTAGTTAATTTATTAAAATAAAGACCCTAGATGGATGGACTAACCTACCATCTCAAACCCGTTTCTAAGTTTCAAATTATTCTTCTTGCTATGTGTCTAAATTTTTTATATTATGTTGTGAAACTCATAAAGGTATCACAACACTTGGTCTAACAAATACCCAAACAAGAGAAAATAAATTTTTGAAAAAATAATAGAGAAAGGAAACATTCACATCAGGCTCACCAAAATGTAGAAGAGGATATTTGACAACCTCAAGATGATGATTTCCAAAGGGGAAAATGATCCTCATCTACCTTATAAATCAATGCTCCACTAATAGGATAAACTGATAAAGTTAATTTCTTTCTATTTTATATGGAAATAAAATGAGAGATTTCCAAAAACTGAAGGAATAGCTCATAGACCTATCTTATAGAAAAACTAAAAATCTCTCTACCAAGGATGATAGTGAGGTGTTTGGATGTCCTCATGATACATTGGTATTGTATGAACCAAAATTTGACACTATCATAAAATGACTAAGTACCTACTAATAGTTTAGTCTACTAAGAACTCTAAGAATATAATAAATAATAGGTGAATGATAGGAACAAAATTAACATAAACCAAAAAAATAAAGATTAAATCTAGAATGTGAATAATAAAACAAGATGGAAAGGGAATAAATAACTCACAAGAAGTAAAATAATTAATCCTTCTAGAACAAAGACACACCTTCAATACCTGCACACATAAAACTGAGAGAAAATGTTTGGGCTAATTAGGGGCTTACCTTAGTCAAACACCTATATCGGTGTTTCCACCTCCATGGACAATAATATATGCTGAAGATAGAAATATATTAGATGAGCTTAAGAAAATATAGAAGTGCTAGAATAATATGGTAAAAAAATCAAAAGACAATACAATAAAGAGACTACGGTTTTCTTCCTTTAGCAAGTGGGAATATCGAAAGGAAGAATCTATAGTCCCCAATCTTGGAAAGGATATGCCAATAATGAAAAAGATTCAACATAGAGAGAAATAATAAAGTGAAGGTGGTAAATAATGATGGAGAAAGTGCAATAGATATTGAAGGAATAAAGAGATTGAAGGAGAGATTATAATTCCTAATTGAATGCTCAAAATGGAGGTTTTTATGAAAGAATATGCATGTAAGGGTTGGCCAAACATGTCTAAAATCTATTAGAGGAATTAAATTCATTGGTTATTGGGAAATGTAATTTCTCAATGGCTATGATAATTGGAAATATTTTTGGGTTGTTCACCTGTCACATAGATGTCTATGTGACACAAGTTAGTCTATAAAATAAAGTCACCTTAACAATTAGGAATGAATAGGTTAAGGATAAAATTAAGGTTGGATAAAAGAGGTATTGTATTATCAAATTTAATTTATCTAAAGGTGTGGTTTATGGAATGTGAAATTTTATATGATACAATTTATGACATTATAGTTCCTCACCTCTCTCTTTTGATTGGTCTCACAATCTTCTTCACCACTTGGGTAAATCAATGAAGAAAAGTTATTTTGAGTCATTTATTGTCCCATTAAACAATGTGGGTGCTTTCTCTTTGGAATCATTGAGGTCATAACAAGTCCCACCTTCCCCTTTGCCCTTTTATCCATTCAAAGGTTTCTTTTCAATGTTTATGTCCTATCATCCTTTCAATTGCACTAGTCATTACTTGGAGTCACATATGATTGTGTGGATTTTCTCATATCAAGTCCTACATATGATATTCAACAGAACACCATAGTGGGTCCTAATTTAATATATATTGTATTCTACTTAGGAGATTTTGAGGCTCCCACCATGCTAGAATATCTTTGTTTGTGCTAGTTTTTTATATGAAAAAGTGATCTAATAGTAAAAAAAAAAATTCCCTCCTTTGAAAAATGAAGTTAGACCTCTCTGAATATGTTCACACAATTTTTCTTCCAAGGTAAGTTCAAGAATTTGGGTTCATTTTTACTAGAAAAAATATGGTGTAGATATCTCTAGAATGAATGAAGATCTATTTTAGATAAAATGTTAATATCAGATTTAGAATAATGGATATACTTTTTTGTATGCAAGCTTGAACCAAAAAGGATATACATTGTTTAAAGTGAATGTTCATTCTTTAAAAATGGATATGCATTATTTAAAGTCTATATTAATTTTTATCAAAATGAATATCTATTCTAAATAAGTGTTCTATTTTTCTACTTTCTAACCTCTTTCATTTTTCTTTTAATGGATATTCAATTTTTTAAAAAATGGATATTATTTCATAGATGGTATTTTTTGTATTAAATTTTAAAATTTATTCCCACGCCTTTTCAGGACACAAATTCTTACTAACACTTATTTCTAACCTTCACCCCACCTTGATCCCCACCAAATATTCACTTATTAAAATAATTCATTTATTTGTTAATTAATCCATGAAAAGAATTATTGATCCACTTTCATCAAAATCAAGTTGATCCTATAATTTAATTGTTTGATTAATTTAAATAAATCTATTTATAAATAAGATATCCCAATATAATTCAATAAAATCATTATAAATAAATCATATAGTTAACTAATTGATCAAAATGGTAAGTAAACCATTGAAAAGGGAAAATAAAAAATTAAATTAGTTGAATAATTAGGAAACTAAAATTAATAAATCAATTGAATCTATAAATTAGTTATTTGATTAATAATATCCACTTTACCACCATTCACTCTACTTATCCTCATCCACATCCTTATAAATTCTATAATTTGAGATCAAATCAAACATTTTCAACAATTAACATTTTGGCTTGAGTAAGTAGATGTTGTTGCAATGAGAAAAATATATATTATTAATGAATTCATTATCCAAAATTTTGGATTTTCTAGGGAGCCTTGCAACTCCCAAAATCACTTATAACCAAAACATCATTCACCAAGAGAGATCAAAGGAATTGATTTTCTATGAAACCATGAGAGATGAATTGATCTAGAAAATAATGATGGATTCTATATAAATGAATCTAAATAAACCTAAATGAATACAATTTACAATAATTAATTTTTGTAAAGGATAAAAAGAAAACCTAGATGGAACCCTAGGTGAGGATTAAGTTAGATCATGACAAGTGTTCTCATCCTATGTTATAAAACAACATGACCTAAAAATGGATCAATCTAATAAAAATAATAACTTTCTACGCCTAACTTAAGTGATAAAGTAAAAAGAGGCCTAATAATTTATTAATGATTAATTAATTAGCAAGTGATTTTTCTATTTAATCCAACACCCCCTTAAGACTGACTTAGGGAGAAGCTAAAAACCTAACGATGAATACCATGATGAATGCAAGAATGATGTGTAGATTGGTCACGACAACAAGGAATAATCATGTAACCATGTACAAAAAACTATCATTACAATATTGAAAAGGAGCATATACAATTGATTGTAAATTTGTTAACCAAGGTTGGTCCCTAGTATTCAATGTTTCTGGGCTTTCATACCAATTTTTGTTTGGTGTTTCTGCATAGCAACAACTCAGACAGAATAAAATTTATCCTATCTCTCTTGAAAGGTTGATCTCTATGAACAAAGAGATAACCCCAAGGTCTCTCGGGTGTCAAGTCATGACAATGCAGTAGAACAAACTCAGTGATAAATATGAAAATGCTGGTAATCATAAGGGGCCTTACGAAAAAAATGATAGAAGCTCTGAACTCATCAGATTTTAAGATATGGTGATGCTTTAATTTCTAGTTCTAACCAAATAATAAAAGAAACAACAAAAAATGAGGGTTTCAAAAGTCCTAATGTAAACATTACTTCTAAGATTAACCATGCAAATGATGAAATACTTAGAATGGAACAATCCCTTAAACTAATTTTTGTTTGACCTAGGCTATACCTACAATCTTACAAAAAAAAGTACAATCTTCTAAGGTGTTAAATATTTTCAGACTATGGGCATTCATTCAATAAAAATGGATGAATATTTATAGTTGAACTAAGAACATGAGTCTCAGGTACAGGTTGACCTTGCACACCATTCCAAAATTCAAAAATCTGCCCAAAGTATGAACTAGGGATCGCTACAATACTCCAAGCATTAAATCACAAGCATTACTAACTAAACCTAATCTATATTCAAACATTTCCAAGTGATTTAAAAGATAGAACAAGAACCATGAAAGATTATTCAATGCAAGATAAGGCACCAACCATAGCACAATTTTGTAAATTTATATTAAATCATCACATTAGCAACAATTCTAGTTTGTTATAGAAGTTGCTTGAAATATAAAACTAATTTCTAATCTTCTAACATTCTATTCTACTACTAAATTTATTGTTTACAAGTCTTCTAACTTAATATGCTCAATCAACTAGTGGGAGAACCGATCGAAGAACCTTTACAAATGAGGCCAAAGGCCATACTTGTAGAAAACCTATCTACATGAACGAGAGCTAGGGTTACAAAGAAGCTCAACCACCAACCAAATAGGCCCTGAAAACTAGCAATAACTAGTCATCTTTCATTGAATGCATCAAGTGACCCTTTAGATCAATCTTGGACTGACAAAAGTCATGGTAAATTTCGTTGAGCCATGCTCGCCATCAAATGCTTCACCCATGCGAACAACAATGAGTGAAACATCAGCCTAGAAATGAGCCACCGATTGGCTCCAAGCTAGAAAAATGAATGACTCTGATTGAGTCAAACCAGATTGAGCCCTTCACGCCACATCTTCCTGCCATAAATGGCCACCAAATGCATTGAACTTACATGCATGGATGGGTTTCATCTGAAAGTAGCCAAAATGCACTCAACTACACATACATATATCGCCAAATCTTAAAAGTACACCCATCCTTCCTTCGGCCCCAACAATAAACTTTAGCTCGATCCAACCTACATTTAAACGGGTCACCATTAATGCTCAATACATCATAAAAATCCAAGCTCATCCATTAGAGTTCGTAAGGAAAGAAAGCCATGCACAAACCTAGGCAAAATCAGAACCAAAGATAGACGGAGGTGGAGCCACGAGAAGAATAGGAACAAAGACACAAAATAGGTGGAGGCAGAGGCAGAGATAGTACCAAAATGGGAAAGGAAGGGAAATAGGTAGAGGAATAAAGGGAACCAACCCCGACAGAGGTGGAGGTAGAACCAAGATGGGAAAGGAAGGGAAATAGGTGGAGGTAAAATCAAGACAAGAAAGGAAAGGAAAAAGGTGGAGGAAGAAATAGAACCAACCCCAATAGAGGCAGAGACATAACAGGAACGGGAAAGGAAGGGAAACAAGCGAAGGTAGAAACATAACCAACCTCGGTGGAGGTAGAGATGGAATAGGAATGGTAGCTAAAGGGAAGTAGGCAGAGGTAGAAATGGAACCAACACCGGCGAAGGCGGAGATGGAATCAGAACAAAAAAGGAAGGGAAATAGGCAGAGGTGGAAACGTAACCAATCCCGGCAAAGGCAGAGATGAAATGGGAACAAGAACTGAAACATGAACTTTGTGAAAGTTCAAAGTTAAGTTCCATCCTGGTCCCACCTTCGACAAATGAAAGAAAAAGAAAATGAAGAAAAACCTAAGGGAGGAAACAAACCCTTAGGCCGAAAATGGGAAAAGCGACGAAGAAAATGAGAAGGTGGGAAGCAGAGCCGGAAAGGGAATGAAAACTAAACTGTGAACTTTCCCAAAGTTCATAGTTCAATTCCATCATGGTTCCACCTCTGAAAAATGAAATAAAAGGCGAAACAAGAAAAACCCAAGGGAAGAAAACCAACCCAAAGCCCGAAGACAAACAAATTAGCTAGAAAAAAAAGAACGCAGGAGGCGGAGGTGGAACGGGAACGGGAACCGAACCGTGATCTTTGTGAAAGTTCAGAGTTAAGTTCCATCCTGATTCTGCCTCCAAAAAATGAAGGAAAAAGCGAAGAAAAGAAAACCTAAGGGAGGAAAGTGACCCTTAGGACAAAGACAAACAAAATGACGAAGAAAGCAAGAGGGTGGGAAGTGTAGCCGGGACAAGAATGGGAACCAAACTGTGAACTTTGTGAAAGGTCATAGTTCAATTACATCCTGGTTTTGCCTCCAGAGAAAAAAAGGAACAAGGAAAACAAAGGAAAACCTAAGGGAGGAAACCAACTCTTAGGACCCAAACAAAAACACCAAGGGAAAATAAAAGGCAAAAGAAAACCACCCCAGAGAGGACATCCGCGAGACTCCAAAACCACCAGGAACTCAACACAAAGGCACCCATAACCAAGGCAAGCACCAAAGACCAAAACCCCAATATTTTCAAAGATAATCACAAAAGAGGGGGCAAGCCACAAAAATGGGCCAAAAGGGTAGGCCAAGAGAGGGTCCCTACTTTCAGTGGGGCATGTGTGCAAAACTGCACAACAAATGGTGAGTCCACTGGGGAAATGCTCCAAAGAATTTTGATGACAAACTGGCATCAAGAACTCAAAATATTTGGCTTCCATCCAAGCATCAGGTTACATGTAGACAAGGTTTGAGAAATAAAAATCAAGCAAACCTTTCCTATATCAGGGTCAAAGTGTGTGCATATGTATTCATTTCCCTTTCCTAAGTTGCAATAAGAACCAAACTCAGTCTGACAGGACTACATAAGAATTGTAACTCCAAAAGAAACCTTGATAGAGCCTCACTGTCGGTCAAGCATCCATAGCCCTAGTGAGGTTATCATTGTGATCTTCCCTAGCATAGCTCTACTACCAGCCAGGTGTCCAGAGCCCTGGTAGAGATACTAGGATACCATTGCAAAGGTGAACATTTATTTTGGATTTTCAATATTTTCTTTTTCTTTTCTCTTTTTGATATTCTCTTTGAGATTTCCTTTTAAAGATTTATTTTTCACCTTGTAGGAAATGAAGCCCACACTCAAGGATGAAAACCACAATGGCACTGGAGCAGAATTTAAGATTTCTCACCCAGTCAAACCTCCTAAAGACCATATGCGACCTTAGAATTCTTAAGATTTTATGTGAAGATATAAGACCCAAATACATTCCAGAATTTGACTAAATCAAGTGACTCCAATTCCTAGTACATGCAACATCATATGAAGGAAATCTACCAATTTGAATGAATCTGAAAAGATGATAAGAGTTTGTAAAAGAAATCCCAGAGCAGCCCTAGACAAACAACCAGTTGTATAGATGCAACAAGCCCAGAGGAAAGTAGGACAACCCCACAAACACAGAGCAGTAGGGGAAACCAACCCAAGTAGACCAAAGCAAACCAAAATCAGGAAGTAAGAAAGGAAAAAACAAAAGAAACCCTACTCTAGCCAAGGCGAAAAAAAAATAGCAGAAAGGAAACCTAATCTACTTATGTACAAGGAAAGATTTCTAAACAGCTCAGGACTGAAAATAATGCTTCAAATACTACCCATCGACAGGTAGTGGGAGATCTCCTCCAGTGAGGGTTTGCAAGTGAAAAGAATTATCTCCTAGAATCTCTACAATTTGATAAGGGCCAAGCCAAAGTTTGTCAAATTTTCCATGCTCCCCCTTTCTATCATGGGCTTTGTCCCAGTAGAGAACCAAGTTAGAGATTCTAAAATCTTTCACCTTGGATCTCCTATCAAACCATCTTTTCACTATACCCTAATGTTTGCTAAATTTTTCTAGGCCTTCATCTCTTCTCTCTTCAAGGTGTAGCAATTCAGTTAAGTGGGCTTCACGCTTATCCTCTCCATCATAATATTCATTGATGAATTTCAAGGAAGGTATCTTCAGCTGGATGGGAAAGACAGGTTCCAAGCCATAAACTAAGTGATAAGGAGAGGTTCCTAAGGATGTCTTCTATCTATTATGATCTGTCGAGAGAGAAAATCTAAGCTAGGTATGCCAATCCTTGGGGTTCTTTTCTAGTAGTTTCTGGATGACTGTCAGTAGGATTTTATTAGAAGACTTAGCCAAACCATTCCCCTATGGATAGTAATTGGATGCAAATTTTATGGAAATTCCATGATCATAAGCCCAGTTAGAAAAATTTAATGATGCAAATGCGAGACCATTATCACAAACTACAACTAATGGAAAACCAATGTGGTTAATGATACATGACTCCATGAAATCAATTACCACTTCAGAGGTGCAGTGTTTGCATGCAAGAGCCTCAACCCATCTAGTAAAGTAATCTATTATAGTAAGAATATACCTGTGGCCTATAGATGAAGATGGGTTGATTGAACCTATGAGGTCCATTCCCCACTGTGCAAATGGTTTTACCTCTATAAAAAGCTGAAGTGGAAGAGCCACACACCTCTCCCTGCTTGCTACAGTTTAACACACATGGAAAGTTCTCACATGGTGATGTGTGTCCTTGAACAAGGTAGGCCAAGAATAGCCTACCCTTAAGATCTGATTTGCAGTGGAAGGTGTTGAACCATGGCATGTGCCATATTTATCATGAAATTCAGTCATTACTATCCCTACCTCTTCCTTCCCTAGGAATCTCAGGTAGACACCTTCTGATTTCTCTTGTATAAGACAACTCCCTTCATCATAAAACTACCACTCTTCATATGTAAATCTCTTCATTGTACTGCATTGAGGTGTTTGGTACATTGTTGGTTCAAAAGATAGTGGATAATATCATCATACCATTCCCCTGAAGAAACATCCTCAAGATTATAATGTTGGGTAACATGGCCAGGGCCCATTTTTTCCATTGTCTTGGTTAGTCCCTACCTTGTTACCAAATTCATGGGTTGAATTTTGAAATCATACTCTTGTAACATAGTTACCCACTTGGCTCTATGTTCACCCAACTCATTCTGCATCAACAATAGCTTGACTATAGGATCAAGGACTATAGCAAAGACCTTGTTTCTCAGTATATAGTGCTTGAACTTCTTCACAGTTCAGATCAAGGCATAAGCCTACTTTTCAACATTAGGATACCTCAACACTATATCATTCAAAGGTGCACTCATGAATGCTATGGGATTCTCATTCCCTTGATCAAACTTTTGTCTCAACAAGCCCACACAAGAGTGATCAGAAGAAAATGAATAGATATAGAATGGCTTAGCATAATCAGGACTTACCAAAATAGGGGCCTCAACAAAAGCTCTCTTGATTTATGAAAATTCTTCCTTAGCCTCTATATTCCATTCAACCATTGTTTCTTTTTTTAGCA
Source organism: Sequoiadendron giganteum (assembly GCA_007115665.2). Classification (NCBI taxonomy): domain Eukaryota; kingdom Viridiplantae; phylum Streptophyta; class Pinopsida; order Cupressales; family Cupressaceae; genus Sequoiadendron; species Sequoiadendron giganteum. The sequence continues at coordinate 524,939,817 of CM021107.1, forward strand.
TGACATTCAATGGCTTGACTATTTTTGCAAATCCAGTGATGAATTTTTTGACAAATTTAATCTTGCCAAAGAATGACTTCATTTCTTTCTTGCTTGCAGGAGGTTGAATTTTTAGTATAGCCTCCACTCATTCAGGATCAATGGAAATAACTTGTTCTGAAATAACATGTCCCAACAACTTTCCCTTAGTGACTCCAAACATGCACTTCTTTAGATTAAGTGAAATCCCAAACTCCCTGCACTTCTGGAATACTTTGCATAGATTTGCAACATGATCACTTCTCTTCTTGGAAAATACTATCAAATCATCCATGTAGATGATTAAATACACTTGCCAATGATGTCCTTGAAGGCAATATCTATAGCTCTTTGGAATGTAGCCCCAACATTGATTAATACAAAGGAAATTCTCTAGTAAGAAAAGGTTCCCCATTTTATAGTGAAGGTAGTTTTATGCCTATCCTCTAATTGGACCATGACTTGGTTGTACCTAGAGTACCCATCCAGAAAGGACATCATCTAAGATCCATTAACAATATGAAGCACCTCATCTAGTGAAGGGACCGGATAATTATCACTTTTTGATGCTTTGTTTAGGTTCCTAAAATCAACACACAGTCTGATTTCTCCATTTTTCTTCCTAATTGGAACCAAGTTTGCAACCCATGTTGAATGTCTTACTTGAAATATGATTTGTGCTGAGAGTAACTTCTACACTTTTTTTTGAATAATGGGCTCCATCAGAGCATTAATTGGTCTTTGTCTTTAACTGAATGGCTTAACATTTGACTTGAGGGCGATAGTATGTGTAATGATCGAAGTTTCATATGTCCTTAAGTCATCATAACTCTAGGCTCACTTCTTGATATGTGTGCAAGAAATTAATAATTCCTTTCCTCTCCTCTATAGTACACACCTTACCAATAAAGGCATTCTTGACATCACTTTGGGTCCCCATGTTGTGTGTTTCACACTGATAGTTGAGGGATTCCCTTTTCATTTTCTGCTCCTGATCTCTTATCTTGTCCAAATCAAAGATCCTTTGCAATTGCACAATGCCTCTTGGGATGGTATTATTTTTCAGATTGAGGACCCGTTCTAGCTCTATTTCAGCCTCTTGAGGCTCAACCTTATCAATTACTTGAGAAGCAAACACATCACAAATAGTGATAAAATCAAGAATATGCTTATCATCTTCAAATACCTGAAAATTGGTGACATTGTCAAGCATTGAGGGTACTAGAACAGGTTCCACAATGAAATTATTTAAGCCTAAAAGTGATTAGGCCTGCAATGCACTTGTTGCTTGTGCTAGAGAATCAACAGTCTGATTCTTACTTTGAGGTATCAGCTAAATTTTGAAGGCATCAAATCCTTCAATAAGATCCCATATTCTATGTCTATAATTGGTCATCTTTCTGTCATGAAATGAGTATTTTTTCCTTACTTTCTTGACCACTAGCTTAGAATCTCCAAAAATTTGCAGAATTTTAACTTTCTTTCTTAATGCCATTAATAGCCCTTGAACTAGAGCTTCATACTTAGCTACATTGTTAGTGCACTAGAATTGGAGCCTATGAGCAGAAAAGTAGGTTTTACCTTTAGGACTAATCAGCTCAAGCCCTGCTCTAGCACCTTGCTTGGATTTGGATCCATCAAACCTTAATGTCCAACAATTAGTATCTCCTTCTTTTTTTGAGATACCTTTGTCCTTGCTACCACTCGGAGGCTCTTCAGGAGGTTTTGGGTCCTTCCCTTTTAGACTATTTTGAATGCCTTATATGTTTAACTCAACAATTGGGGTTGTGTTAATGTGCTTTTATATCTATTCCACTATAGTTTGACACAGACAACATTCTAGTTCAAAATGAGGAGTATTGTGAAATCTGCACTAATTAGGAAGAAGCAATTCTTCAAAGTTCATATTTCTACCTAGCTGAATCTGATCTTCTACACATTTCCAGATAAACTCTTGGAATTTATCCAACAAATGGAGTTGTCTATCTACCTAATCACTAAGTTCCTCCATTTGTTCAAATTGCACTTCAGAGCTACTGGCTTCTGATGTGGATTCACCAAAAGAGCTTTACTCGACCAAGATTTCCTCTCTATCTGAAGCAGGGGAGGCTTGGACATAGTTCCCCATACTAACTTCTGATACTAGCATCTCATTTGAAGTATTATGAAATTCAGTAATGACATACTTCATTCTAGGTTCTCTCTCAATTCTGATCTGATTCGGGAGTCCTTTCCAGGAGAGCCACATGTGGGAATGATCTGTGGATGTGTATCCATTTAGTGCCCTAGTAAAATCTCTACCTAATATCAGACCATAAGTATCGGGAATGTTAGCTACCTGAATATTAAGCACTTTATGCACTCTAGGATCTGAGGCAGCTTGCATGAGAATCATGTTCAGTTCTCCTACTATATTCACCTCTATTTTTTCCAATTGGGTGACCTCTTCTAAGAGGCTACAGGGGTAATATCAAGAGACCTACAGACAAAAAATGGCATAACATTCATGGATGCCTCTAAATCTAACAGGAAATTGTGCTTGTTTTTACCAAATATACGAATAGAAATAATAAAACGAGGGGTTTCCATTTTTCCTTGGAATAAATTCAACTGTGAGTTAGCTTGTGCAACTTGATCCCTATCCTTTTCTTTACCCCTATCCCTCGGTTGTTATTGACTAGGACCTTTGGGTGCTTGTGAAATAGGAGGCCTTCCAATTGCCTCATTGGTTGCTACTCCTTATGTTTCTATACTTGATTTAAAGGATCCTAGGACTACATTTCTGATTTCAGGAACTCTTAATAAATCAATAGCAGAAAGAGTCACCTTCACTTTTTTGAGTTTCTCAGTGACATATTCTCCTAGTTGTTGCACAGTCATGTTAGTGTGGGTCTCCCTAGAATGACCAGTCTTTCTATCCTTTGTTGCATCAACATTGCTTCCTCTTTACATATCAGGTTTTCCTTCTTTTTTGAGGTATTGTGTTGGCACCTGAGGGTAGGATAGTTTGTTATTGGCATGTGGATCTGGTGGAGTAGTGAAATTGTGTAGAGGGATAGATGTAGTAAATGGTCCTCCAACATGTGGATTCCTGTGAGTTTTGCTCCTCATATCATACTTTCTAATAGGTTGCTGAAACATTTGCACTTCTTCAACATCACCCCTTCGTCATCCAATGGGCCATTGTCATTCTCAGTTTCTTCATTAAATAGCTGGGATATTTCACCTTCATTGAGCACTTGTTCTGCCTCCCCATTCTGGCTACTTGACTCCTCTTATGGTTCATTGTCCTCATCCCTTGGGAAAGGGGCATGATTCAACACCAAAACTGGGGAATCATAGGGATTTGAGGGCACCAATTCTTGTCAGGTGGAGTTGTTGTCACCTTCATATTGAAAAATGGAAGTAGTAGTTTGAAATTCAGGACTATCAAGCTCAGAGTGTTGACTTGTCTTATGAAGCCTACACCATCCAAAGAAAGTGGCTTCTGCTAGGTACACCCCACTTGGAGGTTTCTCTAGATTGGAAGGTTGATCTAGTGGAGTGGGAACTCCTCCATTATTAGGCCCAGTGTTCCACGGCCTATTCTGCCTAGGTGGATTTCTTCTTTCAAATCCTTTTCCACCATCTTGACTTCTATCAAAGTTCTTACCAGAGCCTTGTTCTCTTTCGAAGCTCTGATTTATGTCATAGTGTTTCCCTCTATTATAACTTGATTGCATACTCTTTTGATTAGCTTGGAATTGGCTATTCTGGTTCCCCAAGTAGGTTACCTCCATGTTCAACTTCTTCACTTGCTCAACTAGCTCATCTAACCTTTCTTTATTAGGGTTGTTGTAAGGGACTAGATTCACAGTGTTTGGGGGTATCCTAACACTCCTCTAGAACTAGAAGATTGATTCAAAACATATGAGTTCTGCAAATATGTAGGGAAACTATCTTGTGACTATGAATGGAGGGGATGGTTAGAATTTTGCTAGGGATAATTTGGTATTGGTTGGACTTGGTTTTTTGGATGACCTGGGTGAGGGACTAGATGCAACTCTGGGGTGGGATTCATGATAGGTGCATGATTGGTTAGATCCTTGTTGAGAGATTGGACTAACTAGGGTGAGAAACAAGCCCTAGAGATGGTAAGGGTCTTGAAAAGTGTTGTCTCGAGTTTGTACTAACCTTAACAGCCTCTATATATGCAGTGAGCAAGGTAGTCGAGGGATTATTTCTCTACTTAAGGAAAGTGGATGTAAGTTTGTCAAGGGCTTCGAATTAGACCTCTAGGGAAATGGCCCCATTTCCAACAAAAGGTGCTTGAAGTCTACTGTATGCTTGGTGAAACCTATTGTTGAATGATCCTATAGGCTCTTTAACTTCTCTTTTGATTCCAGTAAACTAGAGATAAATCTCATTAGCACTAATAGGAATCTTAAATTTTAGCATAAATGTAGCCTCAAGCTTAGCCCAATTATGGATGGATGTAGCAGGTAAATGATTGTACCAGTAAAAGGCCTCCTCTCCTAGAGAATAGGGGAAAATTCTACATGGAACATCCTCATGATTAATCCCTCTATCTCTCAAAAAATTCTGAAAGATCCTAATATGCTCCTATGCCATTCTATTAGGGTCATTTGTGTGAAACATAGAGAAAAACTGCTCAAGGTTCTTGGGCATAACATCATAGTTGTTGAAGGTCAGAGGTGATTTGTTATTTGGCTAGAAAGCCATTGGTGGAGGTGGTAATGGTCGATGGATGACTGGTTGGGTTTATGGAATGGAACCAGTCTCATAAACAAATGAAGATGAGGTGGATGAGGGTGAGGATGGTGGAAATGATGGATTGGAAGATCGCTCCTCCCTTCTTCTAGTTCTTCTTGACCTGGTTGGAGGTGGAAATTCTTGAAACTATTCTTCTTATCGTGGTATATATTTGGTTCTCCTTCTGAGCCTCTCAAGAGAGATGGCATTTAGAAAACGCTCCATCTTGCTTCTTCAGGCCCTCCTTCTAGCGCCAATCCTATTGTTTGGTGTTTCTACACAACAACTCAGAAAAAATAAAAGTTATCCTATCTCTCTTGAAAGGTTGATCTCTATAAACAAAGAGATAACCCCAAGGTCTCTCAGGTGTCAGTTCATGACAATGCACTAGAACAAACTCAGTGATAAATGTGAAAATGTTGGTAATCACAAGGGGCATTATGAACAAATGCTGGAAGCATAAATTCATCAGATTTTAAGAGATGGTGATGCTTTAATTTCTAGTTCTAACCAAATAATAAAAGAAACAACAAAATATGAGGGTTTCAGAAGTCTTAATGTTAACATTACTTCTAAGATTAACCATGCAAATGATGAAATACTTGTAATGGACCAATCCCTTAAACTAATTTTTTTTCGACCAAAGCTATACCTACAATCTTGCAGAAAATAGTGCAATCTTCTAAGGTGTTAAATATTTTAAGACTATGGGAATTCATTCAATAAAACTCGATGAATATCTATAGTTGAACTAAGCACATGAGTATCAGGTATAGGTTGACCTTGCATAGAATTCCCACAATCAAGAACCTGCCGAAAGTATGAACCAGGGATTGCTACAACACTCCAAGCATTAAATCACAAGCATTACTAGCTAGACCTAAGATATATTCAAACATTTCCAAGTGATTTAAAAGATAGAACAAGAACCATGCAATATTATTCAATACAAGAGAAGGCACCAAGCATATCATAATTCCCTCACTTTATATTAAATCATCACATTAACAACAATTCCAGTCTATTACAACACTTGCTTGAAATGTAAAGCTAACTTCTAATCTTCTAACATTCTATTCTGCTACTAAATCTACTATTTACAAGTCTTCTAACTTAGTCTTCTCAATCGACTAGTGGGAGAACCAATTGGAGAACCTTTAAAAATGAGGCAAGAGGAAATACTTATAGAAAAATTGTCTGTGTGAACCAGAGCTAGGGTTACAAAGAAGCTCAGCCACCAACCAAATCAGCCCCAACAACAAGCAATAACTCACCATCCTGCATTGAATGTATCAAGTGCCCCTTCAAATCAATCTTGGATCAAAAAAAATTGTGGTACATTCCCTTGAGCCATGCCCGCCATCAATTCTTCACCCGCACAAAAAGTAACACATGTGAAACATTAGCCTAGAAATGAGCCACCGATCGGACCCAAGCTAGACAAATGAATGACTTAGATTGAGTCAAACTAAGTTGAGCTCTTCACGTCATGTTTGCTCGCCATTAATGGCCACCAAACACGCTAACCTTGCATGCAGGGATGATTTTTGTCTGATAGTAGCCACAATGCACTTGACTACACCTGTAGATCTCACCAAATATTCAAAGTAAACCCATCCTTCCTTCATCCCCAACAACAACCTTCAGCTCAATCCAACCTACATTCAGACGAGCCACCATTAATTCTCAATACATTAGCAAAATCCAAGCTGATCCATTAGAGTTCCAAAAGCAAGAAAGCCATGCAAAAACCCAGGTGGAAGTGGAACCAAAGATAGATGGAGGTGGAGCCATGAGCAAAAAAGGAACAGAGACACAAAATAGGTAGAGGTGGAGGCAGAGATGAAACCAAAATGGGAAAGGAAGGGAAACAGGCAGAGGCGGAAAGGGAACCAGTCCCAATGGAGGTGGAGGTGAAACCAAGATGGGAAAGGAAGGGAAATAGGTGGAGGTGGAGATGGAAGGGGAATGGGAACTGAAGGGAAATAGGTGGAGGCGGAAACATAACCAACTCTAGCAAAGGCAGAGACAATGAGAATGGGAAAGGAAGGGAAACAAGCAGAGGTGGAAACATAACCAACCCTGATGGAGGTAGAGATGGAACGAGAATGGGAACCAAACCGTGAACTTTTTGAAAGTTTAGAGTTAAGTTCCATCCTAGTCCCATCTTCGAAAAACAAAAGAAAAAGAAAACCAAGAAAAAACTAAGGGAGGAAACCAACCCTTAGGTCAAAAACGGGCAAAGTGACAAAGAAAACAAGAAGGCAGGAAGTGGAGCCAAAATGGGAATGAAAACCAAACTGTGAGTGTTTCCAAAGTTCATAGTTAAGTTCCATCCCGGTTTTGCCTCCGAAAAAAGAAAGAAAAAGTGGACCAAGAAAAAACCAAGGGAAGAAGACCAACTCAAAGGCTAAAGACAAACAAAACAATGGGAAAAACAAGAATGCGAGAGGCAGAGCTAGAACGGGAACGAGAACCAAACCGTGAACTTTGTGAAAGTTCAAAGTTAAGTTCCATCCTGGTTCGACCTCCGAAAAATGAAGGAAAAAGTGAAGCAAATAAAACCTAGGGGAGGAAAGTGACCCTTAGGATAAAGACACACAAAACAACGAAGAAAGAAAGAGGGTAGGAAGCAGAGTTAGAATGGGAATGAGAACCAGACCGTGAACTTTTTGAAAGTTTATAGTTCAGTTCCATCCTGGTTCTGCCTCCAGAAGAACAAAAGGAACAAGGAAAACAAAGGAAAACCTAAGGGAGGAAACAAACCCTTAGGACCCAAACGAAAGAACCAAGGGAAAATATAAGGCGAAAGAAAACCACCACAAAGAGGAAATTTGCGAGACTCCAAAACCACTGGGAAATCAACAAAAATGAAACCATAACCAAGGCAAGCACCAAAGACCAAAACCCCAATATTTTCAAAGATAAGCACAAAAGAGGGGGCAAGCCACAAAAATGATCCAAAAGGGCAGGCCACTAGAGGGTCCCTACTTTTAGTGGGGCATGCGTGCAAAAGTGCACAACACCAATCATCTTTATATGGGATAATCATGCATGTTGATCCTAAGTTTGATAAGTATACAAATATCCTCATCCTAGAGGAAGCAAAGTTAATTCATATGGGTCTAATAAAGTCTTCTAAATAAAATACATAGGTGGATAGTGAGCATAAGGTATAAAATGATTTAGGGATTCCCAAAAATAAGCATAAGAAGAGAACGAAAAAGATGCATAAATATTTTGAATCCTCTCCCTCTCAAGGGGAAGTGTCTTAGAAGGAAAATCCTATATGTACATATTTCAAGAAACCAAGGCATAGTTAACCTCTATATTATTCAAATTAGATTGATGAATTGAAGTGTCTTCTTAAGAAGAATCAAATACATTTTCCTTTAATTTCAAGGGGTTCATCTTCTTATTTATTAAATTTGGAGAGAAATAAGGGGTAAGAACTTGTTTTAGATTAATATTTAAAATTAGAGAGACATATACTTAATTCAAGAGCTTCATATCATATGGCTTTATTAGATTGTATGCTCTCTTCATTTTAGTTGTATTTAACACCACACATCTTAATGGCTAAAAAAAATATGTGTTTGGGGGAATGGATCTACTGACATGAATGATAGATAATTTAATGATGTTCTTTTTTTTCCTTCATTTTCAACCAATATCACTTTGATCTATCAAATCACACATGGTGGAGCTAGAAATAGTGTTGATTTCACACTAGACTTTGTCATAATTTTGGACATGAATAGTAGATATATAGTTCTAGTTAAGGAGGTTGATCATAAATTATGTGTCTATAAATTCTCAAAATTTTCTCCTATTGTTCCTTTAGCTAATGTATACACTGTGGCATTTAGTGTGGACACTTTGAGGAGATTCAATATGGTCATTTGAATATTGATATTATTTCATCTACTAAGGTTCTAGGGACATGTTATGACATTCCATATCCTTCATATACTATTACTTTTGGTGATTCTTTTGTTGCCATAGTTTAAGATTATTTTGATTTAGTGTAGTAGGACATATAATATCTTCTATATAGCTACTCGGGATGAATACTTGATAGACATTATGAGTTATTTTACAAAGTCCCACATTTCAGATTTGGGAGACAACATTTATTGCATGCATCTTCTCCTTGATGGATATTATTATTGTCCAATTTTTGTGAGGAACTAACCTAACCCTCTTGTTCATTCTCTACATGGTCATTCTTCATAATTTTACATGAGTGTGGATATTATATTTTGGATTTTCATATTCATTAGTGTGGCCTAGAGAACCTATTTCAAATTTGTTATCTTTGAACATTTACATATAGAAATTTGACAATAATTCATAGATATCACTCATCTTTATTCCCTTGTATTCCTTTCAAAAAATGGAAGACATCGTATATACCATCTTGGATTTCTTTCTTCCTAATGTGAGGAATGTTGTTCAATGACATTGGATCATCTTCAATATTAAATTTTGAGCATCTACCATCCTTGTAAGAGACTAGATACATTGATGGAAGTTGGATGGCCTCTCTTTTTCTCACATGGATTTTTTTTTATTCTCATGTTCTTCATTGAAAGTATCTTATTTCATCTAAATATTGTTTTCTATAGAGAATTTTATACAAAATATTCCACCCTTAAATCAATCCCAACTTTTCAATCACTCACCCAAGAATCTGTAAATTTGCCTCACCCTAATCCATTATCATACTCATTTGTTGGAACATAATGTTATGGTATTATTAGGAGCATACAAATATCACCATCAACCATCTTGGAGCACAAAAACCATCACTTGGTGAAAAAAGAGTTTGAATTGGTTAGAATATTATGTTTTTATCAATTTTTAAATGAATCCTTATGCTTAATCAAAGTGTTGCATAAAGGTGAAATAAAATGGGTTGACTTAGTTTTTCGTGTTTATTCATGTTTACATATATATGTGCACATAAGTAAAAAAATATGGCATAATGTATATACCTTAGGCTATAGGATGTGTAATTGATAAAGACATAGGTTATTGGATGGTTTGTGCAAGTTCCCTTAATATTGCATAATAAGAAGGAGAATAATAAAAAATAAAGAATTATTGAAGAATTTGAGCATAAATTTGATATACTTTCCACAAAATAAGTTAACATTATATTCTCAATGAATAGATATTTAAATTTCATCCATCCCAAAGTAAATCCTATAAATTGAATTTAAATCAAACATTTTCAACAATTACTTGATTTTGGATTGAGTGAGTAGATGTTATTGCAAGGAGAAAAATATATATTATGAATGAATTTGTTATCCAAAATTTTGGAGTTTATATATATGTGATAATTATAAAAAATGTTAAATATAGATAGACCTCTTACAACCCATACCTTATATAGACTAATATCTAAAGAAAGAATAAGATGAAATAAAACTTATCCTTCCTTGGAATCTGCCTTAAGAGGCAAAATAATATAATAATGCAATGATAAAGATGATACTATAAAAAACCTAATATTATAAGCTCATCATGGAGAAGTTAAATTCTCTTGATAATGTGATAAGACAAATTCTTCATCAAGATACACCCAAGAATAAATCCCATTATCATATACTCAAATCCATCACAAAATAGAGACAAGTCTATCAACCAACCAAACTCACTCCATAATATATATTAGAAAAAATAATTCAAATAAAAAAAAGGTTCCATCCAATACATTCTCTACGTGACCAAGAAAAAGTGACCAACCAAGACCTATAATATGATCTAATGCACTAGAAAAGATGAAAGAATAAAGAATTGGGGATTTATTTAATTACTAAAACAAAAAGATCTTAATTTTACTAGTATAACTATTCATTGATCCAATTAATCATTTATAGAAAATTTTGACAATGTGTAAAAAAATATTTTATTATCTCAAAATCTATATAGGCATACAATGTTATATTGGTAACAATACAATATATGTACAAGAAAGCCACAAACTAGAGTAATCTCTAGTGGGTAATCTCTCTCACTCAATGGTTTCCTCTCTTCATATATTTGAGGGCACAAACTAGAGTTGTTGCCTCTTATGACAAGCATCAAAAATCAAATAAAGCCACTAATGACTATGATTAAAACTTTTACTAATAGACATGGAATAAAAACACAAAATATAAATTTTATTAATCTGACTTGTACCTCTATCAAAGGCATCAAAGATGATATTGTATTGGTACTTCCATCCTCTACTATATGAAATATATGAGGAGAAGTCTCGTATAGTCTCGTTACTTGAGATAAAAAACATTATTAAATTACCATAATCTTCCTAACATTGTTTAACAAGCATAATGATTAAAATATTCAAGCTTACTTAGTGAAATATTTACAACCACTTCAACAAATAGTTCATGATTTAAAAGGCTTAAATTCCAATTGTTCAACATCTAATATAAAAATTAAGAATACCATTTATATAAGGTAAAATAATTACGTGTACTAAATCTACTATTTATTTACTAATTATGTATATATTGACTCGATATCATCACATAATCGAGAGCTTAAGGGCCACAAGATGTAGGATGAATACCTTGACCCTAAAATTTTACTACAATAAATTTAGTAATTGTAGTGTAGGAAAATGCATACCCTTGCATTTTCACACTTGTTTGGGCCTACCTTTCTTTATTTATTTTTATTTGTCTTAATTGGTCCTATTTTGCATCCACAAGCCTAATAAATTACATCTTTTTCTAGTGAATCCTGATAAACATCAATGGATACATTATAATTTAATGATTCTATTTTAGTGTCCTTGATTTTTTGGTCGGGAAAAAGACACCACCTAGGGAATCTTTCTCCCCCAAAGGTCTTTGGACTTTGATTTCAAGTCTGCCTTAAATGGGCCCCTTTTTGGAGTCTGTGACCCAAGTTTCAAGACTTGGGACTAAGATGTCACCTAGGGAATCTTAGTCCCCCTTAATCTTTTTTTGAGATTTAATTTCAAATTCTCATAGGATTTAGCCTCCTTTATTTAATGAATTTATATGTCAGCTTGTTATGGTGTAATTTCAAGATATTAAGCTTGAATAGGTATAAATACAAGGTTCTTCCACTCATTTTCTCCTAACAATAATCCCAAGCATTCAAGTATTCATTTCTAAGGAAATTTTGTGAGATCAAGAGCAATCCTTCAAGGATTTGGAGCCATAATCAAGATTCAAACATCATATCAATGAGATTGTTGCATCATGTGTGTTTTTGAGATAACATTTATGATATAGGGTTTTTGATTGAATTGAGAAATTCAAGTCCATATTTATCAAGCATTCATTTGATTCAAGATCTATATCCAAGCTAGACATTTCATAAAATTTTGTAGATTTAATAGCAAGGCTTTGGTGAGTTAAAACATTGCATGTTTTCCATTCATCATTTTCCTCCATTTTATTAAATTCCAAGGTTTAATTACCAACAAGGTGTTTGACCAATGCAAACCCCAATTTACTAGCAATCGAATTTTTTTTTGTTCTTGTGTGTTTGTGTTTGAAAATTTAGGTTGAAGACATGAAGATCATTTAGAATGAAAATTTGTAAATTTGTAAAGTTGCAAAGTTGCATTGCAAATTTTTCATCTTCATAGAAACTCGGCTATAGGCTAGGTCTAGAAGATTCACGACCTAATATCTGAGAAGAAGGAAGTGTAGACTTTGGATCTCGAGACCACATTTAGAAATTTCAGAGATTGAAGATGGGACTAAGTTGCCACCTAGGGTATCTTAGTCCTCTTGAATTTATTTTGAACAGATTTTTTTATATTCGTCCAACATCCAAAGATTTTGTATTTTCCCCAAAAAATATTAGGACTAAGTCAAGAGTAATGGCATCTTAGTCCTCCATAGCACTTTTTGACAACTTCTTTACATTTCCAGAATCCTTCTTACATTTATAGAACTCCCAAGTACACATACCCTATCTTGTTGTTGCATAACTTCATCATTTACATATTTCATTTATCTTGCATTATTACGTTTTGTGTGTTGAATGATAAGTTGTCTTTTCAAGGTATTTGCTTGGTGGTGAATGCCTCAAAGCTTAGAAGAACCCTTCCTAGGTCTTCCTTGTTAAGAACTAACTCACCCTTGAGGTTGATAGTAAGTCCAATTAGGATTCCTAGGAAATTATCGAATTACCCAAGGAAAATAAGTGGGCACCCACCCATTCCATTTTCTTTACGATTCATTTTGGTGAACCTGACTTCTTTGAGCATTCATTTTCTAATTTGGATTCCATTAAAAACCTAGATCTAGTTTGCATTCATTCTTGCATTTCATCTTGTATTAGGGAAATTGTATATAGGGTTTCTCATACTTAGTGAAATTATGCATCTAGGGTCTCACATATAAATGCATTAGTGAAAATTCATATAGGTTGCAATTTTTATTTCTTGCATAATCTTATCTCATTGAAAAATTTAAAAGTGAATTTTTCATCATCCTAATTATATTTAGAATAATTTTTATTGCATTCAAAATTTAAAAAATGCATTCAACTTTCCATTCAATTGCATGACACTAGTTACTTTTTCTTGCATTCATTTGCACATTTTCCTATTTCTAAACATCAAGTCCTTGAATAGGAAACCTATAAGCACTCGAGATAATGGAGAATTTTTTGTTTTCCTAACAAAAACCTCTACTAGGATTAAAGTTCCATTCTTGGCATCTTAGTTCCTCTCTAGGTTTCTGGCTCGGGATCCTATCTACATTGTTTACTATTTTTTCTAGTCCCTAAAACCTCAAAATCACAATAGTAGGACCAAGAAACCCTTATTGTCATCTTAGTCCCTATTGAATTTTACTTTCCTATTTTCAAGGTTTGCAAATTCTTTTCTATGCTTCTAGTTTCTTCCTTCAATTTTTTTTTTTCAATTTCAGAATTGTTGTTATTCCAATTTCTTTCATTTAAAATGTAATTGCAAGAATAGGATATTATGTTCATTTCACCTCATTTGGTTTATCCCTTGCATGAGTTTTACTACTTGGTTTATTATTTATAATATTGTGGGTAGATGAAATGTGAGACTCATGGCATCCCACAATAAAATACTCATTGTGGATCATGGGTTATCAAGCTCTCTTACTCCTAGTGGTTGTATTAGTCCACTAGGTATGGATCATACATTTGATACCTCTTTTGATATTCCTACCTTAACTACAAGTGTTATACCAAGTGTTCAAACAATGGTTGATCATATCCCTCAAGAAAGAATAATTAGAATGCATGAAGACATCTGATTTACAAGATAGTGTGAGTACTATAAATATTTCAAACACTTTTATACCTACCATAGATAGTATTCACCACATTATGGAATGTGATGAAGGAATTGAAGTTGTGTATAACATAGCTAAAATATTTTGAAAACATATTCCTTCCACCACAAATGATGATCAAACTTCAAAGAATGTGCAAAACCAAGGTGGAACTCAAATTCCTCCCTCTTCAATGATAACCTCCATTCCCACCTATACAAATCCTTAGGTGACCACAATGTTGCAACTAACTATCAATATCCTTCCTACCTCAAAAAATTCCACTAGTTCTCCTTACACTTATGTGGCATGTAATCTTATATCTCTTGTCGTAATAAATCCATTCATTGGTCCTTCCAATACATACACACCACCACTATATTCACCTCCATCTAAAACCACAAGAAATGATCCTATCATTAACCACCTTTTACAAAGACTTTCATCCATTCAATGTCAAGTTTCCACCATAAATAAAAATTAAAATGGTTCACCTTTATACTATGTCAAAAGAAACCCACCATCTTTGGAGATATTGAGGACCTCAATGCCGCTGGGTATAAAGATCCCTAGATTTGAGAAATATGGAGGAAATGGAGATCCTGCTAATCATGTTAATTGCTCTACTACTTTGTCTAATGACTTTATCCTTGAGGAAAAACTTTTGGCTAAGCTTTTCCTCAAATCCTTAGAAGACATTTACTTTAACTAGTATTTTGCATTATTGAATAACTCAATTCATTAGTTCACAGAATGTGTTGAAGAATTTATTAGCCATTTCCAAGTGCATACGGTTCTTGAAATGACATGTAAGGAAAATGAGGGTAAAAATTCATAGACTTTATTTCCCATTACTAATCATTTTTTTTCCTAAATCAACATGAAGATTCTTGATTCTCAACTTCAAAAGATGTTCATAGAGAATTTTAAAAGTAAGATATGAGAAAAGATTACCATGATGAAATTTCTTTCCTTCATGCATTTGCACACTACCCTTCGAGACTATCAAAATTTCGTAGGTAGTTGTGAACCTAAATCCACCTCTACACATCCTAAAAAAGTTTGAACCTTCAAACCAAAACACCTACGAGTCTTTCAGAAGACAAAAAAGAAAAATTCCTTCAACTAAATTCTACCTCCCAACCTACCTAGCTAGTTGATACCCAAGTAGCTACTATAAACAAGATTAATCCCTATATCTTTGGGGATCCACAAAGAAAATTTAATCTCTTACCGAACACACTTCAAAATATCATGACTCAACTAATAAGCAAGAACATTTGTAACTTACCTCCTATTTGACCTCTTTACCCTAGCACTTCATTACCTCCTAGCTTTAGATGCAATGCCTATTGTGCTTATCACTAACAAAAAGGAAATGATACAAAAAATTGCAAGTGTCTTAAACATCTTGTGCAAGACCTCATTGATTCTAATCATATCCAAATTGGAGGTGTGAATGACAAAGGAAATAAATTTTTAGCTCCTCCTAACCAAAAATTGCAAATCTTTCCCAATCCCATGACTAACCACAATATTTCATTTGGTAAGGCTAGTGAAACTAAGCTCAATGTAATCAATGTTGACACAAATGATGATAACATGAGCAATAATGAAAAAATTCTTATGGATACTAATGATGAAATTCCTATTAATACAATGATAGGAGTGGTCGACTATTGGAAAAAAAAGGATAGACAACTGAGAGGAGGGGGGGGGGGGGTTAATCAATTGTCTCATAATTTAAAACTTATTTAATCTTATCAACTTTTAATCTTAGATCTGATAATTAACAGTGAAAGCATGAATCAACAATACATTAGAAACAAACATAACACCAAGATTTTGTGTGGAAACCTTGTTAGGGGAAAAAACATGGTGGAGGTTAATCCACAAGTTACACCCTATTAAAAGTATAAGAATTGAATAATGATGTGAAAAATACCATAAAAACAACTAGTTGTTATCCAACAGTATGCCCCTTAGATATTGTACTCTTCTCCCTTTTTATGTTTACATGAATCTTCTCCCCCTTTCTTCCTCAAAGGTTTTTCACATTACTCATCTTCCCCTTTGACATCAATGGAAAAGGTACACAAGATCTGAACCACATATCTAAATCATCTAACTACTCCCACTGAGTAGCAACCACCATAACATCAATCCAAATCAAGATATGATTGTAAATGCATGGATTGATGCAAAGACTTGCATCTTAATTTAGATTAGGAGGGGAAATTACCCCTAACTTCCCTCTAAGATACTCAAAAGTATCCTTAGGAAACAAATTAGTAAAGATTTCTACAATTTATTCCTTCTAGTAGGCACATACTCAAGTTTGACTTCTTTATCACTCACTTTGTCTCTCAAAAAGTGATATTTGATAGATATATGTTTTGTCTTTGAACGCAGTACCAGATTCTTGGAAATTTTTATGACACTTGAATTATCACAAAATATAGCAATAGGCTCACCATACTCAATTTTGATATCTCTGAGAATCTCCTTCATCCATATTACTTGAGTACAATTTTTTGCAGCAACAATATATTTTGCCTCAGCAATAGATAAGGAAATGAATTTCTGATTTTTACTTAACCAAGACACCAACTTCTTCCCCAAGAAGAAGGGACCAGCACTAGTACTTTTCTTGTCATGCACATATCCTACCCAATCTACATTAGTAAAGGCACTCAAAGTAAGATCATAATCTTTAGGATACCATAGGCCAAAATTAGTTGTCCCTTTCAAGTATCTGAATATTTTCTTTACAATAGTCACATGATATTCCTTCAGATCAGCTTGATATCTAGCAACCATACATATAACATTCATGATGTTTGGTCTGGTCTAAGTCAAATAAATAAATCCATTGATCATTGACCTGTACCTTGTTTGATTAGCCTTAGGAGAATCATCATTATGTGTTAACTTGCATCCGGTTACCATGGGTGTACCAACAAGTTTTGGGTCTTTCATGCCAAACTTTTTCAGTAACTCTCTTAAATATTTGGATTGAGATATAAAGATTCCATCATCTAACTGAGTAATTTGCAATCCCAAAAATAATTTCCAATCTCCAATCATTGACATCTCAAACTCACTTTTCATTTCATCAACAAAATTCATACATAAGTCATCATCACCTAAAAAAATGATGTCATCAACAAAGACTTCAATAATCAACTCTTTATACTGATCCATCTTGAAATGAAAATTACTATCAACTGTACCTTTATTGAATCCAAGCTTCAACAAGTACTTATCCAGTTTGGTATACCAGGCTCTAGGGTCTTGCTTGAGTCCATACAGTGCTTTCTTCAATCGGAAAACCATATCTCCTTCATCAGTTAGTTGAAATCCATCTAGTTGCTCAACATATACTTCTTCTTCTATCTCACCATTTAGAAATTCTGACTTTACATCAATTTGATAGACTTTGTAGTTCTTAAAAGTAGCATAAGCAAGAAACAATCTTATAGCTTCAATTCTAGCAACGGGGGCAAAGGTTTCTTGAAAATCAATACCTTCCATTTGTGAGTACCCTTTACATACCAGTCTTGCTTTATTCCTACGGTAAAAGCACAAAGTTGTGTCACACTTTATAAAGGAAATGGCCGATGTTGATCCAACTTTTAAACTTGAATCACTAAAAAATAGCATATGTTTTGAATTTTTAAATGATGTAAACTAGTAAAATATGTATTTTTTAGTATATTTTATGGTTGTATTTTTTATAAGAAATTAAAAAAATATTTTAAACTAGTTTTTCATAAATTAACACTATAATTTAGTTGCTGAAAAAATGTTGAAAAATGAAGTTACACGGGACGTCAAACTTTTTATAGTAAATTTTATCTTTTTTCTTTCAAATATTTTGTGTGTATTTATAACTTGAAACTTTAGTGCATGGATATATATTTTTCCAATTTTGATAAATATATATTTTTTTATAAATATTAGAATGTATGTGAATAAAAAACAACTATTTCCATCAGATGACAACATTCATATTAAATATTTATCTAAAATGGAAAAAAAATTATACCATCTTGAAATAGATTCTTTTATCTAGTGCATCATATTTTTTTCAATTTTTTTTAATAAGTTTTAGTATTTTTCCTTGGCATGGTAATCAACCTAATATTTTTTGTTGATAACCTACTTTTAGTATAAATAAAAATATGAATATAAATATTAATTAAACCATTAAAATAAATATATTTTTGAAAAATACACTTATGGATCTACAAAAGGGTATTTTTACATTTTAAAAAATATATTATTTACATGAGGAGGAGTTATTAAAACTTCAATTTTTTCAAATAATTTTTTTTTTGGTAAATTGGACTCAAAGTGGTGCTCCATATATTTTTAGCCAACAATTTTAGTTGAATAAATTGTGGAAGTATCTAACTTAGCTAGAATGAATCTTACTAGGTCATATGTTTGACCAAAATTGATTTTTAGTTAGAAATACTTGAATTCAGTTGTGCTGATATGTTGGCTAAAAGTGTTGCACAACTTTGTGCTTTTACTAGCTAACTACTTCACCTTGTTCATTCAAATTATTCCAAAAGAGCCATTTGGTTCCAATCACATTTTTATCCTAAGGTCTCAGAACAAGAATCCATGTATCATTTTTCTCTATCCACATCAGTTCTTCCTTCATTGCTTCCATCCAATATTTGTCTTTAAATGCTTCATTGATATTATTGGGCTCAGTCTTGTAAATCAGACAATACTCTTCCACATTTCTTCTTCTAGTATGCACACCTTTGTTCTTGTCTCCTATAATCTGATCTTTAGAATGATTTAGCTTTACATACCTTGGAACTTTGGGATTCTCTCTAACTTCTAGATATTTTGTTCTTTCTTCTACACTTCCACTAGCTTCTACTTCTAGAATCTCTTGATTTATTGAAAAAATTTGAGCTTGATTTTGTGTCTGAGAAGTCTTTCCTTTCTTAGTACTATCATGTTGGTCATATAAATCATATCCATAGTATCTAGATGATCTAGCAGTATCCTCATCAACTCTGACATTGGAAATTTCAACCATTTTCTTCAATCTTCTATTATAATACTAGTAAGCCTTGCTCTTAGTACAGTAACCCAGACATATTCCTTCATCACTCCTAGCATAAAACTTGCCTATATCTTAATGTATCTTGATATAACATCCATTTCCAAATATTTGGAAATATTTAACAGTAGGCTCATGACCAAACCATGACTCAAAAGGAGTCTTACCAGAATTACCATTGACATTTACCCAGTTAATAGTATATACAATTGTTCTTACAACTTCTCTCCAATGGATATTAGTTACATTACCTTCCAACATCATAGTTTTGGCAGCATCTAGAATTGTTATGTTCTTTCTCTCAACAACTCTGTTCTATTGAAGAGTTTAGGGAGCAAATAACTATCTTTTGATTTTATGCTCTTCACATAATGAATTGAACTATCGAGAAGTGAACTCACAACCTCTGTCTAACCTTAAGAATTAAATCTTCAAACCTGTCTCATTCTCTACCATAGCTTTGAAATATTTTATCTTTTATAATGCTTCATGTATTTCTCTCAAGAAAGCAACCCATATAATCCTAGAGTAGTCATCAATAAGCAACATAAAGTACCTTTCTCCTTATAGATTTCTGATTCTGGAGGGACCACATAGATTAGTATGCACTAGCTCGAATACTCCATTAGATTAATGTTGTTTGCTCCAAAAATAAATTCTAGTCTACTTTCCCATCTAGAATTCCTTGCATATGGTGTTAATAGGCTTCACTAGCTTAGGAATATCTTTGACTGCTTGAGTGGAGCTTACTTTTACAATGTTATCAAAAATAACATGACATAGCCTCCTTTCCTATAACCAACTTACATCAACTTGAGTAATTAAACAACTTTCACTAGTAGCCCTCAGGTGGAAAATGTTACCTCTTTTCTTTGTACTTGAAGCAATTACATTCCTAAAACTTCCTAGTATCCTGCATTTTCTATCTTTGAGCTGATGATTGTATCCCTTGTTGACAATCTATCCAATAGTCAACAGATTATGCTTCAATCCTTCAACATAAAGGACATCATCAGTATTGTATTTACCACCAAGATAAATAGTTCCTTAGCCACAAATCACACCAGCATTTTTATCTCCAAATATTACACCACCACCATCATATTTCTCCAAGCTTACAAAATTTCTTTTGTCCCTAATCATATGATGTGAGCATCCGGTTTCAATCATCCACTCATCCTTTTCATCAATTCTAGTTGCAAGAGATTTCTCAATATTCTTATTACTAGTAGATTCAGTGAACACCAAACCATTTTTCTTAATAGAAATGAATACCCATCCATCTTCATTTCCATTTTCTATATCAGATTCATCATCAGTAACACCTTCTTTAGCATAATAACATTTATTTTGAAATCTAAACTTGTCAGGTTTGTAGTTAGGAACTCTTTCATGACACCTTGATGCAAAATGACCTATTTTATTGCAAGAGAAACATTTAATAGGAAACTTTACTTTATACTTACCTTGTCCTCTGGCTTCTCTTTTCACAATGAATTCTTCAAGCTCTTCTAACTCCCTTTCTTCATCTTCAATCTATTTCAACTCATCTTCATCCTTGAATGTCTTTATGAAACTTTCTCATGGATCATATCTCTATTGATTTCTTTCGAATACAGTAGCTTTAAATACATATTCTATCTTAGGGATAGATTGACCAAATTCACTCAACTCAAAGCCAACAATTTTCTCAATTAGCATATCTCTTGTCACATTTGTTTTTTTCCTCAGCTCTTCAATAGCATGAGCTTTCATTTTGTAATAAGTAGGCAATGATCTAAGGATTTTAGCTACAATATCATCTTCTTGCAAGGTTCCACTAGCACATCTAATACCCAACACTAGTTCATTTACTTTTTGCATGAAAGCATTAATGTTTTCATCTTCACTCATTTTCATGTTTTCCCACATGTCTTTTAGAAATTGTACCTTAGCAACTTTCACTTCTGCATCTCCTTCATACAATGTTCCCAACTTTTTCCAGATCTCATGTGTTGTTCTCAAACCCATCACATTTGTCATCTTTGAATATGTCAAAGAACTAATTAATGCTTCTATAGCCTTGATATTATTTTTGATGAGGGTGCAACCCGAGACACAGAAAATCACACAGAAAAACCAACGAATCTTATTATTTTCAAAGTATGAAATTCTTACATGCAGAGGATCTCAAATCCCCAAGTTTTGCAATACATGCAAATTAGAGAAAGTTACAGAAATTCCCCTTTTCGCAACATGCGATCTTCTTTCCCCAAAAACTACTCACAAAAATTAGAAACTACCCCATAAATAGCCCAATTCTCCGTTTGGAGCCAAAAACAACATTCTAATTATGCACCAACTTCCAAAAGCCCTAACTTAAGATCTAACTGTCGGATCTTCAATCATAATACCTTTTTCGAAAGGTCTTGCGAAAATGAAGTATCAAAAAATTGGGCCTAAAGGCTAACCACTTTCATTTTCTGCCGACTTTCGGGCCCATCCGGAGCCTTTAAGTCCCTCAAAATTAGCTTCGAAGATTTTGTAGGGGAAAAAGGAGAAATTGAAACTTGAATAACTTTTGAACTGGGAATGATCTTGATCTGATTCTTTCACCAAAGTGCTTATCTTTCTGTCCTGAAGCTTCCCTTAAATTTTTGTCTCCTCGCGCCTTCAAATTCATACCTGCTAAAAATAGCAGTTGAGCAGAAAAAGCAGAAAAGGAGTTCTGAAAGTTGGAACTTCTTTAACGAAAAGGGTATCCAAAAATGCAACAACATCTACAAAAAGCTAAATGAAATTAAAATATATTTTTGGGTGATGTAGGATTGCCCTTACACCACTAGATGCTCCTGCATCAATTTTCAGCTTCTTTGATCTCATCAGGAATAGAGGGACCATTATGAGGAATAGTATATGTGTTCTTTGTAATATTCTAAAAGGGTTCACCAATGCACTTCAAATGAAACTCCATTCTAACCTTCCATAGAGAGTAGTTTGTACCATCGAATCTAGGACTATCGTTCTTGTATGATGCCATCTTGGATCACCTCAAGCTATTAAACATCTTCAGAGGAACCTGCTTTGATACCAATTGTTGGAAAAACAAGGACAGACAACTGAGAGGGGAGGGTGAATTAGTTGTCTCATAATTTAAAACTTATTTAACCTTATCACCTTTTAATATTTGATCTGATAATTAATAGTGAAAGAATGAATCAAAAAAACATTAGAAACACACATAACACCTTTTGTTTTGCGTGGAAACCCTGTTAGGGGGAAAACCATGATGGAGGTTAATACATAAGTTATACCTTGTTAAATGTATAATAGAATTGAATAAGGAATGTGAATGAATTCAAGCACATTTCCTAGAACTCATTGCTCAAAAGGCAAGGCTCACTTCCAAATTTTTAGATTAAATGCATTTGATGAGAATGAATTGAGAAATTAGGTTCCTCAAAAGCTTAGTGATAGTTTCAATTAGGCACAAAAACACTTCTTCACACTTCACTCAAACTTATTCATCCTCTACTATATAATCGAATGATCTGATCTTTATTCACACATATCTTGCACACTACACCTCTCAAATGAAGAAAACAACCGCTCTTATATATCCGCTTCACATAATTACATCAACAACTCTGTCGACCAAAAATAAGAGAATAGATGAATACAAACGATCGGCCCAATTTATGAACAAATCTTAAAGCACACCAACCAAAGTTGGTCACAACATAATTAAGACCTAAAACAACATCCTTGAATGCACCAAGCATTCAAAAATTAATCCATGGGGATTTGCAACATGCTATAACCAACATGTCAGCCAAGAACATGAAAAACCTAAACACACAAGGAAAAATATTCAATCGTGAACACATTGATCAATGTGGATGTGCAACAAGGATAGAGCACTATCTAGAAACATAAATGATAATCAATCAAGATAATCAACTATTGTATACACCTAAAATCAGTCAAGATAATCGATTAGTTAAATACAAGGTATTTAATTAATAAACCTTCTTAATTCGTCTAGTTATAAATAAATTGAAAATTTTATTTATATATTTCACTATCTTAAACTCTTTCTAAAATTATTTTCTTCTTGATTTAATAAAATAAATAAATCTACCTAATTTTTTATATTTGATTAATTTACCTCTCATTAAAATTTGAATTTCTAAACTTAATTTTGTCACATTTCTACATAACTCTCTTACCTCCTTCCACCTTATCATCCACCTCATCATGTGCCACATAAATTTAAATATTTATAAATTTTAGATGGGAATATTCATAAAAAAACTCCTAACAAGATTGGAGACACATGGACTCTTCCTCCATTTTATTCTCTTCAACACCTGGCAAAGTTCTCTTTTAAAGGGAACCATCTCCATGATTTTATCTAACTTCTTCATCCTCTAACCTTCATCTTACCAGCTGAAATCTTGACCATCAAATCCTAACACATCACAATATGCCTTGGAAATCCTATAAATACAACATCATTCTCTAGATTTAGATAACACATATTTGAGAAAACTTACTCTATAGAAATCATTTGAGAATATTTGAGCATTTAGAGCATAAGATCATTCAAAATTTAGCACTGCATTTTCATATTAATTTAGAATAATGGCTTAGTTCTTAGTTGCATTTCCATTGTCATAGTAGTTTTATATAGTACTTGCATCATATTCTTTAGCACCATATCCATTTTCATATCATCCTTATCATTTATAGCAATCACATAACTTATTAAATCATGTAAGAACTAGGATTCTTGCATTTTTACAACATCCATTCTCTAGGTTGTCATTATAAAATTAATAGTCCAAAGAAAAATATGAGAACCATTATGATTCAAGGAATCCTTAGAGATAAGAAACAATGGATTGACTTTAGGGATTGATTGTGTTTTGAATTCGATTAACTTTAGGATTCAATTCTCTAATGTAAAACATCTCATCCACCAATTTGGAGGTGATGAAATAATTGAAGAAGACACCCGACAAGCTCAACAAGATCCAAATTTTCACACATTCATAGAAAAGATTTTTGAAAAAGATGGAGAAAAATACCTTTTAATGCTGGCTAAATAAGGTGTCAAATTTCCTGATGACTTTGAGGTTAATCAACTGAAAGGAACACCTAAAATAACTGAAACTAATCCTCTAAACATAGATCTAATAGCTACATTAACTCCAAGTTATGAAAAGAGGAACCATAAAATATTACTTGTCACAAGACATTTTCCCATACCTTTTGATCAAATTGTAAATATGATTCCTTTTCCCAAACATTGTGAATTCCCAAAATATGAAAAATATAATGGAAAAATAGACCCTATAGATCATGTGAGGTAATTTTGAACAATGAGCCTTGAGTTTGCACACAAAGACACTTATTTGATGAGATTATTTCCTTGCAACCTAGGTGGACAATGCATGGAATGGTTCTCCAAACTTGCACTAGGTATTAAGACCTTTGAAGAGCTAGTTAACAAATTCATCACTCGATACTCTTACAACATACAACACAAAATTACAATGAAGGACCTTTGCAATACTAAAGAGAAAAATGATGAATCATTCCTCATATTCTTACAAAGATAGAGAAGATTTTTTGCAAGATATGCTTGTCCCATACCCGAAAAAAGAAAAGATGTAAATTTTCATTGATAATTTTTCTGATGAGATGAGCTACAAACTTGCATTACAATGCCTACCTACCTTTGTGAAAATGTTTGAAAATGGGATCAAAATCAAAAAATCCTTGGTCAAGAGAGGAGTCTTTAAAATTTACAATGAAAACAACTCAACAAACTCCTCCAATAATTATAACAATGATAAACCAAATTTTTGGCAAAGAAACAAAAATGTTGATAATCATGGGGCTACAACTGGAACAAAAAATGCAAAACTAGTATTCAACTTGATGATTTCTGCCACCAAGACAAATCAAGACAATAATCCAACTAGCAACAAAAACAAAACCCAAAATAGTAACCAAAAAATTCTCCATCTGGACCATCATCATATGAAATGCCATCAAATTGTAGGAAATTCACACCTTTGGTTCAATCACTAGAAAAAACATTGAAAGAACTTGTTGTAGAAAATATTGTCACCTTACCTGACACTCAAGGTTTTGAGCCAAAAGTGAAATCATCATGGTGGAATGAAATTTCATCGATGCAAAGGCCATCAAATGAATAACTATATGCACTTAAAACATAAGGTGGAAGACTTAATAGACGAAAATATCATTCAAATAGAAGGACCCGAAAAAAATGTTGATCATGGTGCATTCAAGAATCCCTTACTAAATTATGAAAAAGGGGAATCCTCTACTACAAATAGCAAAAGGGAAAAGTGTTAACTATGTTCATGATACTCTAATCCTTCATATTTTGGCTGTTGAAGGTTAGCCAAATGGCATTAAGATCAATGGCACACAAGACATTGTTGTAGCGAACAATCAAATTAATGATGCTCCAATTCAACTTGGACAAGACACCATCATAGCTGAAAAGAAAATCAATGACACCTACATCACATCCAATAAAGTCCATAACATGAAACAAGACATGGATGCAATGGATAACCAAATCAATGTCATTAAAATAAAAGGAAAACAAGACAACGTGCCCATAAATGCGACCATGAGAGTATAGTCCAAATATATTCTAAAAGGAAGCACATTCAAAACACCCACTGCACCATCACATCAATACAATATTATTGATCAATTTCAAAATATCCCAATGCAAATATCTATATTGTAACTCCTCAAGATTTCCCCCATGAGCAAATAAATTTTGGAAAAGGCCCTAATGAACACAACCATACCAATGGATTTGGAAGTTTGCAAATTCCAATACATGGTGGGGAATTTGATTTCACCTCATTTCCTATCACTCTCAGAACATGACAAAGCATCCATCAATCATCCCAATAATGCAACACTCCACATTAACGTCTTAATACATAAAATTCAAGTCAAGCATGTTCTAATAGATGGAGGATCCGGTCTCAATATATGTACTTTAAAGCTCATCGGTGCACTGGTATTCTCAGAAAATGCAATAGATTCAAGGAAAGAGATCACCATCAAAGCCTATGATGACAAAGAAAGAGCTTCAAAGGGACTATTTATGTTTCCAGTTCAGGTGGGGCTGATTCAAAAAGACATAATTTTCCAAGTTCTATACAAATATTTGACATGTAATTCACTCTTGGGTCATCCTTGGATCCATGAGATGTAAGTAATCCCCTTGACTTACCATGAATGTTTGAAATTTCCTAGCAATGGAAAATAGATCACCATTTTTGTTGATTCCAATAGTCCTCAATATTGCAACACCCTCAAATTGGTCCAGGATGTCTTTGTGCCCCATAATAGAGAAGCTCTTGCATCCTCATCCACTACCCCAAGTAATTTAAGCCAATCAAATTCCTTGTCAAAACTGCTTGCCACGTCCTCAAATAAAGAAATTCAGCCAAGTTCCTTGACTAAACAACTTGAAAAAAAAAAAAAAAGCTACCCCTTCTACATCCACTAATCATGAAGGAAAACTCAACACTTTATCCAAAAAAAATGAGGAAAAGGTCCAAGTCAGAGATAAAGGTGTGGGTGAATATTCTATTCAGAAAATATTTGTGTCTCTCGCAATTATCTTCCCCAAATTTGTGTGGTCCACCATCAACCTCAACATAATAGTCTTCACAATCTATCACACTTTTTGATGGTCTATTTGTGAAAGCAGGCACTATAGTTGATGAAGTGGAAGACAAAGATGTTCTAAACAAGATTTACAAGGATGAAGTCGAATCTCAAGCAACAAAAACTAATGTATAAATAACACAATATGGAAAATGGTTTTCAATATTGGAGAAAATGGGATATGAAGGACAAGGACCTATTGGAAAAAGAAAAGAAGGCATCATGGAACCAATCCAGCCCATCTTAATCAATCCTAAAGATAAGACAAGTTTTGGATATAAAGAGGAAACAAAAGCGGAAGCCACCTAGAAGGTTTTTGAATGAATCCTACAACTATAAGCTAGTAATAACTATGAAACTGACTCAAATGAATATGAGTGGGATTCATCATCCCAAGATTCTCTTCATGAAAATGGAATTGATGTAATACAAAAGTATGCACCCATACATGAGGAGGGACAAATATTAGGGTTAAGGCCACTTGAATTTTTATCACAGCCTATCGATGGCTCAAGCGAGGTCAATCAGACTCCTAGTGAGACAAATCATTCAGATGAGAGTTAAATCATAGACCTTGACATCTCCATCAAATTTCTTGAAGATGTCACCATTAGGACCCTCACTACCTTTGAGTTAAACCAATCTAACGATTCCCTACCTTTATTACATCCTGAACTTATCGATTGAGACCAAACCGAGCCTCTTGACATCCATATCTTTTCAAATGATGATGTCATTTTCAAATTCCTCTTTACTAACAACCCTAAAACTTGTTCCACCACTGAATCTCAGAAAAAAGCTTCTAGTCAGGGGAGTGTCAAATCTCTCAACTGCAAAATGAATAATACAAAAAATTGATCTAATGGTGAAAACCATTTTATGTCAGTATTAGATCAAGAATAAGTAAAAATAAATAGCACATCCAATGGTGAAAACCTCTCTTAGGTTTCGAATGATGAGAGATTTGACACTCTCCCCAAACACTTTCAAGAAAAATCAAAAGTATTGATTGAGCCCATCCAATCCATCAACATTTGTACAATAGAAACAATAAAGACTCAACATTTTGTAACATCCTTAACAAAACATGAAAAATCAAGCTTCATCAAATTATTTGAAGAGAAAAAAGTCAAATTTGCTTGGTCTTATGCAGAAATGCTAGGGATATATCTAGATTTAATCATGCATCACTTATCCTTACCACTAGGAGTAAAACCAGTGAAGTAAAAGTTAAGGAAATTGCATTCGCATATTTCCCTCTTAGTGAAGGTGAAAATAGAGAAGTTATTGGATGTAGGGTTCATTAGACCTATTTATTATGCCAATTGGATCTCCAATATTGTACCAGTTTCAAAACCTAACAAAAATATCCAGATTTGCATAGATTTTAGAGATCTCCATAAAGCTTTCCCAAAGGATGATTTTTCCCTACCCAACATAAAAATCATCATAGAACTAACAGTTGGACATGATATTTTGTCATTTATCGATGAATTTTAAGATATAGCCAAATCAAAATCATACCCGAGGATTAGAATAAAATAACCTTCACATGCCCATGGCGTACATTTTGTTGCAACATCATGGCCTTTGGACTGAAGAATGTAGGAGCTACTTGTCATAGAGCCATGATGATAATTCTCCATGATATGATGCACACATTCATGGAATACTATGTAGACGATATGCTGGAAAAATCATACATGAGAGAAGGACACCTAGAGATCCTAGACAAAATCTTCAATGGATTGAAAAAATTCAATGTCCAACTGAACCCAAAAAAATATGTATTCGGTGTGACATATGCAAAAATTTTGGGATACATAGTTTTAGAAAAGGGAATTGAAGTGGATCCTGTGAAATTTAAGGAAATCATGAATATTTCACCCTCCAATAATGCCAATTAGCTTAGATCAGTCCAAGGAATATTTCATTTTATCCAAAGATTCATTTGACAACTGGCAGACAAGACCCATCCTTTCACTCACTTGTTACACACAAATTTTTCCTTTAGATGGGATGAGAAATGTGAATTTTCTTTCAAAGAATTGAAACAATATATAATGAGTTCACCTATCTTGGTATTGCCAAAAGAAGGAAAACCACTCTTACTATACATATCAATAACTGAGACATCATTGGCAGCTTTGTTAGCACAAGAGGTTTCAATAGGAAAAGAAAGGTTAATCTAATATATCAACAAAACATTAAATGGATATGAAATAAATTACAAATCCATTGAAAAGGATTTTCTAGAAGTAGTGTTCACCACTCAACAATTGTGACATTATATGCTAAATCATATTATCAAGTTAATAGCCAAAATTGATCCATTTAAATATTTTCTCAACAAGGCAAATCTAATAGGAAGAATGGAAAAGTGGGTAATGATACTGAGCAAGTTTGACATCTAGTATGTTGATAGGGAAGCCATCAAATTTCAAGCCATCATATATCAACTAGTTGAAGCACCATTGCATGATGATCATCTTCTACACATTGAGTTTCTAGATATTGATGTCCTTACCCTAACAACAAAATAGTGGATATTGTACTTTGATGGATCATACACTCAACATGGATAGGGAGTGGGAATTTAATTTTTCACTCCCCGAGTGCATAATATTCCAAAATCATATAGACTAATCTTCCCTTGTACTTACAACATGGTGGAGCATGAAGCAGTGATATTTGGCATCAAGATAGCTATAGAGTGGAAAATAATAGAGTTGCAAGTCTATGGAGATTTTCAACTAGTCATAAATCAACTTAATGATGACTATCAGACAAAGGATGACAAAATAATTCCCTATAAAAGGATGATTGACTTTAAGAAATACTTTGTTACTATCAAATTTGAAGAAATCCCAAGAACAGATAACAAAGCTATTGTTGATATGGCCACTATTGTTTCTCTATTACAAATTCTAGATAAAAGGAGCCATTATGATTTCATGGTGGAACAACTATTTATCCCTGCCTATGACAATCTTGAGTCCCAATTTGTTTTCCATTTTATTGATGCTGATACCTCGATCTATGGAAAGATCCACACCTATCTAAGAGATAACACCTTTCCACCTGACTTATCACAAAACCAGAAATGAAACTTCATCCATCAAGCTACCTAGAACACCCTTATCATGCATGTACTTTACCGATGAGGTCTTGATGGAACTCACCTTTGATGTCTAGAACATGACCAGTCTAAAATGACCTTACAAGAATTTCATAAGGGTATACATGGAACACATTCAAGTGGTATTACCCTAACAAAGAAACTCCTACTTTTGGGGTGTTATTGGCCGAATATGGAGAAAGAGTCTTTCAAGTTTGTCAAGAAATGCAAGAAGTTTCAAATCCATGATAACCTCATACATGCATCAACACAAGAACTTCAACCATTTGCATCAACTTGGCCCTTTTGTTAGTGGTGACTCGACCTTGTGGGGAAAATCCATCCATATTCTTCCAATGGGAGAAAATTCGTAATCACGACCACTGAGTTTTTCATGAAGTGGGGGGAATTTGTTCCTTTAACTACCATCAATGGTAAACATATTGCATCCTTCCTTCTAAATTACATAATTTGTAGGTATGGAATTCCGTAGTCAATTGTCATTGATAATGGTAGACCTTTCAAGAATCAGGATGTCCAAGAACTTTGTGAAATATTTCATATCCAACATTGGTTTTCTACACCATACTACCCTCAAGGAAAATTCTGAGTAGAGGCCTCAAACAAAACCATCTTAAATATCCTAAAGAAAACAATCAATGACACTGGATGCGACTAGCACATTCAACTAAACCCTACTTTTTGGGAATACCACACAAGTATTTGTACCCCGATAGGAGCCACACCATATGTTCTCATCTATGGATCAAAGGCCATTTTACCTATTGAGGTTGAGATACCATCACTCCATGTGTCATTGAAAGGAATCATCTTAGATGAAGATTATCGAGTATCTAGATTACAAGAGTTGGAAATGTTGGATGAACGTCATCATCTTGTAGTTGATCACCTGAAAGCATATCAACAAAGAATGTCATAAAGTTATAATTACAAGGTCAAACCAAGAAAATTCCAGGTTGTTGATTTGGTATTGAAGGAAAACCTGTGCAATCAGTAAGACAAATAAAAGAAGGGAAATTTTGAACCAAATTGGTTGGGACCCTTTATCATTGTATCATTCTATGGATCAAGAGAATATTATTTGTTTACACTTGAAGGAGATTTACTTGATGAGCCCATCAATAGTCTTCATCTCAAGAAGTTCTCTACCTAAATAATCCAGTGCATGCTAAAATATCTTGAAGAAATCCAAAAAAAATAGAAAATATCTTAAAAATATCCAAAAAAATTAAAAATGTCCTAAAGAAATCCAAAAAAATACAAAAAATACAAAAATACAAAAGAAAATCAAAAAAGGAGAAAAAAAAACTGAAAAAAAAAAGTCGTTGCTTTGATGAAAACCTAGCAAACAAGCATCTTGGTAAGAACAAAAAAATCTGAAAATCTGAAAAAATGAAATAAAAGCAAGTAGTGAAAACCTAGAAAACAAGTGCTAATTGTGATGAGTTGGCTTCTCCATCTATTGGAACATGTGTTGGCCATCCAATTTTTCTATCATCCCTCCTACATGCCTATCATAAAATGAGCTTCATGTACATATCCGACTATTGCGGTTGTGTCTCACCTTGGCTTGGTTATCAATGTGCATATCTGCAATAATTAGTTTGTTTCTCACTGGGAGAAAAATGCTTTGAGCTTAAACCAATAGGCAAACAATAGCAAAGAAACTTGGAAAAAACAACAATCACGCTAAACATGAAATTGAACATCAATCACAATCAATAAAATAATCGACCATCCAACTAACATCAAGACACACCAATCAAATATCACTAGATGATCGTATTCTAAATCATCGTTTGATCGCTTTAGCATGTATGTTCAATTTTTATATCTCGATTGGTGTTATCATTTCTCTAGAGTAGCTTGATGATGTCCTAAAATAGAGGGGCTAGGAAGGAGAATGATATTTTCTTTGTCTACTATCTGTGAGTCAATCATTACTACTATGCAAATTGTCATGGGACCTTCTCTACAAAGTATCATTGGTGACATTCCAAATTTGCATGGGAAAAAAATTAACTCTTTTATCTATTTATTCAAGTTATGCTCAAGTCGTCTCAGACCAATTATACCTAGATGCTTGTGTTATCTTTCTCTATTAAAACTCAATGGAAGTTGTATTGAAGTTGTACTCAATTCATCATGTTCTAATTATACCATCAATTTTTTTACTAAATTTCAACATAATAAAGGCTCAATGATGATAAAAAGCACGAAAAATCGGCTAACAAAATGAAAACCTTGCATTTTAGACTTGCATGGTAGAATAGATTGCATCCATATTAGTTTTTCATCTATATTTTGGGATTTTTACAAGGTTTGAATAATTTTCAAATGATGTCACCTCTATCATTAATGGATTGAGTATACTTGACATTAAAAAAATGCAACATTCTCATGTAGTTGCATAATCATTTGCATATCGTAAATCCATCCATACATTACATCATAATATTTGAATTAGAAAATATAAATAGAAGTGAATTGCGTCCCATTAGCATAAGTAAATTCATCTCATGTAGTGTAACAATATCATACATTTGCATCACAAAAATATAAAAATAAATTGCATCGCAATTCATTTACATTCATTTCATAGCATAAAACATCATCCATCAAACATTTAGAATCATCATCCATACATTAACTTACCATCATTTTATTCATACAGTATTATGACATAAACATATAAACATCACATAACATGTAGAACAAGAAAATTAAATGCATCCATCATAGGCATCCATCAAAAACACATGTAGACACATGTGGATAAACCATCATCACTACATATCATATATAATCTCAAAATCATAATGTCAACTGTATAAATGATATCAAAATATGAAGAGATACATCATCAAAAATGTGGAAGTATAACATAATGTCTCAGCAAAATCGGTATACATCAAATATCTTAGAGTGAATCACATATGATAATAAAGCTATGAGGAGCTCCCCCTAGACCTCATTGGCCTAGTGAAGCCTTTGACAACACCACTTGATGTACCTACACCTATGCACCTATACTTGGGTTCAAAATTGGATATTTGTGTGGTGGATGAGTCACACCCATGCTGGTAGTCTGAGAGTGGTTGCTTGCTGATTTGGACTATGCATAGCTAACTCTCTGTTGTGTAGGCACAACCACATGATATTGGCCTTTGTAGTACTCATCCTCTTTATTGTCCCATGTGATCTATCTCATCATATAACGTAAGGTGGTCCCCTTTTCCACTCTATGCAATCTATTGGCTAAGGCCATTGCCTGCTCACCCTATTGTCTAGCTGCATCTCTCTCGGCTGTCAATGTGGTTACCTGAGCCTATGCATGTGCATCCTATGCCTATGCATGTACCAATAAATTCTGCACCTATGTCACCTGAGCCTAAAATGTATGTACTTGAACTTGTAAAGTAGATATGTTTATTTGCTACTTTTGCAAGGTCACTCCAATCTTTACATGTTGTTGTGTTGTGGCCACCAAAGATCTCCTCCTGTGTGGTATCATAAAATTCTACACATCTAACACTACTCTACCACCACCACCATCTCCTCCTCCTCCTCCTCCACCCCCACCATATCCTC
This sequence comes from Sequoiadendron giganteum, assembly GCA_007115665.2. Classification (NCBI taxonomy): domain Eukaryota; kingdom Viridiplantae; phylum Streptophyta; class Pinopsida; order Cupressales; family Cupressaceae; genus Sequoiadendron; species Sequoiadendron giganteum. The sequence goes on from CM021107.1 coordinate 524,973,427, forward strand.
CTCCACCACCCTCACCATCATCTTATCCTCCATCCCCACTACCATCTCTCTCCTCCTCATTCGCATCACCTCTACATCTCCATCTGGGTGTCCTCTCTTTATCGTCATCCAAAGCTAGCACTGGCTCGTCAGGGATAGATATCCTAGGAAAGGGCTGTGTAAAAAATTATTGAGGATAATCCTCTAACACAACAGCCTTTGTAATCTCTAGATGATAATCCCACATCAATGGTTGTAATTTTTAATACTCCTGGCATGTTGCATCATAAGACAAGAGGGGTCCCTACTCTGGTATATCCTGGTGTCTTTGTGCATATGTAGCCACTCTGTAGGACATGCCCCACACTCTATCATATTGTTGATGCACTCTCCCTAGAAGGAACCTCTCAATCATGAACTATGTTCGCCCAATCAATTATTTGGTTGTACACATGTAAGGCATATCTAGATGGTCCTTTGCCCACTACTCACAATCCAAGTATGACCGCCATGTCACAGTATCAAGGTCATCCAACACTCTCCTCCATTAATCTATTTTTCCAAAAATATGTTGGACAATAGGGCCTCTCTACCCATACACATATGGCTTGCCAATTAGTCAAAAATTATCTGCCATTGGTCGTGTCACAACTATGTGCTCCCATACCTAGGTCTGTAACAATTTCACCCACATAGATAGAATGGAAGCTCAAAGATAGACTACCTGATGAAGATCATGATATAAATGTACAATCATGCGTGAACCCCAGGCATAATGGGTCCCATGTAGAATCATCTTCTCTTGTGTCTAACCCTAGCCAACACATAGTCCCTTCGACCTACGATCGAGACATAGGAAACCACCAAAAAAACCACCAATTATAGAAGGTAAAGGGGCATAGGTCTCATACATCTTTTGCCAGGGTAGCTCATACCTGCTGATATGATCATCATGGAAGATCCTACGCAAAGAATTGGTGCCTCCCTACTCAACTTGATCATAAACAACTATATCCCCTACCACTAGAATTCGTAGGATCTGATATACATCCTCTAGTGGCATAGTCATATCACTAGTAGCTAGGTGAAAAGTGTTGTGGTTGTTGTAGAACCTATCTTCTAAAGCTCTCAGAAGTCCCTGGTTAATCCTAATCTGAGGCATGTCAATCAATGATGATAACCTGCATCTCTCAATAATATCTTGATCACCCTGACTCAAATGGGGAATCAGATCCCAGATCCAAGGGAGGTGCTCTTGAGACATGAGGACTCGTAAATAACTCTCCTATCATCATCACACATCACAAAATCACTAATCTTGGCAATCAAGCAAACATCAACTAGAGCCTATCAATCAATCTATCTATCAATGCACCTTGCCTATCATGAGGTCAATCAATCAATCAATCAATCATTGATCCTCCCTTATAATGCGGTCAATCATCATCAATCAGTCACTAAATATCACCTATCATGAGATCAATCATCATCTGATTTATCAACATAATCAATCAATATCAAATCAAAGGCTAACACGATCAAAAAACATTCAGCACAAGGAGAAAACTCAAAATTCCTCAATTCTAGCATGAATGCGCTAGAACAGTGTTTCTATGTGCCAAAAAATGGATGCGCTAGAAAATTTCTTCTATGCACTAGAATAGTCAACACATGCACTAAATTAATGGATGTGCCAAAACTTCTTATCAATGCACTAAAACATGTAATGTATGTGCTGATTCCTTATGTATGCTACTTCATCAACCTGATGTGCTAAACTATGCCCTAGCAATCCTAGGCACTAAAATTCATAACCTATGCACTACATTGGGTTGTGTATTTGCTAAAATTATAACCCTATGTGCTAAAACCATTAACCTATGCGCTACATCAGACTATGGATCCACTAAAAAGCATAAAAACATAATTCAAATTTTTAAAAAGGTGGGAAAATCATTTTGAAATTTACAAAAATGGGTTTTTAGAAATGCATACCTGAGCTCCACATGCTACTAGAAGTTTGTGATGTTGCACACACTCAAACTAATGTATCTAAATGGGGATCACTATTTTTCTCCAAAGTGCTCAAATTTGCTCAATCTCTCAAATTTTCAAAATCAAAATGAACAAAGGTGTTTCTTTTTTCAATTTTTACCTATTAAAGGGGTAATTAAAGTGGTTAATTAAGTGAGATTGATTTATTTTATTTTTCAAAGGGGCTTAATTCATCAACTAATCAACAGGGGCATAATCACTATCATTTTTCGGGAGATAAATCATTCTCACATCATAAAAAATTAAAATCAACATCAAATCATCAAAAAATCAAAAAAATTCAAAAACTTCATCGATTTATCTCTCGAGGGGGCATATATTTGTCATCACCTGAAAATTACTATTTATGGCATGCCAATTTTTTTATCATCATGGTCTAGCGAATTTTTCTTTGAAGCAATGTGTAAACACATAACTTCAAGGAAGGGAAAAATGTATAGACCTAAAATCGGTCAAGGTAATCGATTAATTAAATAAAAATTATTTAATTAATAAACCTTCTTAATTTGTCTACTTATAAATAAATTGAAAATTTTCTTTATATAGTTCACTATCTTAAATTCTTTCTAAAATAATTTTCTTCTTGATTTAATTAAATAAACAAATCTAACTAATTTTTTTTATTTGATTAATTTCCCTCTCATTAAAATTGAATTTCTAAATTCAATTTAGTAACATTTCTACATAAATCTCTAACCTCCTTCCACCTCATCATCCACCTCATCATGTGTCGCATGAATTTAAATATTTCTAATTTTTAAATGGGAATTTCTATCAACAAACTCCTAACAATATTGGAGACACATGGCTTCTTCCTCCATTTTATTCTCTTTAACACTTGGCAAATGCTCTTTTAAAGGGAACCACCTCCATGATTTTCTCTAACTTCTTCATCCTCCACCCTTCATCTTTCTAGCTGAAATATTGACCATCGAATCCTATCACATCACAATATGCCTTGGAAATCCTATAAATACAACATCATTATCCAACTTTAGATAACACATCTTTGAGAAAACTTACTTTGCAGAAATGATTTGAGAACATTTGAGAATTTAGAGCATTAGAGAATTCAACATTTACCATAATAGAAGAATGGTAATTTAGAATCATGGCTTAGTTGTTCGTTGCATTTCCATTATCATAGTAGTTTTATATAGCGTTTTGCATCATGGTATTTAGAATCATATACATTATGATGTCACCATCATCATTTACAACATATTACATAGTTTAATAAATCATGTAGGAACTAGGATTCTTGCATTTTTATAGCATCCATTCTCTAGGTTGTCTTTTTTAAAAGTCATAGTGCAAAGAAAAATCTAAGAGCCATTATGATTCAAGGAATCCTTAGAGATAGGAAACAATGGAATGACTTTAGGGATTGATTGTGTTTTGAATTTGATTAATTATATGATTTAATTCTCTAATGTAATATATCTCATTGGTTGTGTGTTGATTTTCGCTTTACACATATTCACATAACACAACTATTTTTTTCTTGAGCCCATGGAACCTAGATAAGACCCCATGAGGACTTCCTTTTCCTATCCTACCAAAAGTTTAAGGAAAAATGTATAGCCAAATTATCCCTTGAAAATTTTCCTCCACCCATGCTTGAACCTTCACCACTTGAAAATAAAATATTGATCCTAAAGCCCTTCCAATAAAACAAGCACCATCAATAAAAAATCCATTACCTATTTTCTACAAGAGACCATGAGAAAACCAAAAAATCCCTAATCCGCCTCCTAAGGAAATTTATAAAGCCAAAGAGAAAGTGGTTGAACAACCTTCCATGGTTTCTTCCATTCTTCTCTCACAAGAAGAAAAGGAACCTATGGTTGACCAACATACTACACAAATACAAGTTGAAAACCGCAATAAAAGGAACTAAAATGCTAGAGACATCATGCTATTTCTTGCAACATGAATGTAGATAATAATATTGAAAATAAAAATATGAATTTGATAGAAGTAATAAATGATGAGCCTCCTCCATTACTAGAAAAAAAATTATTATGTCTCCAGCACAACAAGGACCAACACCTTCTATGGATATTATTATTTGTCCTCCTATTGTGGTTAACTTGGATGATGATGAAGAAACAACTAAAATTCATGATCAAGTGCATAATGAGTTGAATTTTCTATTTTCCTCTTCTATGAGCTTAGATGATAAAAATAATGATGATCCTCCTAAACCAAGCGATGCGCCATGTGTTGAGCTTGGTGATTTTCCTAGTACAACACTTGATGTTGTCCCTCTAACTAGTGATCTACATTTTGCATATACTGAATGAGACTAGGATATAGATGACCTATAGGATGGTTGACTCGCATGTGCTTTACTAGTCTTTTTATTTTATTTTTTCTTTCTTTTTATATAATTTCATGTGCGTAATGTGATCCCCCATGAAAATTTGTTTGATGTTCTCTTTTTCTTTGTACATTCCTCTATTTTTTACTTCATTCTTCTACATGTCGTAAAATTTTACCTTTTCATTTATCTTTTCCTTTTATTTACATTTTTTTCTTTTATTTTCCTTTTGGGTATGACGCAAGGCGTCAAGGCTCCCTATAGCTCTCCCATGTTGACCCAAAAGATCTTTCATTATATTTTATTTTCCTTATATGTTTGTCTTGTGTTTTCCTTTTAGGGATGATGCAAGGCATTGAGACACCCTATGTCTCTTTCATGTTGACTTGAAAGGTTTTTCAAAAAAAAATTCCCTCTTTGTGTCATTCTTCTAGTTCTATGTGTACTTGGGGAATGATAATAATTTTGAGCTCTCTAATATCATTGTAACAAAGATATATACTGACCCCAAATCCATAGATCCCTTATGTATTTTTGGGAGGCAACCCTCTTTTCCATTTTATTTTGCATGTTTGTCTACTTTAAAGTAATTTCTCACAGCATGACACTGTTTAGCAATTTATTTAAAGTGGGGGCATACATTGGTATTATTTTTAGCATTTTTCTTCTCTATGTTCTATGATGTGATTTTATTACTTCATGCGATGTGTTTTTCTCTTTGTGATGAGATTTGGAGTAATATCCTTTAAGAGCGTGATCTATCATAGCATATTACATTCATCTTAGTGGTGATGCAACACACTACATTCCCTAAGTTAAAAATATTTTATCCATTTATTGGTCCTCACTTGGAGACATTAGGAAGTACCCTAAGATTGAGACCTCACATGAACTAAGAAAAATATCGTTGAACATCCTTCTTTCTTATTGTGATGCATTTTACTTTTGTACCTTATTAAATTCATGGAGGTATGGATTTGATATGGTTTCGTAGGTCTCACCTAGTGGACAACTAGCTTCACTAGCCCTTGTGAGAATGCATTTTATTTTTGTCCTTATCATAGTCATGGGGGTATAATGTTGATATGGACTTCTTGTGGCTCACCTAGTGAACAACTAGCTTCACTGGCCCTTGTGAACATGCAATTTTGTTTGCATAGCGGACAACATCTTCCACATATAAGCCCTTTTGAAAAAATATCCTAGACTCAATCCAAAATGTGTTGGATGGCCAACCAAAGCTTGATCTATTGAATTTTTCATTTTTCCTTTTTGTTTTGTTTCTTTTTCTTTGATGGTGTATTTTTGTGATCTAGTTATGGCTTCATATATCATCCACAAGTGTGTTATTTTGTGCCTATGTTGGTCTATTATAGGATCTTGATCCTGGGGGCTTGGCCACCCTCTTGGTCATTTCCATCCTATCTTACTAACATTTGTATATTTGAACCCCTCTTCATTGCATGGTTGGCTACTTTAGTCTGATTTTGAAGAAATTCCATCCTTTCACTAAAGTAGTGGCTAAATGTACTATAGAAAAATGCATACCCTTGCATTTTCATGCTTGTTTTGGCCTGCCTTTCTTCATTTGTATTTTTTTATGTCTTAATTGGTTCTATTTTGCATCCACATGTCTAATAAATTGAATTTTCTAGAAAATCCCGACAAACATCAATGGATAAATTATAATTTAATGATTCCATCTAAGTTTCCCTAATTTTCTAGTTGGGAAAAAGATGCCACCTTGAGCATCTTTGTTCCCCAAAGGTCATGGGTCCCTAATTTCAAGTGTGCCTTAAATTTGCATATTTTTGGATTCTATGCCCCAAGTTTGACGACTTCAGACTAAGACGTCACCTAGCACATCTTAGTCACCCTTAAGCTTTTTTAAGGATTTAATTTCAAATTCTAGTAGGATTTAGCCTCCTTTATTTAATGACTTCATATGTCAGCTTGTTATGGTGTAATTTCAAGATATTAAGCATGAATAGGTATAAATACAAGGTTCTTCCAATCATTTTCTTCTAACAAGCATCCCAAGAATTCAAGTATTCATTCCTAAGGAAAGTTTATGAGATCAAGAGAAATCTTTCAAATATTTGGAGCCGTAATCAAGATTCAAGCATCATATCAAGGAGATTCTTGCATCATGTGTGTTTTTGAGCTAAAATTTGTGATGTAGGGTTTTTATTCAAGCAAGCAACCCAATTCCATATCTATCAAGCATTCATTTGATTCAAGATCTATATATAAGTTATTTATTTCACACAAGTTTGTAGATTTCATAGCAAGGGTTTGGTGAGTTGTAAAATTTCATGTTTTTCATTCATCATTTCCCTCCATTTCATTTTATTTCAAGGTTTAATTACTAACAAGGGGTTTGACCTAGGAAAGCCCCCATTTACTAACAATCAACAAGTTTTTCCTTTTTTGTGTCTTTGTGTTTGTAGATTTAGGTTGAATACTTGAAGATCATTTGGAGTGCAAAGATACAAAGTTGCAAAGTTGCACTGCAAATTTTTCATCTTCATGGAAACTCACCTACAAGATAGATTAAGAAGATTCATGACCTGAGATCTGAGAAGAAGGAAGTGCAGACTTTGGATCTTGGGACCACATTTCGAAATTCCAAAAATTCAAGATGAGACTAAGTCACCGCCTAGGGCATCATAGTCCTCTTGAAGGTATTTTGTAGCAATCTTTCATTTCTAATTCTGGCATGCGAAGATTCTAGATTTTCCCCAAAAAATAGCAGTGGGCCTAAGTCAATAGTAAGGGTGTCTTAGTCCTCCATAGAATTTTTTGACAGCTTCTTTGAATTTCTAGAATCCTTGTTACATTTCCAAAACTCCTAGATACACATTCCATAACTTGATGTTGCATAATTTCATCATTTACATCCTTCATTTAGGTTGCATTATTAGATTTTATGATTTGATTGCTAAGTTTTATTCTCCAAGAATTTACTTGGTGGTGAAGCCCTAAAAGCTTAGAAGAACCCTTCCTAGATCTTTCTTTTTGATAATTGACTCACCCTTGAGGTTGATATTCAATCCAATTAGGATTCCTATGACATCATTGAATTTTCCAAGGAAAATAATTGGGAACCCACCCATTCCATTTTCTTTATGGTTTTTTTATTAGTTATTATTACATTTCAAAATGAAATATAGTAAATTAAATTATACCTTGTTCACATTTACCTATGTTTCAATTAAAAATTCTAACCAAACAACTCATCTATTAAGAATATATGATCCAATATAGATGTGTCCTATTGCTGATCACATGTATCTCAGTCATCATCAATTTTATACTCACAAAGAGACCCAAAATTTTGATCCATATGAGGCGAATTTTGAGATCTAGAAGACTCACCCTCATCACCTTGTGATAGAGAACTAGTTTATAGTGAAAACCTCTAATTGAGTGAGTTGATAGATTGTAGGGTCTCAATACTCTCTTTCAAAGAAAAAGGGACTGTGACATGCTCAATGTTGGGCCTTGTAAGGAGATTTTGTGCCTAGTTTCTAGAAAATTGTGCCTGGGAACTCTTTCCTATATAGAGCCATCACCTCTTCCCTAGAACTCTCACATGTTCAATTAGTTATCGATCTCATTTCAAACAACCTCACAATCTAGAGTTTCCTCAAAATGTAATTTGGGACCTCATTATTATTGTATGGAGAATGATAAAAAACCATACACCAACTATCCCAAATATTATTCTTTATCCCTTGGTGGTAGTATCATGTAAGGGAGCATTAATTAATTATTAGGCTTCTTTTTACTCTATCATGTAAGTTAAGCTTATGAATTTATTTTTTATTATTAGATTAATATATTTTTATTTTGAGGATATTCTCAACATTATTACCTACAATAAATATGGGCATAAACATATCCTTTAGTTTAGCTTGAATCCAATGCATACATTTCCCATCAACAACAAGAAAATTATCCTCAACCAAATAAACCTACGAGCAAACAACCACACTTTATCATCAAAAGTCATGTTAGACATAAATATTTTTCTATAACTAAGGATTATTTTAGATCAAAACAATCAAAAATAACCAAGATTTTTTATTCCCTTCCACGTCATCACATTCTACAGAATATTCCATACTATCAATGGATTTATTAATGCCCAAAAAATCTAGGTGACTAGCCATTTTCTATGACAAGGAGGGAATTTTCCTACAACTAGAGAATATTGTTATTGACATCATCATGAGATGAAAATGACATCATCCATTTGTAAAACCATAGAAAGCCCCCTCTAAGATCTAATTTTCCGTAAGGGATCTATTTATTTCTTTTGGCCATAACTTGGGCATACAATGTCAAAATTAGGAAACAAAAATATTCATGTTGCAAGAATGGAAATATTGAAGGTGTTGTCACTGATTTCAACTAGTTAACTAGTTATCAACTAGTATTTGTTGGTTTTCTATGTCAAGGATATTGAAAAAATTGTATTGAAGGAAGATTGCAAGTGTTCAATGGTTGCTCTAGTTTTTTCTCCTATGTGTGTGTGGTTCATATATGTTGTTCATGGTTGTTAGAAGATGCTATATCCATATTTTACCTGTTGATTCATTGTATAGTGCATGATATATTCACCAATTGTGAACTGTTGTTTTTTTGTGTTTGTAGGTGAGGTTTGAGAGAAATGTTGCTGGTCTAAATTTATCTTTGGTAAAGTCTTATCAATTGTGGTTCTAGAGTTGAGTTTTATTTATTTTTTTGAAGATAATTTTGGCATGTATAAGATTCGTGCTTAATGGTTCTTTGTGTTTTCCATTGGTTTAACCGACCTTGTGTTGAATGCTACTTTTCAAGTTGATGAAGTGTGTTGGATCTATTTGGGTCCCTATAAAGTGTGTGTTTGGATAGCCGTCATTATAATTCCACCCTAGGATGGTTTGGTGCTGACCTAATTTGAACTTAACATTGGATGGCTAACTTTGGATATGTTTCAAATTTAAAGATGACAAATACAAAATGAGTTAGCGGAAAAGAATATATTCAAGATAATAAGAGAGATAAGTGAAAATAAAAAGGAGTAGATAGATGTGAGGTTGATTCTATTCAGTGAGTGTGTGATGCAAGTGTGGAAAATTAGTGCAAATCCTAAACGTTGAGTTTCCAGATGTACTGAGAAGAAGGTGAGCTTTATCATTCATGAATGTCTATGAGTGGTTGTGGTGAATTTATTTATTGCAATAATAATTTCATCTCTTTGTAACATATCAGTTTTATCATATTTGTATCTCTATGGCAATGAGCCCTCCAAGTTGTTAGCCTTGTTCAATAGCGAGTCATGTTCCATACAATGAGTCTATGTTTTGGCAGTGAGTCTTGCTTCACAAGCAGTGAGAATCTTATAATTGGTTTTGATATTCTCTATAGTGTGATTTAATCCACACTCTGTTTTTTCCCTTATTAGGTTTTCCATGTAAGTCTGGTGTTGTTGTGTTTGTGTGATGGTTTTCAATTTTTGCACTTGCACTTAATCTATAATCATTTAAGCAATTTTAATGATAGTTTTGATAATTGAATTAAAATTTTAATTCTATGAAAAATGATTCACCACCCCCTTCTCAATTTTCCTATTCAATAATTTATATCATAGATTGGTTCCTTGGTGAAGAGATTAACCATTTGAGGAAGGTCTCAAGTGGCTAGAAAAATGGTTTATGATTATCCAAGGTTTGATGGAGCTAATTATGCTATCTAGAAAATATGGATTGAAGAATATCTAGAGTATTGTGGATCTAATGTGGAGAAATATTACAAGAATCCTTACACTCCCCCTACTAATGATCTAAGTATTCCTAATGAGATCAAATCAAATGAAGTAAACAATAAGGAAAAGTACATCTTAAAGAACATTCTAGTTCATTGCGAGTTGATTAAGGTTTAGAATTTAAGAGCTGCTAAGGAAGTCTAGGATGCTTTGGAAAGAGAACATGAAGGTGATGAAAGAGTAAAAAAGGTGAAATTACAAAATTTGGAGACATAGTGTAATGCCCCACCATGCAACCCTAGAGGAAGTTTCAATTCACGATAAAAGCATACTAGTTTTATTTTATTAAAGTGAATTAAACATGCATGTTCATCTACAATAGATAACATCCCCTAAGGATACACAACCAAGATTACTTAAACCCACAACAACATACATCATTAATATCATTGCATTTAATACTCATGTAGTAAGCATTAATAAAACATACATAAACAACATAAGATAAGAAGATAACAACCATGATATAAATTCATTACTAAATCAACTGGTTACATCACTCATTCCCAGAATGAGGCAATAGTACAAAAGTATTCCAATTACAGAATCTCACCTCGTAAATACATGAGGGGTAAGAAAATTATACAAAATGAAATAATACAAAGCCAGAATTAAACCAAGAACCGCGAGCTATCCATCTGGATGTCTCACCACCAAGTACAAAAGATAAATCGGGACCCAATGGTGTATGGTGCATGTTCCACCCAACCAAGTGGTACCTGAAGGCCCACCCCCCATGCTAGGAGTAGTAACAAAGTAACATGGACAAAGATCTACAACCTCTAACCAAAGGCTGACTCATACTGACATAACCAAACAAATGCAATAAACAAGAACAACTCAAGTACAAATTTCACATCACTGACATAGGTCACATTGCTTCCAGACATGAAATAGATCAAGTATGTTTAGAGAACCATACACATAAAACAATTAACAACTATTGTCCTAGACAGAGTGTCATCGCATAGTTAGTCATGAGATCTCCTCTAGGCATTCTTCATAGGCTTTGGATATCCTGGTGACCTCAACCGAACCCCGACCCTCATGCTCACTCATGTGGCATCAAATACCTCTTGTACTGACAAGATAGATGACCATGCCATTTCAGGCCTTCCCACTCATCCCAAGTCTAAACGAGCCCTTGTGTCTATGAGTGAGGATAAATTATCTTGATTAGTGTGGAAGGAATCTCAATCATCTAAGTACATTAATTTAATTATCACTTAATTAAATCACTTTTGAAGGTTACCCAGTTTACCTCTTTGGGCTCTGATGCCTAACATAAGTCACTCTTCTAATGGACAACACACACCCAAACAATCCACCAAGGGAATCACAAGTGCATACAAACTAGACATCATAACCACTCCATCTCAAGGAAGAAACAAATAATAGAACTCACTCCAAACATCTTGGAGGCAACAAGCACATAATCCACTCCTTTCACAGGAGGTACAAAACATCCCCATTCGTGGAAACCGGGTAAATTATTGAGAAGGCACCATGCACTACCCAAGGGAAAACAACTAGTTGACATAAAGAAATCAACAACCCTCATCCTCTAAGATCTTCTGGAAGACTTACAAATTTGGACTAACACATAATCCCATATCCCACAATGCAACTTGATGACATAGCTACAAAAAACATTCAAGGGATAATTCAAATCTAATATTTGGATTTCTTAAATCGATACTCAATCAATAGGTAACATTGACAAAGTCAAATACACAATGACTGGGTTAACTGAAATAACCCTTTTTTTTTTTTTTTTTCCCAATCACAAACATAAGGAAAAATAATAACAACAAGCAATGATAAGGAAACATGCTATATTTGGATATATTAAATCCATTTTCCTAGCTAATAATTTTCATTAAAACGCCAATTACCTCAATCAGGTAAATAATAAACTAAAACAATTATCCTTACTTTTACAAAGAAAGGATAAATTCTAATTTAACAAATAAGATATTTAATCTCATTTAAATCATATTACATACATGCAAGAAAGCCTCTTTCAGTTACACAACTAACACATCTAATCTCTACAATTCATTTAAATTTCACTATCTCATTTAATTTCGTATTATTTCTCAATCAACATATCATATTACAAATTAATTAAAATACTATTGTTAAAATCTTCTACATCAGTATTTAATATATTAATATATATATTCATTAAATATATATATATATAACAATTAAATATAAACCTAATAAACTACAAACAAAAAATATATATAAAAATTTATATTAACACTGAATCATGTTCGAAATCCTAAATAAAATAAAAGTTAACAAAAGAACTTGGAACCGAGCAAACCTCAAAATCCATCGATTTTTGGATGGGTGCACATAGGTTCCTTTACAAAATATAATAAAAAAAGTAAATTTTATGACAGTGCGTCGAAGGTACCTTGTACCAGCCGGCCCCCTGTTGATTTCTGCCGACTGTACTTAGTACAGCGACCGACGTTGACTTGGGGACGCTGCAAACAAGAAGTTTTGTAAACCTCAAAGTGTAAAATACATTATTAGAATCTCAAATTATTACAAAGAGGTCAATCCTTATGAAGGAGATCAAGAAACCCTAAAAGGGAAACCCTAAATGAAACCCTAGTGTGCACACTTAACAATTAATCAATTATTAATGTGCCTAAGTTTAGCTTAAGCAACTAAAGGAATAAGTGACTTAATTAATTAACCAGTATGATATAATTAATTAAGTGGAATAACTTATTACTTTAACACCCCCCCTTAAGATGAACTTAGGAAGAAGCTAAAACACTAGAAGAAGATGCATGCAAGCAAAGATGGGTCCCGACAACTAGGCCTGATCAGGTACCCATTCACAAATGGAAGAAAGAGGTAAAGAAGGAAAACCCAGTGGGACAAACCCCCCTACAATGATATGACATGCTACAAAGAAGCACTGGAAGAACATTGTAGAGTAACACTGGAACCAAAATCTGGCAAGCAAGGAAAGATACTTCTGTCTACTACTAGAACCGAATGAGAGTCACTGATTGACTCAAGGAATCATGAAAAAAGCAACAGTAAACCCGATGCCTTGGAACACTTGAAAACTCCAAATGGGAACAACCCTAGAATTTATGAAGCAATAGTCGATTATTGAATGATGCATCACTGAAAATGAAGTGCAAAGATGCAAGTTGCACTCTCCCAATTGTCAAAATATCCAAGTAATCTCCAAAGCACCCATTGAGCCAAATTTGGAATAATGATAAACCTGAGATAGATATAGAAAAAAGTGCATGGACAACAACATAGAGCTCCTCAATACCTTTCCAACACCACAAAGATAGCGAAAATCGGAGATCGTGGCAAAAATTTATGAGCTCAAAAGCATAAAATAAACATATGAATTCAAACAGAAATAAATGCAATAAAATAGGACAATACTATAAAATAATTTTCACCACAGGAAAGTCCTCGGAACCAGCTTTCCGGCGACATCTCGTTTGCCCGATTTCAATACCGTATACCCAAGTTATGCCAAAAACAAAAAAACTGCTCCTTGAAGGAAAATTAGGGTTAGGAGGGGCAAACAGGCTGTACGGCCAATGATGTCATGATGACGTCAGCACTTCACAGGAAAAAAATTGATGGCTATCTGGCCATCGCCGCAAAAAAGCACCCCCTCTTCATAAAATATCTGATAGAGCCCCTGGTCGCTGATATGACTAGGGGCTGGGTGTTGGTGTTGGTCAGGGACCGGGCGTGGAGCTCTCGGTCCCCCATATGACCTCAGATTGTGCCAAAGGGCCCACGTGGGCTGACTCGGACCAGCGGTCAGATGGGGGAGCCATTGGTGGCTGGTGGCTCATGGGTGGCATGGTGGTGGCCGCTCGATGGAGCGGTGGCCGCGGGACCATTATGTATTGTGAGCATCGGCATAGATCCCAAAAACACATGTTTTGGGAATTTTTTTTATTTTCATGCATCATGAAGCGTGTCAGGGAGGCTGTACGGCCTCCCTGGCAAAAAATTTTTTCCTCAGAAACCAACTGCATGAAAATGGACAATTTGATAGGTGTTTCTAGGGTTTTTAGGCACTGTGAACACGATGGTGGCATCCGTTTGAGCCCAAGGTGTCCCGAAAAATTGGCTACCCCTAGATCTTGCAAAAAAGATGCCTGTGAAAACCCTTGCAGTTGAAACTCACTAAGAGGCCATATCTTCAGATCACGAATAGGTAGCGGCAGGTCTGGAGCTCTAATACCATGTTAGAAACCAAGATCACCTACATGCAAATGGATACCTATCACATGCAAAAGACATTCAGAACAAACAAGAAGTTCTGTAAACCTCAAAGTGTAAAATGCATTATTAGAATCTCAAATTATCACAAAGATATCAATCCTTATGAAGGAGATCAAGAAACCCTAAAAGGGAAACCCTAAATGAAACCCTAGTGTGCACACTTAATAATTAATCAATTATTAATGTGCCTAAGTTTAGCTTAAGCAACTAAAGAAATAAGTGACTTAATTAATTAACCAGTATGATATAATTAATTAAGTGGAATAACTTATTACTCTAACAAATTCATGGGCGGTGGGGTCATGACCACCGTCCACTAAAACAACTTTGTTTAATTTTTTAATTTTTTTATATTTTTTTTATATATTTTTTTTAATTAAAAGACACAAAATCCTAAATTTCGCCATTGATGGCCTGTGCAATAAATTCGATGGTGAATTTTTCCCAAAAGTAAAATAAAATAAATAATCAACATAACAAAACCATATATATTTATATATTTATATATTATATGTATGCATATTTACCAAAAATATAATACATATTATAAAAAATATATATAAATTTACATAGAATTGCTAACAAGTAAAATTGGGCAGAATAAATAAAAATAATCAGTCACAGGAAAATTAATAAAAATTTCTAGAATGATTTTCTAAATTCCACAAATGTTTAAAAACTGATTTTTATTTAAATCATTCCTAAAATTAATTTATTTTAAACCATTTCATCAAATTTTCAAATAATATAAAAGTAGGCAAGTTTAAACAGATCTTGATTTTTCCATTGAAAATTTTCTAAGAGGGTTTGTTTTGAAAACCAGATCTGATTGTTTTCTATATGGGTATAAACTTCTTACAACAATCTAAGGTTTAAATATAACAATGATTCTACAATTTCCCATTTACTGAATTAAATCCTATAGTAAATTTATACAATCTTCCCCAAATTTTAGATTAATTAAAATATAGTTTCAATTAACAAATACTAGTCCCCAATGAATTCAACAACAGATTCTTAAACAATTTAAATTTGTTTTAAACAACAATAACAAGAAAAACACAGAACAAAACCTAGATTTCGAAGCTACAGGAAAAGATGAATTTCTGATGCAAGCCTCCCCCAAAGATCTCCTGAATTTTCTTCAATAGTGCAATGAATCCAATCCAAAACCCAAAAAATGCAAAAAAACTTTCCTCAAATCAATTCTACAATCAAAAATTTCTTCAAACCCTTCTCTATGCAAATTTTCCGAAAATTCTTCTCTGCTTTTGAGAAACTCTTTCTTCCCCAAAATCTCTTCTTCCATGAATGAGTTTTTAATCAACACTCCTTAATTAAATATGCAATTGTCTTCAATCAAAAATATCTTAGACAACCAAATCTATTTTCTTGCATGCAATATTGACAATTACAATATTAAGGTCTAATTCCTTTTTTGAAAACACACTTTGAATTTAAAATGCAAATTCAAGTAATTTTCAATTTTAAAATGAAATTTTCAAATATCTTTCAATTTTTGATTTTATTTAATTTAGTCAAAAAATTGAGCTTAATTAATTAATTTTAATTATTTAATAACTAAACTCAACCCTTTTGAGATTAAATTTAATTAATTAAATAATATTAATTTAATTAAATTAAATTCTATTAATGACTTTAAATATAACTTTTAAGCATAACTTTAATTTAATATAAAATAATCATCACTTTTAACCAATGCAATTATTCTAAAAATTTATTTAATAAACACATACCTTTCAAAATCAAATAACATTAAAATAAGGCAAAACCATGACTCAACAAACAAGACTGACGACACACTAAGACTAGGGCGTAGACTTGACACATGTTATCTAGCTACTATTCTCCCGTTCAACTTAACCATTGGATCAACATGCTCAAACTTGTGAAACCAAGTGGAGTCGATGTCATGTACTTGCAATCCTGAAAACATAGTAACCAACATCATATAATATAAATAGCATAAAATACACACCATGAAGAGGAAATCACGGATTCGCAGGGCGCTCACAAGCGAGTGATGCGAGCCCATCCCCTTCACCAATACACTCATCAAAACTGGCACTTCCACAATACATTAAATATTCTCATATGCACTAACATGTTATATTACTAACATCATTACACCAATAAAGAATGTAAAACAAATCATCAGATAAACACATCACACAAATAGTCTATCGCTCTATAAATAGCGATCAAATACACACACATGATAAAGTATCTGAATATCCAGAACATAAATCAACGCAAAACAAGGACACACTATCCAATCCAGAAAGAAAAACGGAGGGGTGTTAGACATAGTGTGAGCTTCAAAGTATTTCTGAAGGTGAGAATGTTAAAGCTTATGTATAGAGATTGGATGAGATAGTATCTGGAATACGAGGACTCGGTGCTACTATAGATGAAATAAATATTGTAAAGAAGATTCTTATAAGTCTTCCTAATTCTTATAGTGAGAAGGTGTGTGCTATTGAGAAGAGTATAGATTACAAGATATATACTAAAGATCTTTTGCGAGCATTTTTAACATGTTATGAGATGAGGAAGTTGAATCTAAGGAATGGATCTAAATCAGAGACTGCTATTAAGGCTAAAAATTTGAAGATCCGAATGAAGAAAACTTTGATGAAATAGAAGCTAACTTTGTAAGAAGGATGAGGAAAGGCTCCAAGAACTATGAAGGTAAGTTACCCTTTAAATGTTTTAGTTGTGGATAAATAGGTCATTATGTTGCAAAGTATTTGGAAAGAGCTAAAAGGAATAGACAAAGATATGAGAAAGAAAAGAAAGGAAATAAAATTAACAAATATTATTATGTGAATTTGAATGCTAGTATATCTGATGAGGATTTAGAATATAAAGATCCTAATTCTTTTTCTTGGCAATTAAGGATGAACCTACTTCTGCTAATTCTAAAAAATAGGTAAAGGAAAGCCCTCCAGAGAAGGAGAAAAATGAAGGTACTGTTATCTCTCCCTTAAATGATAAAAAAGAGAAGAATTATTGCGTAGTTGATAGTGGTTGTTCAAATCACATGACTAGTGATAAAAGTAAGCTTTTTAAGCTTGAAAAATATGATGGAGGCTTGGTTATGTTTGGGGATGATACTAGCGCTAAAATTTGTGGGATAAGTTCAATAAGTTTTGATGGAAAGAATCATACTAATGATTTCTACGATGCCAATATTTTAAGGCATAATTGTTTGAGTGCTGGACAAATGTGCACTACAGGATATGATCTTTTTTACAAGTATGAGAGATGTGAAATATGGAAAGGATCTGGAACACTGATTGTTGTAGGAAATAAATATGAATGAAATAACTATCAACTTAAGGGTGATGATATACGATGCATAATGGATCAAATTAATGCAAGTTTTTTATGGCATCAGAGAATGTGTGACATGAATTTTGATAACTTGTCACGGATTACTACTATTCAGGTCATGAGAGATTTACCAAGAATTACAAAGCTTGTTAATACTATTTACATAAATTGCCAGTTTGGAAAGAAAGCAAGAAATCATTACAGATCAAAGGAACAATCTACTACTAGACTACTAGATTTAATTCATGCAGATCTCTATGGTCCTACAAGGGTGAGAAGCCTACTAGTTGAAATGTACTTTACGCTTTTAATTGATGATTTCTCTAGATATACATGGGTTACATTTCTTAGAAAGAAATCAAATGCATTAGATAGATTCAAGACATTCAAAGCTATGCTTGAAAATGAAGTGAATTTAGGGATAAAATGCTTAAGCTATGATAGAGGTGAAGAATTCACCTCCCATGAGTTTAATATGTTTTTTGAAGTGAATGAAATAAAGAGATAATTATCCACTCCAAGAACTCCTCAGTAGAATGGAGTTGTTCATAGAAAAAAATAAACAGTTTAAGAAGTTTCTAGATCAATGATTACTATGGTTGGTTTATCGAAAGATTACTAGAAAGAAGAAATCAATACTATTTTTTATGTATTCAATCGAGTTCGAGCAAGATAAAATAGTACAAAGACTCCATATGAGCTATGGCATGGAATAATTCCTACTATTAAGTATTTCAAGGTATTTGGAAGAAAATTTTATATCAGAGAGATGAAGAAACTTTGGGAAATTTTGATGTAAGAAGTGATGAAGGCAATTTTGTTTGATATTCTACTAAAATCAAAGCATACAGATGTTTCAATAAAAGATATAGAAATATTGTAGAGAGTGTGAATGTCAAGGTTGATGAAATAATGAATAATTCTATTAACATTGATGGATATGTATTTGATGAACCTGATTGTGTAAGAATAGAAAAGATTGAAGAACATGAAAAGGATGAGCAAGAGAAGTAGGATGAACATAATGAAAGAGAACAAGAAGCTCTGATGGTGTCCCCTAAGACACCTAGATATGTACAGAAGAATCATTCAGAAAGTTATATTATTGGTGACAATACAAAAGGTGTATTGAATAGAAGTAGAGTTATTGTTGAAGTAAACCTGTGTTTACTTTCTGAGATTGAACCAAAGACTGTAAGTGAAGCATGTAAAGATGAACATTGGATGGAAGCCATGAAAGAAGAACTTATGCACATTCAGAGGAATCGGACTTGGTAATCGGTCCCAAGAATGGCAAGTAAAAACATCATTGGATTGAAATGGGTATTCAGAAATAAGTTGAATGAGAATGGAGAAGTGGTTAGAAACAAAGCAAAGATTGTGTGTAAAGGTTATTTAAAATTAGAAGGCATAGATTTTTAAGAAAATTTTGGTTTAGTATCAAGGATGGAAGCTATAAGGATGTTCCTCACATTTTCTTCTCATAAAAATTTCAAGGTCTATTAGATGGATGTCAAATCAACATTTTTCAATGGTGAGCTAGAAGAAAAATTCTACATGGAACAAATGGAAGGATTTTAGTTGATGGATCGACTAGATACAGTGTGTAGATTTAAGAAATATTTATATGGATTGAAGCAAGATCCTAGAACATGGTATGCAATATTAGATAGGTATTTGATTCAACAAGGTTTCAATAAAGGTGTGACACATAGTAATCTTTATTTAAATATTGAACATGAAAAAATCTTTATTGTAGTTGGTTATGTTGATGACATTGTCTTTGGAGGAAATAAAAACATGTGCAAGATGTTTGCAAAAAATATGCAAAAAGAGTTTGAAATTTCTATGTTTGGAGAGATGAATCTCTTTCTTGGGCTACAAATTAATCAAATAGAGAAATGAATTTTTATTTGATAGTCTGATTATTTGAAAGAGATGTTGAAGAAGTTTGGGATGGATGGTTCGAAATTGGTATGTACTATAATGCCCCACCAAGTAACCCTAAAGGAAGTTGTTATTAACGACTTAAGTGAACCAATTTTTTTTTTTATAAAGTGCAATAACATACACATTCACTTACTAATTAACAACAACCTCTAAGGCTACAAGATTAGGATTACTTAAACCCACACATACATATTACATATAACCATAACATTAAAAACTTTATGAAATAAACATCATACATCTTAAGAATACCTCATAACATAATAAGATGAACATCCAAGATACAATCTCATAAACATTAACTTAATCCAATAGTTACATCACTCATTCCTAGAATGAGGCAATAGTACAAATGTATTACAATTACATAACTCCACCTCATAACAAAAGAGGGATAAAATAACTAATACAAATAGAAATATTACAATGCAAGGCAATACAATAGAACCGTGAGCTATCCATCTGGATGTCTCGCCTCCAAGAACTGAAGATCAAGGGGGACCCAACGGTTTTGGTGTATGTTCCACCCAACCATGTGGTACCTGAAGGCCCACCTCCCATGCTAGGAGGTAGTAACAATGTAACAAGGACGAAGGTCTACAACCTCTAACCAAAGGCAGACTCAAACTAACTCATACTGAAATAACCAAACAAATGCAATAGCAAGAACAACTCTCACATCACTGACATTGCTTCTAGACATAAAATATACCAAGTATAATCAGAGAACAATACACGTATACAAAATACCAATCTCCAAGAAAATCTCAAGTGCACACAAATTAGAATACATAACCACTCCAACTCTAGGAGGAAACAACAAATAGAACACACTCCAAACATCTTGGAGGCATCAAACACAAAGTCCACTCCTTTCACAGGAGGTACAAGCAACCCCGTTCATGGAAACTGGGTAAATACTAATAAGACACCATGCACTACCCAAGGAAAAACACTGGTTGACATAAGGAAAACGACAACCTTCTTGGATCCTCTAAGGTTCTCTGGAAGACTTACCAATTTGGCCTAACACATAATCCCATATCCCCATAACACAACTTGATGAAATGGCTAAAAAAAAACAATCAAGACATTAATTAAAACTATTATTTGGATTTCCTAAATCCATACTCAAGCAATAGGTAACGTTTACAAAGGCAAAGGCACAATAACAAGGTTTACTCGAATCACCATATAACCCATTTTCCATTTTCATCACAAGGAATTTACACTATTTTAAACTCACAACCCTTTGTGAAATACGAGGAAATAAATCTAATAAGACAATCACAAGGGAATCACTACTTTTGGATATACTAAATCCATATCTCATAAATATTCCAATCACACTAATATAATTGCCCAAAATAGAAAATAAATAAATTAAGGTAATTAATTGTCTCTTCATTATAAACAACCCTTAATTAACTTTTAATACAACCTAAAATTATTGCCAATGATCTTTTCAATTTTCAATCCAAAATCTATGTCTCTTCATCTATCCATTTAAAAACATTCAATTTTATCAATGTATAAAACTATCTTTTGGCTTATCTATTTAACCATATGTACATATTGTTTCCAATTAAATCTCATTAATCAAACAAACATTCAAATATAAATATTTCTACAATTCTTCAATATAAATATCTTTTCCCCTATCTAATTGCCCTTGTATTCAAAACTTATCCTTTAAAATCCCCTTTCCCAATAATATTAAACGTTTGCCCTTTCAAGATAATTGAGATAACTAAATAAGTGCATTTAATTTACAACATAA
This sequence comes from Sequoiadendron giganteum, assembly GCA_007115665.2. Taxonomy (NCBI): domain Eukaryota; kingdom Viridiplantae; phylum Streptophyta; class Pinopsida; order Cupressales; family Cupressaceae; genus Sequoiadendron; species Sequoiadendron giganteum. The sequence goes on from CM021107.1 coordinate 524,994,976, forward strand.
GAAATACTAATTTAAGTAATTTAAATTAAATTCAATGTTTTCTTTAAAAACCAACTTGAATCCTCTACAAGTAAATATTTTCAATTTTACCATCCAAACATATAACCATTTGAAATTAGATACATTTGAATAATTGTCTATTCCAATATATTAATCCAAATATTCTAATTAACACATTTAAATAATTGCAATTTAACCTAATTTATACACCAAATCCGATACCTATATGAAAACATATAAATATATAGTCATTATATGTTTATATAAACAATAATTATATATTATATAAATTAATTCTAACATATTTTAACTCTTTTAAACGAATCTATAAATAAAATATATTTAAAACAAAATAAAAATTAAAAAGAAAAAAAATAAAACAAACCCTAAATATCCTTATGTAGGGTGGATGAACCAAAATTCGCCATTCATGGCGCTGCTAAACAGTGTCTGCTCCAATGCGTTTGGGAGAGGGGTGGCTGAGTAACACCAGCCGACCCTCTTCCCAAACACCTTGGGCGCGGGCGGCCAAGCGTAAGGGGGGACTGTGCAGGGGAGGTGCGGAGGGTCTACCTCCACATAATGCTCCCATATGGGCACGGCTATGGGGAGGTAGATCCTCCCCATGCCTGTCCGCACCAACAAGGGCTTCGCCCAAAGATAAAAACGAAAAAACAAAAATATAGCGAAAGAAAATTTCGCTTTAACAAATACATTTATTTCTAATAAATGAAAACCCTGTTCAAAATCAGAATTCGTCTACCGTACGGACGGTGACACAGCATTAAAAAAAATGTTTATCAACAGCAATATAATATATATAGTATATGTATATATATATATATATATATATACATATGTATATATATTTTTAAAGAATTTCAACTATAGGGCAGATTGAAGAGATTTTTTAGAACAAATTCAATTTTCACAAAGGTTTAACAAAATTAATTTTTCTAAACTGTTTTCATGAATTCAAGAACAATTAGAAGAATAATAAAATCAAATGGATCTAAATTAAAACCTTAAGTTTCTAAATCCTCAAGGTTTCTCCACCTAATTCCTACAGAGGGTTTTCAAAATAAAATTTGATTTCCAACAGAGGGTTTTCAAAATAAATTTCATTTTCTAGAGAGGGTTTTCAAAAAAGAATTTAATTTTCCTACAGAGGTTTTAAATTTTTCCAAAACAGTTTTAAATTTTCCAAAATAGATCTAATGTGTTGCTCAACCTCTAGATTTGATTCAAATAACAAAATTTCTTTTCTAACAACAAATTCATCAAACAAATCTTAAATCACTACTATTTTAAAAGTAATCAAGAACAATAAAAATAACCACAGAGGAAAACTTGGTTCGAGAAGCTACAGGAAATGAAGATCTGTTGCAGAGCCTCCTCCAAAGCATCTACAGCTTCAATCCAACAATCCAATGATCCCAACCAAGAAGCAATCCACCAGCACAACCCGATTTACCAGCACAATTTCAATCTAAATCTACAGCCAAGAAATCCCCAAACCTTCTCTGTAATTTTTTTCCAAAACTTCCTCACAAGTTTTTCCTCTTCTCTCTCAAAACCCAAAATTCTCCCGTGCATGCATTCCAAAACCAAACTTCTCATCCTCAAAATAAAAACATGCATTCCTTATAAATCAAAAATACCTAATACAACCCTGATTCACATTGCATGTAAATTAGATATTAATTTCAATTTCAATTTTCGAAAACCCACTTTCAATTTAGAATGCAATTTCAAATAATAAATTAATTTCCAAAGTTGAAACTCATTTCCCAAATAAACATTTAATTACAATTTCTAATTTAATTCACACAAGTTGAAATTAAATTCCAAAATTAATTTTAATTCTTTTCTTTCCTTTATTTTTCTTAACACAATTAATTAATTTAATTATTTAATAACTAAATTCATCCTTTTGGATTAAATTTAATTAATTAAATAATTAAATTTAATCAATTAATTTAAATAATAATTTCAATCAACAAAATATAATTTTAATTAAATAACCATCAACATGATTAAATGCAATTATTCTAATCATTTATTCTCCAACTCAAGAATCCTTTCAGAATAAAATAAGATTAAAGCAAGGCAATCCACGACTTGACACAAATGACTGACGACACACTAAGGCTAGGGTGTAGACTCGACACATGTTACCTAGCTACTATCTCCCGTTCAACTTAACTGTTGGATCAACACGCTCAGACCTGTGAAACCAGGTGGAGTCGATGTCATGTACCTGTAATCCTGAAACCAAGTAAACAACATCATATAATATAACAACATATAATACACACCATGAAGAGGAAATCATAGAATCATAGGACACTCACAAGTGAGTGATACAAATCCGTCCCCTTCACCAATACACTCATCCAAAACTGGCACTTCCACAATACATCAAATATTCTCACATGTGATAACATGTTATATCAACTAACATCATTACACCAATAACGCATGTAGAACAAAACATCAGATAAACCAAATCACATCACATAAAATACTCTATCGCTCAATAATTGGTGATCAAAACATCATAACAAAATGTATCTAGTATCAAAGTAGTTGCAACCAAACATAGCATAAATAAAACCCAACAAGAAGCAAAACAAAGAGGTATTACATGTACTCCTATGGTGACTGGTTGCAAACTAGGTAAAGATGATGATTCACCTAATGCTGATTAGAGAAAGTATAGATCTATGATTGGTGGATGATTGTATTCGACTGGTACTAGACCAGATATTATGCATGTTGTTTGTATTGTGGCTAGATTTCAAGATGATCCTAAGGAAACGAATGTTCATACTATTAAACTTTTTTTTAGATATTTGAATGGCATTCTAAATTATGGTTTATGGTATCCTAGAGATACTAGCTTTACTCTAAGTCCCTATATAGATGCAAATTGGGCTAGATGTGTAGATGAAAGAAAGAGTACAAGTGGTGGTACATTCTTTCTTAGATGCATATTGGGGGCATGGTTGAGTAAAAAACAAGATTCAGTCTCCTTGTCTACTATTGAAGCTAAGTATATTGTTGTTGCATCCTGTTGTACACAATTTCTATGGATGGAAGAGACATTGAAAGATATCACAATGGTGTATGATGATCCTATTTGTATCTTCTATGATAACACAAGTGAAGTTAACATTTCAAAAGATTCTATGATGAACTCGAGGATGAAGCATTTATTAGGTATCTTTTCCTGAGAGAGGTTGTGGAGAATGAAGTAAAAATTGAATATGTTTTGACGAATGATTAGATTGCTAATATATTCACAAAGGCTCTTCCTAAAGATACTTTTGAGTATCTTCGGGAGAATTTAGGGATCATTTACGCTCCTTTCTTGAACTAGATGCATATGGAGATGCATCAGTCTAGTGGATCTATGGAGCTATCTTTCTTTTTGGACTAATGTTTTGGTGGCTACCTCTCAGGGGGAGTAGATGTTTTGGGGGGAGTATATAGTGTCAAGTGTTGTCATTTGTGAGTATTATATTTTTCATGTCAAAGGAGAAATAAATATAAAATATCTTTTTCCTTTTCCATTGATGTCAAATTGGGATAGGAAGCATGTGAAATAGTAGAGAAAGCAAGTGAAGATAAAGAGGAAGAATATAAGAGAATGTCTACTAAGGGGGAGAAACAAAAAGAAAAATCTTGAGAAGTGTATTCAAAGTTAGTATGGTGTCCTTGATGGTTTTTCACATCATGTGTTTTCATCAATGATAAAGGGGGAGATTATGGTGAACTAGTTATCAACTAGTTGTTTTCAATTGTATATGTTGAGGATATTAAGAAAATTGTATTGAAGGAAGATTACAGGTGTTCGATGGTTGCTTTAGGTTTTTATTTGAGTTTTTCTCCTATGTTTGTGTAGTTTAGATATGTTGTTCATGGTTGTTAGAAGATGTTATATCTATATATTTTGTTGTTGATTCATTATACAGTGTAAGTTATGTTCACCACTTGTGAACTATGGTTTTATGGTTTTTTGGTTGAGGTCCAAGAGAAATTTTGTTGGTCTGGAGTTCTCTCTTGTAAAGTCTTATGAATTGTATTTCTAGAGTTGAGTTTCCTTGATTTTGTTGAAGCTAATTTTGGAGTTTGGAAGATTCATGCTTAATAGTTCTATGTGTTTTATACTAGTTTGGATGACCTTGTGTTGGACACTACATTCAAAGTTGATGAAGCATGTTGGATCTATTTGGGTCCCTATGAAGCACATGCTTGTGTTGCCCTCATTCTAATTCCACCCTAGGATGTTTTGCACTGACCTAATTTGAATTTAGTGTTGGATGGATGACTTTGGATATGTTTCAAAGTTGAAGATGGTATAAATATAAGATGAGTTAGTGGTGAAGAATGTAGGACTTGTCATTGCACCAAAATATTGACCTATCAATGCATGATACAAGTGTCAGTTAATATCCATAGGAGGTGGTCAAACCATGTTGTGAACCCGAAGGGAGATTCTTGTGGTTAGTGCAACAATCCCCCCCTTAGTGTCACTCGAGGTGTTCGTACCCATGACTGAATTTGATACCAATTGTTGGCCTTGTCGTAGCACCAAAAGATCAACCTATCAATGCCCAATACAATCATCAGTTAAAATCCACAAGAGGCAGTTAAACCATGTCATGAACACAAAGAAGAGAGATAAGTAAAAAGAAAAAGGAGAAAATAGATGCGAGTGATTATATTCAGTGAGAGTGTGTGATGCGAGTGTGGTAGATCAGTGCAGAGCCTAAATGTTGAGTTTCTAGATGTAGTGAGCAGAAGGTGAACTCTATCATTCATGCATGTCTACAAGTGGTTGTGGTGGATTTCTATATTTCACTATATTTTCTAAAAATATGTGATTTCAGCAAAAAATAGTTCCTCTCAAAAATTGTAAACCATCTTTATGGGATCACCCCCCTTTGAAATATGCCTCAAACCATGATTGATTCATCCATTCATTGATGGAACCATGATTGAATAAAAATCCCTTCCAAACATCCAAAATTAACTTACCATTTTATATAAGAGACCATGATACAATCATTTGAAACAATCCTGTTGTGCCTCCTAAAACCAATTTTTTTTACAAAGTTAAAGAGAAATTTGTTGAGAAACTTCCCTTGGTTCCTTTTTTTCCTCCATTAAGGGAAGAAAATAAACCTATGGTTGACAAACCCACTCCTACACAATCACAAATCGATGACAGATTATGAAGAAACTAAAATTCTAGAGAGCATAGGCATAGATGTCTTGATATTGCTCATATGTTACAAAATAAAGAAGAAAAGAGAAACATAGAAAATAAAAATCCAAAAATTCTTGAAGAAATGCATAATGACTCTTTGAAATTTCCACAACGTAAACATGGAAAAAATTCTAGGAATATTATCATTTGACCTCTTGTTGTGATTAATTTAGATGATGACATTGATATTACAAAGATTCATGAACAAGTGCATAATGAGTTAAATTCATTGTTCTCCTCTTTTATGAGCTTAAATGATGATTCTCCTAAGAATATTATTGAACTTGGTGCGTGTCCTCTTTCAACACTTGACGTTATCCCTTTGGCTAGTTGTTTTCCTTTTGCATATACTGATCAAGATTGGGATGCAGACGATATGCTATAGGTCGAGTCACATGTGCCTTACTAGTCTTTTGCTTTGTTTTATTTTTTCATGTTTTTTTATGTGACTACATGTGCGTAATGTGAGCCATCGTACTGTCTTGTTTGATTCATCTCTCTCTTTTTGTATATTCATCTATTTGTATATACATTCTTATAATGTCATAAACATTTTATATTTTCTTTTTCTTGTTTTTTCCTTTTAGGGTTGATGCAAGGCATCAAGAAATCTAGGTCTCTTCCAAGTTGACCCAAAAGTATTTTTCTTTATTTTCTCTGTTTATGTCATTCTTCAAGTTTTATGTGTATTTGGGGAATGATGACATTTCTGGGCTTTATAACAACATTATATCTAAGACATACTGACACTGAATCCACAAATCCCTTATATACTTTTGGTGGCAAACCTCCTTCCTTTTATATGGATTGGTTTTGTTTTGAAATATATGACTTGAAATAGGGATTTTTGAGTAAGATCTCATGTCTTAGGATTGAAAATTGGCTACTTTAAAGCAATTTCTCACAAAAATTGTGATAGCAACCGCTTTAAAGTGGGGGCATACATTGATAATATATTTTGACATTTCTCATGTTGCATGGTGTGATTTTCTTTCTTCTTGTGATGCGTCATTTTCTTGGTGGTGTCATTGGGTTTGATATCCTCCAAGAGTGTGATATCTATTAGTATATTAATTTCTTCTTAGTAGTGATGCGCCACACTACATTCCCTAAGTTGCAAACCTTTTAATCTTGAATTTTCCTCTCTTGGAGACATTAGGAACGATATTCCCTAAGAATCTAAGACCTTACATGAACTATCAAAAATCCCTTTGAACAAAATAATTTTTTTTAATAGTATTATTGTTCATAGGTGTTCAAAATAATGTAGTTTGTTAGGCCTTATGAATCTTGAAATTCTAAATTCAAGTCTAGCTAGCATAGCACACCTTGCTTTCTTTTGGATCCTTGCCTTCCATTGTGGTGATTTATTAAATTTATTAGGAGGACAAATTTGATATGGTATGGGATCTTAATATGATTCTCTCATTTTCCACCCTTTTGGGATAATCACCTAGTGGTTAGCCTGAGGTTCCACTACATTAGAGTGTGCACCAAAAAACAAAAAAATGATGGCTTACATGTGTTCCACATCCCATTGGACCATCTAGGCTTGATATTTCTCACCTTTGATGGTGTATGATTGTGTATCTTTGTCATTTTTGCATACATAAGTGTCTATATTGTCTACTTTAGTGTGATTTTGACATGGGTTCATCCTCTTATTAAAGTGGGGGAAAAATATAGTATAGGAAAAGTTATCCCTTTTTCACACTTAATTTGGGAAATATTAATAATAAAATAAGATTAATGTTTCCTTAATTTACTGTCATAATATTTTTTTCATATTCACATTAAGTTTAGGGCCCTTTTCCATTAAATGAAATTAATTGTGCCTTATTTAGGGTATTTTAAGGTTTATCTTTACACTTTCACACTAATCTAGGGCTTTATTATTTGATTGAGGTTATTTTTTCTTAATTGGCCCCTTTAATTCAAATCCAAGCCTAATTAAATACAAATTCTGGAGGGTAAAAACTAACATTCATAAATGGAATTACACAACACTTAACTTTGGAATATGGGTATCCTAGGTAAGTTACCTAGGCCCCATTCGCCATTAGATGAATGGATCTTCACTCAGTTCTAGGACCTTATTTTTTCATAATATTTAACATTGTATGATGTGTGTCCTAGGTAAGTGACCTAGGACTCATTCACCCTATGGAAAATGGGTCCTCACTTATGCCTATGAATTCTTTATGAATAATGTTTTTGAAAATATTTTAATGATTTCAAATCTATAATTCGATGTTATCTTGTGATATTTGAATTTGAGGAATTAATTTTAAGATATGTATAAATAAGAGGTCATTTCACTATGTTTCATCTAAGAAATCCTAGCAATTTTAAGTCTTCAAGAATTCTAGAAAATTTATGAGAAAGTGTGATCAAGAGAATTCAAGAGTATTTTCAAGCCATTCAAGGGTAGATGATTGAATATTATTGCAGCAATCAAGATTCTATTGTCATGTCAAATATGTAATGCATCATCCATGTTGTTTGAGCTAATATGTTGGTGTATTACTCAGGATCAATTCAAGAATATTCAAGCCATTATCTCTAATCAAGTTTCATTATCAAGATCTACACTCATTAAGGCCACTTCATTCTAGCTTGTAGACTTGTACTCCAAGGTTCAAATAAGGTTTGATGATTTGTTACATATTGTTGTTCATTCATCATTCCTTCATGATTTTCCATTTTATTTCAAGGTTTAATTACCGAAATGGGGTTTGAGCAAGAAAAACCCTCATTCACCTAAAAAAAAACTACATTTTTCTCTCTTTGATGTGTGATTTTACATTTTAGATTGAAGATCATTTGGCGAGAAAAGTTGAAGAAAGTTTCAAAGTTGTCGAAGTTGCAAGAATTTTTTTCAAATCACATAAAATCTTCTACAAGATTTATTTATGGATTTCCAATAAGGGAAAATTAGAATCTAAGAGTGCAAACTTGACAAAAGAGAACCTAGAAAACATTTTTCAGGATCCCTAGCGAGGACCCATTTGTCATAGGGAAAGTGAGTCCTCAGTGAGGTCTAAAAAATAATCTTGGATGGCAGGTACATATCATTCTCACCTTTCCAAATTTTTATTTTGATAGTGAGTTATGTTAGTTTTTAGATATGTCTTCTATAGTATAAATTTTGAATGAAATTAGGGAAATAGGTGCATCATATTCAACTCATTTTAATAAAACCTATTTTCCTATATATTTCATTTTCTTTAATTTGGTCATATTTAGCTTCATTTGACAAATTTAGTGCATTGTGTGATTTCAAAATTGTATATATGGGTATGTGTGGGATCATGATGGGCCAAAAAGTGGTGATGTGTAAGTGATATGATGGCCCATGTGGCTGAAAACCTTTATTTTACCCAAAATTGATGAAACAAAAAAGGTTTTTAAAGGAGATTCTCAACTTTCCACAAATATAAATTATGCTTTACTTTGAATTTAATAAATAATTATTATTCCTTTTCTATTTGAATTATGACTAAAGTCTCGATTGATAGGCTAATTGAAAAAAATCTATAAATTTCAAATGGTATCACATTTTTTGAATTTGAAAAATGTGTCACATCCTATGCTTCGCATACTATAGGACTAAAAAAAATGAATTTCATGAAGTTTTGACCAAGTTAAGGTGATTAAACATACATGTTATTTTTATTTTTTAAAATTTGTAATAAAAAATTCATAATTACTTACTTGGAATTTTTTAAAAAAAAAATATGCACCACATCAGGACATGAGTCCTCTACTGATATCTAAAATCTTATAAAAAAATATTTTCATTTTATTGTGGTTAGGGTGGTCAGACAGACACCTACTTCTTATTTTTCCCTAAAATTTAAGTACTACTCCATTGAAATTTCATTATTTTATGAAATAAATTATTATTTTTAAATAACCCTAGTAGTTTAGAAACTACATTCAATTTGCTACAAATTCTATTCTTATATGTTTCTGAAATAATATAGATAACTTATTCAATTTTTTATGTCAAGTTGCCTAACTCTGATTTTCTAAATTTTCATTGCCACTTAACGGATTTTTTTTTTCATGATGATCCTACACATACCCATACACAACATATCTTTTTAGGTTTTTGCATAGTGTAATAAAAAAATTACCTTGTTTAAAATCTAAAAATTGTAATCTAGGTCATTTCTTTGCATTTTATCCTCTTTCCATTTTGAGTTGGCATTGAGTTTGTGAAACTTGTATGAGATTTACAGCTTGGTGTCTTATTAGCAATACTTTTTTGAGACATAGTTCGAGACTCATGCCATCCTGTGATACACCATTCACTGTGGATATTGGGTTTTCTAACTATCTTTCCAATAGTGTTGATAATCAACCCCCTATGAATTATAACCTCCATACCCCATTTCCAATGATTTCCTTACCTACCAAAAATGTGCATGATGTTATCCATGCCCCACAAGAAAAAATAAGAAGAATAGATGAAGGCCTAGAAAAGTTACAATACTTTGCACACAATGAAAACATGGATACTAGTGTAATTGATACTTTACATAATCCAATGAAAATGATTGAAACCGAAAATGGAATAGAGATTATGCAAGCTATAGGACATCTTGTTACTAATAACATGCCTACAATGACTATTTGTGCTCAAGCTTTGGGATATACTCAAATCCAAGGTGGAACTTCAATTCTTCCTTCCATAATCCTCATCTCCATTCTTATGTATAACACTAGTACTCATATTAACACAACCATTCAACCTACTAGCACTGTCAACACTTCCTTAGGTTTTTTTCTAGTAAGAATCCTTCTAGCTTTGTGCATTCAAATATCATATCTCCTCAACCATATGACCAGGAACAAGTTGGGGTATTCAATTAAATAAGAATAAAAATTTTATCCTCATGAACTTTTAGTTTTAAGATATCCATTCGACTTATAATGATGACATGGATGGTGACCTTTCAATTTTTTTGTAAGATGTATTAAATAGGCTCAATTTAAAGGTAATAGATAAAGTGGTAAGGATACATCTCTTAAGATGGGTTTTTCAAGTTGTGGCATATATCTCATCCAAGGAGTTTTTCAAATTATATTAGCTCTCTCAAATGGAGTCCATTGGACATACAACTCTCTCACGATATTTTCCAATTGTACACATCCAGGGCATACATCTCATCCATGAGCCAGCCCAATATGGGATACACAACTTGTTGGTATGTGGTGAATGATCATGATATATTGTACACTTCATGTATCCTTGTTGGGGTTCGAGGCTAAACAAGGCCCTGGGTGGGGGTTTGGGGGAGGCAGCCCATGATGAAATGTTTTTCTCCTATTTTTTTGATTCATCACCGACAAGATAAAAAACAACTTTGTAAAACTCTAATTATAGAAGCTTCTAAAAATCTTGTAATAAGTAGCTAGGATGGGAGTTGAAGTAGTGTATTATTTGTGAGATTGTAATATGTTTTTGCACTAGATAATTAAATCATAGGATGGTTGTGGTGTTGTGGGTGTAGCCCATATTGGGTGAACCACATTAAATTATATATGTTGTCTTGTTGCTGCTATAATTTTTCTATGAACTTAATTTCTCTATTTTATTGATCAAATTTGCATTAAAATATTAGATATTTTCCTTCTAACCCTAACAAGTGGTATCAAGGTGACCCCAGAATACTAGTTTACAATTTTTGGCCAAACTGGACACTGAAATAATTTGTTCTAACTAAATATTCACTTTCGGGCACCTATAATGGCTAAACCGTGAGGAATTTGAAGATGATGCAAACTAGTGATTTATGACATTTTGTCTACATATTTTAAATATTTATTTTTAAAAAAAATTGGAATCACATTGCACTTCTTTTTCCATCTCCTTCGAAAACTAATTTTTTTCAGCAAACAATAGTTTTAAGGAGTGATGCTCACCATATACAACATAACCTTTTTTCCATGATAGATAAAATTCTACTTCTTTAAAATTTAGATTTTTAACTCTAATATCTAGTGCTTCCAATTGGTCTCATATATTTTTATTGAATATTTTTATCTTAATCAAGTTTCAAATTCAAACCAATTACTATTCAGACATAGGTGGACTGTATACAACATAATTTTTTTTGTATGTATCGAAATTAATTTTTTTTTGTTGGATCAAGGACTTCAATATCCGGTGCACTCATATTTTTCAGTTTTTTTTATAATCTAATATTTTTCCACTTGTGCATAACAAAGAGCTTGATTTTTTATGAAAAATCTATGTTTAATAAAACTAAAAAAATGAATACATAATAAAATCAAAATATATTAAAATTATAATCATTGGATAGATCATTTCAAGAAATACCATCAACTAGTTGGGTCTATGAAGTCTCCTCCATTTTCATCCTCAACCTGAGCTTCAAAGCACAAAATTCTGGACTTTTTTGTTGCCTGAAGGGGAGAAGGGGGAAAAGGGGGTTTTGCTCGAACTCCCTCTCTGCAATTGGATTTTTTCCAAGAATGGTGGGCCCCATAATTAAATGGGTTCACTCGAATTTCAGTTCTATTGAACCCTATTTTGGTTTCCTCAAACCAAAGAGTTCAATGAACCCCTAAAAGAAAAAAATTGTGCACGAGGTCATTTTTTTTAACTTTTCCTTCCTCACTCGAATTGTAAACCACTTTTGTGGGTTTACCCATTAGACCAAGGTTGTTTTTGGTCTCTACAAGAAGGTCGCATGGTTGAGTGGTAGTAATGGTAGATGAGGGTAAGTTAAAGGTTGAGAAATTCAATGGACATGACTATCTGTTAGGGAAGATGTAGATGGAGGACTACCTCTATCAAAAGGATTTGTGGCAGACATTAAAAGGGAAAACCAAGAAACCCTCAGCAATGTCTGATGAGGACTGGGATATTTTGGACATGAAGGTTTTTGGTAGTATTTTTTTATGTTTGGCACAATCAGTGGTGTTTAGTATTACAACAACAAAGAAAACTCGAGTTCATGCAAACCTTGACAAATTTCTATGAAAAGCCTTCTACTCTGAGTAAGTTATTTTTGATGAAGTTTTTATGTAATATGAAAGTGGTAGAAGGTGGGTGAGTTGGTGACCATTTAAATGAGTTTAATACAATCATCAGTAAATTAACTTCTATAAATGTTGTTGGTGTTATTTTGAGTTAGGAGATTCATAGGAAAAGCTCAGGTGGAACATCCCTATTAGTCAATGTTTTGAATGCATAAACTATGTGCAAAAAAAAGGATATAGGAATTTTTTTTGGAAGTCATGGGAAGTCACAAGGAAAATCAAAGGAAAAAACTTTCCAATCTAGAGACAAGAGGGATTGTTTGTACTATGTTAAGTTGGGTCATTTAAGGAAGGATTGCAAGTCTTCAAAAAATAAAGAAAGAGACAAAAAGGAAGTAAAGAGGAAAATATGGTATGTAATAAATGTGATGAGGATGCTTTGATTATTTCCCTTAATAATGCTCATTATTCTTGGGTGTTAAATTTAGGGCCTTCATTTCATGCTACCCCTCATAGAAGTTATTTTCTTGACTATGTCCAAGGGGATTTTGGGTTGGTTTATTTAGGTGATGATGAACCTTGTCAGATTGTTGGAAAGGGGAGAATCAAGATAAAGTTGTAGAATGGGAATCATTGGCTACTACATGAGGTAAGGCATGTTCCAAGGTTAGGCTGAAATTTAATTTTTGTAGGGAAACTAGATGATAAAGGTTGTGTTGTTACATTTAGTGATAAAAATTAGAAGGTTACAAAAGGTTCCTTAGTGGTAGAAAAATTTATGAAAGTAGGAACCTTATATATTTGTACAGGTCATACTATTCCTTCTACTTTAATGTTACAAAGAAAATTCAATGTTCAAGAACAATTGCTACAATTTAGTAGGTAGAATATCAAACAACGGTTGTGGGTTTAGAAAAAAAAATATGGCACAATAGACTTGGGAATATGAGTGAAAAAGGTATGAAATTAATTCATTTGAAGAAAGTTTTACTAGGTACAAAATGTGTTAATATGGATTTCTATGAAAGTTGTTTGTATGGAAAAACAAAGAGAGTTAGTTTTCTCAAGGATGGGGAGCAAAATAAAAATGATAAATTAGCACTTGTGCATATGGATGTATGGAGACCAACTCAGGTATCTTCTCTTGGTAGCTCTCAGTATTATGTTACATACATTGATGATAGAACTAGGAAGGTATGGATTTTTTTCCTCAAGAAAAAAATTGATGTATTTGAAACTTTCAAAAAAGGGAGAAGGTTGGTAGAGAATGAGACAAGTAAAATATTAAAATGGTTCATATCTGATAATGGTGGTGAGTATTATAGAAAAGTGTTTGAAGATTATTTTTCCTCTAATGGTATTCATAGGTAGACAAAAATTCCAAGGATTCCACAAGAAGTTAGAGTAGCTGAATGCATCAATAGGACAATAATGGAGCCTACAAGGAGTGTGAGGTTGCATGTTGGGATTCCCTTAAACATGTGGGTAGAGGCTATAAATATTGTTGTTTATTTTATTAATACAGGTCCTTCTACTCCTTTGGGTTGTGGTATTCTAGAAGAGGCATGGATAGGTAAAAAGGTGAGTTTTTCTTTTCTCTGAACCTCTGGTTGTGAAGCATTCACACATGTAGATTATGAAAATAGAACAAATTTGGAAGATAAATCAAAGAAATGTATATTTGTTAATGGAATTGATGAATTTGGTTATAGGCTTTGGGATTTTGAAAATCATAAAACTATGAGAATTAGGGATGTCATATTCAATGTGAAAGTGTTGTACAAAATTAGTTGTAGCAACATGTGAAAAAAGAAAATGATTATGTAGCACTAGATGATACTCCAAACAAAAATTTTCTAGTGGTTCCTAATGCTCCACAACAACAACAACAACAACAAATAGAAAAAAATCCAGTAAATGTTAGATGATCTTCAAGCATAAGTAGACCTCCTGAAAAATATTCTTCCTCTTTGTATTGAATTTTATTAACTGACGTTAGTGAGCCAAAAAAATTTGATGAAGCTATGTTGGTGGATATCAAGGTTAAGTGGGAGCATGAAATGGAAGAAGAAATGGACTCCTTTTTGATAAATTAAACTTGGCAATTATGCAAGTTGTTTGTAGGTAAAAATGATTTACCAAACAAATGGATTTATAGGTTGAAAGAGTCTAGGATGGAGGTAAGAAAAGATTTAAAGCCAAGTTAGTTGTAAAGGGATTTACATAGAAAAAGGGTATTGATATTGATGCGATTTTTTCTCTTGGTTTTAAAATGACTTCTATACACACTATTTTAAGTATTGTGGCTACTAAAGATTGGCATTTGGAACGATTAGATTTTAAAACAAATTTTATCCATGGTGATTTGGAAGAGGAAATATATATGGACGAGCCATAAGAATTTGAGGTTAAAGGTTAGAAGAAATTGGTGTGCAGATTGAAGAAAATTTTATATGGCTTGAAGCCAACACCTTGGTAATGGTATATTAAATTTGATAGCTTTATGGTTGAGCATGGATACAATCAATGTAATTCAGAACATTGTGTTTATTTTAAGAGGTTAGATGATGATAGCTACATTATTTTATGTTTATATTTTGATGATATTCTTTTAGTGATGTCTAACATGGTTCACATTAAGGAGTTAAAACATTAGTTAGTGAATTATTTTTCTATGAAGGATTTGGGGGTAGCAAAACAAATCCTTAGTATGAAGACTACAAGAGATAGGAATAATATAATTTTTTTTTAATCTTAGGCTGATTATATTGATAAGGTGTTGTAGAGAATTCATATGGAGAATGCCAAAGCTATCTACACACCTTTTCCTAGTCATGTTAAATTGACAAAGGATGTGTGTACAAATATGCAAGAAGAAGAAGACAAAATGTCCAAGGTACCATATGCTTCAGCAATAGGTAGTTTAATGTATGCCATGGTATGCACAAAACCAAATATTGCACATGTTGTAGGAATTTTTAGTAGGTATATGAGTCATCTTGAAGTTGAGCATTGGAATGCACTAAAATGGATTCTTAGGTACTTGAGAGGTACATCCAATTAATGTTTATGTTTTGGGGGATCTAATACTAATTTAAAAGGATATGTTGACTCAAAATTGGTAGGGGATATAGATACTAGGCAGAGTACCACTAGTTATTTATTTACAGTTGGTGGGATAACAGTGAGTTGGATTTATTAGTTGAAAAAGTTGGTTGGTGTATCCACCATGGAGGTAGAGTATGTTGTTGCAACAGAGGCAACAAAGGAGATGATATGGGTGCAACTTTTCATGGAACATTTGGGAAAACAATAAGCTGAAAATCACTTATTTATAGATAACTAAAGTGTTATACATCTTGCAAATAATTTTTTCTTGCACTCTAAAACCAAACACATATATATGATATATCATTTTATTTGGTCAGTGTTGGAGGATTGACATGTAAAGTTGGAAAAGATACATATAGATGCCAATCAAACAAATACTTTTACAAAGGAAGTGACAAGGGAGAAGATGAACTCCTCTTCAAATTTCAGTTGGTATTCATGGTTAAAATTATAATAGAGAAAGGGTCCAAGGTGATTATTTCTAGTGGGAGTTGTAAATGCAATAGTGTCATCCAAGATCAATCTCCAAGCGAAAGATTGTTTGGTGCGGAGCCTAATCAGTATCCAAGTGGGAGATTGTTGGTATGTGGCAACTGATCATGCTATACTCTACACTCTTCATGTATCTTTTCTAAGGTCTGTGGCTGGATTGGGCCTTGGGCGGGGGATTGAGGGTGGAAGCCCTCAAAAAGTGGGGTTTTGGGGGCAATAGCCCATGAGGAAAAAAAAATCTGCATTTTTTTCGCTTTGTCAAAAACAAAATAAAAACTGACTTTGTAAAACCCTAATTCTAGAAGCTTCTAAAAATCTTGTAATAAGTGGTTGGGATGGGAGATGTAATAGTTTATTATTCATGATATTGTAATATGTTTTTTCATTGGATAATAAAATCATATGATGGTTGTGATTTTGTGGATGTAGGCCATATTGGGTGAGCCACATTAAATTCTCTGTGTTGTCTTGTTGCTGCTATAATTTTTTGATTTATTTAATTTCTCTATTTTATTGATCAAACCTACATTTAACTATCAGATATCTACCTTCTAACCCTAACACAAATATCTTATGAGATTGTCCATATTGTATAGATCCATGACATAAATTTCACAAGATTTCCTAAGTTTCATAATAGCTTTCATATTTTGAATTAAAAGATGCTTTTTCATGTCTTTCACTTTGTCTATTAAAATCTACATACCTTAAACACCCTGCTAAGTATTTTCCCCCAAATTCACAAAAAAAATTGGATCACTGGTATCAAGGCCAAGTTGGTTTCACACTCGAGAAAAGACAATTGATTTGCATCAAAAGAACGAAGATAAATTCCAGGAGTATTTGAAGGACTTTTCATCTCCACTCTGAGGTTTACTCATGATAATTTCCATTATGCCTAGTCATGATTAGTTGTTTCTTACTGCCATCAATTTTTTGGAAACGGTAAGCAAGAGTGTGCATCGTGTAATGTTTAGTGGCATCGACATTTTGCAATAGATTTGCCTAATTTTTTGATCAGGAAGGATGGAGAGAAATATGAAAATACTTCACATGTTGGTCTTCCCATTCCTTGCTCATGGTCATATGATTTCTCTATTGAATCTATTCCTTTCCTTTGCCTCTCAAGGAATTTCACTCAATGTCCTCAAAACTCCCAAAAAATGATCCCTTATTGTGCCCTCTCTATTTCCACCACCTCTTCTTATGCTTTGTGCCAGAAACATAGCACACTTGTAATCTTTAAAGGATGATCCTTTCGTGTTGCGGTCCATAAAGCCATCATTGAGAAAAAATTCTCCACTCTCATCATGAAGGCAATAGTTTCAAATGTATCTCAACATAATAATTGAGTATGATGAATTTTCCATACCTTCAGTATCTATGCTGCAAAATGAAATACTACTAGAAGAAATGGAAACAAGATTTCCTGAGTATCAACCACCTAAAATATGTTTGAATATTTAATTTTTTTATTCTCTAGTAGTCCATTAATTGAAGCCTCTTTTGAAGGATTCCCTAAATAATTATTACTATTTTAACATCAAATGCAACAATAGTCCCACCCAAGAATTCAAAGTTAGTTGCAACATGTCACTGGAGAAACACAAAGTTATCAAAAATGATTCTTCAAATGTCAAGCACAAGATTGAAGAGGGAAAATCCTCTCCAAAATAATCTACATCCTATCAAAATTTCTACAATGGCTGGAGGACCAAGATCCTATCATCTGGGATTGGGAAGGTGTGATGATGAAAATTCCTTCATACTTGGGGGAGAATATCCATGCATTGCTCCCAATACATAAGGAAAAATGTATTTACAGAGTTCTATTGGAAATTTTGAGGGTATTGTCATCTGACAGGGGGGGAAGGTTATTCTTTGAACTAATTTTATACATTTTTGGCAAATAGTTTCAATGATTCCATGGCACAAGAAAAAATAATCACTTCCTCAAACTTGGCGAGCTTTCACAAGCTTCTTGGGACATAAAAGACATGTAAAAATGCTATGTAGGGCTTATGACTACATCAACATGTACTACCAATAGTGTTTTTGAATTTTGTGTCATTGCATGAGATAGGAAATTACTTGTTGTGTTATTGTGAATGGGGATATTTCCTAACTAGTTATTAGTGAGGACTTCATAGAGATTTTTAAATTTGCCACATTTTAAAGCTAGTTATATGTCCTATCTGGTTGTTACCCTTGTTGTTGGGGGGTCAATGTTAGGGTTTAGGGGTTATTACACTTACATCAAATTTTCCTACTGAATAAACCCCTTGCATTGTATTTTTGTGTTGACTTGTTGCTCTAGGTTGGAGGTCGCTCAAGTCACTAGCCGAGCCTTTCTTGGCATTCACTTACCAACCCCTTTTTACCTAGCTCTTCAGATTTTTTTCAGTGTTAAGACTAGAATAATTTCACCTAATGTCAGGTTGGGAAATTTCCCAATGTTAGACTTAGGTCTAAATTATTTACCTTAACGGTCACCCCCCTGTATGCCTAGTCGGTCCCCTTGTTATAATAAATATTTTTACACGTGTAGGTTTGTGGACCGTTGGATTGATGGTCTTAATCTTGACTGTTCCTCATGGAGTTCATAGGTTTTCTTGATGACATCACCAAAGTGTTGTGAGGTATATGATATGTTGCCACCTATCATGTACAGTAATGGGGCCCAGTATGAATTTTCCAGTGGTTTGCATAAAGGCTATCAAATCGACGGTTGATGTATGACAATGAGGGTTGATGAGGATTAATTGTGGTTGTTCCTTACCAACCACACATGATTGAAATAATCATTGTAAAACTGCTACGAGGTGTGCAATCTTGTGACACGTGTTTTCTCTTTGCATTACAAGGTGCTTGGTTTGGGCTCACAAGCATTGATTTCATTTGCTAATTGGGAGGTGTGTTATTGGTCAATGGGCATGCCATGTGGTGACATGGGATTTTCAATGATAGTTGACTTGATCTGAGTCATCCACAATGCCAACTCTCTTGCGCATCAATGACCCTAATTCAAAATAATGAATTGATCATGTGAAGGATGTTTATTCTCTACAAATGACACACATTAATGACGCATGTTTTTCAATGGATATCATACTGATTTCCATGTGTGTGTGTAGTTTTTTATTAGCAATAATGATGGCTTGTACACTATTTTCCATACACCTAAAATTTAATAGTGATGAAATTAACGTTAGCCATTGGTTGCTCGCTTGTAGTACAATTGGAACATTAAAGGTTGTTGCACCATTTTTCTCTATAAATTCTCATTGATAGTTCACTTGCATCATTGCAATTTTGAGCTTGAATTCATCTCTGCTACTACATTAAGTAGTTGATATCCTTGCAAGGTTTTGGGTACGAGTGTAGAATGAGAAAATCAATTGCTTCAGCTTCACCATTGTGTAGGAGTGCGAGGATGAGTACAAAGAATTATCAATGGGAGGTGAAGTCTAGTGAGCAGAGTGCCATTCTTGGTGCTCTTGAAGATACTAAAGAAGGTCCAAGGATCCTCTTGAGCTTGGTTAGGAGGAGTCCTCGACTCAAAGGTCGGGTCAAAAAGGAAAAGGTAATGGGCTATGGAAAAGAGAAGCAGTCTATCGAGCATGGTGTAGAATATATGTCCAAGCCAAAGTGTGGGTAGTATGAGTCACCCATTGAAATGACTGGTGGCTATGATGATGATAGTTCTGATATTGACTAGGATTATTGTAGCTATCTCGTGGACATGACTAAACTAGTCAGTGTAGATGAGGCGGTCCTTGAGATAACCTCTATTGCCTCAATGGTGCCACATGTTGGTCTTGTTCCCCATATTGGGGGTGAGGTGGTTGTTTGTACAATTACTGTGTTGTTGGTTATGGGTCTGTGTGTTGACGTGGTGGCAGTTTTCTCTTTTTTCCCCTGGTCTGTTAGTTTTTTGGGTATGACATGAATGAAGGTGACGAGGCCTTGATGTTTTTACTCTAGTTTGATGGTACCAACTATTTATAGGATTTTAACCATTTTGATTCCCCTATTTTTGTTTTAATGATTGCATCAAGTAGTGGGGAATGGTGAAATGTAGATGAAATTTCATTTTTCAAAATGAAATTTGGGTGAAATGTATCGATAGTGAGCCTAAAGCTTGTTGCTTTCCTGGTCTGTAAAGGATATTTCAAGGATCATTGTTAGGGTCAAATTTTTTTGAATCCTAAGGTTTAGGTGGTGTACAACGAATGCATATAATGCATAATTCAGGAGGACTTAACTAGTAAATAATTTTGGGTAGGGTATGTACAAGGGATATTCATAATATATTTTATTAAATTATTGATATCAAAATAAATCTAAAAAATTGAAGATAATTGCTCTCCTGTGTGTGTTATGATAGATTGTGAATGAAATTATCAAGGGCTTTTTCATTCATCTTCAATAGTATATTTGAATTTATGATTCACTTTATTTCTTTAACTTAATGAGTCAATCAAATGCTTGAAATGGAATGGTAGGTTTGTGGTAATATGCTAAGGATTTGATAAGGAGTGTTGTTTTGAATGTTAAAAATTCTTATGGTGTAAGGCATTGTGAGGATAGTTCACTGGTATTAGGTTTAAATATTATGTGAATACTGCCCAATTTAATGAGGCACTGGTTAATTCATTCAAGGTTCTTTAAAAATTCAAAAAAGTCACCCCAAACATGTGGGTTAAAGGTCAAAAAATTTTAAAATCAAAATCCATTCTCTTCTGAGATGTAAATCTCACATAATACCTTTATTCCTAGCATTAGATGGTTATTTTCTCAACTGTCTACCAAGCCTTCGGTGAATTGCATCTTTTACATTTGTGTAGGAACTTATTTTTATTAAGTTTTCTTGAGGAAATAAATATCACATGAACACAAACAAGAATACCCTTTGTCAGCCTCCTATAATGATATCAATAACTCAGCTCTTACTACCATAATTCAGAGATTGGACATCTGACTTGAATAGCCACTTTAATCACCATAAAGGTACATTTAAATTGTCAACCAAGGGACATGAACTTCAAATGGTTCAACACAGTATGTGCACTAGCAATTCTAGAGTGGTCATCTTCATTCTCAATCTAATGGAGACTTAAATTGGAAGTAAATTGGAGGAAAGGAAGCAAAGAAAATGTTGAACATTACTCAAGAAAATATATAATGATTATGCATAATAGGAAGGAAAGACTAGGAATTCAACTTAAAACTACTCTACTAGCCTTGGCTATAGGAACAGTCACATAACAAAGCTCTAGTGGTTGCAGGAACAGTCAATGCAAGGATTTTAACTAAGTACTCTAATAGAGACTAACACTAATCTATCTAAAATAAAAAACAAATTAATCACCAAGTGGGCCCCCTTGGATGTGTATACTCTAAACTAATATAAAGCTTGAATACTCAACTCAGAATCTCATATTATTTATCGAAAAATGCAATTACAGAAACATGGCTGGTAATCAGCTTGTACAAGAATATGGTGATCAACTCAACATTCTCTCCCCATTCTAAAAGAAGGTCCAAGCCTTATTTATCAACTAAAACATGGCAATCAACTCTCACTAATTGAGAGGATTCCATTTAGGGAAAGTGAGAGAAAGTGGAAGCAACAATTACTCATGCAGGGCAATCTATTGGACATATAAGCCCAAAAACGGATTCAACTATTGTAGTAATGCCCTCGATGCTCAATGCCATTGAAGATTGGTGCAAAGTGGTTACATGTGGTTGGCATGAAATCTTCTTCTGGCATCCCAAGTTTGACCTTGGCATGTTTCCTCAACCCGGCTGGCTGACGACTTCATTTCTTAACTTAGCATATCAATAATGTCTATAGAATAATGTTAGTAAACATAATAATTGCATAATCATAATTATCTTAAGAAAATTCATCAATCACATGCAATATAATTATAGATAGTCCACATAATGGGTATATATATCATTAAAATTGGTAGAAGTGTAATTAGTCCAAATGTCATATGTATTAAGGGAACTATATGAAAATTTCAGCATATAATATCAAAGTCTTATGGTAATATAGGAAATAGAAAGAGATTATATCCCTCTAATTAGACTAAATTCTAGGCTCATCACTCCCCCCAACCTAAGTTTTTGTTGGTCTTCCAATAGGGAAAGTGTTATGCATTTTCTTTGTTAAGGCCCTGAAGTCTACAATTGACAACTATCTAATGTCGGCATCTATAGTAGGTGAATCAAGATTCCAATTAAAATTGCCCAGATTATCAAGTCTTCTCCATATTTTTTTCTCTTCTACAATGTCATATATGTAGAATCTAAAGTTAGGCACATGTCATAGGAGGATGAGCAGTTGAAAAGTGAAGGGAAGCCATTCACGTCCTTTGGTCCTTCCAAGCTAGATATATTTGTCAATATTCTTCATTGCAGTAGCATAATTATGAATAGAGTGTGGCTCAGCCTGCTTTAGCTCATTGGTCAACAATTTCCAATGCTGGGATATATATCCTCTCATAACATCCTCTTTTCTAGTAAATTTCACTTCAAATTCACTGTAGATAGCCTCAATCCAAGGCATAGTTCGGTCACCATAGCTTGGCCTAAAGAGAAATCTATTCCAATCTGTATAAATCTCTTTGGGGCTCTTAGATTTAGCCTTGATGGCTAGGGAAATAGTGGATTCTTTCTTCTTGTGAGAATTATATTTCTCACCCCAACTAATCTCATTCTACACCTAGGACATAAATGCTCTCAGCTGTATGTCTCCAACATAAGGAAGTGGGTTCCAATATTTATCTTTTGGGACAGAAAAATTGTGTAGATAGAATTCACACAAAAAAAATTTCACTTCAAGGGAAGCAATTCTATAGGCATTGAAAAATTCAGCAGGGATTTCAATGGAGGGGTTTAGGCCTAAGATGATTCTTGACATTCTAAAAGAAAGGTATTTCTCCTTTAAGTGCAAGACATAAACCCTTGGAGGGGTTCTACACTCCAAAATTTGTGGCACAAGAGTTGAAATGCCACTTATCCTTTCCTTTAGAAAAACAATCTCCTCGTTCTTTTCTTCGATCATCTCATCCCTCATCTGAATTTCCTTTTTTAATATTTTCTTTTCTTCTTTCCACTCCCCCTCTCTAAATTGTATTTTTTTCCATAAATTAAAAATAGCTACATGAATTGAAAAATTACGAGGGATGTGGATTCCTATCAAAAAAATTCTAGACGGTTGCTTCCCATAGAGGACTATCTACATAGATTCAAGAGATCTTACTGATTTAGGCTGTTAAGGTATGATTCCTCTTTCCTCATACTATTGTAGGACATCTTGTTCCTCTTTTGTAATGGTTGTAGGGGCTCCTGATCTATTTTGTGACTTTGCTATAGGAAATCCCACTGTTGGTCTTTCCACAAGAAGTCCTCATTTTCCTCATTTTCTTGAGTTTCAACTTCTCCAGCGATGGCAGCATGGTCCACCAAAGTCATTTTTTCTGCCTCTTTGAACATATATATTTCTTGTCCCTTCTCCTTCTCTATTGGAGCATCTGTATTTTCACTCGATGTCTCACCAAGCTTAGGGTTGACCGGCCTCAATTTCTTGAGAGGGACTTTTTGTTTCTCTTTGGTTGTAAGATGAACATTGCTAGCATTCCTTTTATAAAAGGGGTTGGCACTTTTTCCTGTGCATATTGCATTTTTCTTCTTCTTGTTTTTACCTCTCTCTTTTGTGCTCTTATCCTTATCATAGTTTTTATTGGGACATCATCATCATCAAAACCTAATGATGAGTTTTCTCTTTCACTCCCATGGTCAGAGGAACTAATATTTATGGCCTTTTCTCCAATTGGGGAATCCCTACTAGCACTAGGGGTCGAGGCACCAGTGGTGCCTTTGACTGTGCTCAAACTTCTACTAGACCTATGTGACTAAGATGAAACCCTAGGCTGAGAGGGCTCAAGTCTAGATTGCCCAATTTTCACAAAATCATCCCAGGCCATTCTAGGGTTTGTATCATGCAAAGATCTTAAAACTAGCAATTTAATCAAACAATGGTGGGATACAAATTTTTCTCTACCATTTTATGTTTTTTCTACTATAATAGAGAGATGGTTGTATAGTACATTGGGCAGGTTCATCTTCCTCATGTGATGCATATGACTCAACGATTTGAAATGTGCTGAGTGCTAGTTTGATAACTGACCTTCACAAGTAATGTACTTGACGATATGCACACCAACTTGCTTCCATGGCTCAGGTAGAGAGAGCCTCTTGGCACCTTGCTTGTCAATTGTGAGTGAAGGGTCCCCATGAATTGTAAATATGGCTCTAGATGTCTTGACATCCTTAGAAACAAGGTATAGTTCACCATCACCTGGTAGCCTTGAAACTTCACCAATTCATTCCTCGTTCACTATGACCTCTAGTCCTTTCACCATGGAATTTCAGTCTAAGAATTTATGAGTGAACTCCAATGTAATACCCTCATTGAAACCATCCAAATTCAAAAAATAGTCTAGCCATCCACAATTCTTAAATTCAGCCAAGCATGCTGCATCTTGTAACAAAGTAGCATGAGCTAAGGGCTCATTCTCAATGAGTCTACCTCCCATTGTCTCTGCTCACCTCGTCACCTTACAAAATTACCTCTGTAATTTTTCAAATTTCTCCTGCCTACTTTGTTGGGTGAATCCGTTGAACTAAATTTCCTTTTCTTCCCTTTTTTTATCAACTTAGCATTTGCATTACAGAATCATGGCAGAGTTAAGAAGAGAAAAAATGGCAATAAAAGGAATCATAATGAGAGGGAATGGTGGTGGCAGTTTAGTGTCACATAATACATGTGAGCCATCATTCATTTTAAATTTTGGATCAGCTCAGTAATATTTTCTCACATAAACAATCATATATCGGCATGTGGACAAATTTCTATATTTTGGTTACCCCTCCCCCAACCTAAATTTGGACAAATGTCCTCACATGCAGAATGGAAAGATTGATTTGATGGGGGAGTTAAAGGCTATTATGTGAATGCCCATCTTATTGTACAGTGATAAAATAAAATGCTTGAAAGGATAATTAAGAATGTAATTAATGTGCACACACCTAAGTGTATGCAAATATGATGGTGGAAAAATCATTTCAATAATTAGGGAGAAAATACCCCTTGCACTGCTGAGCAATAATTGAGCATTTAATGGAGATGGAATGGGGTAAGGTGAAGTGAGATGATGGAAGAGAGAGAAAGGTGGTACAAATGGGCGAATGGGTCGACGGGTGAAGAAATGGATTTCTACAAAAGTAGAAATATTTACTATGATAAATATGTACCTGAGTTAACTTGAAGGAGGGACACTAGGTCTGTTTCCTTTGACTATATGAACTCCATTGCTATAGGAACCATGCTTGGGCTCTCTGTGTTGGAAAAAATACTACAAGAACTCTTCTTTTGAAGCTGGCCTCTAATATAATCTGAGATGGTTCCCATTCACTAGTAGCTTGAATTTCACAAGATCAATGGTTGTGAGTTGTACAGCTCCATTGGGAAAGACTTTTGCGACTTCATATGGCCCTAACCATATTTTCTGCAATTTTCTTGCATTATCCTTGTATCTAGAATCATAAACCAATGCCAAGTTGCCAGGTTGAAATTTCTTTTCTTTGATAAATTTGTCGTGCCATTTGAATCTCTAATTTTGCACAAGTTTAGTATGATGTAATTCTATTTTCCTCATCTCATCAAATTCATTGATTTGCATGATCCATTCTTGATGTGTCGTAGAAATATCCATCCCCAATTTGAGACCAATTCTAAGAATCTTGTTCTCAAATTCTATAGGCATCATGGTTGTTTTCCCATAAAGCAATTCAGATGGGGTGAAGCCTATGGTTGTCTTCCAGGTGGTCCTATAAGCACAAACTGCTTTTGATAATCTATTTTCCAATTCTTTTCCATGAATATGCATTTTTTTAGTGAGGATGGCCTCAATCTTTCAATTTTTTACTTTGACTTGTCCATTTTCTTGAAGGTGATAAGAGGTGGATTTCCTATGACATATGTTATATTTATTGATCAATGTTGTAATAAGGACTGATGTAAATTAAGTGCCTTGATCAATTACTAGTTCTCTTGGTACCCCATATCTTGTGAAAATTTCTTCATAGAGGAATTGTGCAACCTTATTATCTCTTGCATGCTTCATAGCTTTCAATTCAACCCATTTTGTTATGTAATCAATGCACACTAGTATGTAGGATTTACCATTCAATGGAGGATCAATGGGTCCCACAAAATCCAAACCCTATTTTTCAAATGGTGTTACTACCACTTGTGGATAGAGAGACATTTCATCTGACTTTGTTGGCCTACCCATCCTTTGGAATCTATCACATTTCCTTGTATATCTTCATGCATCTTTGTGTAGTGTAGGCCAATAGTATTGTGTGTTCAAGATTTTCATTGTTGTCCTTTTTTCTTCAAAGTGACCTCCATAGGGTTCATCATGGCATGCATTCAAAATTTCATAGGTTTCATCTTCCCTTACACATCTTCTCATAACATGATTTGGTCCAATATAGAATAGGCATCTGGCTATCCAAGAAAAAGGGAATGAATTTTCAATAAGAACTCTTCTCTCCTTTTGGGAGAAGTGAGGAGGAACTCTCCCGGTCACAAGGTAATTGGCTATGTTATCATACCAAGGTGTATGCACATGTATAGAGAATAGATGCTCATCTAGAAATGAGTCATCTATGGCTTGAGTATCTTCTGATGATGTCTTCCTTGAGAGGAAATCTGCAACCACATTTTCTTTTCTTGGTTTATTCACAATAGTGGATGTGGAATTATTGCACCTCGCTGTAGGCTTAGACAACAATCTTAGACTCTATTGTTTTGTTATATTTGGATTTACAATGTGAAATAAGCCTTAGCACAAGTTGTTTCTAAAAAAAAGGAAAAAGGGCGAGGAAGAAGGATGGTTCCTAGACCTGCAACTACCGATGAATAGTGATCATGGAGGTTCCTGCTATGGATAGTTTCCCTAAACAAAATTTCACTTAATTTGAATTCTCACAATGTCATGGAATCTGTGCTATCTTCTAAGGACTACAAATATTCATCATTCATTCACCATGGGGATGTGAATAAAGAAAAATTTTAATGAGAAGCAATGAAATTAAAGTCCAGGCTAACTTTACATAGTCATCTACCAATAGAAAAATGACCAAAAGTATGGACAAGGAAAGCATACACACAACATTAATCTTAAAAACCAAAGACAACATACTAAATCTACCAAAGCTAATCTAAGGATACTAGAACAACAAAGTAACTTAAAGAAAAGTTATAGCTAAAGGGAGAAGAATCATGAAAAAATGTGGAGAAACCCATAAATACACTAGAAAATGACTATATTCTCTATTATAATTTCTGCAGCATGTTTTTACAACAACTCAACTCTTTTAAAATGAGAGGAGGAGAGCCCTATTTATAATTTTCAAAAAAAAAAAAAGTGGACAAGATTCGATTCTATTGTGTGGCTAGGATTCAATTTACACTAGGGTTTCACCTACGCCCAAATATATTACATTTATAAATGATTTCTTGTTTCTTCCCTATTCTGTCATCTAGTGATAGCACTGTAGCAATTTCATCTTGTAGCTTTTTCCTTTTTTCTCTAGCTATTATTTAAGGAATTCTTCATCGATGACTAGGTTGCCCTCATGCTTCTTCAACATGGCATACTCCATGAAGCTCAAGATCAGGGGTTGGAACTTATCCAATTCCATGATGTCGGATCACAAAATCTGGTAGCTCCACTCTTGGGAATTGCTGCCAAGCTTTTTCTAGTCCTCCTCATAGTTAGTAACATTATCTTTGAAAAGCTCTAACTGCACAAAGGCACGGGCTGCAAAACTCATGAAGTCAGTGGTGACCTCCATCAACATCCCACCTTCCATGATATTAAAGAAGTGGGGCTTTATTCTTTCTGGATTTATCTCGACGGCAGGCAGCTCGTATCCCATCATTAGCTTGAGGTACCGAGTGCACTCATCCCTGGTCTCCTTGGAAAATCTGATGTCCAGTGCTATCCGTTCCAAGATATGCTCAAGCCTCCTCTTCTGGTGATTGAAATATCGCTTCCATGTATCCACTAGTCAGTGATCATCATCCTTGAAGGAAAGATCCTTTTCCCAGACCTCACTTGACAAAGCAAGTATGGCCTCAATTTTTGGGTAGGCCACCTCGTACTTCTTTGGGAACTCCTCACAGATCTGCTCTGTGCCCTCGAGAGTTCCCTAATCTTCCAAGAACTTATTTGTTGTCCAGACAACCAAGTTGATACCTGTATTCCCCATGTCCATGACCTGCCAGAACCAGTTCTCCGTAGTCCTATCCAAGTTCCGTCTCTTCTCCAATTTCTTGATTTGCTCATTGGACAAGAGTTGAGGTGGAGCTGATGATGTAGCGGGTTGTTCATCAGGGGATGACCACTATTGAATATAGGTTGTCAGATCAACCACTTGTGCTCTGAGTTCTTCCTTTGAAACCTTATCCTCTTGGATAATATGTACCACCATGGCAACCGATTCTTGGAGGTAGTTAAACTTTTGCTCCCTTGTGGTCACTCCCAAATCGATGGTGGAGACGTTATAAACTATCCCTTGCTCTCCAACCATAGGTGTTTCTATCTATATCACCCTTGATCTTAAGGCATCCATGGTTACCTTTGATTTGATCTTCGGCTTCTCCTCTTTCTTGGCACTGATTTGTGCTCTGGCCATAATGGCTTCCAGCCTTGCCTTGGGATCCTTTAAGGCTGGAGTCTTTTGCTCTAGCTACCTTTGTAGCCAATCTGGTACTAGGGGCCCCTCCCTAGGTGGTTCACTTTGAGTTCCCATGTCCTCCCTCTCAAGGTCAATAGCTCTAACAACAAGAGCCTTTTCCTCCATTCCTGCATCTTCCTTTTCTTCATCGAAGTCTTGTTTGAGTGTTTCATGTCTAGTGGGGGACTCAATAAGCAATTGTTCCTTCGACGGATCTTCTTTTTCAATACCCTTCTCTTCTTCTTCTTGATTGTGTTCATGTACTTTAGGGTCCTCATCCTGCTCATCTTCGTGAAGGGATTATTCCTTGTCATGGTCTAGGCTTTGGCCATGTCTATTAGTTGGATACCTACTGCCCTCAGTCTCTGGAGTAGCAATTTCCTCTTCTCATGCAAGTTGGTCCTCGGCTTCTTTATCCTCAATCTCCTTGAGCTGCTTCCCCCACTTCGCATTGAGCTCAAGATCATTTAATTCCCAGATCAATTCAACATCAAGGTCCTCACTGCCTTCATTGGAAGACTCATAGGCCACCTCGTCTATCTCTCAACATTTGAACAATGGATGCTCGTGGTACTCAAATTCTTCATCTTTTAGCACCTTTGCAGCCTCTAGCTACTATTGCTCAAGCTCATCTAATATTTTCATTGTCACTTTCATCTTTGGTGGTTCGGTAGAGGGAGAGGGAGCTGGAGCATAGGCCATAGCCTGAGCTATTGCAGCCTAGACCATTGGATTGGTAAGCATCCTTGAAAGCTCAGATGGTACATTCTACATGTACTTCACAAAGGACTCTAGGAGGCTAAGGGCAGGTGTTGCCGCAGCAAAAATGGAGGGAAGGAAAGGAGACATAGAGGAAGAGGAGATTGGCGAGGTCATGGCGGATGATGAATCCACGGGAATAATGTACAGAATTGGAGGAGTGGAAGCAAGGTGAACAGAGATGTCCACCGCAGGTGGGGAGGAAGCAGAAATGACAAGTGGAGCATGTGAGATGGGGGTAACAGCAGTAGTGGAAGTGACCGTAGTAGACAGAGACCTTGGTGATTTATATCCTTCTTTTCTTTTGGGAAGGTTCGGGCTCAGAAGCCTTGTGGGCATAGACCTTTGGTTTTGGTAGCTACTCATTGGCCTCCTTTCTCTTCTTGGTTTTGACCAACGGTGAGGTTTTGGATGTTTTGCTAGTAGCAGCGGTAGCCACTCCACTATCAGAGCCACTTGGTTCACTTGCATGTTCACTTTTAAGTTCATTAAATGTCAAAGCAATCCCTTGTTGTTTCAATCGGGCCACCTTTTGGTCGATCCATGCTCTTGTTCGGATCTCGACGGGCCTAGTAAGCACGTCGATTTCATCAAGCTCTGGCTCATTCTAGTCAATTGAAGGAAGTGGCAAATTGGTGACAACGTCATATCCTAGATCGATCACCGTGTCTTCATTTTCTTTGAGCTGGTCAGGAACCAGACACAACTTTATCCTTCACATGTAGATGGCGATCATGAGCATGTAGTGCCGCAACCCTACCTCAAGATCATCTTTGCAGTTGGCCCAAAAATCTTCAACATTGTGGAGTTGGGTATACTCTCGTCCTAGTACCTTCTTGATGTGTTCGTATGGGTCCATTCAAGGCCGAGTTGTATATTGATGAAAGTGGTATTCGGCCAACTCCCTTTCCAAATATCCCGCACACTGGGAGGTATGAATCTTATACATCCCTTGATCGAGCCGAATGGGGTAAGGCATACCTGCCAGATGCTTGTTGCTCAAGATGTTGTGAATGTGCCTTAGTTGCCAAGTCAGCTCCAATAGTATAATCCAGTCATTGGGGTACTAGGGTAGCTTGTTTGGTCTTTCTGTAAATCCCTGGGCATGGATGTATGTGAACTTCAGAAATTGAATATAAAGGAAGGCATATTTCTTGAGGAGGCCTCTTGCACTATGTGAAACTCTTCTCTGGCGGTCGCCTCCTAGGGACCAGATGATGTGAGTGATGAACTCATCATTCACCATGCAATAATCTTTCTTGAAATTTTAGAACTGTAGCTGAGGGTACCTATCATAAGGTTTGAGCTCTAGCCCTGATGGGTCACTGGGTACCACTGTCAACCCTTGATAATGCCGCTGATCGGTGAGGGAATACACCAAGTAGGAGGTCATGAAGAACTTGGAGGTTTTCTTCACGGTTTTAAACTGCTCATGGAAGTAGTCACTGATTATCTCGCCCCAGTAGAAGGCGATGCTATCACCGCGGAGAATCTGCTCCACAAAATAGAGCATCCATTCTTGGAAGAAGGTCGTATTAGGAAGGCCCATCACCTGGCTTAGCAAGGTCACAAGGTCATGGTAATCCTCAAACAAGTCACTGCGATAAAGCTCTTGTGGAAGCTTTCCAACAATACCTCGCTTGTCCTTCAACTAGTACTGGTTGATCAACTTTTTGCATCTCAATGGATCCTGCTCCCATAATTCTTTGCATTCTTCCATGGTGGGAATCTCCATGTTCTTAAAGGCGGGAATGTGGAACGTCGTCGTTATACCTGATGGGGACATATCAGCAAGGATATTCCCATCCCGGTCCACTATAGTTCTGGTGTCAGGTTGGTATGCCTCTACACACACCATTACCAGTTCCAGGGCCACTAAGGCCTATGGGAAGCCTGCAGCCTTAGCAATTCCGCTGCTCTTTATAACCCTTGCGTTCTCTATTTTGGGATTCATCCTGACTCTCTGTATGAACTCATCAACATTGACCTTTTGATGTTGGTATCCGTGACATCTCTCCACAGGGTGGTGATCCTGGATTGTATAGGGACCCCCTAGAACTTGTACCTCATTAGGTCCTTATCCTCCTTTCCTTGAGGTGTCTTGGCTATTCCTTTCCCTTTCTCCTTGGAGGCACTAGAAGTTTCCACATTGGATTCCACAAATCCTATACAAAAGACGTGAATCAGTAATGATAAACATGACAAAACGGTATCGAGCAAGTCCCTACACATCAAAATTAGCTCTGTAATCGTTATTCATATTTAAAATCATGTAACACTCAATACTTCATTATTTAGAAAGCAAGGCAGACAACTCAGGTTCCTAGGACCGGAGTTTCCTTGGCAGAATGTCGTTTGAAAGGGAAAATTGAGGGTGGAACTCCCAAAGGCATTTCCCAGCATTGGATTTGGTCAATTGAAGGTTGCCATGAACTAAGACCTAATTTTAGCAAGTGGGTCGAAATCCATTTTGGATATGGAGGTCATTTGATCCTTTATTTGGGAGTTTGGGCATCATCTACAAGACAGGCACTGGGATGGTGCAAGGGAGGTGGAACTGTGAGCATCGAAATATGGTTCTTGGATTGTCATTGCCGAGAAGCAGCTACAAGTTAGTTGTTTGGGATGGCAAAATGGAGGCAGCAATCTGGGGGAGGAAATCTGGAAGACAATCCCCAGAGACGGTTAGAAAACTTGGGAAAGCCAGGCGGCAAAATGCGGATCGGGGCCTGGTGGTCGGGAAGCTATCCCGAATTCGCCATTAAAATGGTGCCAATGGAACAGAATCCCAGAAGGGGAATTCTAGTGGTCGGAATCCAGAAGAGGCTTGGGCCTCAAATGTTCGGTTGGATTTTGGTTTTGGCGGAGAGCGGACCGGGTTCGAGGAGTCGGCAAGACATCCTGAGATGGCCATTTGGAACGACAAATGCGACACGGAATTCCAAGGACAGAATTCTAGAGATCGGGGTATGAAAAGCACTTTGATGCTGATTTACATTAGCGAGTTTGAGATGGAGGGGGCACAGCCAGTACTCGGGAAGTAGGAAGCTGCCAAGCTGTTGCTGTCCCGGATAGCAAAGTAAAAATAGATTCCCGAAGATGAATTTTCAGATAGAGAAATCCGAATAGATTTCAGACGTTTATTTCTCCTCCTAGATTTTGGAAATGGACTTTACGTGGTCGGGGTCCGAGGTCTGGGAGGACGCTCAGGACAGGCTGTTTGAAACGATGAAGTTGCTACGAAATCTCGAGAATGGAACTCCGATTGTCCAAACCTGGGGATAGTTCGATTCCTAGTTGATATTTTGAAGTTCGATGCAAACGTCATGTGATCGGGGTCCGAAGGTCATGAAGCTATCCTAGGACCGTCGTTTGGAATTGCGGGAGCGACACGAAATTTTGAGGATGGAAATCCGGAGGCCGAGGTCCGAGAAGAGTTTGGCCGCATGAAATTTTGGCATTCAGTTTCGAGTTTTGCGGATGGCCGCGTGAAGGCCTGGGCCCGAGAGACACCGCCGGCTGTTCTGGAGAATGGCCACGGTGAGGTTAGGTTCTAGTTTGGGTTTTGAGGCCTCAAACAACCGATTTGTTGACATTCTAAAATATGGGTTTTTAGGGGAGGGCATCAATTTACTTAGTTTTAAACCCAACTCTACATTTTTCATGCTCAAAACTTGGAATTTCACAAAAATAAAGGGTAGGGCACGTAGATGGTGAACCTACCTCAAGATCCCAAAGAAGCAGGTCATCAATTGCATGGGAGACATCAGAAAAGAGCACTTGGACTGTGGGACAAAAAATCTTGAATGCCTCAGAGCTCTCCAAATTCTTCTATCACGCAGTCGATTAATAATGACGGTTAGAAAATTCATTTAAATAGCCAAAATAGCCATTAATGCAGCCATTAAATTCAATTGTACAGCAGCCAGAATATTGGTAGGTTTAAATTCGTAGACGGCCACGGGAGGACTGGAGTTCGGCGGTCGCGAAGCTACTTGACAGTGGTCGTTGGAAACGGCAAAGCGTAGACAAAATTCTGGAAGGGGAAGTCTAGAATCTAGGGTCCAGGGTCCGGAAGAATGTCAGGCCCCAGACGCAAGCAACAACTATCCTACAATGGAAATCTGGAGCAGGAAACCCAAAGCTTCAGGCCTGGGAGGGGCCGCGGACGTGAGAAAAGGCATTCTGACAGGGGAAACCCAAATTGACCACAAACTTAGCATTTTTAAAGGGGGAGATTTTTTTCAAGCTTAAAATATGAATTTGGGGAATGTGCTAACCTTTAGGGTGCAAAAATGGGCATGCAAAACGAGGCAAAACAAAAGGGGCCCGACAATCGAAAAGGAGGGAAGAGAGGGTCCCCATTCTGAATGGGGCATGTGTGCAATAGGCACAACAAATGGCGACTCCACTGGGAGAATGCTCCCGACATTCTAGAGATAAATATTCATTCTAAACCTATGATTTCTGGTTTCACAGACCAAAGCTAACTTTCAAAACTAAACTAAGAACAATTTAAGGAAGGTGGGATTGAATCAAGCTGCAAAATCATCATGGAGGTGTGTGCATGGTGAGTTCGTTTCCTTTCCTTAGAGAGAGCATAAGTAACCACTGGTCAGGGGAGATAAGCTACGTAGTTTGTCTAACCCTAAAAGTAACCTGGACATTGCTCTGCTACCAGTCAGGCATCCATAGCCCTGACGGAGTTGTCGCTACGACCCCACAAACATAGCTCTACTACCAGCTAGGCATCCATAGCCCCGGTAGAGATATTCGCACACCCATGCGGTTGTTATTTTCACTTTGTTCATTCTTTTACTTGATATTC
The DNA here is from genome assembly GCA_007115665.2 of Sequoiadendron giganteum. Lineage (NCBI taxonomy): Eukaryota > Viridiplantae > Streptophyta > Pinopsida > Cupressales > Cupressaceae > Sequoiadendron > Sequoiadendron giganteum. The sequence continues at coordinate 525,029,283 of CM021107.1, forward strand.
CTTTCTGTACATTTCTTTTTTCTTTATGTTCAACTGCATAAGCAATGAAGCTCACAATGGGCTTGGGAATTGGAGTGGTCACTGGAGCAGACTTTAGATTTTTCACTTATCCCTTCTTCCCAGTAGTCACCATACCATTTCTTTGGAAACATTACAATGTGTTTTGTGTGCTCCATGATAAAAGCAGGGATTCAAGCAGGTAGCCATCCTAGGTTATTGCAAAGTTTGAAAGTTTGAAAATCGATGCTTAGGAGCTTTCAAAGGGTAGCAGTAGGGAATGAGGGCTTATCTAAAGAACAGCACAAGAGCGGACAGCAGGGAAACCATCCGTCGAGCCAAGCAAGGCCTCCATAGCAGAATAGGGAGACTCTTCCAAAATTAATACCAAAGTAACCCGGACATTAAGCAAAAAATGAAGGGAAAAGCGAGAAACTCATCTTAACCTACGTACAGGTATTTACACAGACAACTTCAAAGAGCTCAAGCCTGGAAGTAATGCTTAAGATGTTGCCCATTGACTGGCAACAGGATGTCTTCACCAATGATATTCTTCAAGTGGAAGGCATTATCCCTAAGAATTTCAGCAATTTGAAAGGGGCCAAGCTAAAGCTTGTCGAATTTATTATGTCCCCCTTTCTTTTCATGGGCCTTTTCCCAGTAGATGACTAGATCAGAAATGCAAAAGGCCTTAACTTTGGCTCAACGGTCAAACCATCGCTTGACTACACCCTGATGTTTGGCGAAATTTTCCAATGCACGATCTCATACTTCTTCAAGGTGCAGCAGCTCAGCGAGGCGAGCTTATCTGCGGTCTCCTCCTTCATAAAAGTCATTGACAAACTAGAGGGTTGGGATTTTCAAATGTATGGGAAAGACGGGCTCTAAGCCATAGACTAGATGGTAAGGAGAATCCCTGAGGGTAGTTTTGTGATGGGTGCGATATGCCCACAGGGCGAAATAGAGTTGGGTATGCCAATCCTTGGGATTCCTATCTAGGAGCTTCTTTATCACCATAATCAAATTCTTGTTGGTGGACTCAGCAAGGCCATTGCCTTGAGGGTAATAATTAGATGAAAATTTTAGGGCAATGCCATAGTCAAAGACCTAGCTTGTGAATTTTAATGAAGCAAACACAGGGCCGTTATCGCATACAAGGGCATATGGGCAAACAAAACTATTTAAAATCAAACTTTGTAAGAAATTGGTTACTACTTCAGTCGTACATTGCCTACAAGTTATTGTTTCTGTCCATCTAGTGTAGTAATCAAAAGCGATTAGAATGTACCTATGTCTCGTAGATGACAGAGGACTTACTAGACCAATGAAGTCGAGATGCCATTGCGTGAAAGGCCTTACCTACAGAACAGGTTGTAATGGGACAACAACATTCCTTTCTCTAGCGGGAGGAGTTTGACAGACGTGGTAGGTATGGACATGACCATGAGCATCCTTGAAAATAGTGGGCCAATAATACCCAACTCTCAATATTAGGTGTGCAGTCGATAGACCTGAGTCATGGCCAGTTCTGAACTTGTCATGAAATTCATTAAGAACGTGGCCAACTTCCTCTTTTCCCAGGCATCTCAAATAGATACCTTTATGATTCTTCTTGTATAATATGGCACCTTGCAACATATAACTGCTACTTTTTAGCCTAAGGGCTCATCTCTGGAACCCCTGTAGATGGGGTGGACATTTATGGTTCAGCAAGTAGTACACTAGGTCATCGTACCACTCCCCTAGCTGGTACTGCTGCACAGTGAGTTTAGGTCCAGCATCAATAACTACCTCCGCCATTGTTCAGGCAAGTGCCTATCCTCTTACCAACTTCATCGACTGGATCTCCATGTCATATTATTGTAGCAATGCAATCCATTTTTTCCTGCATTCCTCTAACTCATTTTGCATAAGTAATGTTTTCACAGTGGGGTCAGGAACTATAGCAAAAACCTTGTTGCATAAAATATAGTGCCAAAACTTCTTGACTCCTTTAACGAGAGCATAAGCTTATTTTCAACGTTATGATAGCGTAGTATGGCATCCTTCAAGGGGGTGCTCATGAAAGCAATCGGATGCTCACTCCCCTCATCGTCCTTTTGTGTCAAGATGCTCGCACAGGAATGCTCTAAAGCAAAAGAGTATACATAAAAGGTTTTTAGGTAATTGGGGATGACTAGCACAGGGGCATCAATGATTGCTTTCTTGATTTCCCCAAAGGCCTGTTTCACTTTAGGAGTCCACTCAACCTTGGTATCTTGCTTTAGCATGGCATTGAGAGGCTTGACTATTTCCGTGAAGCCAGTGATGAATTTGTGGACAAAGTTAATCTTTCCAAAGAAAGATTTTAATTCTTTCTTGCTACCTGGCAGCTAGATTTTCATGATGGATTGGATATGTTCAGGGTCGATAGAAATTCCTCGTTCTAACAAGACATGTCCAAGGAGCTTCCCTTCAGTGACCCTAAAGATGCACTTCTTCGAGTTAAGGGAAACCCCAAATGTGCGACACCTTTCAAAGACCTTGCATAAGTCAGCGATGTCATTACTCCGTTGCTTAGAAAATACTGTTAGATCATCCATATAAATGATTATGCACTTGCCTATTAGGTCCTTGAATGCAATATCCATGGCACGTTGGAAAGTGGCACCCGCATTGATGAGTCCAAATGACATTCTTCTATACGTGAACATTCCCCATTTGGTGGTGAATGTTGTCTTGTGTCGATCCTCGTACTACACCATAACCTGGTTGCACCCCGAATATTCATCCAGGAAGGACATCATCTGGGAACTGTTCACTACCTGTAATAGCTCATCCAATGAAGGTACATGATAGTTATCTTTCTCTTTGGCCCGATTAAGATTGTGGAAGTCCACGAACAAACTTATTTCCCCGTTCTTCTTTCTGACAGGAACAAAATTTGCTACCCATGTGGAGTGTATGACCGGAAAGATAATCTTGGCTGATAGCAGCTTCTACACTTCCTTATATATTATCAATTCCAATAAAGCATTGACAGGGCACTACGGCTGCTGGAACGGCTTCACATCTGGTATGAGGGGGATAGTGTGCGTGATAATTTGATGTGTCATACATTTTGAGATCATCATAGCTCTAGGCGATGACATTGTGATACTTGCGTAGCACTTCAATAATCCCCTTTCTTTCTTCAAGAGTGCATACCATACCAATGAACACATTCTTGGCATTTCTAGCTATTCCTAGATAGCAAGTATCACACTAACCACTGATAGTATCTTCCTTGGCTCACTGATCCTAGTCCTTGATCTGATCAAGGTCAAAGATCCACTCTAATTGAACCATTCCCCTAGGGATGGTGTTGGTCTTTAGGTTGATGACCCCTTCTATGTCCAGGTCCACCTCGTGAGGCTCAACCTTGTTGATTATCTAGGTAGCAAACACATCCGAGCTTGTGATAAAATCTAAGATATGTTTGTCATTGTTGAATACTTGGAAGTTAGCTACATTATCTGGCATTGACAGGATGGAGGTAAGCTCCACCGTGAATCTTTGGAGGCCTGACAGGGACAATAGCTGCAATGTGCTTGCCGCCTATGCCAAGGCATTAGCAACGTGATTCTGAGCGCGCGGGATCAACTGAATGTTGAAGGCATCCAACCCTTCCAGCAGATTCCATACGTGGTGTTAGTAGTTTGTGAGTCTTCGATCATAGCAGGAATAAAGCTTCCTGACCTATTTTATGACTAACTCCGAGTCTCCATACACTTGGAGCATCTTGACATCCTTTCTTACTACCATTAAGAGGCCCAAGACCAAAGCTTCATACTCCACCACGTTGTTAGTACAATAAAACTGCAGTCGATGAGTAGAAAACTATGATTTACCTTTGGGACTGATCAATTTGAAACCTACCCCAGCTTCATGCTTGGATTTAGATCTGAAAAAGCACAACGTCCATAATCCAGGAGAACCCTTGGGTGTGGGGCTGACAGATCCAAATTTTAGCTTAGGAGGGGCCTTCTTTTCAGTGACTGCTTTAGGGGCCACAAGGATGGAACATGTTTGTTTGTGTAATGCTGACCCTATTTTCTACTTCAGAATAGCCTATTTTTTAATGTGTTCAATTGATGTTTGGCACAAGCAACAGTCAAAGTCTGAGTGAGCAACATTGTGCACCCTACACCAATTAGGGAGCAGGAGTTCCTTGAAGTTCATTCGAGTTCCCAGAATGAGCTAGTCATGCACACATTTCTCCATGAAATCTTGGAAACTGTCGAGGAATCCCCAAGTATCACACTCTCCTAGCTCTTTAGCATCAGGTTCGTGGAGCACCTCAGTGCACGGAGAAACATTAGCCAAATTAGCATGCGGGTTGCATAGTACAAGGAAAACCTCGCTCGTTCCTTTGTCCTCAGGATATTCCTATTCATTCCAATACGCCACTAAAGAATAATTTCCTAGACTTGTTTCAGTATACAACACCTCATTCATGTTGTTGTACTCCGTAATCATAAATTTCATCCGTGGTTCTCTATCAATCCAGATCTAATTGGGCATTCCCTTCCACGACAACCATATGTGAGAGTAATCAGTGGCGGCGTATCCATTCAATGCCCTCATGAAATCCCTTCCTAAGATTATGTCGGACGTATCTAGGATATTAGCTATCTAAATGTCAATGGTTTGTTGGATGCGGGGAGCAGCAACAACTGGCATGGGTATCCTATTGATCTCCCCCACTATGCTAATTCCGATTTTGTCAAGTTGGGTCACCTTACGCCGAGAAGGAGTTGGCATTATTTAGAGTGCCTTGCAGATGGTCAAGGGCATGACATTGGCCGAAGCCCGTGAATCCAACAAGCAATTGTGGAGGTTCTTTCTGAACACACAAACGGTGGTCAGAAAGGGAGGAGTCTTGAATTTCCCTTGAAACAAACCTCCAGAAACGTCCACTTGAGTGACTTGGGCCTTGTCTTTCTCATTGCCCTTATTTTGGGATGACATCTGATTAGCTGCCCTATCAGACTGCTTGTTTACTTGCTGACCTACTGGCAGGTTAGCCTTACTATTATAGATTTTCCTAACAATCAGTTTCCTTAGTTGATCATTAAACGAGACTTTCTTTACCAGGATTTCTTCTTGTGCTGAGTCTTGTGATAGAGTCCCATTTATCATTCTGAAAAAGGCATTCCTAACAGCAAACACCTTTAGAAGTTCGAATGTGGACACACTTAGCTTTACCCTTTTAAATTCTTTAGCTATATACTCCCCCATCTATTCAATCTCTTGATCATGGGAAACATTTAGGGAGGAGCTATCGACTTGGCCTTGGCTATTGCTTTGTTGTTTATTCCTACTAAGATATCGCATGGGTGTGTGTGGAAAACCTAGATTATTGCTTGCATTCAGATCAGGAGGGGTGCTGAAATTGTTTGGCAGGGTGGAGGTTGTGAAAGGGCCTCCAACATGACCCCTAACTTGTCTATTTCTAAGGTTGTAGGGGGTAGTCCGCTGGTGAAACATTTGGAATTTCTCCTCCCTAAGCTCTTCTTCATCATCCTTAGGACCATTATCTATTGAATCAAAAAACTGAGCCAAAGGACTTTCAAAACTTACTTCTTCTGCCTTGTTATCGTTGTTCATTGAATCGGCACCCTCCAGCTCTAGTGTGTTGCGTTCCACCCTTGGGAAAGGAGCATGGTTCAAAACCAATACCGAGGAGTCATACAGATTGAACGAGACAATGTCCCTGCATCCTAAATTGTCGACTACATTCTGAACTTCTACTTGGAAAATCTTAGCTGTAGTTTGGAATTCCAGACAATCCAGCTCGGAATGGCGGCTCGTCTTGTGAATGCAGCACCAATCAGATAAAGCAACCTCTGCCAAGTAAACTCTGCTTACAGGGTTCTCATTACTATTGTTGTTGGGCTAATCAAGAGGTGTGGGAATGCCACTGTTGTTGGGGCGTGTATTCCATGTTTGGTTTTTCCTTGGGAAGGGCCGCCTATCAAAGTTCTGAAGTGAGTTCTGATTTCTATCATAATTCTACCCTGATGATGTGCCAGCCTCTCGATTGTCCCGATTTTCACAGTGCTCTTGATTTTCCCTATTAAGGTTGGCCTGGATACTTTTTTGCATCGTCTGCAGCTGGTTATTCTAATTTCTTAAGTGCGTCATCTCTGTCTACATTTTCTTAACCATCTCTATAAGCTCATCAATTTTATCCCTTTTGGTGTTCTTTGGTTGCGGTGCGGTGTTCTAAAGGAACACGAGCTGTGCCGGCAGCTGATTTTGATGAGCCAATGGAAATTCTACCGCTTGGAGGTACACAGGCATCTGGGATTATTGTGGATGCGACTGTTGTTGCTGGGGCAGCAAGTAGTGAGGTACTGGGTATGCCTAATTCATTGGCGGCCCAGGATGCGGAACCATGGATAGGTGTGGTACTAGATTTAGCAAGGGCGTTTGATGTTGCAAAGCTTACGTAAGTCCCTTTATCTATGCCAGATGTGTGGTTTTCCTGAGAGAAGATAGCGGACCGGATATATTCTACCCCAAATCTATGCTGGCAGTGATGGCTTCACCGTATGCATCGACCAACCTAGCAAGTGGTGGTCTCATCCTTTTCACCAAAGCTGAAGTGAGGTTGTCCAATGCTGCATAGTAAATAGGTAGGACAACAACATTGTTGAACATGTATGGGGCCTGTAGTCAGGTGTACGCCCTGTGGAAGCGGTCATTGAACGAGCTGATTGGTTCATTGATTTCCCTTTGGACCAACATGAAGTGTCGATACGAATCTGTGGGGCTGACAAGGATCTTGAACTTCTATAGAAATGCATTCTTCAAGACATCCCACGTGTTGATAGTTCTAGCTGGAAAATCGACATACCAATAGAAGGCCTCTTCCCCTAAGGAGTAGGGAAAGAGCTTGCATGCCACATCTTTGTATATGATCTACATGGTTTTTAGGGCAATTTTGAAGATCTTGACATGCTCCTCGGCCATCCTCTGTGGATCCCGGGAGTTGAACTTTGTGCATAAATTCTCGAGATTCTTTGGCATATCATGGTAGAGGTTGAAGGTTAGAGGAGATAGATTATTACTCAACCATGCCATTGGAAAAGGTGGTGGAGGTGGATGCACCAAATTGGTCGGTATCTGTAACGGAGCAACAACAACTGGTGAAGTAGCAACAAGGCTCGTGACTACATTCGGTTGAAAGGCAGCGTTCAACTAGGATGATGTGGCAATCTAGAAGGCTATATGGATTGGATGAGTGGAAGATGTCACTGACCCATGTGAAGGTGGAGGGGATGGTGACAAAAGGGCAGTGAGCTACTTTGGCGAGTCGGTGATGGATGGTCCCCTTCGTTTAGCTCTTTTAGCTTGGACAGGGGGCTATAATTCTTGCAAC
>CM021107.1:525036784-525159915 GCA_007115665.2 Sequoiadendron giganteum
CGATATCAAAGCTAGTTGCCTCCTTATCTTATTTTTGTTTGTTAACTTCTAATGTCTAAGGAAATAGTGGGTATTGTGTTGATGGCTTTGCTGGAGCTGGCTTAGGAGATTTAAGTGCTCCCAGCTGAATGGGATTAGTCAAGGATTCTTCCTGCTCTTCCATAGGTAACTCAGTGATGATGGGGGTGGAAGAGCTTGCAAGGTTATTCTTGAATCCAGACGTATGTCACTTAAATTCACATCATATAGAGGGAATTGATTTGGATCAGTTGAATATATAGGCTTCTATTATGGCATATTATTTGGGTTGGGTGTGGGTTGGGCTAGTAACTAGGTAGGTTTAGATATATTGGCACTAGGATTAGGAGGAGGGGGAATTATAGCAGGTTGTTGGGTTTAAGAAGATGGTTGCATATAGCTAGTGGATTGGTTTGGCAATTTCTGACCACCTCTCCATTGAGATGTTTGTTTCTAGTTTCTTGGGGGTTGTTGCCAAGGTCCCTGAAACTACTGCCGATTCCCATGAGGTTGCTACCATTGAGGTGAGGTATTTTTATAGTTGGACCAAGTATTGGGTGGGTTATTCCAAGACTGGGGTGGGTATACTCCATAGTTGGATGGATAGGGTGGTTGCCCCTAGTTACCAGATGAATAAGAGTTAAAATATGGTCTATAAAAAGATAATGGATCTAGTGGCATACCTTGTATTGAAGCCCATGACCTCTTCTATGCAACAAAGTAAACTTTGTCTTCCTCGGTTTGGATTGGTTTGAACTACACTAGGGGAAATATTCTATCATTCTCTCTTCTTTTGTCTACATTGGGGGCAATATTCTACAAGTATTTCCTTTACCTCCTCATGTTTCTTTTTAGCTTGAAGCATATCTAGTTGAGTAGCTAGATTGTTAATTGTATCTTTCTTGAAATCTACCATAAAATTAGTAATCTCCATTCTTGAAACTCCACTACTGGATGATTTACCCATAGAGGATTGATAGGCTCTTCCTTTCTTCAAAGCTGCCCTAGAATAGTTTTGACATATCTTCTTGATATCATCCCAAGGGACTTGAGTGATATCTCCTCCTTCCATTAAGTCCAAGGAATCAGTGCAACTTTCATTAATTCCTCTCAGGAATTTTTTTTTTTTGAGTCTTCATTAAGTGTATGATGTGGAGATTTCTGCAGACAAAACATAAACCTTGAAATGAAATCTTCCAAGCTCTCATCTTCGTTTTGTTGCATTCTGAAAATGTCTCATTTTCTCTTGTCACTACCCCTGCAATATTCTTTGTATTTTTCAAGAAACTTTGTATTCATATCTTCCCAAGTTCTCACAATATTTCTTCCAAGGCTCATAAACTATCTTGATGCATCTTCTTTCAAAGTAGTAGGAAATAGCTTGAGTTTGTGGGCATCAATGGTATAGTTATAGCTTTTATAGAGTATATCAAACTCAAATAGGAAGGTATCAGGATCTTCTGTGACAAGCCCATAAAATTTAGGAAGGACTGAGGTAGGGATATCCTTGAGGTTGTCCACTACATTTTTTTGAGCAATGGGAAAGGGGAAAGTTGTTTGGTTCTTCCTGTTAGGCCTATCTCCATTTGCATCAGCCATATCTTGATGAAATTCCAAAACAAAGGGTTCTTCAACAGGATTTTGATCTTCAAGGGAAACTACAGAGTTAGTCAAATTAGGCAATACATCAACAAAGATTTGTGGTTCTTCTTCTTTGTCTCTGGGCAGATTTTGAAGTTCTACTAGCTGAAATGGCTCAATATGATTATTAGGAATTAATATCCTAAAAGCATCTCTTCTTATTCTATGCATGTGGTATCAACTCAGTATCAACCAACTCACACAAAGAATGGGTGGGGAAAAATAGTGTATCATACTTCTAATACTAAGAGAAAAATTCTGAAATACTAAAGCAGGAAAACTACCAATGACTTTGAAAAGATTTTCCTAGTTTGACACCATCCCTGACAACTTCACCAAAAATATCAGCCTCCTATAATGATCTCAATAACTCAACTCTTATTGTCATAATTTAGAGATTGGAAATCTGACCTGAATAACCATATTAATCACCATGAAGGTACATTTAAATTGTCAACCCAGGGACGTGAACTTGAAATGGGTCAGCATAGTATGTGGACTAGGAATTCTATAGTGTTCATCTTCATTCTCAATCTAAGGGAGACTTAAACTGAAAGTAAATTGAAGGAAAGGAAACAAAGAAAGTGTTGAACATTAATCAAGAAAATCTTAACTGATTATGCATAATAGGAAGGAAAGACTAAGCATTCAACATAAAACTACTTTTCCAACCTTGGCTGTAGGAACAATCACATAATAGAGCTCTAGTGGATGCAAGAATAGTCAATGATAGGATTTTAACTAAGTACTCTAACAGAGACTAACAATAATCTATCTAAACTAAAACACAAATTACTCACCAAGTGGGCCCCCTTGGATGAGTATCCTCTAAACTAATATAAAGCTTGTATACTCAACTCATAATATCATATTATTTATCAAAAAATGCAATTACAGAAACATGGTCGGTAATCACTGTACAAGAATATGGTGATCAACTCAACATTCATTCCCCCTTCTGAAAGAAGGGTTGAGCCTTATTTATCAACTAAAATTGGTCCATCAACTCCCACTAACTAAGAGGATTCCATTTAGGGAAAGAGAGAGAAAGTAGAATCGGCGGTTACTCATACAGGAGAATTCGTTGGACATGCAAGCCCAAATGTGGACTCAACCACTACATTAATTCCCTCAATGCCCGATTTCATTGAATATTGGTGCAAAACGGTTACATGTAGCTGATGTGGAATCTTCTGCTAGTATCCCAGATTTGACCTTCAAGTGTTTCCTCAACCTGGCTAGCTGGCAGCTACATTTATCAACTTAGTGTATCAATCATGTTTGTAGAATAATGTCAGTACACATAATAATAGCATAACCATAATTATCTTAGGAAAATTCATCAATCACATGCAAGATAAATATAGATAGTCCACGTAATGGGTATATATCATTTAAACTGGTAGAGGGGAAATTAGTCCAAATGTCATATGTCTTAAGAGAACTATATGAAAATGTCACCATATAATATCAAAGTTTTATGGTAATCCAGGAAATAGAAAGAGATTCTATCCCTCTAATTAGATTAAATTCAAGGCTCATCACCCTCCTTGGTTTCACAAAGCCTAAAGAGTAGGGGTAAGGACCTAAACAACTTTACCTATCAATTGGCCACTAAATTTTGACAATTCTTGAACATAGAGGTTGGCCACCTCTTAGAGAGTCTCAATGTTTAGCTGGGAAAATAAGAAACACCAAGAGATTGGTGACTCCACTAGGGAGAACTTCTAAGAAAATTAAATAAAAAGAAATCCTAGGTGCATATGGTAGTATTATAGAGTCAATCATTTGAACAATCTAAACCTTACATTTTAATGGTGGAAATTTTTGGACCTAGAAAAGGTTTGGTTGCAGCAAGATCTTAATGAATTTAAGTGTGACTCCACTATTGGAGAAGACCCAGAACGAGATTTACTCTTACAAGGACTTCATATCCTTCTAAAGTTCAGTCCTCTAAGAAAGAGGTGGCAACTCTGTCTAAGAACCAATTAAATTGTGAAGAAGATTCCCAGATTTGCAGAATTTGTAGTAAGGAAGAAAGGATAACAATTGCTACAAATTTCTAGGTATTCTCATAAAGCTAGAAAAGGAATTATTCTCTTTGAAATAATTTTATGAGAAATACTCAAAACTTAAGGTAACAAATGGCTCCCTATTAGATGACTTTGAATTAAGAAAGGGAACATTAGTATTTATTCTCATACTTTTGATATGTAACGTCTAATATCTTTAATGATTTGAGAAGTATGCTAATTTTGAATTATGCCTCCAAGAAAACTTTAAGGGATAAGTATACAATCTATGTTTTAGAATTATGATTGAATTTGTAAATGATGTAATCAATAACCATGTATGAAGATTGAGAATGATTGAATATGAGTACAAGAGGGTTTTCTTGTGAAACATCAAGTAAAAATATGCATGGAAAACGAGATTTTCCAAGCCCTTAAAGGGATTTTGTTATTGAGAGGTTTATGCCATTGATTTTCAGTAGTATTAAAGGTTTCCCAAACTTGATCCCTACAAATTTTAGGAAGTATTTTCCCAAATTCATAGGGAAAATTTCAAAATCAGCCTCTAAACATCTGCAAACCTTCATGGATGTGATGGGGGATTATGATGTGAATCATGAGGACGTTGTCATGAAACTCTGTGTTCAATCCTTGAAGGATGATTCCAAGGATTGGTTCTCATATTTACCAACATGTTCCATTGCTTCATGGATCAGTTTATGACAACCTTTGTTGAGAAATTTGGTGAAAGGTTAAATCCAAGTGTGGTGAGGAATTTTTTATGGAAATCCATAGAAGAGAAGATGAATTGGTCCTTATTTTTAATCTTAGATTTGCAAAGGCAATCAGGAAAATTCTAGAAGATATAAGACAAAATGAGGCTAAGTGTTTGGTTGTGTATCTTGGTGCATTTGATAAGAATATGAGCTATCTATTAATGGATAAAGATCGTACAACATTAAATCAAGCATATCAAAATGCCATGAATATTGAGAACAATTTGAAGTACTCAATGATGAAGGGATGTGTGGCTGCAAATGTTGGTTATTCTGGTATACCTTATGAGATTAGAAATCAAGGAACAAATATTGACACTAATTTTCAAGATGATAATTCTTTTGATCCTATGATTTCTACGTCATCACAACATGATGATCATAGTGAGCTCAAAGTTGAGTACCAATTTTTTTTGAGAAATATTGATCAACACTCTTAAGTGCAAGAATTGTGTGAAATGAAGAGACACGAAGGGAAATCACCATATAATATTTTTGTAAGATTTTTGGATGCTTTCATTCAGGTCCCAAAATATTTCAGACCTGATGATTCTGTGTGCATTGAATTTTTTTGTGAATTTTATGAATTAGGGTTGAGTACCTTGCCAGAAGAATTGAAGCCCCATAGTTTTGATCAAGTACTTTATTGGATAAAGATTGTATAATAAACTAATGGTGTTCATGTACAAGGTATGGATTCTCAAAAGGAAGACACCAGTTGTGCTCTCGAAGAGAATTAGATAACAATGCAACCTAGTGAAAAAAATATGTCAAAAAACGAGCATTGTAGCCAATTCACAAACAACACATAGACTGAACAACACAACAAGGATGAAGGAAAAAATGCATGGGATAATAATGAACTATTTATGCAAGAATTATTTTCTTATGATAATTTAGATGATAATGAAATGCAAAATGATATCCCATGTGGAGCTATTGACATTTTATTACAAACCAAGGATTGTAATCCAAAAAGTGCAACTTCAAGTTTTTGCTCTAAAAATTTGGAACATGGTTTGTATAGTGATGTTTCATCTTATAATGAAAATCACAATGAGGTGGATATGTCTAAATTATTTTTTGAAGATGGTATGGAAGGATAATCCTCAATTGAAGAATGAAATTGTATAGATGCTCATGATGTCACTTATCAACAAGTGATAAAACAAGTTATATATGGTGAATACTTGGAATGTAGTCTAGATTTTCCACCCTTGAAGCATAGAAATGGTGTGAGTAATGGGGAATTTAAAGGTAAGGAGATGTGTATTCAGTATGTTGATCTTAAACATAATGATAAATATGATAAGCATGTTGATAAGTGTGTTGATTCCCTTGTTACTCATGTTTGCTTATGTGAGGTAGAGATGGAAATGTTTGTGATACATGAAAAGGATGATGTTGTATATGATGATGTACTAGGGGGTTGATTTTGGAATAACTAGGTGGCACATTGTGACAAATGTATGGATCTTGAGTCAACATTATTACCCATTGATAACACTAAAGAGTTTGTTGATTCATATGACAGTAAGGTTTCAAATTGTGTTGATACTAGAGAAGTTATTGATCCATGGGTGGAGAAGCCAGGAAATGGAGATGATGATGAGTCTCATTTTGGTGATATTGAGTACAATTTTTTTATGTCTGATGTTTTGTGTGTGAATATAGATGTGCACTTATTTTCTAAGGAAATCATTTATGTGAAAGAAGATGAAAACTTTTGTTTTATTGCTGATCAAGAGTTTTCAATTAATAATGAGTCTTGCAATATTGGATCAACATGCACATAAATTTATCTTGCACATGAGGTTACCAATGCATCTTATTATTTTTATGTTTCCCTTGTAGATGTTGAATTGTTTAAATTTACCCTTAAGGTATTTTATATTGAACTGAATGATGTTAAGGGTGGGTCAGAATATGTTAATGAGCATGAGATGGACGTATTTGCTCATTTCTTGGATGGTAATGATGCTTGTGATCCTCATCTATGGAGTATCATAGGGTGCTCTAGCATCATTGAACCAGAGTGTCAAGGTGTGTTCCCATGTTGGAGTGATCAATGTAAGGATGCTCTTGAATATGCATCTTTTTTCTTTGACATACTCAAAGATGCATTACCTAGTACACAAAAAATTGTTTATGAATGTTTTTAGTTTGGGATGCAAACTCAAACTAATTTCATAGATTGAATAGGCTATGAATTCTTTTGTTTCCCAACTCAAGTGAATGAATAGTGGCTGGAACATGATGATAAGGTGAAGTGTCACAATGATTATGAAATTTAGTTGGTGTCCAATTACAAATTGCAGATTGATAAGACTAGTGGTACCATTGGGAGACACAGTGATATGGTGGGGCATGTTTGTGACCAAGCTAGTTTGTGGGTACTCAATGACATTATTTTCAGACTTGGTCTACTTTAGATAATGGAGAATTTTGTTTTTGATCGAGGTAAATGGTTATTCTTCTTTGTTGGGGGGCCTGCGCATACTAATTGGGGTCTTGAAATGGTTTTACTGCAATATAATGGAATGATTTCTAGGTCACCTTAATGGATTCAATATTTGGTCTTCCTCCCAGAGATCTGGTTTCTTGCTATGCCCACAAAGGGCATACATCCCCAGTCAGAGCCACTAATAGAGCTTTTGAAATTTTCCACATTTTAAAGTTGGTTATATATCTTGTTTGGTTGTTGCCCTTGTTGTTGGGGGGTCAATGTTAGGGTTTAGGGGTTATTACCCTTACTTCAATTTTTCCTACCAAATAAACCCCTTGCATTGTATTTTTGTGTTGACCTGTTGCTCTGGGTTACAGGTCACTCAAGTCACCAGCTAAGCCCTTGTCGTGCACTTACCAGGCCCTTTTTACCTAGCCCTTCGATTTTTTTTGATGTTAAGACTAAAATGATTTGTCAGGTTGGGACATTTCCAAATGTTAGACTTAGGTCTAAATTATTTACCTTAAGGGTCACCCCTTGTATACCTAGTCAGTCTCTTTGTTATAATTAATATTATTGAACATGTAGGTTTGTGGACCATTGGATTGATGGTCTTAATCATGACTATTCCTCATGGACCTCACATGTTTTCCTAATGACATCACCAAAGTGTTGTGAGGTATGTGATATGTTACCACTTGTCATGTAAGATAATGCGGCCTAGTCTAAATTCACCAACGGTGTGCATAAAGGGTATCAAATTGATGGTTGTCATATGATAAAGAGGGTTCATGAGAATAAATTTTGGTCATTACTTGCCAACTATGCATGATTAAATCAATCATTGTAAGACTATTGTGAGCTGTGCGATATGGCGACACATGTTTTTTCTTGGAAGTATAGGGTGCTTTATTTGGGCCCACAAGCGGTGATTTCATCTATTGATTGGGAGGTGTGTTATTGGTCGATGGACCTGCCATGTGGTGACATGGGATTTTTAACAACAGCTAACTCAATCTAAGTCATACGCAATGCCAACTCACCTACGCATCAATGACCCTAATTTAAAAAAAAGAATTGATCATGTGAAGGTTGTTTACACTCTACAAAGGAAAAAAATTAATGACATAGGTGTTTCAATGGATGTCATCCTGATTTCCATGTGTGTGAGTGGTTTTTTTGAGTAATCATGATGGCTTGCACATCATTTTCCATACACCTAAAATTTAACAGTGATGAAATTACCTTTAGCCACTAGTCGCTTGCCTGTACTACAATTGGAACATTAATGGTTTTTGCACCATATTTCTCTATAAATGTTTGTTGATTTTTCACTTGTATCATTGCGATTTTGAGCCTAAATTCATCTGTGCTACTACATTAAGTAGTTTCTATCCCTTCAAGGTTTTAGGTACGGAGCGTAGAATGAGCAAATCAATTGCTTCAAGTTCACCATTGTGCAAGAGTGTGTGGATGAGTACAAATAATTCCCAGCATGAGGTGAAATCTAGTGAGCAGAGAACCATTTCTGGTGCTCTTGGAGCTACTAAAGAAGGTCGAAGGCCCCTCCCAAGCCTAGTTAGGAGAAGTCCTCGACTCAAAGGCTGGTTCACACAGACATAGGTATTGGGTTGTGGAAAAGAGAAGAAGTCTATCGAGCATGGTGTATAATCTATGGACGAGATGAAGTTTGGGTAGTATGAGTCACCCATTGAAATCATTGGTGGGTATGATGATGATAGTTCTGAAATTGACTCAGATTATCATAGCTATCTCACGGCCATGACTGAACTGGTCGATGTATATGAGGAGGTCCTTGAGGTAATCCCAATTGCCTCAATGGTGCCACATGCTAGTCTTGTTCCTCATGTTGGGGGTGAGGTTGACAAATTTAAGGCTGTGTTTTTGCCTCTCCTTGAGGCTAAAAAATTAATCGATTGTTTGTACCATGGTTGTGTTGCTAGTTTTGGGTTGGGGTGTTGAAATTGTGGTAGTTTTGTCCTTTTTGCATTGGTATGTTAGCTTTTTGGGTATGACATGCACAAAGGTTATGAGACTTTGATTATTTTTGTTGTGGTTTGATGGTACCAACTAGTTACAGGGTTTTAAACTTTTTTATTCCCTCTTTTTTTTAAATGATTGCATCAAGTGGTGGAGAATGGTGAAATGCAGATGAAATGTGGGTGAAATATATCGACAATGAGCCTACATCTTGTTTCTCTCCTGGTCTATAAAGGATATTTCAAGGCTCGTTGTTGGGGTCAAATTTTTTTGAATCCTAAGGTTTAGGTGGTGTACAAAGAATGCATATAATGCAAAATTCGAGAGGAATTAGCTAGTAAATCAATTTGGGAAGGGTATGTACATGGGATATTTGTAATATATTTTATGTAATTACTAATATTAAATGAAATCTAAAAAATTCAAGACAATTTCTCTCCTATGTGTGTTATGATAGATTGTGAATGAAATTATCAAGGATTTTTTCATTCATCTTCAATGGTATATTTGAATGTATGATTCACTTTATTTCTTCAACTTAATGAGTTAATCAAATGCTTGAAATGGAATGCTAGGTTTGTGGTAATATGCTAAGGATCTAATAAGGATTGTTGTTTTGAATATTGAAAATTATTATGGTGTAAGGAATTGTGAGGATAGTTCATTGGTATCTAGGTTAAATCTTATGTGACTCTTGCCTAATTTAATGAGGCACTAGTTAATTCATTCAAGGTTTGTAAAAAATTGAAAACAATCACTCCAAGCATGTCAATTCAAGGTCAAAACATTTTAAAATTGAAATTCATTCTCTTCAAAGATGCAAATCTCACATAATACCTTTATTCCTAGCATTAGATGGTTATTTTCTCAACGGTCTACCAAGCCTTTGGTGAATTCTATCTTTTGCATTTTTTAGGAACTTATCTGTATGAAGTGTTCTTGAGGTAGGAAATATCACATGAACACAAGCAAGAATACCCTCCTTTGTTTCACAGAGCCTAAAGAGTAGGGGTAAGGACCTAAAAAACTTTACCTACCATTTGGCCACTAGATGTTGACAATTCTTGAACATAGAGGTTGGCCACCTCTTAGAGAGTTTCAATGTTTAGGTGGGAAAATTAAAAAACCCAATAAGACCTATTTACATCATTAATAAGTTTTCTTAGGTGGCATTCTAGAAACTAGCATTTAATGGGACCATATCTCACTAATTGGCATGTAGTTATCTAGGCATTTAATATTCCTATAATACATTTATATTATTCATTAGGAATTTAATGTTTGCATTTAAGGTGGTTATCCAACCTCCTCTTTTCTTTCCTATATAAGGAAGACTCTTGTACATTTTTAAATCATCTCATGAGTTCTATCTTGAAATACATTCAAGATAATCATTTGATCATGTTCTCTTCTTGCTCATGTTACAACAATTCTTTATTCATGTGGATGGTATTCTTATTGGTTGATTCTTTGAAGTATTTACAACTTCAAGTGGGCTATTGTTCATATTTCAAATATAACTTCTAGAGAATAGGCCATAGGAGATCCATCTCATATTGGGAAGTTGAGCTGAGGAGACTATTAGAGGTTGAATGTTTTCATGAAGGACTAGTTTATCTCATTCAGGACACAACTAATTATTTCAAGCACTTTGGGTTAGCTTTGACCCCACCACTATGTTCAAAAGGTCTGAAATCCTAAGGAATGCCTACCCATTTTTCAAAATTCAACTTCATCATCTAAAGGCCATCAAATGTTTTTGCAATGATATTGGAAGGACATTATACAGATCGTACAAGTAGTAGTAATTTTTTTCCTTCGGGCCCTTGTTGTAGAAAAAATCTACTCTCTAGTAAACATCATATAAAATACTTCATATTCTGAGGTAAAATTATATTTTGGTGATTTTCCAAAAAAATTGAATGACCTCTAAATTTGACGGCCAAATGACTATCACAGAAGCACCATCATGGTAGTTTACTTGAAATTTCCATAAATTTTGACTTGGGTATCACTTTTTTACAACCAAGATATCATTGGAAAGTTGGTTTTGAGAAAAATCTAGTGGTGTATGAATTTTTATCATATTTTATTCCTATAATATTTTATCACTACTTGAAATCAGTGCTTCCTTTTAGACTCCAAAGCTCATAATTTTTCACTAGTTTGTTGGATTTTGGAGATTCTAGTGGCATTGTGAAGGTGATTCAGAGCTCTATAATTTTTCTATCAATTTTTTAGATTCAGCCCTAGGTATATTGTATTCATTTTTTTCAATTTGAGGAATTTACTTGATAGCTTGGACATACTACAATTTGGAGAAAGTATATTTGCATTGGGAGGTAGATGTGAAAATTCATTAGTGCATGTACTATTTCCTATTTTGTGTGCATTAGGTTTGCATTTTCTCTACACTTCATTTTAATTCTAGATTAATTTTCAATCAATTGTTGCTTCATATATTCTATATTTGTGCTAGTTTATGAGTTTTCCAATGTTCCTTGGCATCGGGTCTATTGTTGCTTTATCATGATTCCAAAATTGAGGCTTTGAGTGACTATAATGTGGTTTATAGTAAAAGAAAGTATCCTTCCTTTCTTTTTGAATTAAGTATTCTAGTGTTATTCCATAGTGTACTTCTAGTGCTTCTTTGGTAGTAGGTTATCTCATTAGAGGTGGGTTGAATGGTCTCTCTAATCATCCTTTGTGTGGATGGAGATTGATTTTATTTATGATGGATATCATTGTTATATTTATCTTTCTTTTGGGAGGGAGTTTTGTCCTAGTGGGTTTTCTCCTTTTCTCTGGTTGTGAGAGATTTCACTTCACTGCATTTGTACATGGGTACCTAAAATGGCCTAGTAGTCAGGACTCATCACTACATCATATTACATCATTTGCATCACAACTACACTCCCAAGATGCACTTATGGGGGTGTTAGTGTGAATGGGTATATTTCCTAACTAGTTATTAGTGAGGACATATTCACAACATTAATAAGTTTACATAGGAGTTAGTTTCCTAGGTGGAATTCTAGAATCTAGTATTTAATGGGACCATATCTCATTAATAGGCATGTAGTTATCTACAAATTTAATATTTCTCTCATGTATTTATATTTATGAATTAGGCATTTAATGTTCGCAACTAAGGTGGTTATCCAATCTCCTCTCTCCTTTCCTATATATGGAAGGTTCTTGTACATTTGTAAATTTTCTCATGAGTTCTAGCTCAATACTTTGAATATCATCATTCGATCAAGTTCTCTTCTTGCTCATGTTGCAACACTTCTTTATTCATGTGGATGGTATTCTTCTTGGTTGATCTTTTAAAGTATGCACAAATTCAAGTGGGATATTGTTTAGATTTCCAACATGTTGGAGAATACAACATTGAGTAATGATGAAGATAGTGATGTAGTGTTTATAATGTTGGGAAAAGTTCAATATGAACTCAGTAAGATTATTGCTCAATATCACAATCTATGTGGATGAACTAAAAGTGCAGTGTGATGCATAAATACAAGCATATGAAAGATCTACAAAGGAATCAAGTAAAGAAGAATTTAAATACATGGAAACTAATGATATTGTGCAATAAATTTGTTTAATGAATTTGATCATTAAGTTATGATATACTTCAACAAACATCAATCAATTTATTTAGCCTCTTATGATTTTTTTTTTTTATACACTAAAATTGCAGAGAATGTATTTGAAGTTGGAGATTTATTCAACATTGAAAGAATAGGTTCAATGGGGCTCATTGCCTCTCAAGGGGGAGTGTTAGAAAACCAAGATCACCTACATCCAATCACCTATCACATGCAAAATACATGCAAAACCAAAGAAGATGTTCTGTAAACCTCAAAGTAAAAATGCATTATTGAGAATCAATTATTACAAAAAGATCAATCCTTATGAAGGAGATCAAGAAACCCTAAAAGGGAAACCCTAAATGAAACCCTAGTGTGCACACTTAATAATTAATCAATTATTAATGTGTCTAAGTTTAGCTTAAGCAACTAAAGGAATAAGTGACTTAATTAATTAACCAATATGATATAATTAGCTAAAACACTAGAAGAAGATGCATGCAAGCAAGGATGGGTCCCAACAACTAGGATTGATCAGGTACCCATTTACAAATGCAAGAATGAGGTAGAGGAGGAAAACCTAGTGGGACAAAACCCCCCTACAATGAGATGACATGTTGCAAAGAAGCGCTGGAAGAACTCTATAGAGTAATACTGGAACCTCAATCTGGAAAGCAAGGAAAGATAATTCTATCTACAAGAAACCATATCAGAATCATAATGATGCAATAGTAGACCCGATGCCATGGAACACTCAAAAACTCCAAATGGGAACAACCCTAGAATCTATGAAGCAATAGTTGATTATTGAATGATGTATTACTAAAAACGAAGTGCAAAGATGCAAGTTGCACTCTCCCAACTGCCAAAACATCCAAGTAATCTCCATAACATCCATCAGGCCAAATTTGGATTAACAATAAACTTGGGATAGATACAGGGAAAAGTGCATGGAAAACAACATAGAGCTCCTCAATAAATTTCCAATGCTGCAAAGATAGCAAAAATCAGACATTGTGGCAAAAAGGTATGAGCTCAAAAGCATAAAATAAACATCTAAATTCAAACAGAAATAAATTTAGTAAAATAGAAAAATACTATAAAAGAAACTACACCACAGGAAATTTCTAGGAACTAGCTTTCCGGTGATATCTCGTTTGCTCAATTTCGATACCGTATGCCCAAGTTATGCCAAAAACAAAAAAAATGCTCCTTGAAGGAAAATCAGGGCTAGGAGGGGCAAAGAGCGCCATACAAGCGCTGACATCATGCTGACATCATCAGTTCATGAGGATAAATTTGACGGCCATCTGGCTCTCACCGCAAAAATTTGGCCCCCTTGCAAAAAGAATTTGGGCCCCTGATCACCCATGTGACTAGAGGCAAAGCAATGGGGGCTAGGGCAAAGCCCCTGGTCCTCAATAGGACCATGGCTGCAATGGAGAAGCCTGCAGGGGCTTGTAGACGGCCCCCGGTCGGCCATATGACCGGGGCAGAGTGCAGAAGGAGCCCGTAGGGGTAGCTAGGAGGTAGTGGAGTTGGAGGGGGAGCCACTGACAGCGGCGGTGGACTAGTGGCCGCCCAGTGGTGGAGCCATCTATACTGCAGGCGTTGGCGTAGATATCAAAAAAACACATTTTTTAATTTTTTTTTCAATTTTCATGCCTCAGAACGCGTGTCGGGGAGGCCGTACGACCTCCCTGGCAAATGTTTTTGCCTCAGAAACCAATTGCTCCAAAATTGATGATTTGATAGGCATTTCTAGGGTTTTGGGGCATTGCGAATGGGATGGCGATGTCTGTTTGAGCCCAAAGTGTCTAGAAATATCAACTACCCCAAGATCTTGCAAAAAGATGCCTATGGAAACCCTTGCACTTGAAACTCATAGAGAGGCCATATCTTCATATCATGAACAAGCAGATGCAGGTCTAGAGCTCTGATACCATGTTAGAAACCAAGATCAGACATGCAAACCTAAACACCTTCCACAAAAGAGAAAAAAAATGAAAAAGCAAAGCTTTGCATGAAGATGTGCAAATTGATATATTCAGGAATTTAATATTACAATGAGATGATTTGCTTTATAAAAGAAAAGTATGCAACCCTAAATTTGACCTAAAACAACTCAACTAAATAAAGCTTACTTATTAATTAAGTAAACTAATTATTACCTAAGAAAAACCTAAGTAAAGTTCTACAAGTGTAATTAAATATTAATTACACTAACAGGGAGGAATGATCAGGAACATGGTGGGGTGTTTTATTAAATAATATTATTAATTTTATCTTCATGACCTTTCATTTTTAAGTTATCCATTCAACTTCTAATGAGGACATGAATGGTGACCTTTCAAATTCTTTATAAGATGTATAAAACAGGCTCAATTTAAAGACAATAGATAGAGTGGTAAGGATACATCTCTTCAGATGAGTTTTTCAATTTGTCACATACATCTCAGTGTCTGAGGAGTTTTTTAAATTATATCAGCTCTCTCAAATGGATTCCATTGGACATAGAACTCTCTCACAATATTTCCCAATTGTATGGATCCAGGAAACACATCTCATCCATGAGCTAGCCCAAGATGGGGAACACAACCCTCCTACAAGATTGTCCAAAGTGTATGGATCCATGACATACATTTCATAGGCTTGTCAAAGTTTTATAATATCTTTCATATTTTGAATAAAATTATTATTTTTCATGTCTTTCACTTTTTCTATTACAATCTACATACTTCCAACACCTTGCTCACTATTTCCCCTGAATTCACATAAAACTTTGGATCACCATCTCCCCTTACAAACCTACAATTCACTTGCCCTTCTCAAAAATACACTACTCCACCTTATTCTCCTTTATATTATAACACCAACAATGATCCCATCATTAACACACTCTTCTAAAACATGATATCCCTTCAACAAAAAATCACCACCCTAAATCAAAATAACAATAGAGAACCTTCACAATACATCAAAACCAATCCATTATCCTTGGAGATATTGAGAAAAAAAATGCCAAAAGATATAGAGGTTCCTAGATTTGAGATATATGGTGGGAAAGGAGATCTTGTTAGTCATGTTCCCACTTACACAACACTATGTAGTGATTTTATTTTTGAGGATAAGCTCTTGGCTAAGCTTTTCCCTAGATCATCAAAAGATACTTATTTTGAGTGGTGTTGATCCTTACTAAATAATTCAGTTTGTTCATTCAATGAACTTATTGATGCCTTTAAAAATTTATTTCAAATTCATATGCATCCCAAGATGTCTTTATCTGACTTGATGAAATGTAAACAAAAGGATGACGAGAAATTCATTGATTTCATAATGTGATATCAAATTATTTATTCATAAGTAAACATTAAGATTCCTAATGTTGACCTTCAAAGAATGTTTATTTCCAACTTCGAAGAAAATGTTCAAACTAAGCTTTAGATGATGAGATTTCCCTCCTTCACACTATTATGCATATTCCTTCATGATTACAATAATTTTACCTTAGTAGTTTTTATGTGAAAAAATCCACCTAGCCATCCTAAAAATTTTGAATCTGCACCTCAAAATAGTTATAAACTTTTCAAGAAACCAAATAGGGAATTTTTACAACTTAATTCCCCTCAACCAAATAAACAATTTGATAAACAAATGACTTATATAAATATGGCATATCCTTTCTTCTTGTAGGGATACTAATGGATAGTTTACCTCTTTACCTAACACCCTTCATTATATCATTCTATAGCTCATGGACAAGAATATGATTTCCTTACCCCCGTCAGAGCTCCTAATCCTAATAAACCATTACCATAAAAATATAGATCAAATGCTTATTACCGTTACCACCAAAAAAATGGACACGATACATAATATTGTAAGCATCTTAAACATCTTGTGTAAGACCTCATTGATTCTAATCGAATTCAAATTGGAGGTGTGAATGTTCAAGGTAATAGGTTTATAGCTTCTCCTAACCCAAACTTACAAATATTTACCAATCCCATGCCGAAACACACTATTTAATTTGTCAAAGCTAATGAAACAAATAATGATGTGATGAATGTTGACATAGATGATGAAAACAAAAAAGATTAAAATATGGATGAAGTGGTTAGAGTAGTGGAATTTATTGAAGCTAAATCTCATACAAGCGCAACCAAAATTCCCCTTGATATTGCTTTCTCACAAAAATAAATAATCAAATATTCACTCGATTGCCCTCTTTACATAGTTGGAAGAATCAATGCAAGCCTACCAGTGGGATATTAATTGGTGCCATTTGTGTAGAGAACATGATCACTGAAGAATTCCTATTTGTGCATGAACTTTATCAAGATACGTATGAAAGACTGAAAGCATGGATCAAAATACATAATGGTTTTTCTTTCCCTACAATTGGCTTGATAAATATCCCTCTAAAATTCAAACTGAAAATATTACATTTCTCATTAACCATCATCTCGTCGTTGGACCAATTTCATGTGAAGTTAAGCTATCCATAGATTCACTGTTTTAATTTCATAACATTGGTTGTGCAAAAATGTTTAAATTTTCCCTTTGGCAATGAGATCTTTACACTGCATCGTAGTGGATTGAATCATGTGTCTTCTTGTGGTAAATTTTCATTTGATTGATTTTGGTCCAAGCTTATTGAACCTATTAGACCCTTTGAAGAATTCTTTTTCAAATTATATCAAAAGTTTAAGGAAAAGCACATTGCAGAACTATACCTTAGAAATATACCTCAACCCATGATTGGACCACCCATTCTTGAAAAAACAATGATTGAACCGAAATCCCTTCTAAATATCCAAAAGTAGCCTATTATAAATCCTCCTACCATTTTCTATAAAATACCATGAGATAATCCAAAAAATATCATTGTGCCTCCTAAAATCAAACATCTTTACAAAGTGAAAGAGAAAGTGGTTGAACAACCTCCCTTGGTTCCTTTTGTTCCTCCCTTAAGGGAAGAAAAGGAACCTATGGTTGACAAACTTGCTCCTACACAATCGCAAATTTCCAATAGATTGAGAATAAACTTAAAAGATAGAGATTGTAGGAATCAATGTCATGTTATTGCTTGTATGTTACAAACTAAAGAAGAAAAGAACAACATCGGAAATACAAATTTGAATGTATCTCCCGCAAGGCATGATGTCTCTTCAGCCTTGCCTTAACATAAACATAAAAAAAATTATATGGATATTTTCATTAAATCTCCTATTGTGATTAATTTAGATGATGATATTAA
Organism: Sequoiadendron giganteum; assembly: GCA_007115665.2. Lineage (NCBI taxonomy): Eukaryota > Viridiplantae > Streptophyta > Pinopsida > Cupressales > Cupressaceae > Sequoiadendron > Sequoiadendron giganteum. Next base: position 525,054,535 of record CM021107.1, read on the forward strand.
CATTGCAAAGATTGATGAAAAAGTGCATATTGAGTTGAATTCATTTTTCTCCTCTTCTATTATTTTAAATGATAATTGTCCTAAAAATAGTGTTGAGCTTGGTATGTGTCCTAGTTCGACACTTGATATTGTCCCTTTGGCTAGTTTTTTGTTTTCTACTTATACTGATCAAGATTGGCATGCAGACAACCTAAAATAGGTTGAATCGTATATTCCTTACAAATATTATGCTATATTTTCTTTTTCATGTTTCTTTATGTGATTTCATGTGTTTAATGTGATCACCCATACTGTTATGTTTGATTTATCTCTCTCCCCTCATTTTCATTCCTCTATATGTATCTACATTATTTTATATGTCATAAAAAAATTATATTTTTTTCTTATCTTGTATTTTCCTTTTTGGGATGACACATGCCATCGAGCCATTTAGGTCTCTTCCATGTTGACTTGGAAGGATTTTTTTTTTCCTCTCTCTTTTTGTGTCATTCTTCTTATTCTATGACTACTTGGGGAACAATAACATTTTCAAGATCTATAACGACATTGTGGCAAAGATATACTGGCCTCGAATCCATAAATCGCTTATGTAATTTTTTAGGGAAACCCCTCTTTCCTTTTTCATGTCTTAGAATTCAACATTGGCTACTTATAAGCAATTAATCCTAATAATAGTGCTAGCAACCACTTTAAAATGAGGGCATACATCTATAATATATTTTGACATTTTTCATGTTTCATGGTGCAATTTTATTTTTTCTTGCGATGCATCTTGTTCTTGGTGGTGTCTTTGGGTTTTATGTCCTCCAAGAGTGTGATATTTCTTAGCATACAAATTTCCTCTTCTCGGTGATGTGACACACTACATTCCCTAAGTTTTGAATCTTTTACTCTTGACTTGTCCTCTCTTAGATACATTAGGCATGATGTTCCATAAGAATAAGACCTTACACGAACTAAGAAAAATACCTTTGAAAAAAACTCTCTTACAAGAATTATTCTTCATAAGTGCTAGCATAATCCAACTTTTTAGCCTTATGAAGCTCAAAACCCTAAATTCAAGGATACCAAGTATAACACAACTTGCTTTCATGTTGAGTCTTGCCTTTTTCATAAGTGTTTAGCATTAAGTAGCTTGTTAAGCCCTATTAATCTCAAATTCTAAATTCAAGGCCACTTAGAAAAACACACCTTGCTTTCCTATGGAGCCTTACCTTGTCTTGTGGAACCTTATTGAATTTTTCATGAGGATAGATTTGATATGGTATGGGAGCCTAATACGATTCTCTCATTTTCCACCCTTTTGGGATACTCACCTAGTGGACAACCTAAGGTTCCACTACCCTAGAGTGAGCATGTGACAAATCGATGGATTAGATGTGTTTCATTCCAATCATACCATCTAGGCTTGATCTTGCTAGTCTTTGATATTGCATGATTGTGTATCATTGTCATTGCTACATAAATAAGTGTTTTGAATGTCTACTTTAGTGTGAGTTTATGCTTGCACTCATACTTGCACTAAAGTGGGGGAAAAATGTAGTGTGGGAAAAAGTATCCCATTTTCACACATAATTTGGGAATAAATAATTAATAATAAAATGAGCTTAAAGATGCCTTAATTTAGTGTTGTAATATCTATTCAACATATTCACATTCATTTCAGGCCCCTCTTAATAAAAATGGACCTAATTGTGCCTTTTTTTGGTTTTGTAAGGTGTACCTTTATGCCTTCACACTAATCTAGGGCTTCATTAATTGATTGAGGTTAATTTTACTTTATTGTCCACTTTAATTCAAGTCTAAGCCTAATTAATTGCAAATTATAAGGGATAAAACCTGGCATTCATAAATTCCATGACATAAGGTTTAACATTGATCAATGTGTGTCCTAGGAAAGTGGCCTAGGACTTATTATGCCTTGCATAACCACCCCATATTTTTCCTTGGTCAAAATGGGTCCCCCTTTTTGTTTTTTTTCCTTGTTTGTTTTTCAACAAAGTTTGGAAGGTTCTATTTCTTCCAAAAATTTGTTTTCCTTTTGTTCTAGCAGAACCGCAATCGAAACAAAATCGGGTTTGGAACTTGTTTTCAGGATTCCATTCCAATCCTAGTCCCTCTTGTCTTATGCTTTTCTCTTTGGTTTTCCTTTGTTGGATTTGAGGTCGGGATGGAACCAGAATTTGAACTTTGATGAAGTTCACGGTTCGGATTTCGTTCCTGTCCTACCTCTACCTCCACCTTTTGGTTTGTTTGTTTGGCCTTAAGGTGGGTTTTGGGTTTGGCCTTTTTGTTTGGGACCTAAGGGTTGCTTTCCTCCCTTAGGTTTTCCTTGTTTCCCTTGTCGCTTTTGTTCTATTGGATGTGGAACCAGGATGGGACTTAACTCTAAATTTTTTTGAAGTTCACATTTCGGTTCTCATTCCCATTTCGGCTTTGGCTTTGCTTCGGGCTCTCTTGTTTTATTCTTCATTTTGTTTGTTTTTGTCCTAAGGGCTGGTTTCCTCCCTTTGGTTTTTCTTGCTTTGCCTTTTCTTTCATTTGTTGGAGGCGGAACCGAGATGGAACTTAACTTTGAACTTTATGAAAGTTCATGGTTTGGTTTTCGTACCCGTTTCATCTCCACTTACCAAGTCTTTATCGTTTTATAGTGTTCGGCCTTTGGGTTGGTTTCTTTCCATTTGGTCTGCTTCAGTCTTCCCTTCTTTTGTCGGAACCGGATCTAGGATGGAACTTAACTTTGAAATTTCATAAAGTTTACGGTTTGATTCCCATTCCAATTTCGGCTTTGTTTCCGCCAACTTGGTTCCATTTCGTCCCCATGTCTACCTATTTTGGCTCCGCTCTCGCTTGTCTTCCCCTCCATTCCTATTCCTATTTTGGTTTTGCCTCCGCCTGGGTTTGTGCTTGGCTTTCTTGTCTTGGGTATTCCATTTTTTACTGACTTGGATTTTGATGATTTATTGATTATCAATGATGAAAATTTGTCTGCAGGTTGAATCAAGCAGGTTTGTGTTGTCATAAATGGAGGGAAGGAGTGTCTTTGTTTTGAGGACTTGGCAGGATTTGTGGGATCCAGGTACACTATTGCGAATGAGGGCAGGTTGGGCTTGCGTGTGCAGTTCCATTCTTCTTCTCTAAGTAGATGGGGTATTAATGCTTAGCAAGTGGGACGTGATGGGATCATCGTGGTTTGGCTTGATTTGGGTCACTCATTGGCGGCACTCATATGATCAATGACTCATGTTCTTGCTAGTTTCATACGTTTTACTATTCATGTGGGTGGAGCATTAATGGTGGGTGGGGCTTGAGGTGTTTTAAGCGGGCTTTGGTTGATCTAAGATCAATTTAATGGGGTCTTTTACTACATTCACAGTTGGACGACGAGTTATTACAAGTTGTCAAGGCATTTTGGTTGGTCGCCAGCCATTTTTGAAACCCTAGTTCTAGTTCATGCGAGAAGGTGCTCTATAAAATGGGCATTTTGCCTCTTTTGTAAGGGATGGTTGGTCATTCTATTGTTATTTGGCCACCTAATGATAGCAGATGGGATTTCTTTTTCAACTTTGAGTAGAGATTCTTGTTTTAATTAATGTTGGATTTACATACAATTTTTACACAATGATATGTTGGAGTTGAGTTTAATGGATTAGGTTAATGAATCATAATCTATTTGTATGCCAGTGATTTTGTTGAAGCATAAATGTTTCTTATCTGATGAGAATCAATAGAAGGTGTTGGTTGTTTTTTATGTGTGAACCGGGTTTGTCTCCTAATCTACCTATGGAATTGCCAAATCCAATCAAAGGCAGCTCGGAGGACCTGGACCAACTGATGAGGATTTTTATAATAAATAACCTCCTACACTTTGGGCTTTGCAAGACCTAGGAGGGTGGTCCCTATAACATATTTATGATCTCTGCACCAAACTCATAAACATATTATTAAAAATTCACAGATGATCTCACTTAATAGCTCAATAGAATTAGACAAGACTTAAATGAATTGGCCATTCATCAGTAACATCAACCACTTGGAGCATGAGATGGTTATAACATCATTTCATAACTTATGATAGTCATTTTAATTGCAAGTTGGCGGCAAGCCCTAAGTGAAGACATACAGAAATAGGGTTTCAAATTCATGCAATTTAGATCAGTGCCATATACCATTGGGGAGTCAAGTTTACAAACATTAAGAAAGTAACAAAAGATTCAAACACATAACACATATGATCCATGGCAATACTACATTAGAATATTGTCAATCCCTATCCCAACTCAATACTTCTTACCAAATCCTTTTACAAACATACCCACCCATGATTCCATCCAAGCATTTAATTAATTCTTTGAATTAAAGCCAAAACATAAACATACTCATCACAACAACGAGATGAACATCATAATACTTGATTATTTTATTCAAAATTATGATATGTTTGTATACAAGATAGACAAGAGCTCAAAATATAATGTCATCACCCAAATGCTAGTACTATTATGAGCATCAAAACTTCATAAACATAAAACCCATTACAAGAGAACCCCAGACCTAAAATTGTCTTATCATTCAAAAATGAAATTATTACAATCTGTTTTGCAACTAGACCTAGAATCGACCTTCAAAAATATCTAACTTGCCAACCCCTACTTCTGGCCCTGAAATCCTTCTTATAGAAATGAAGGAGCAAACAAGCATTGGGCCAAGAGTGACACATGTCATTAATCAATAGGACCACTATGAGCCCACTCAAAACCATGATGAAAACACCAAGTCCTAGAGCATCTTCTTGTTGATTCTATCCATTACATAATGGCTGCTGCATTTGTTACATCTCAAAATCTGTGCCCAAAGCCATCATGGAATCCCAACCATAATTAGTAACACCGTAACTGCTGAGCCATTAATCTCTGGTAGTAGGTACCATTTTACTCCTCTTCAGCCAAATATTTGTCCACCCAAACTTGATACTCTTCATCTATGGGCCAATTAAAATTCACCACCTCTATCACTTTAGTATTATAAGGTGTGAACTTCACCACAACTTGGTTGTCTTCTCTTTCAAATGACTCCAAGAACATGCTAGTATTAATTACTTTATCCATGATGCTTACTAGCAAGTCATGATCTGAGTCATCACAAATCAATCTGATTTGTGCAGTGATAACCTCTTTTGCCCTTTCTTGCCATTGTTGCAATGTCTTGATGTTTCCTTGTGCATCCAGTATATCAGGAAAAAAGGTATCACTCCAATCATTAAAACCTTTTACTAATTCTCCAATTTTATTACTCAATTCATTAGGTAGGGCTTGGAATCCCTTCAATCATTTCACAAAACCTTGAGTTGGTTTTAATAATTGAGACCTGTTATCTGCATCAAACTTGGAAGCCCTAAACATGATGTCTAAGTCAGTGGCACGAGGGATCCACTTCTCAATCAGGGGTAAAACAACATCCCGATCTCTGTTAATATTTTGTAAACTAGTCAAAAATAAAGAATATAAAGAATGAACAAATGGCAGTCTAGAATCAACCTTCTCATTGAAATGCCTCAACAGGGTGTCCACCACCTCATTGTGTTTGGCCATGGCATCATTCTCACTAGCCTTTAAGGAAGCCTGTAACTCTATAATCTTACTCATCATCTGCTTTTTTGTGGGGTCCACAGAGTATTCCATTTCCTCTTCAACCGGTTTTGGCACATGACTAGGATCTGATGTCTGAATTGGGGATCCAGGGATAGAAATGATTGGGACAGTAGGGGGTAATGACCCCAAAGTAGTAGGTATTTCTCTAACAACAGGAGCATTTGAAAATTCTCCTACCTGCCCATACTTTAACCTGTCTACTTCAGATTGTAACTCAACATTTCTTTGTTGCATTTTACTGTATTCCCCTTATTGCATTATATTTTTCGATCAAACTCCTCCTTTCAGCCTCTTCCCTTTCTACTGTTCTCTGGGCCAATTTGGCCACATTCAGTATCAGGCTTGTGGCTTTTGTTACTGAGGTTTTAGAATCTCTTTTGATAATGAGCCTGCCTCTTAGATTTGGGCTAATATCTACCACATTTGGTTTTCTGCCCTGAGGTGCCAGTGCCCATATGGCCAATGTCTCATACTCTTCACTGAAAGCAGAGTCCTGCAAGGCTGCCTTTACCTCTTCTTCACTGCTCTACATATGATGCTTGGATTGCATAATAGCATTGAAAGCCACAACATCAGCTATGTCCCATTCAGGGAGGAGTAAGACACCTGCTTGGGTCACCATTTTCCTTCCTTCCTCAGGAGTGATGTTTTTGAATTGTTCCATCAATTCAGCTTTTACTTCATCATCAGTCTCCTGGTCTGACCTATCAGGTCTTGACTCCCTCCTGCTCTTGCACTTATTCTAATACTCTTCTAGCTTCATTCTCCAAATTAGTTGCAAGAATACAGGAGTTTTCACAAAGGCATCATCATCCATGAATGCCTTGCAGGCCACCATCCTAGCATCTGACACACACTATCCCTTTATATCCATGTCAGTGAGCACCAATTGTGCTAATCTGGGAGGAGAGGGGATACCAACCTACATTTCTTGGTCAGTTATGATAATTTCATCCACAAGAACCTCTTGTGGTTCTTCAATCCTTTGCCTCTTAGGGCTTGGCTCTGATGACAACTCCATAGGATCATTACTCGGTGGTGAATCCAAATCTATAATTTTTATCCCAGCAAGTTTCTTGATCCCATGACTTGGCAGTGATGATGTTTTCATTATTTGTTTTCCCTTTTTATTTCCTGCCTTTTCGTCACTGCTAGTATTTTTCTTCCTCCTGTATAAAGGTCTATCTACTGATGGCTGGTAAGTTGGCCTTGTTTCCTCAGGCCGCACCTCTAATTCCTGAATCCCCAAGTCTAATTCTAAATTGGCCTTCTTAGCCCTTAGGATATTCATAATTTCCTTGAAATTACTCATCAAAAAATCAATTCTTTTATGAAATGGAGTAAACTCCATTAGTGGATCATATCTTGGATCCATTTTATGTACCATGGCTAGCATTTTATCATATGCAATCCACTTTTCTTTATTCAATTCTTGTTGGTTCAAATCAAATTCATTTCTTATTAAATCCTCGGGGAATTTGAAAACATGGATGAATTTACCACCCTTAATCTTTTTCCTAAACAAGGCAAAGAATCCCTTAGGATCATGTTGTCTTCTAGATCCATTCTTCAAATGGTATTCATTACAATAACGGTCAAAATGGACCCATCCTCCCTTAGAGAACACAAAGTCAGAGACCACTATATAATAAGGGAACAAAGTCCCTTTTCCTCTTCCTATCAAATTCTCCTCATGAATGTAGTCTAATTGCCACATCACCTCTGCAAATCCCATTCTTGATGGCACATTATAAAAGAGAATATGAGGAGTTCCTTGGAAACCATAAACCCTCAAAATAGTACTCACAGGGTACATAATAATGTCACCCCAATTGTGGCATACCTTCAAATCAGGTTTCCTTATTTTGGGTCGGAGGAAATCATGCAGATCCTCAAAAATTCTTGGCACATTTACCACCAATTTAGCCCTAATCCTAGAGGCAAAGCAGTTATAAAATTGCACAAAACTAGCGCCTCCCTTGTTACCAGACATGTCTACGCTCCAAGCCTGTACTGGTAATCTCTCTCCATTTACATCTCGCCTCAGCTCCATTTTCTCCTAGAAGAAGTCAGCATTACCATGTAAAAACATATGCATTAACAAAGAATACCAAAACAAATGAGTACCAGAATCTCCATTGTGCAACTTCAGCAAACCCTCATGTATCCTTTTAGCAAGGAATGAAGCATATTCATAAATCACAGAAAAATTAGGGTGCTGGATCTGAGCCCCCATGAACATATAAACAATGGGCATCATAGTGTTAGGGTTGAAACCCATGATCTGGCAAAGTGAATAAAACGTTGCCAAGAAATGATCAACAAAACAACTTAGCCTGAAAGGCTCCCTGTCAGTTGGGCTGATGTGAATTGTTGAACTGCCCGCCCTGGCCAGATGAGGGGGAAGCAATCTTGACCTAAAAAGAGGTTGAGATCTGACATACTCCTGCTTCATCTCCTCAAAGTCAATACAAACCAAAAATGAGCTATACTCACTCAAATCAAAGACCTAATGAATTGTATCTATATTCATGCTCAATAGAACGTTGCCATCATTATCTATGACAATCCGTGTGATAGGGTCATACCATGTAGCCACTGCCCTAATTAGGTCAATATCCAAGAATACATTGGGTACCACTAGCTTCCCCATGTCGTATCTCCAACTGTTAGAAAAAGGGTGAGACACATTGCATTGCCCATACCATCTTTTGAACATTTCCAAACCTGTCATAGGCACTATGGCATCTGCAATATTGTAGTCCTTACATCTCAATCCCTCACCTAGGGTTATCCCATTCATTAGGACCAAACCTTTCTTCTTGTCATTTGTTGACAAAGGGAATTGGTCCAGGAAATCATCATAGAGATTCCTATGTATGTAATCAATACGGAAAAAATGTTGCTTTGGTGGTGCCATTTTAACAACTAGGGATTCCTCAAAAACAAACTCGTAGAGAAACTAAGGTTACCCATAATGGAAATATAGTAGAACCTTACAAATTTCTCACAATCCAGAAGAAATAGTAACCCTAGAAATTGAACCACTAAAATCACCAATAACACAGTGCAACCTTTTCTCGAATCACACTCAAATAGAGATAGTGTCAAGAGAAATCAACTTACGAAATTCGCGCTACACAGTAAACAAACCCGTGCTGAATTTGCTTTGAAAACTTCTATCTCTGGCTCTAGATCACTTCGCGAACACTTGAATGTCTTTATGGCAATGTGATCATGAACTTAAGTACTCAAAAATGATGAAAATAGCCAAGCAGACGTCTCATCCACCATTAAAGCTTACTTGTGTGCCGCGCCAATGACTTCAATTACAATTGATGCAAGTTTAATATCTCACCATCAATCTAAACTTTCTGTCAGGCCACCGAACGGTTGTCTTCAAAAAGGCTGACAATACTTCCATGTCATCATCAAGGGCCCACAATAAAACACAGCCTCAAAGAGTACATGTGGCACTCGCCCGTGATATTATGATCACTAAACCCCTCTTCATTTAGGATCACGCGATAGCGGGAAACCATCAATCTCCACCATCTACAATCTCAATGATCAAAACAGGAGGTAGCACCAATGCATATCTGTCGAGCAGTTTTTTCATCAAGATTAAGACATCGTCGTTGATTACAAGCACGTGCATTTATCATGTGGTTAAGCAACCTGCCCAATAGCGCCCTAAAGTTCAATGCATAAATTAATCACTTTATTTACTTCTCTCAGTATCGAAAACTTAAGACATGTGGTGCCCGCCCGTGATATCGTGATTTCCCAACAACCAGTGGTGACGTCATCGCGGGATGTTGGGCAACAGTCAAGATCAAACCTAAGAAGATCAATGGTCGGTAAAATAATCCCTGCAAATCATTTAAAATACTTAGGAAAAATTAAGGGGAAAGGGACACCGCCTAGGGTAACAAGAGTCGATGACATAAGGTTGTTTTTAACAGATAAAGCACAGACCAGTTTAGACTTAGGTGAATAAAAGGTCAAAAAATTTCATTTTATATTAAAAGGGGCCATGCCTAGATGATCACATAGGACATAAGTTATTTCTAAAAGACCCTCTTCAAAAAGTAACAATGAAATAGACCCAACCCAACAATAAAATATAAGGTTTCTTAGAGGCAAGGCAAGAAATCATTCTCAGACACTCTCTGAATAACAAGGCAAACCAGAAAATAATGGAAGACCATGGAATTGAAAATGAAGCTCCATTAGTGGCTCCATATGGGGATGTTCATTCCATTGGAATGAAGCGAGAAAAATAGAAACTCAAGAAGAGCAGATCAGTTGCAGAGACAACTAAAAGAAAACCCAGAAAAGACGAGAAAACGAAACTATGTACAAACCTAAATGTATTGTTCATGAAAAGCAGTACCTCAACTGAAGGACAACTTCAAGAATTGTCCATGAACTGGAAATTCAAGAATTTCACCGGTCATTTATTGGAGAAAATATGAATCCTCCCCCCATCTGTCATTTACCAAGAACGGTCCTAACCAAATTGCATCAAATTTTCCATGTTTCTCCTTGTCTTCCAACCTAGCATTCCACATCAAGACCATATCTCCACTCTGAAAAGTTCTTGCAATTGTCCTCTTGTCATACAAATTGTTTACTTGCAACTGTAATTTGGCATTTTTTATTTGAGCTTCCCTTCTGGCTTCATCTAGCTCTATGAGGGCATCCACTCTCAGTTGCATCTCATCTTCTATCTCATTATCATACACCTAGACAAATCTATACATTTCCAAGAGGTTATTCTAGGGCAACCTTGCAGTTATCCCATATACTAAATCAAATGGGGCACATCCTATTACTTTCTTCACAGTCACCCTGTCTGCCCAGATTACTAATTTTAACTTAGAATCCCATGCCTTCTTATTTTGATCTAGGATCCTCTTGATAATGTTCATCAAGCACTTGTTGTTGGATTCTACTTGTCCATTTCCTTGTGGGTGGTAAGGTGATGAATAAGAAATATGGATGCCATATTTTTCACAAAATCCCATGTATTCCTCAGACCTAAAACACATTGCATTATCTGATACAATCCTTTCAGGACACCCAAATCTGGTCACTATGTTGTTCATCAAGAAGTCAATAACAACCTTACTAGTTGCTTTCCTTGTTGGAATTCCTTCCACCCACTTAGTAAAATAATCAGTGGCCACCAATATCCATGAATGACCCCCACTTGATTTGCAAGCTATTTCCCCGATAAAATCAATTCCCCATTGCTGAAACGGAGACTGAACTGCAACTAGTTTTAAAGGTAAGTTACCAAAAAATTTTAACTTACCAGAGAAACACTGACAAGCATCACATTTCTTCATTAACTGATATGTATACCTGAAAATGGTCGGCAAATAGAATCCAGTTCTCATTATTTTGTGTGCAGTAGTTTTGGCCATATAATGCCCTTCATATACTCCACTATGCATTTCATTCAAAAGTTTCTTAGCCTAATCTTGATCTACACACTTTAGCATGACACCTTCTCCATTTCTCCACCAGAGTTTTCCTGTTATGATAAAATTCTTGATTGCATGTAACTTCAATGTCCTTTTCTCATTTTCACTCAACTCATCAGGACATTTCATATTTTGCAAATCATAAATCACACCCTTATACCAGTCAGAGTGATCCATATCACATATGTGTGATATCTCTTCTTCTTCTAACAAATTGATCTGATTAGCTTCTAGATTACTTTGGGTCATAAGCTTAGCCAAACCCTATCCCCTTAGTAACTTAGTAATCTAAATCTCAATGTTGAATTCTTGGATCCTGTTTATCCACCTACATCTCTTTCTTGACACTTCTTGTTGTGTAAAAATGTCTTTGACAACAACATTGGGCACATAGGCAATTATAGTAGCTCCCACCAAATAGGTCTTGAAAGCTTTGATTGCTTTTACTAGTGCATATGCCTGTTTTTCATTTATGTCATACTTGAGTTCTGCCACTTGCAAGGATTTGCTAAAAAGGGATATAGGTTGCTCAAAACCTTCAACATTCTTTTGTAATAACACATCTACAATGGTGTGGAAGGAGGCAAATGAGAAAATCTGCAAAGGTTTGGAAAAATCAGGGGTTTTTAACACAGGTGCTTCTTTGATAGCTTGCTTAATATCATGGAAAGCCTATATTGATGCTTCTTCCCACTCGACCTTCACCCCCTTTTTAAGCATCTTAGAAATAGGGTGAACTATTTCGGCAAAGCTTGTAACAAATCTTCTCAAAAAAAATATTTGCCCAAAAAAAGACTGGATTCCCTTAATATTTCAGGGTTGCAAGACCTTATCTATTGCCATTACCCTCTCTGGATCAATTTTAACCCCATCCTTAGAAACAATATGCCCCAACAACTTCCCCTCTCTCACCCCAAATGTGCATTTCTTGGGATTTAGGGAAATACCATATTCCAACGCCCTAATGAATGTTTTCTCAAGATGTTCACAATGATCATCCTCTTTCTTGGAATATTTTGTCAAGTCATCCTAATAAATCACTAGAAACAAATTGATGAAATCTGAAAATGCCACATCCATAGCTCTCTGGAAAGTAGCTCCTGAATTTGTCAAGCCAAAAGGCATTCTTACATATACATAAGTCCCCCAACGTGTAGTGAAAGCTGTCTTAAATTGTTCAGATTCCTTAACAATAACTTGATTATAGCCAAAAAAACCATTCATCATGGACATTAATTCATGACCTGTTACTCTTTGCAACATAGCCTCCATATTTGGTAGTGGGTATTTATCCTTTAGTGAAGACACATTCAAATTTTTGAAATCCACACATAGTCTAATGTCTCTATTCTTCTTCCTCACAGGTACCAAATTAGATACCCAAGATGAATGCCTAATTGGTTTGATGATTCCTGCATCTCTCAACTTAGTGAGTTCTTCTTGCATGTTTGGAGCCAAAGTGGGGTTAATAGGTCTTTGCTTTTGCCTAAAAGGTTTAGCATCACTACTCAAAGGAATCTCATGTTGAAACAAATCTTGTCTGTAAGCTTTAAGATCATCATAGGACCAAGCAAACAAATGTCTGAATTTTCTCAACAAGTCAATCAACATCTTCCTCACCCTTGGTGACAACTTCTTTCCAATATATACTTTCTTTGGTGATGCATCAGTCCCTAAATTCACTTCTTCCAGGTCATCAGGGTGAGGTGCAGTACGATTAGTCTTAACCCTATCCTAGTTATCGAACACTCTTTCAAGAACAACTAATCCCTTAGGAATTGTGTTAGTTTTTAATTGAATAACTTCATTTCCAAACACAATATCCCTACCATCAAGGTTTTCAACAAAGGCTCCAAAATCTATTTGTTGAGTTTCAAACTCATCCACACAATTTAAAAATCTCAATATATCATCATCACTGTCAAAGACCTGCCAGTTCTTAATATTATCAGGGATAGATGGTCTGGTTTGCACTTCAACCTTTGAAATCCCAGCATAAGTCATGTCATCCAGCCTCAATACAATATTTGCTAACAAATTTTCTACCTTATTGTGACCTCTTTCAATCCACTTTACCCCAAAAGCATCAAAACCATCTAATTCATCCCATACAACATTTCTATATTGTTTCAATCTTTTTTTTTTTGACATGTATAGGGATCTGACTTGGGAGATTACAAGCTTTGAATCTCCAATCACTTTGAGCTTCTTGATCCCATGCTTCTGAGCCAATCTTAATCCTAGCAACAATGCTTCATACTCAGCTATGTTGTTAGTGCATTCAAATATCAGGGTAAAAGAAAATTTGAAAGTTTTACCACTTGGTGACCTCAACAACACACCTACACTAGATCCTTCTTTGGAATTTGCACCATCAAAAAACATAGTCCACAAATCATCACATTCTGATAGACTTTTAACTTCTGTATCAATTGGTGCAACGAGCTTATCACAACTACTAGGGGGTTCCTTATCCCTAAACTCATTTATGCCACAGTCAGTGAAACATGTCAAATCCTCAGTCAAGCTATGCTCAATTGTATGAGGCACCTTTGATTCTCTATAAATATTGAAATCTTTTCCATCAATGCAAAAGGTAGCAAATAACAAATCACATTGCATGTTACCTCCCATTGAAGCACTACATTTTCTTGACAATAGCATTCCAAAATGGGGGGGAATGTTTGTAACTAAAATAGTCATGGCCAGAACTCTTTCAGGATATTGAGTAAGCACATAAGGTAGAGCTTTGATGGTCCCAATAATAGGCTCCTCTCTTGAATCCAATGCATAACATTTTCCTTGAGTAGTATCAACTGTCAAGCCCATTGCTTCCATAATATTTAATGGCATAACATTATTTGATGCCCCTGAATCTATCATGCAATTTCTCAAAGTTTTCCAATTGATATTAACACTCAAGAAAAAGGGTGTGATATTCTCCAAACACATAGTAATAGAATTCCCTAGGTACATTTGAGGAATTTGAGTTACAATTCCCTCTAGCTCTTTCACTTCTATTTCTTCCTTTCCCTAATTTCTTTACAATTTCCTTGTTCCAATTTATCATTAGGAATTCCAGTGATCAGGGCTATTGTCTTTTCTCTATGCTCATCTATTCTCATCATCTCAAGCCATGGTACAATAACCTTTACTTGAGATAATACTTGAAATATATCCACAGGTGTATATTTGGGAAAATGAGGAATCATACCATTATTAGTCTCATTCTTCTCCCTTTGTTGCTTTCCTTCAGGTTTCTTTTGCTTTTCCTCTAGAAATATTCTAACAGACTTGGCAATCACTTAGGTTTTCACCAATAGAGATTAGTATCTTCACTGGGCCTTTGGATCTCGGTTTTCTTGGCCCATATCTTGTCAGTTTTGACATCCTTGATTTTGACAGTATCATTTTTGATATCTTCTTTGACATCCTTGCTTTTACCTTTCTGTTCCTTAATGAAAAGACTAGCAGGCTTGCCCTGCTCACCATTCATAGTTTTATTTCTTAACTGTAATGTACTTCTCATTTGAGCAGCCATCTCTTCAGTTAATCGAGCAATTTCATCTTCTGATGGTCTTTGTAAGGATACTTGGTCCTCAGCCTGTTCCATATTGCATGCATTGTGGTCATACTCATCTTCTTCATAAGAAAGGATTTGTTGATGGTATAACTAATTTTTCTGTCATTGGCTATTCACATCAAGCCCTTGTGATTCCTCATTAGAAGAAAACTCACCCTCCTCAATATATGACTGGGCCATACAACAATCTACATCATTTTGCATAAAATCAGGAGTTTGTTGCTGAACATTCTCTTCTTTTCCTTCTACAGCAAGCAGCTGGGCAACACCACAAAAATTTTGATCATGTGGGTGTTCACATACCACACACCATGGTCTATCTTGTGCCAGATTTACAGAATTCTTATGCAAAGGATCTGGTATTTGCTGATCATTTTTAGGCTTCTGAACAGGTAATATTAGTTTTCCATCCTTCCAATTTGTATTGTAGGGGTAGTTTTGCAATCTAGGAGGTTTATCATTTTTGTTATACTACTGCTTGTCACCCCCAAGACCCTTCTCCTGTTTAGCAACAATATATTTAATATCCTTGAAAGTGCTAAGGACTTTATCCCATTTCTCATCATCTTTAATGCCTGCAGTGGAGGCTTTCTTAGTTCTATCTCTAGGATTCTTCAAAAGAATAGGCTCTTCCCTCCTACCACACTTGTCAGAGGCTCTTCTATTACTTTCAATATTAATAGCTGCTCTAAAAGCATCCCTCGTGGTTTGAGGATCCTTATCCCAGATAAGATATGCCATTTTAGCATCAAAAGCATTGAAATAGGTAGTTAAGCAAACATTTTCATCAAGCCTCATTACTTGAAACAATTTATACATGGCCTTTTGGAATCTAAGATTAAATTTTGTTGCAGGCTCATTATCCAATCTTTTAATAGTATTGAACTCATTTAACATAAAACTAGCATTTGTTTTATCACCATACTATTCTTTAAAACACTTTTAAAATTCCTCCCATGAACTAATACTAGCATTGGGTAGGCCCCTGTACCAATCCCTTGCATCTTCTGTCAACGATTGGACAAACAATTTCATGACTACATCTTCATGTTCTACCTCATAGTCATTTAACATATCCATGAAACCCTTCAAATGCTCTTTAGTTGAAAAAGCATTATTCCCAGCGAATTTGTTCATCTTTTCCCTTAACTCATCAGGAATAGGGTTTGGGTACCCTAGAATACCATCAAAGAACAGTTTTCTATATCTTTCCAATTGTATAGGCCTCCTTTGCAATGATCCATCAATTTTCTGAGCTTTAGAAACATCTTGGTGTGAATTAATCAGTTTGGTAGCCTGAATCCTTGGGCCAGAACTACTTGTGATATTCTCTTCACTAGGTTTAGGGTCAATATTCAGAATCTCTTGATGACTTGATGAAGTTGCGGCTTGTGCTAGCTCATCCAGATGTGTTAGTTTTAGGAAACTTATTTTCCTTCTTTTCTCTGCATTTGTAGCCTCAATTTCGGTCTTCTGCTAAGGCTTCCCCTTCCCTCCTAACCTTTTCTAATGCATTTTCTATGTGCGATGATACATACGAGAGGGGATATTTTTTAGGCTGTTGGGAAACTACCCTTTCATTTATTTTGATTCCTTCAACCTTTTGTTTTCCTTTGTCTACAACAGGTTTAGGATTTGAATTATCTGATTGTGACTTAATAGGGTTCAAGGGTTTTGGGTCTACAGGTTTTGGTTGAACTTTAGATTGACCTTCAAGACCTTCTTTAGACATTGGCTTAACTCCTTTATCAACAATTTGTTGTACAACAGGACTCTCTTCTTCTAAGTCCGGTCCACTTTGGTTCAGGAGTTTCATTTTCGCCAATTGCCTCATTAATCTATCCCTTTCAATGATGGCACTCACCAATTCTGTTTCCTTTTCTTTATCCTTTTTTACCCTAAGCTCAGCCTGCTTTTTGATTTCTCTTCTCAAAGAATTAATATCCCCAAAAACATCTTCAGGGTCAGGCAAAGTTATGTTAGAACTTGATGTCTCACTCAAATCAATCAGATTTGTGTCTTCCTATCTAAATAATAAAGTTGTCCCATCATCCTCAGCAGGAGGAGGAGGCACATCACTAGTGCATTCTATGTGATGGCTTTGACTTCTACTCCTACTTCTTCTCTCAGCATATTGGACACTAATGGGCCCTTTATTATGACATGTTCCATCCTCTTGGATTGGTGTATTAAACAATGCATCAAAAAATCCACAATTATCTGATTCAGAATGTCTAGATACATGTTCAAAAGTTTCAGGTATAGGATGTAATGGCTTACTTGTACCTTGAATTACACGATTCTAGGACGCGGGAGCAGTGTTGCTATTCTCTAGTTTCTTCTTTATCCAATCTTTCTTCTTTGTTTTAGGAAGTTCACCTTCCAATCTGGATTCTAGATGATTCTCCATGAATGACCTGGTATTTTTCATTCCTCTATTCGTGTCCAAAGACCTTTCAACTTATATAAAACTTCAAATAAAATGCACACTAGTGCAGAGACTGTCAGAGTCACCACCCAATTATCTTGGGAATATTCACTATTCAAAACATATGATGATACTTTAAAAGATCCTCATGACTTATCATACTGACAATGCACAAGACACTTTGCACGAGGTATATGCAATGCTTGAGTTAACAAACTTGATCTGGATAAAAGAAATACAACGCCAAGGGCTCAACCATCAAATCTCAAAGATACAATAATGGACTCTATGAAAAATGGATAACCGACCCATTGACAAGAAGCACTTCCAACTAGTTCCCCAGCAGAGTCGCCATTTTTTTGGTTGTTTTTTATGTGTGAACCGGGTTTGTCTCCTAATCTACCTATGGAATTCAAAAATCCAATCAAAGGTAGCTCGGACGACCTAGACCAACTGACGAGGATTTTAATAATAAATAACCTCCTACACTTTGGGCTCTGTAAGATCCAGGAGGGTGGTCCCTATAACATATTTATGATCTCTGCACCAAACTCATAAACATATTATGAAAAATTCACAAATGATCTCACTTAATAGCTCAACAAAATGAGACAAGACTGAAATGAATTGGCCATTCATCAGTAACATCAACCACTTGGAGCATGAGATGGTTATAACATCATTTCATAACCTATGATAGTCATTTTAATTGCAAGTTGGCGGCAAGCCCTAAGTGAAGACATACAGAAACAGGGTTAAAAATTCATGCAATTTAGATCAGTGCCATATACCATTGGGGAGTCAAGTTTACAAACATTTAGAAAGTAACAATAGATTCAAACACATAACACATATGATCCATGGCAATACTGCATTACAATATTGTCAATCCCTATCCCAACTCAATACTTCTTAGCAAATCCTTTTACAAACATACCCACCCATGATTCCATCCAAGCATTTAATTAATTCTTTGAATTAAAGCCAAAACATAAACATACTCATCAAAACAACGAGATGAACATCATAATCCTTGATTATTTTATTCAAAATTATGATATGTCTGTATATAGGAGAGACAAGAGCTCGAAATATAACGTCATAGCCCAAATGCTAGTACTGTTATGAGCATCAAAACTTCATAAACATAAAACCCATTTCAAGAGAACCCCAGACCTAAAATTGCCTTATCATTCAAAAATGAAATTCTTACAATCTGTTCTGCAACTAGACCTAGACTCGACCTTCAAAAATATCTGACTTGCTAACCCCTACTTCTGGCCTTGAAATCCTTCTTATAGAAATGAAGGAGCAAACAAGCATCGGGTCAAAAGTTACACATGTCATTAATCAATAGGACCGCTATGAGCCCACTCAAAACCATGATGAAAACACCAAGTCCCAGAGCATCTTCTTGTTGATTTTGTCCATTACATAATGGCTGTTGCATTTGTTACATCTCAAAATCTACGCCCAAAGCCATCATGGAATCCCAACCATAATTAGTTACACCGTAACTGCTGAGCTATTAATCTTTGGTAGTAGGTACCATTTTACTCCTCTTCAGCCAAATATTTGTCCACCCAAACTTGATACTCTTCATCCGTGGGCCAATTAAAATTCACCACCTCTGTCACTCTAGTATTATAAGGTGTGATCTTCATCGCAACCCGATTGGCTTCTCTTTCAAATGACTCCAAGAACATGCTAGTATTAATTACTTTATCCATGATGCTTACTAACAAGTCATGATCTGAGTCATCACAAATCAATCTGATTTGTGCAGTGATAACCTCTTTTGCCCTATCTTGCCATTGTTGCAATGTCTTGATGTTTCCTTGTGCATCTAGTATATCAGGCAAAAAGGTATCACTCCTATCATTAAAACCTTTTACTAATTCTCCAATTTTCTTACTCAATTCATCAAGTAGGGCTTGGAATCTCTTCAATGATTTCACAAAACCTTGAGTTGGTTTTAATAATTGAGGCCTGTTATCTGCATCAAACTTGGAAGCCCTAAACATAATGTCTAAGTCAGTGGCATGAGGGATCCACTTCTCAACCAGGGGTAAAACAACATCCCGATCTCTGTTAATATTTTGTAAACCAGTCAAAAATAAAGAATATAAAGAATGAACAAATGGCAGTCTAGAATCAACCTTCTCATTGAAATGCCTCAACAAGGTGTCCATCACCTCATTGTGTTTGGCCATGGCATCATTCTCACTAGCCTTTAAGGAAGCCTATAACTCTATAATCTTACTCGTCATCTACTGTTTTGTGGGGTCCATAGAGTATTCCATTTCCTCTTCAACTGGCTCTGGCACATGACTAGGATCCTATGTCTGAATTGGGGATCCAGGGATAGAAATGATTGGGACAGTACGGGGTAATGACCGCGAAGTAGTAGGTATTTCTCTGACAATAGGAGCATTTGAAAATTCTCCTACCTGCCCATACTTTAACCTGTCTACTTCAGATTGTAACTCAACATTTCTTTGTTGCATTTTACTGTATTCCCCAATTATTGCATTATATTTTTCCATTAGACTCCTCCTTTCAGCCTCTTCCCTTTCTGCTGTTCTCTAGGCCAATTTGGCCACATTTAGTGTCAAGCTTGTGGCTTATGTTACTGAGGTTTCAGAAGCTCTTATGATAATGAGCCCATCTCTTAGATTTGGGCTAATATCTACCACATTTGGTTTTCTGCCCTGAGGTGCCAGTGCCCATATGGCCAATGTCTCATACTCTTCACTGAAAGCAGAATCCTGTCAAGCTACCTTGACCTCTTCTTCACTGCTTTGCATAGGATGCTTGGATTGCATAATAGCATTGAAAGCCACAAAATCAGCTATGTCCCATTCAGGGAGGAGTAAGACACCTACTTGGGTCACCATTTTCCTTCCTTCCTCAGGAGTGATGTTTTTGAATTGTTCCATCAATTCGGCTTTTACTTCATCATCATTCTCCTGGTTTGACCTATCAGGTCTTGACTCCCTCCTGCTCTTGCACTTATTCTAATACTTTTCTAGCTTCATTCTCCAAATCAGTTGCAAGAATACAAGAGTTTTCACAAAGGCATCATCATCCATGAATGCCTTGGAGGCCTGCATCCTAGCATCCTGCACACACTGTCCCTTTATATCCATGTCAGTGAGCACCAATTGTGTTGATCTGGGAGGAGAGGGGATACCAACCTGCATTTCTTGGTCAGTTATGATAATTTCATCCACAAGAACCTCCTATGGTTCTTCAATCCTTTGCCTCTTAGGGCTTGGCTCTGATGATAGCTCCATAGGATCATTACTCGGTGGTGAATCCAAATCTATAATCTATATCCCAGCAAGTCCCCTAATCCGATGACTCGGCAGTGATGATGTTTTCATTATTTGTTTTCCCTTTTTATTTCCTGCCTCTTCATCACTGCTACTATTTTTCTTCCTCCTATATAGAGGTCTATCCACTGATGGCTGGTAAGTTGGCCTTGTTTCCTCAGGCTGCACCTCTGATTCCTGAATCCCCAAGTCTAATTCTAAATTGGCCTTCTTAGCCCTCAGGATATTCATAATTTCCTTGAAATTACTCATCAAAAAATCAATTCTTTTATGAAATGGAGTAAACTCCATTAGTGGATCATATCTTGGATCCAGTTTATGTACCATGGCTAGCATTTTCTCATATGCAATCCACTTTTTTTTATTCAATTCTTGCTGGTTCAAATCAAATTCATTTCTTATTAAATCCTCGGGGAAGTTGAAAACATGGATGAATTTACCACCCTTAATACTTTGCCTAAACAAGGCAAAGAATCCCTTAGGATCATGTTGTCTTCTGGATCCATTCTTCAAATGGTATTCATCAAAATAATGGTCAAAATGGACCCATCCTCCCTTAGAGAACACAAAGTCAGAGACCACTGTATAATCAGGGAACAAAGTCCGTTTTCCTCTTCCTGTCAAATTCTCCTCATGAATGCTGCCTAATTGCCACATCACCTCTGTAAATCCCATTCTTTATGGCACATTATAAGTGAATAGAACATTGCCAAGAAATGATCGTCAAAACAACTTAGCCTAAAAGGCTCCCTGTCAGTTGGGCTGATGTGAATTGTTGAACTTCCTGCCCTGGCCAGATGAGGGGGGAGCAGTTTTGACCTAAAAAGAGGTTGAGATCTGACATACTCCTGCTTCATCTCGTCAAAGTCAATTCAAACCACAAATGAGCTATACTCACTCAAATCAAAGACCTAACAAATTGTATCTATATTCACACTCAATAGAATGCCGCCATCATTATCCCTGACAATCCGTGTGACAGGGTCATACCGTACAGCCACTGCCCTAATTAGGTCAATATCTAGGAATACATTGGGTAACACTAGCTTCCCCATGTCGTATCTCCAACTGTTAGAAAAAGGGTGAGACACATTAAGTTTCCCATACTATCTTCTAAACATTTCCAAACCTATCATAGGCACTCTGACATCTACAATATTGTAGTCCTTACATCTCAATCCCTCACCTAGGGCTGTCCCATTCATCAAGACCAAACCTTTCTTCCTGTCGTTTGTTGACAAAGGGAATTGGTCCAGGAAATCATCATAGATATGCCTATGTATGTAATCAATACGGCTAGAATGTTGCTTTGGTGGTGCCATTTTAACAACTAGGGCTTCCTCAAAAACAAACTCGTAGAGAAACTAAGGTTACCCAGAACGAAAATACAATAGAACCTTACAAATTTCTCACAATCGAGAAGAAATATTAACCCTAGAAACTGAACCACTAAAATCACCAATAACACAGAGCAACCTTTTCTTGAATCACATTTAAACAGAGATAGTGGCAAGAGAAATCAACTTATGGAATTCGCGTTACATAGCAAACAAACCCATGCTGAATTTGCTTTAAAAACTTCTATCTCTGGATCTGGATCACTTCGCGAACACTTGAATGTCTTTATGGCAATGTGATCATGAACTTAAGTACTCAAAAATGATGAAAATATCCAAGCAGATGTATCATCCGCCATTAAAGCTTACTTGCGTGTCGCGCCAACAACTTTAATTACAACTGATGCAAGTTTAAAATCTCACCGTCGATCTCAACTTTCTGTCAGGCCATCGAATGGTTGTCTTCAAAAAGGCTGACAATACTTCCATGTCATCATCAAGGGCCCACCATAAAACACATCCTCAAAGAGTACACATGGCACTCACCCATGATATCGTGATCACTAAACCCCTCTTGGTTTAGGATCACGTGATAGTGGGAAACCATCGATCTCCACCATCTACAATCTCAACGATCAAACCCGGAGGTAGCACCAATGCATATCTATCGAGCAGCTTTTTCATCAAGATTAAGACATCACCGTTGATTACAAGAATGTGCGTTTCTCATGTGGTTAAGTAACCTACCCAATAGTGCCCTAAAGTTCAATGCATAAATTAATCACTTTATTTACTTCTTTCAATATTGGCAACTTAAGACACATGGTGCCCACTTGTGATATCGCGATCACCCAACAGCCATTAGTGACATCATCATGGGATGGCGGGCAATGGTCAAGATCAAACCTAAGAAGATCAATGGTCGGTAAAATAACCCCTGCAAATCATTTAAAATACTTAGGAAAAATTAAGGGGAAAGGGACACCGCCTAGGGTAACGACAGTCGATGACATAAGGTTGTTTTTAACGGATAAAGCATGGACCGGTTTAGACTTTGGCAAATAAAAGGTCCAAAATTTTCATTTTATATTAAAAGGGGACATGCTTAGATGATCACATAGGACATAAGTTGTTCCTAAAAGACCCTCTCCAAAAAGTAACGACAAAATAGACCCAACCCAACAATAGAATATAAGGTTTCATGGAGGCAAGGCAAGAAATCATTCTCAGGCACTCTTCGAATAACAAGGCAAACCAAAAAATAATGGAAGACCATGGAATTGAAAATGAAGCTCCATCAGAAGGAACCTGATTTCAGGATTATTTCATTAAATCGTCTATGGATGGAATTGTTACATGTCTATTGATCTATGATTTTGGCAATGAATGAGAGTTTGTTCTTTTAAAATATTTAAATTATTGTGACGAGTGATTGTGATGGTTAAACTAAGCATTGTAGATGTATGCAATAGTATGGATTGTTCTGTAAATTGCATCATGTTATGGTTTTTATTGATCTGTTAAAAGAGCATTCATTATTGGAAGAATATGTCTGGATATTGGAGAATCTTATTCATGTTTTACATATTTATGCCTTGAGCTATCTTTTTTTGTTTATTTAAACCCCCCCTTTTCATTAAGTATAGATTGATGAATCTATTTTTGCTTGCATTCCTTATAACTAGAAAAGGTCCCTTGAATATTACAATTGCATGGACCAATTGAGTGACACCAGACAATTGAGAACCAACTACCAGGACCTTGGGAGTTAGGCTACTATATGTTGTCTTTCTTTTTTAGGAGAAATAGAGTAGAAATATTCTGTTTAACGTTGATTGTGTCATTTTCACCATCAATAGATCTGGCGCTAGAAGGAGGGTTGAAGCAACAAGCTAGCTTGCATTGGGTCATTATCACTAGTTAGATATGGGAGGATTCTCATATCCTTTGCTAACCTTGAACCATTAGTTGAACTTCAAACCTTGGTTAGACATAGACCTTAGAATCGTGGAGTTTTCATCCCACTATTGGCACCACCACTTACTCCACCTGGATTTCCACCAAATCCAACACCACCCCCAGTTCGACTTATATCTCCACCAGTTCAATTGATCCCACCACCACCCATGGCGTACTTTTTGAATAAGCCCTCTCCACTAGGGACCATCCCTGGTGGAATACATGATCTACCAAAAATCCTGATAGGTTTTTCCCCAAGTACATGCATGGAGAATCAAGAAGTGTCGAGCAGCATATACAAGAATTCAAGGATTCCTATACCCATTGTCAAGTAGCTCACCAGGATGTGGTATGTAGATTTTTTCCTTACTGTTTGGGGGACATGGCATGCAACTGGTATCTAAATTTTCCCCAGGATCTATTCTAAGCTGGGTAGATTTAGAAAATGCCTTTATTAACCAATTCTGGGTCTATGTAGACCTATCCATCTTGTACCATCAATTCACTACCATAACGAAGGAATCTCATGAACCATTTCCACTGTTTAACACTAGATTCCAAAGGATGTTATGTAGGTTACAAGACCCATACCTAATCGCTGAAAATATTGCCATTCTGGCATATTTGAGAGTTGTTGATCCCTTGATTGACTTATTTTTACAGAGAACCTATGCTCCCAATGATATAGACTCCTTGTCAAAATTTTATCACCTAGCCATCAAATTGCAACAACCAATAATTCTATGAATCATAAAGTTTAGGAGGAGTCCTTCCCCTATGGGTTATCATATGCCTAATCCACCATTGTTCAATATGGGCCTAGGGATGTGTTCCTCCCATTATGGACCTATTTCTGAGTTACACGTCTCACCTACCATTCCCTTTTTTTCTAGTGGCACTTAGGATTCTTCCCAACAACCTCAAAACTACCAACAACAAGGGGGAGGGTCAACTCTTGTTCACTCTCCATCTGTAGGAAAAACTGTGCAAAATGAACACACTATTCAACTAACCAATGAGGTGGAAACTCTCAAAAATACTCTAGCACAAATGTCCAATGACATGGCACAGCTTAGACTTAACCCCCCATAGAACCAAAATAAAAATTACTAGAATCAAGGAGGTTATAACAACCAGGGTGGTTATTTTAATCAGAATACAAATTAGAACATCAATAGGAACTTGTAGAATCAAAATTCCTCTAACCAAAATCATCAAAATTAGAATATAGGATACAATGAAATGTTCAACAACAACAACAAGTAGTGGAACAATGGACCCAACAACGAGGGATTTCCCCATAATTATCAGTCTAGTGAAGATAAACCACACACTACTAATGTTGAAGATCTCAATTTCATGACTAATTTGTGTAGACTTCATGATACTGCAACACATTCTAAGGTTAATTAACCAAAAATGGAAAAAATGTTGAAGATTGCGCAAGTTGATTCCCACCTTCCACGAGGAAATTCCAATCAAGATGGTGGGTCAATAAGTACTGCTATGAATTATGAAACCATTGAGGAACAATATCAATTTCCCATGCAAGTAGATAATGAACCAAAAGAGGATGTGTATTATGCCCAAGCCTTCTAGTCTAAGGGTGGTCACGTCCTGAGAAACCAGAATAAGGGTTCACTCACTACATCTGTACCCCCAAAAAACATGGTCCCACCTAATCAAAATGCAGGTAATAACTCACCACCACCAAAGCGTCCTTCTAACTCTCATAAAAAATATAATCCACCTTCTTTTCCTAAATATCAAGTTAGGAATGATTCAGAGTTTGATTTCATTGCAGAGCTACAAAGACAAAATACCTCATTGTCATTCTTTTGAAATTATGAAGTGGTGCCTGACTCAATGGGAGTTTTTTTTGAAAGCCCTAGAGGAGACAGATCATTCAAAAGGAAAGGGTAAAGTTACTCTAGTGAAGGAGACAAATGACCCTATAAAGGTAATACTAGTACCCCATCTTTTCTTTTAAGTTTAAGGATCTTTGGAAAGAATTTACATAATTGTTTGTTGGAATCTAGAGCATTGAGTAATGTTATTCCCTTTTAAATTTGTAAGAAGTTAGGATTAAGTCCTGCCCAGACCAATAAGAAAGTGATTTAGTTGGAAAAAACTAAGGTTAATGTGGTAGGGGAGCTGAAAATTATGCACGTACAGGTTGGATCGGATCCAAGGATCCAAACTTACATAGACATCCAAGTGGTTGATATCCAATAAAAATATGGTATGCTGCTGAGTCGAGAGCTGATGAAGAGTATTGGGGGGTACTTTTCTTTGGATTTCACTCACATGTGGTTGCCTTGGAAGGGGATAGCAACATAGATTAGAATTGAGAGTGAACCTAGGCTCAAACACGTGATTACTAAATATAATTCTCCTAATGAAGTAGCATATTTTGTAACTGAAATATGAGTTTACAAGTGAGAAGAGGTCATGACCTTCTCAGTCCTCAATCCTTATGATACTCTACCCATAGAGCAGAGGGACCCAATGATCTTGGTCAACTAGAAAATTCTAATAAGAAAATTGCAAAGAGATAGGCTGGTATTAGGAGAGGAGACCGATTTGGGTAGTTTGTTTCTTCCTAATTGGTGTAGGATACATTATCATAACCATTCTAAGTTGACATGCCAACCCTACCTAGATATCTTAAAACATATAGGCTAGCCTTAACTAATTTGTCAAGATCATCCTAAGGTACCCACCAATAAATTTCCATTTGAAGCCAAGGATGCCACCATCCTCACTAAAAAAAATATTTCTCAAGAGGAAGAGCCCTCACAATTGGAGCAGACTCAATTTTTATGCTCTAAGTTTCTAGAGGAGATTGAGGTGTCTCACCCTTTCTCCAATACCCATGTCGTGGATACTCTACCCATTCCTAAGGTGTTGATAAAAAGTGAATCAGATTATAACTTGAGCCAAGAAGCTATTCAATATGTGATTCTTGAAGAGGCTTTAAGAATAGAAGAATCGTTGACTGAAGCCTGCCCCCATTCACCTTCAACTCTTGATGGCCAACAACATTCTGAGCCGCCACCTATCCTAAGCAAGTCATCTCTTGTTATTAAAAAAGTGAAAGAGATCCCAGCTAAAGACCAATTGTGGAGTCTTAAATTTTATGGTTCCAAATCCAAAGCAGGGAGTGGAGCAGGGATTGAACTAACTAGCATGAAAGGGAAGACTTACCTTGCATCATACAGGTTGCATTTTGGTTGCACAAACAATGTGGCTGAATATGAAGCACTCGCTCGTGGATTAATGTTTTCCCATCAAAAGAAGGTCACTGCTCTCATGGTAATGGGGGATTCTGAGGTAATTGTAAAGAAGGTATGCATCCAATATACTTGTCATAACAAAAGATTGGTTGCATACAGAAACAAAATTTGGAACTTAATTGAAGACTTTGATGCTTTTGGGATCACTTTGATCCCTAGAGAAGCTAATGAAATTGCAGATGCCCTTGTTTTTTCTACTAGCACCTTGGAACCTATGCAAGATTCTAGGCTAAATATATTTTCAGTTGAATTAGTTTCAGTCCTAGCTGTCCTGGATAATGTCCAGAATTTTTAGGTTTTCAATGATGACCAACATATATTTTCCTTTTTGGAAAATTTAGATGTCTTCAAAGGAAAGATAATAGATGAATCTAAAAGAGATCAGGGAGATTGGGATCCTGAGAATGGTGAGGCAAAATGGATATTGGATTTGAAAAGCAATAGTATTCCCAAGGGGATGGTATCTTTGGAGAGAATATTTGATTTAGACCCTCGGGCTCATCAAAGAGTACCCATGGAGAGTGATGGAGGAATATATGAATCTGTCAATCTGACTCACTCGTGCCCTGAGAGAAATTTCCTCATAGGGAAAACTTGTCTTGAAGAAATCAAACAGAACATAGTTAAAGTTTTGGAGCATAACATTGCAGCCATCGCTTGGGGGTATGATTACGTAAAGACCTTTGACACTTCAGTGATCACACATGCCATGCCTCTTAAGCCATAAGCCAAGCCCTTTTATAAAAAACAACACCCATTCAATGCTTTGATTCAGCTCCTGATCCATAAGGAGGTGCAAAAGATCCTATTTGCAAGAATAATCTTCCCAGTCAGACATTCTATGTGGGTGGAAAATTTAGTACCTGTGCTTAAAAAGAATGGTGAAATCAGATTATGTGTTGATTTCAAGAATCTAAATAAGGGCTCCGAGAAGGATAATTACCCACTGCCTTCTCTTGATAAGATACTACAAATAGTCAACGAGTCCCAGATGATGTCATTTCTGGATGGCTATTCTGGGTATAATCAGATCCTTGTTAGTCATAAGGACAAAATGGAGACTGTCTTAACCACCAAGTGGGGCACATTTTCTTATCGGAGGATGCCATTCGGCCTTATGAATTCTAGAGAAACCTTTCAATGTGCAATGGATGTAGTATTCAAGGATCTAATAGGTAAGTGCATCATTATCTATGTGGATGAATTAACTATTTTCTCAAAGAAATGGGAAGACCATGCTGCAGATTTAGAAAAATTTCTCAATAGGTGCATAAGCTATGGTGCCTCACTCAATCCAAAAAAGTGTGTGTTTGGAGTGTTTGAAGGGAAAATCTTAGGCCACATTATATCAGAAGAAGGGATCTCCATAGATCTTGATAGAGTGGAGGCTATCTTGAAATAGACAAGGCCAGGAAGTAAGAAAGAAATGAGGTCCTTCTTCGAAAGGATTAATTTTGTCAGAAAGTTTATAGTAGGGTTTGCCAAAATTGAATGGAGAAATGAGGCAAAATCTGCTTTCTCATAGATCAAACAGTCAATATCCGAGGCACCTATTTTCACTAGCCTTGAGATTATTTAAAGCCTTTTTGTATCTATTCTTTCACGTCTGATCATTCCTGTGCAGTTGTTTTAACAAAACGAAGAGGTGAGGGAGAAGAAAGGCCTATCGCCTTCATGAGCTTCATTTAAGAATGCAGAAGTTAGGTACCTACCCCTCGAGAAACAATCCTTTAGATTGGTTTGAGCTATAGATAAATTTAGGCATTACATTCTTTGATGTTAGGTAATGACCATAGTTCTTGATCTAGCTGTCAAATCCCTCCTGATGCAAAGTGAATTGGGAGAGGGAAGAGGAAAGTGGATGGCTATTTTGCAAGAGTTTGACTTGTTGATTCATCCAATGAAGCTTGTTCGAGGGTAGGGTTTATCAAAGGAAAATGCAAATGTAGACAAGAATATTACATATGAACAGTACACTGTCCAATCATTTACTAAGGATCCCTGGTACACAGACTTGATCTTCTACCTCCTCAATAATAGATGTCCAGAAGGAATGAATGCTACTTAGAGGAGAGCATTGAGGATGAGGAGTGTGCATTACATGCTTAAAGGGGGATCTATCTACATAAGGAACTTATAAGGAATTTAATTATGTTGTTTGGATTAGCAAGAGGCTAAGCACGCCATTTCTGAGTTTCATGGAAGACATGGTACAAGACATGGATCTACTGATGCTTTGGCTCATTAGATTCTTAGATCAGGCTATTATTGGCCTTATGTATTTTAGGATGCACACCAACATATCAGGACATGTCATGTATGCTAGACCTCTGCAGCCAGGGAAATAAATCCAACAATACCTTTGCAACCATTTTATGAGGTAAGACCGTTTGCTCAATGGGCACTTGATTTCATGGGTGTTATTAATCCAAATTCTTCTGCATGTCATAAGTTTATCTTGACTACGACTAACTATTGTACACACTAGACTAAGGCTCAGCCATGCAAAATCACTGCCATAGAGGTGGTCATCAAATTTTTAACTGAGAACATCACCACCAGGTTTGGAGTTCCATTTGCCTCAGTATGTGATAATGGTCTTGCTTTTTCTTCAACTGAGTTTATTCAATGGGCTTATGACCATAAAATTATTTTGAAGTATTCATATAATTAATACTCTCAGGGAAATGGAGTGGCTAAGTCCACTAATAAAAATTTGTTGGAAGTAATAAGAAAATTTCTAGAAAACAATCCTAGGGACTGGCAAACCTAGCTAATATTTTCCCTATGGGTAGATCGAACCTGAATCAAAGATGATCTAGGAAATTCTCCATTTAAGTTAGTCTATGGCTAAGACCCAGTCTTCCTGATCCATTTGCAAATACTTGTCCTCAAATTTATGTAGGAATTTTATGCAAGGGATGATAGGATTGAGGTCAGACTAACCAATTTTCTCAACATGGAAGAACAAAGAGATGCTGCTTTGCAGCAATTCTCTAAGCATCAGGTAGTTGTCAAATTATGGTTTGACAAAACGGCCAAGGTAAAATCCTTTCAGATATCAGACCTCGTGTTGTTATGGGATAAAGCTAGGTAGAAGAAGGCAGATCACTAGAAATTTGATCGACTCTGGTTGGGTCCTTATCAAGTGGCTGAGATACTAGGCAAGAATGATTTTTGATTGAGTACCTTAATAGGAAAACCTATTCCATTGCCAGTTAATGGTCAATTTCTCAAGCATTACTTTCGTTCGTGAAAGGTCTGATGTTCTGAATGAATGTATCATACTGTATCATATGTAATTAAGTTTTGGTTTTCCTTTTTCTTTTGTCTTTGTTTTTGTTCTTGTTTATTCTTTTCTTTGTCCTTTCCTTTGTCTTTGTTTCTTTTGTTTTTTCTTATTTCATTGGGGATCTTCATTTCTGTCCATTTGATGAATAAGGGGTTGTTATGCAAAGTATGCAATAGGTACTAGGAGAGAATTTGGTTTAGGCATTTTCAAGGAAATTCTGCTAAAGGATTTCATTTTAAAACTCATGTCTTATGATCATTTTAATGTTGGTCTAAAAAGTTATTAAAGAAAAGGTGCACTGTAAATGTCTCATGAGTTATGTTTGAAGTCTGTCAGAAAATAGATAAACATCTACCCAAGTAAATACCTATTTATTTCAGGGTGGTTGTACCTTTGGTTAAAGTGAAAAATCTGATTCAAAGATTGTCATGAAATCCATTGTAGTTCTAAACCCACATTTCAAACCAATTGCATCTGAGTATTGAGAAAAGTTCATAAAGAATACCCACAAGCAAAGCCTAAGTAAAGAAAAAGATAAGAGAAAGAAAAGAAAAAGAGGAAATCTCAATATCATGTGGGTGAATCAAGTATATATATCGGGGATATGGACACCTATATGGCAATATAGCAATGCTTTGAGATAACTAGAGGTACCTCTGTCGAGGCTATGGACACCTATCTGAAAGCGGAGAAATGCCCAGGATTTTGTTGCACGACAGTTGAAGGACTCAACCCATGTAGCTTGAATCTTAGGTATAGTTGTTCGGGAGTGGATAAAGTGTCTATGAAGAAGGATGTGCCATTTATGCACACACTTAGATTCAAAATAGTTCATGAGCACATACATCTAAGATTCCAGCTCAACCTTGTTCTATATATCTGATCTTATTCAAGTTAGAATGTTTCTTTGGCTAAGTAGTTTTTGGGTGACTAAAGTCTTTGAGGTCTTGAAAATGAATAAACCATTTTCCCAGCCGAGTCACCATTTGTTATGCCTTGCATAACTACCCCATCTTTTTCCTTCGTCAAAATGGGTCCCCCTTTTTGTTTTTTGTCCTTGTTTGTTTTTCAACAAAGTTTGGAAGGTTTTCTTTCTTCCAACACTTTGTTTTCCTTTGTTTTCCTTTTGTTCTAGCGGAACTGGAACTAGAATAGAATCAGGTTTGGAACTTGTTTTCAGGATTCCATTATGATCTCAGTCCCGCTTGTCTTCTGCTTGTCTCTTTGGTCTGCCTTTTTCAGAATCGGGGTCAGGATGGAATGAAACTTTGAACTTTCATGAAGTTTACGATTTGGTTTTCCTTCCCCTCACGCCTCCGCCTCTACCTTTTGGTTTGTTTTTTTGGCCTTTGTGTTGGGTTCCTGGTTGTTTCTTTTTTCCTTATATTTTCCTTTGGTGTTTTTGTTTGGGAGCTAAGGGTTGGTTTCCTATCTCATGTTTTCCTTGTTTTCCCTGTCACTTTTGTTCTACTGGAGGTAGAACCAGGATGGGACTTGACTCAAAACTTTTCTGAAGTTCATGGTTCGGTTCCTGTTCTCGTTCCGACTCTGGCTCTGCTTCCCACTCTCTCTTTTTCTTCTTCATTTTGTTTTTTTTGTCCTAAGCATTGGTTTCCTCCCTTGGGTTTTTCTTGGTTCTCCTTTTCTTTCATTTGTTGTAGGTAGAACTAGGATGGAACTTAACTTTGATCTTTTTGAAAGTTCACTGTTCAGTTTTCGTTCCCATTCAGGCTCCACTTCACGGGTCTTTGTCATTTTGCAGTGTTCGACCTTCAAGTTGGTTTCTTTCCTTTTGGTCTACTTCGGTCTTCCCTTTTTCTACCAGAACTAGAGCCAGGTTGGAACTTAACTTCGAACTTTCACAAAGTTCACGGTTCAGTTCCCATTCCCGTTCTGGCTCCGCTTCCACTGGGTTGGTTTTGTTTTGTCCCCACCTCCGCCTGTTTTGGCTCCGCTTCTACCTATCTTCTCCTTCGTTCCTGTTCTTGTTTTGGTTTTTCCTCCGCATGGGTTTGTACTTGGCTTTCTTGTCTTGGGTATTCCATTTTTGACTGACTTAGATTTTGATGATGTATTGATTATTAATGATGAATCTTTGTTTGCAGGTTTAATCAAGCAGGTTGGTGATATCATAAATGGATGGATGGAGTATTCATGTTTCGAGGACTTGGCAGGATTTGCGAGATTCGAGTACACTATTGTGATTGAGGGTAGGTTGGGATTGTGTGTTCCATTCCATTCTTCTTCTCTATGTTGATGGGCCATTGATGGCTGGCAAGTGGGACGTGATTGGCTCATATTGGTTTGTCTTGATTTGGGTCGCTCGTTGGTGGCATGGATTTGATTGATGACTCACGTTCTTGCTGGTTTCGTGTGAGTGAAGCATTAATGGTAGGTGTGGATTGAGGTGTTGTACGCTAGCTTTGGTCGATCCCAAATCGATCTGATGGGGGTCTCTAACTGCATTCATGGTTGGACGACAAGTTATTGCAGGCTATCAAGGTGTTTTGGTTGGTGGTCGACTATTTTTGAAACCCTAGTTCTAGTTCACGTAGGCAGGTGCTCTATAAAATGAGCATTTTTCCTCTTTTGTAAGGGTTGGTAGGTCATTGTATTGTTCTTTTTCCACCTAATGATAGCAAATAGGATTTGTTTTACAACTTTGAGTAGAGATACTTGTTTGAGTTTACTGGATGAGGTTAATGAATCATAATTTGTTTGTATGCCAGTGAGTTTTCTGAAATATAAATGTTTCTTATTTGATGAGAATCAATAGAAGGAACTAGATTTCAGGATTCTTTCATTAAATCGCCTATGGATGGAATTGTTACATGTCTATTGATCTATGATTTTGGCAACGAATGAGAGTTTATTCTTTTTAAATCTTAAAAGTATTGTGATGAGTGATTGTGATGGTTATAATAAGCACTGTAGATGTATGCAATAGTATGGATTATTCTGTAAATTGCATCATGTTATGGTTTTTCTTGATCTATTAAAAGAGCATTCATTTTTGGAAGAATATGTTTGGATATTGGAGAATTTTATTCATGTTTTATTGATTTATGCCTTGACCTATCTTTTTTCATTTATTTAAACCCCCCCGCTTTTCATTAAGTATAGATTGATGAATCTGTTGTTGCTTAAATTTCGTATAACCAACAAAGGACCCTTGAATATTACAATTGCATGGACCAATTGAGTGACACCAGATAGTTGAGAACTAGCTACTAGGACCTTGGGAGTTAGGCTACTATATGTTGTCTTTCTTTTTTAGGAGAAATAGAGTAGAAATATTTTGTTTAACGTTGTTTATGTCATTTTCACCATCAACAAGACCCATTCTCCATATGGTGAATGTGTCCTCATTTGTTCCTATGACCTAAATTTGAATTATTTTTTTGACTATTTTTCAATGATTGCAAATGTATATTCATATGTCAGCTTGTGATATTTGAATTTCAAGAATTAATCTTATGATATGTATAAATATTAGCTTATTTCACTATGTTTCACCTAGAAATTTTTTATGAGCATCTATCAAGTTCAAGTTATCTCAAGAGTACTTTCACAAGAGAATTATTAGAGTAATTCATGTACAATTTCAAGGCATTCAAGGGTAGTTTTATTGAAGATTATTGCAGCAATCAATATTCTTATCATCATGTGAAAGATTTCTTGCTTCATGCATGTTGTTTGAGCTAATATGGTGATGTAGTGTTCAAGATCTATGCAAGTATCCAAGGAAAATATCTCTAATCAAGTTTCATGGTCAAGATCTACATTCATTGAGGCCACTTCATGCTAGTTTGCAGATTTACAATCCAAGGTTCAAATAAGGTTTGGTGAGTTGTTACAAATTTTTGTTCATTTATCATTCCTTCGTGTTATTTCATTGTTTCATTTTAAGGCTTAGTTACCAAAATGTGGTTTGACCAAGGAAAATCCACATTCCCTAACAAAATAACAATTTTCTCTCTTTGATTTGTGATTACAGATTTTAGGTTGAGATCCTTTCAAGAGGAAATTTGAAGAAATTTGAAAAGTTATCAAAGTTGCAAGAAAATTTATCAAATCATAGAAACTCCCTTACAAAATATATTTCCAGATGTTCAACAGTGAACATGATTGAGAATCTAAGAGTGCAGATACAACATAAAAGAACCCAACAAGATTTTTTAGGAACCCTATCCCAAAACCTTTTTCTATAGGGCGAATGAGTCCTTAGTGAGCTTCAAAATGTGACTTTTGGTGAAAACATTATTTTTCCCTTTCCAAATATTCTTGTTAACCTATGTTTCTATTAGATTTGATTATTGCTCTTCATTTTAACTTCAAATCTTGTATTTTGAATGAAATTAGGAAAATGAGTCTTTGTGGTGAATCAATCCATTCATCCCACTACATTTTCATATGCCTCACTATGATTAGGGCTATTAGGGATAATATTAAAACTCTTGTATGTAAGACTCCAATCATGATATAAAAAATAAAAGAAAGGATACAACATGATGAGGACATAGAAAATTGTAGAGATCCACAGGCCAAGGGAAAAGTCTAAAATACTCACGGTAGCTCCACAAATGTAGGAGAAATCTATAGGATCAAGTGTACCTCCTCCTAAGAAATTAAAAATTGTGCAACAAATAATTGCAGACTCTATTGACATCCCTATTGGGAAAATGTTTCTCAACCTTGCAATTATATACAGTTTATTGTTGATAGGTGGTGACTGATAATGCAAATACTATACACTTGTAGCAAGACGTGGGGTTCGAGGCATTTCCCAAAAAATGATTTTCACTGACACATCAAGTTTTTTTCCTATTAACACGTCAATGTTTTTTCCCATTGACACATCAAGGCTTTTTCTTGTTGACTCGTCAAAGAGTTTTTGATAACACATCAAATGAAAAATGACCTTGTAAACCCTTTTTCTAGAAGGTTCCAAAAATCTTGTTATAAGTGGGTGGGATGTATGTAGACAATGAGTATTTTATGAGAGTCTGATAGCAGTTGGGTTGTCTCTTGATCTCTAGTGGTGATACTCCTATGAGAAGCTTGCTCTGCAAGTATATTATAATCTTTTTGGGTATGTGCAGGATCATCATGGAAAAAACAAGCCCTTAAGTGGCAAAAAAATCAGAAAAATCAGAGTTAGGCAACTTGACATAAAAATTTGAATAAGTTATCTACATTATTTCAAAAATATGTAAAAATAGAGATTGTAGAAAATTGAATGTAGTTTTGAAATTACTAGGTTTATTTTCAAAAAAATAAAATCTATTTGGTAAAAATTTGAAATTTCAATACAATAGTACTAAAATTTTAGGGAAAAAATAAGAAGTAGGTGTTTTTCTGACCACCCTAACCACATTAAAATGATAATATTTTTTTATAATATCTTAGATATAAGTAGAGGACTCATGTCTCGATGTGATGCTTATTTTTTTGTTATTTTTTTCCAAGTAAATAATTAATTATAATTTTTTTATGACAACTTTTAAAAAATATAAAGACTCATATGTCTGACCACCTTAACTTGGTTAAAACTTCATGAAATTCATTTTTTTTTTTAATCTTATAGTATGTGAAGCATATAATGTGATTCCTATTTTGGATTCAAAAAATAAGATACCATTTGAAAGCTATAGATGTTTTTCAATCAGCCTAAAAATCAGGACTTTAGTCGTAATTCAATAGAAAATGAATAATAATTATTTATTAAATTCAAAGTAAAGCATAATTTATATTGGTTGAAAGTTGAGAATTTCCTTTAAAAACCTTTTTCATTTCATCAATTTTGGGTAAAAAAAAAGTCGTCAGGCACATACCCATAATATTGCCACTTTTTGGCCCATCATGATCCTGCACATGCCCTTTCATTTCTAAATAATATATTGGGTGGATTTTAGAGTGTGGGGTTTTTCTCCTGAAAGGGTTTTCCCCACATAAATCATTGTTTTGTGGTATGCATGATATATTTTTTTAATTTTTTGTAACTATTAAATAGATCTGTAAAGTTTTTCAGTTTTCCCCTCTCAAGGTTAGTTTATGAAGTTGTTTCACCACCTTAATTTCCTTAAAAGTGGTACCAGAGCCTGATCACCTTTGGTTTCAGTTATGGGTTGTTAGATTTGTTGAGGGAATGTGCAAGATCATCATGGAAAAATAAGGCCCTTAAGTGGCGATGAAAATTAAAAAAATCATAGTTAGGCAAATTGACATTAACGAGGAATGCTTAATTGACCTAGGTGCATCTTTCCATATAACCTTTAATTGAGTTTGGTTTTATGAATATGAAGAATTTTATGGAGGTTAGGTGTACTTGGGTTATGATTCTCATTTAGATATTGTTGGCCATGGTAAATTTAAAATTAGGTTTCCTGATGGTAGAATAAGAAATATTAATGGTGTGTTGCATATCCTTTGCTTAGCATGAAATTTGTTATCTATGAGAAAACTAATAGATGTGAGTGTGTAGGTAGTTTTTTCTGATTCAGGATTCAAGATGGTTAGAGTTGCTATGTTGATTGTTAGAGTTGTCATATATGTGACATTTTATAAGCTTGATGCATGCATTGTTGAGTGCAATAGTACTTTTGTGAAAAGAAAGTCAGTAAAAGAAGTGAGGGTTTCACCTTCAACAAATGGCCATGGCTTTTGGGTACCCAAGGATGATATTTGTTCTAAGACAAAGTTACCTACAAAGAAAAATATGTTATGGCACTAGAGACTTGGCCACATTGGAGAAAAGGGTCTAAGGACCTTGAAAAATAAAAGCCTTGTTGAAGGTTTGTCTGATTGTAATCTTGAATTTGATTTCTTTGAGCTTTGTATTTTTGGAAAACAGAACCACCTTCAATTTTACTCGAGTTCTCATAAATCTTATGGTTTATTAGATCTTATTCATTATGATGTATTTGGTCATGTAGATGCTCATTCAATTGGTAAATCCACATATTATGTTTCATTTATCGATGATTATAGTAGAAGGACATGGGTATACTTTTTAAAGAGTAAATCTGAAATTTTCAGTCAATTTAAAGAATTTAAAGCAATGGTCAAGTTGTAAACTAGAAAGAAAATAAAATATGTAAGGACTGATAATGGCGGTGAAATTTTCTCTAATTATTTTGATTGATTTTGTAAAGATTGCACGGTATTCATATATACAGAGGAAAACTTTGTATTCTCCATAGTAGAATGGAGTTGCAGAAAGAATGAACATAACACTAATGGAGAAGGCTAGGAGTATGTTGAGTGGTGTTGGTCTAGAATAAAGGTTTTGGGCTGAAGTTGCTTCCACTACTTGTTACCTGGTTATTAGGTCACCTACATCAGCTCCGTTTCGGCTAAAAGAACAATTCTATGTCACACTTTATAAAGGAAATGACCAACAATGACCAAAATTTTAAACTTGAATCACTTAGAAAAAGTGGCATATATGTTTTGAATTTTGAAATGATGTAAACTAGTAAAATATGTAGTTTTTAGTATATTTTATGTTTGTATTTCTTAAAAAAAAATAAAAATATTTTAAAGTAGTTTTTAATAAATTAACACTATAATTTAGTTGTTGATAAAATGTTGAAAAATGAAGTTGCATGAGATGTCAAACTTTTTATACTATTTTTTTGTTTTTTTCAATTTTTTTGTTTGTATTTATAACTTGAAACTTTAGTGCATGGATATATTTTTTCCAATTTTGATAAATATATGTTTTTAAATAAATATTAAAATGTGTGTGAATCTAAAAATAGTTGTTTCCATTGGACATCAACTTTCATATTAAATATTTATCTAAAATGGAAAAAAAATATACCATCTTCAAATAGATTCTATTGTCTAGTGCATCATATTTTTTTATTTTTTTTAATAAGTTTGAGAATTTTTCCTTGGCATGGTAATCCATCTAATATTTTGTGCTAATAACCAACTTTTAGTAAAATTAAATATATCTATATATATATAAAAATAAAATTAAACTATTAAAATAAATATTTTTTTGAAAACTACACTTATGGATCGACAAAAAGGTATTTTTATATTTTTTGAAAAAAAATATGATTTACATTAGTAGGAATTATTGAAACTTCAAGATTTTCAAATAATTTTGTTTTTTCGGTAAATTAGAATCAAAGTGGTGCTACATATATTTTAGCCAACAATTTTAGTTGAAAAAAGTTATGGAAGTATCGAACTTAGCTAGAATGAATCTTACTAGATCATATGTTTGACCAAAATTGATTTTTAGTAAAAAAAACTTCAATTCGGTTGTGTTGATAAGTTGGTTGAATGTGCAACACATATTTATGCTTTTACTAGTTGATAAGACACCTACAGAGGCATGACTGGGCCACAAGCCTTCATTAATACAACTTAGAGTTTTTGGTTGAGAGGCATATGCACATGTGCCAAAGGAGAAGCTAACAAAGTTGGAGAACAAGGCTATGAAATGTATCTTCATCGAATATAGTTATGGTGTTAAAGGATACAAGCTTGGGATCCTATTATATAGAAGGTAAAACATAGTAGAAGTGTTATTTTAAGAGAAACTAATCCTTCTTCAATTACATTGTATCCAAAACAAAGTAACCAAGAAGATGTGACTCAATTTACTTATACACTCGAGAAACTTGAATCGAGGTCCATGGATTAAAAAGAAGTTAGACATTTTTTGGGCTGAAATTTGATACATATGTGTTGATTTTAGGATTTGAGCATTCTAAATCAGCTCATTGTGTTTATTATAAAATTGGTGGTGATAATTTCCTATTTATTGCATTATATGTTGATGATATGGTATTCATTGGTAAAGGGAAAGGTATGGTTTCAAAATTGAAATCTCAACTTGCTACTAAATTTGAAATGAAAGATCTTGGTGAAACTATACACATTCTTGTGATGGAAATTAGAAGAGATACTATGAACATAAAGCTATGGCTTGGCCTGATTAAGTATGCCAATTCAATTTTACAGAAGTTTGATATGAAGTATTGTAGGCCATTGTGTGTTCTTGTTTCAGTTGGAACAAAGTTATCTATCTCAAATAGTCCAACACCTTAATCAAAGACATAAGACATGAGCAGAGTGCCTTACCAAAGTGTAGTTGAAAGTTTGATGTATGCTATGGTTGGTACTAGACTAGACATTTCCCAAGTAGTGGGAGTTATTCCCAAATATATGCCTAATCCTTGTAGAGTTCATTGGGATACAATTACAAGAGTCTTTAGATATTTATGTGGTACCTCAAATTATTCCTTACATTATCACAGTAATATGACTGACGATGAGATTTCCCTTTTTATTCATGGTTACGTAGATTGAGACTGGGCAGGTAATTAGAGAAGAAAATGTAAATCAAATTATCCCATCACCTAAAAGAGTGCATATTTTGGATATACCTCAAGATAAAATGATCATTAATGTTAGAGGTAGACATAATAAGACAAATAATATTAGAGCCTTCGCAAACACTCAATTGATGTATGATGATCAATTCATCATATCTATATAATTCAAGGATTATTTGATAGTATTGAAAAGAGATTAATTCTAAAGAAAGTTTAATAAGGCCATATGAGAGGAAAGAACATCCTAGATGGAAGGAATAACTAAACAAATTATGCAAGAGGTAGATTTCATAATTTCAAACATTAATCTAGATGAGGGAAGAAAGATAGCATAGGATAGTATTTTCCTCTTTCTCCTTAAATTGTATATTCCTTCAAAAATAAAATTGGATACTATTTGAAAGAATGATGAGAAAGCCTTCCTTACAGAGGAACAAGCAAAATAAGCTTCTTGTGGTTCTAGTTTAAGCTTAAGGTATGAAATTCTAGTCATTTGATCCATGGCTCCAACAATCAAAAAGCCACATGTAGCAGGGAACATAAGAGACTTGACTAAGAACATGATTATCAAAAGATTTTGTTGACACCTCTGCTCTTAAATATTCTTCCCTTGCTATAAATAGTTCTCTGTTGAGTAAGGCTAACACTAAGAATTTTCAAGCTAACTATAACAAATTTAACCTATAACTTCTAACGTTAATTCAAGAATATAATAATATACAATAAATAATTCCTTCACCTGACGTTGTTGATACTAATATTGTCACCGCTATATCAAGCTCATGATATGTATAGATTTAGGACAAGGATATTATCTCCTAAAAAATTAAGTAGTTGGATGAGCAACTAAAAGAAGTAATAATGATTATAAATAAGAGGCCGATTGACATGGTATATGACACTATTGGTCATAGGCTATCCAATGTTTTTAATAAAATTTATGACACTTGGGAGGGGTACACAAATTTTAAAAATGCATATACCAAATAATTATAGCATCAGGATAAATTGAAATATATTTTAAGAAAGTCGACTCATAGGGCTCTATCAATTCAATAGGTCTATAAATGCTCCAAATTAGACCCAAATTTCCTAGAAAGGCTTGTGGGTATGGATGAGGTTGCTAATCTACTAGGAAAAATTGCATCATACTAATAAAATATAGAATACAAACTCTAGTGTAAATTGAAAAGGTTGGAAAACATTGATACGTGGATTATGCAAAAAAAATGGTTGAAAATCAAATAATTAATCCACTCAGCTAGTGGAAATGTGAATTTGGCACAGTCATCCCTTTTTATATTCATTCATTTATGCAAGTGAAGAACCTAATTCATCATTCCTAAATAACATAATAGATTAACTTATAGGATTGGAATTTAGCTTTTATAGTTTTAATAAGGATTTCAAAGAAATTTTAGATACTAGATATAATGCACACTTATATATAATATTTCTAAATTGCTAGCATTTGAATGGCCATTAAAGAGAATTCTAGATTTTTAATTGGAAAAATATAATGAATATTAATTTGATTTTCATTTGAATCATTCGTAAAGTTACAATGACAAAATCCTATTCATATATATGATGAGGCATGTGACATTTTTGGCCTTCATAATATTTTGGAGAAGTTCTTAGCATTCGATTCCAACTTTATTGCTTCCATGGTACTTGTAGTTTATGTTTTGATCTTCTGATGACTTCAACATCTTCTCAAGTGAGTTAAATAGGGAATTTATTCTTCTAACAATTTTTGTTCCCATCCTATTGTAATAGAATTTTAAGTTTCAAATGAAATATGAGACATATGAATCATGTGACTAGTTCATGAGATTGAATGTTCACCTTTTTTATTTAAGGGGACTTGTTTCTCATTAAAGGGTTCTTAATAAGTTTGTGATAGGCTTTGTACAAATATATCAAGTGTAGGTTTTAGTGTCAGAGAAGAATAGTCTATAAAGTGTTATTCTATGAACTGCCAATGTCCATTTTCAATTGAAATATTTGTAAATTATACAAACATTCAAAATTAAATTGTCTTCAAATTATAATACAATTCACTCTTATGAATAATATTATAAAGTATTGTTGAAAATTTTCAAACACTTATGTGCCAAGTATCTTATAAATTATTTTATGTTCAAGGAATGGAGTAAATAATATTTATAATAAACAAGGGGTGTTGTGTTTCACAGGGATTTCTAAGTAGAATTCCATTTGATTATTATTCATAGGATATTTTATTGCAATCCAATAAAATATTACTTGTTGAAATATATTTGAATTGATGTGATGAGAATATGTGTACGTCTAATTGACTTTGCAGTAAAGAATATGAACTTACATTGAGAAATTAATTTCATTTGATGTTCAAAACACATTTTAATATGACAAATATTAAGAAGTAGAAAACTTATTATTAGTGAACCTCCACAAGTAGCGGAGTTGGCTTGGACCATGGGTTTTCTCCCCACTGGTTTTGGGTTCGACTTTGAGGCCTGAGCTTACCTGATGCATATGATTTGTATGCTATTTTTGCATCCCCATGGGACTAGTTTCACTTCAGCTCGCCCCATAAAGGGAATGCACTAGGTTGAGTCGTGGGGACACCCCTCATTTTCCAAAAAAAAATATTATAAATCATCTTGTATTGTCATGCTTGGAGATAAAGATATACAAGGAATTTAGCCATTTTCAATGTATTATTCTACAAATACTTGTCATATCATATTAGAATTAATCCACTAAGGAAATATCTTATTAAAACGATTTATCATTTGGTGATATTGTTAATAGAGATACCTGTGGACATCAAAATCTGCAAATGGTTAGCACGATTCCAATATCCTCATAGAATAATACAACATTCTTCAAAATAAATGACAAAACTAATTTAAGCATGCAAAGAAGACATGAATTATACCTATTCT
Organism: Sequoiadendron giganteum; assembly: GCA_007115665.2. Taxonomy (NCBI): domain Eukaryota; kingdom Viridiplantae; phylum Streptophyta; class Pinopsida; order Cupressales; family Cupressaceae; genus Sequoiadendron; species Sequoiadendron giganteum. Next base: position 525,097,197 of record CM021107.1, read on the forward strand.
ATGGTGGATTGGTGCTCTTTGAATGTGTGAAAGAGCCCTTTCCCAACCCTTTTCCAAGCTAAATGAGATAGATAATGAGATGCTGTGAGCTCAAGTTGCCTATAGTGTAGATGCTTTCAAATGTGGATGATGAAGAGCAAGATTGATTCTCAAATGAAGAGAGTAACCTTGTATCAAGATGTGTTGTTAAATTGTGTTGTTGTGCCTTGATTTTATAGATTCAAGGGTAGGAGATTGAGACATTTTGAATGAATGTGGGATCATTCAAAAAGCCAATGACAAGATGACACTTGTCAAGGTGTGAGAGGGTGAGGAATGTGCAAGTCTTGGCCAATGTGCCCATTCAAATTTGAAAATGGCCATAAATGCATGTGGTTGAAGGTTTTTGGGGGGAATTGTCTTTGTCCAAAAAGTCAAAGATGAGAGTTAATGAGGGAAAATATGGGTTTTAATAAATCAAATAAAGTGATTTATTGGTGCAAGTGGATGAATCTAGAAGATTCATGTAGTTAGGATTAAACTAATCATGATTTGATTAATCTAATAGATGATTTAAGTGATATGACATTTGATTTTAAATTTTTGTATTTCTTTTAAAATCAAATGAGAGGAAATGAGCATTGATCATTTAATTTAATATTGGTGATTAAATTAATAGACCTTAGGAGATTTATGATTTAATTAAATAAAACTTGATTTATTTAATCAAAAGGAGAACATTGATGATGATGTCAAATTTGCATGTCTACAATACCCACGTAGGTCTTTAGAGCTTGAAGTGTAGAAGGATTTTAGATCTTTTTTCATTTTTCAACATCTTATTTTCCTTGATTATTAGATATGGGTATTATTTTGACTATTTAATCAATTAGTTGGGAATACAATAAAAAAGTTCATATTGTAGGAGGTATAGATGGCTTACCATATTTTTTGACTTATGTGCATATATGTGTAAAAATGAATAAACAAGACAAACTAATTCAACCCATTTATTTATACCTTTATGAAAAACATAAAAATTGACAAAAAAATGATGAAAACATATAATATTCTCACTAATACTGAATCTTGATATAACATGTCATGGTGTTTGTTCTCTAGTATTGTTGATGATGATATATGAATGCTCTTAATAATAGCATAACATCATGTTTCAAAGAATAAGTATGACAATGGCTTGGGTGGAGGCCAATTTATAGATTTTTGGATAAGATATTTGATGGTTTAGATTGATCTAAGGGATTATGGGCTCGTATTTAGTGAGAGGATTTCGATGGTGAGGAGAGGATAAGTGTCTCCATGTTGTTGGTACAAATGGATGGGCAGAATTTTCAAGAGAAACCACTGGTTGAGGATTCCCTTAGGAGAGCTGGGTAGATAGGATTAAAAGGGTACCGTGAGGTACCTTGGGGGTATGGGAATATATTTGATCCATGTAAAGTGGACCAAGACCCATGCCTGTGTCACTTTTGGAGGTCTTGAAAGGTTTGAATTTGTTGATCAAGGTTTAGGAATATGCATGTGCAGAGTAATTAGTTATAGCTAACTTTATGAAAAGAGGATAAAATAGAGAATTAAATAAATAATATTTTTTTCAATTTTTGGTATGAGAATGAGAGACCTAGATAAATAAATATTTGGATTATAATCTATCTAATATTACACTATACAAGAGGGATGATAAATTATTAGTGTTAGGAATAGGATATTCTAAACAATAAGGAATACTAATTTATTTTTTTAATATTGTGATACAAATTAGATAATTAATTGAATAAATGGAGATTTTTTTAATCAATTATAGACAAAATGATCAGCTAATTCCCTAATTATAGCTTAAATAATGATGAGCCAAGAGTAGTTGTCTACAATTTGCTTACAATTTCTTTCTATTAGAAGGTAAGAAAATAGAAGGAAATATTTGAGCATAATTAGATCCTTTTATTCTTTAACAATTTACACCTATACGTGATATTGATATATTCATAATATAATTTATTGAAATGCTAAGTGGTGTATGCATCCCTTTACCATTAATTTTTACATAGAATTATCTTTACATCACTCAATAGTTGCAAAATATTATACACATTTTTGCTCATTTTTTTCATTTTGTAGGTTTCAAGAGGATGTTGAAAATGAAAATGAAAAATAAACATTAAATGCCCAAGTTGTAAGGTGTCGTTTCAATTATTTTCTTGCAATATATGTTGACAATTATTCTAAGCTAATGAGATATTTACTAGGAAATTTTTTAAAATTATATAACCATTATGCCTTGCATACACACCATTTTTTTTGTTTAATTTTGTACCCTTGTGTTTTCTTTTTAAATTTGTACCCTTTTTTTAAAAAGTTTTGGGTGGTTGGTTAGGAACCTCCTCTCTTTCCAGGTCTTTTTCTTAGGTATTTGTACCCTTAACATCAATTATGTTTCTTTTATAGTCTCTAGAACCTTTTGGGTCATTTGAAGTCATGTGCCCCATATGGAACTTGGAACTTACTTCAACTTCCATATTTCTCCTACAACCAGACTACTACTCCTCTTTGTGTTTATTTGTGGTCATTTCCAACTAGACCTCAAGTCTTTCTTAGAACTTAGAAATTAATTCCAAGTTCCTCCAATTTATCCATTATTGTCACTCACACACTCCTACGGTTTCCAACTAATCCTTGGTACTTTCTTGGAAACTTGAACTTGTTTTTCAACTTCCAAGTTCCTCCTATGTCTTGATTCCTTTGCTATCTGACTCCTACTTTTGTTATAAATTATAACTAGACCTCAAGATTTGGGAAAAACATGGAACCTAGTTCTAAGTTTTAATTTCTTCCAATGAAATAACTCCTAAAATTTTCTCCACCTAATTTCCCTCCTACATATTTATAGAACATACATAGAACATTCTCATGGGTTTATAACACATTTGACCTCCATTTTATATTACCACCCTTTGTTTTCTCTTCCTCTCTTTCTTTTGACAATCTTAATTTTCCTCCTTATAATAATTTGTTGCATAAACTCCTTGGATATGTTGGATTAGCATGTTCAAATCTACTTTAGCTACAAAATTCTACATCTTTTAATTGAGTGTGTATTGTAATGTTGGTTTCTTGATCTTTTCCTTCCAGATCTCAACTTAAATTTTTCATTTTGTTTTTTGTTTTTCATTCTTCATTATGTGTTTGGTGCATGTTTCCCTATAAAATTTCATCTTTTTACAAACCCTAATATCCATTTTGTGCCCTAGTAATTTCATAGTTTACGTTATTACCCGATCCTTACTCTTGACCTTCCATATTTTCCTCTTCCACTAGGTCACAAACTCAGGATGGAACTAATAAATTGGAACTAAGGTTCTAGGTCAAAGGTTCCATCCTAATTTTGTATCTTGGAGTAATAAATCAAATCCATAAACACTAGGTTGTGGGATTTAGGTGGATCTCAAAACATGAAATCTTTATTTGAAGTCCTTGTTTTCATCTAGAGCTCACCTCCCATGTATTCTTCTTCATCTCACAATAAATGTTCCTCCTTTTTATTTCTCCATTTTCAACCATGTTGTAGAATTTCATTCAAACCTAGAGCTTAGTCCTAAGTTCTTAGTTCTATTAATCTACAAAATTAAGAAAAAGGGGTTTTTGTTTTATTGTGCTAGTGTACAACATAACCTACATAGTTTGATCTAAAATTCCATACTCAACTGGGGCCACCCTTTGAAGTAACAATTCTATAAATCCATTGGTCATTGTCCATCAATTGGTACCTACAAAATCCCAACGATCTTCCTAATTACTTATAGTTCCCCTAGCCACCAGTGGCAGCCACTTCCTAGCTACCCTACCATAGTCCAATAGACCTAAGAATTTTTTATGGCTATAAATATTTTGATTACTCTCATAATTTTGGTGAATATTGTTTGATAGGTAATATTCCCTTTCATGTTAGCACATTCTCAACAATATTCTATACTATTAGTGGATATATTAGTACACAAAAAAAATCTAGTTGAGTAGCCATTTTGAAACAAGGAGGGAATATTCCTACACCTAGAGAATATTTTTGTTGACATCATCAAGAGATGAGAATGACAATATCCATATGGAACACCACATAAAGCCACCTCCAAGCCCTAATTTTCCATAAAATAGCTATTTTTTTCTTTTTGGCTATATCTTGGGCATACGATGTCAAAATTAGGTAGACAAGATATTGGAAAAACTTGGTTTTACATAGTTTCTATTGGTATAGGTCTCATCATTATTTATTTTTTCTAGTACAAATTATCCTTTGTTGAGGTTAGACAATCAGTTTTGGCTATTAAGTTCAAAAAATTTCACCTAGATCTTTAATTTTTGTGATTCTTATGGTGTTGAAAAGGTATTTCAAATCTCTTTAGACTTATTTATACACTTTTTATATAATACACTTTATGTAATTTATTTTTTATTTTTTATGATTTCATATTCTTTTCAATTACTTGGACATCTTAACACGTGGAATGGCCTATTTGCACAAGATGAATTCATTTGATCTACTATAAATGTATTGATGTCATTGGTCTCTATATATTTATTTGAAGAGGTATATAAGTTTTCTTATTGATCCTTCTATTTTCATCCTGTAAAAGGATAATTATGAGTCTTAGCAAAAAGTACATCCTCAGAAATCTCATGTGGCTTGATGTTTTTCCTTATCTATATGGATTCATACTTGAACCATACCCATTAGGTATTAGATTATCTTGGGTCAACATCATTGACCATGTTGATTACTTGGATTTGATGGCAAATCTATAGATGGTAAATATGTAGTAAAATAATGAATATTGAATGCTATGTGTTAGAAATTGATGGTGAGTAAGAAGGATTTGAAAGAAATCATACGGGTAGCTGGATAATTAGATTTAAGATAGGAATTAGAAGTTAGTTATAATATCATTTGGTTTTTCCATTTCTATTTTAGTGGACTTGTTTTATGAATAGTTGACACAAAAATTATGTACATATATTATAAAATTATTTATTTGATATTGAAGAAAATTATGTTATTGGATTTTCTATCTTTTCTTAGATTCAATTATGTATTTTAGTATCCTTTACACATATTTTGATGATTACTTGGATTTGATGCCGAGGTTTCTTTTATTGGAATGCAACTATTGAATGGTTTATGGTTAAATTAATCAAGGGGTTACCCATTATATATATGTGAGAAGGGTTTTATTAAGTAAATTTCAGTTATTGATTGGTCTTGCATGAATAATTGTATTATAGTGTTTGTCAAAGTTATGCATTGACTACTTGCTACATATAGAAATACTAATGGATATGTAAATTGGAATTGAATAAAATAAATTAGTCATGTGAAAAGGAGAAATGTGAGGGGCCTCTTAAATAGCAAGCTTCTTTTAAAAACAATCTCTTAACCCCAACTTTTATAGTTTTTTAAGAAAAAATAATAGAGTACATTTAGGCATAGGAGATCCATGGGAAGTAAATGTCATGGATTTTATGAGAATATGAAATGGAATGTCTACTTATGAATATAAAAAGGATTCAATTTAACATGAATCAACTTAAATTTGTGAATTTAGGTTATAATTATAGCAAGGTTGATTATGTAAGTTCCTTGTGAGTCGACAAATTGTCATTTACTTGAGCAACTCATGGTACTATCATTGTGAATTGAGAAAGAGTTTGCTGGTTGTAGGTTCACTTTATTAACATGTCAAAAAAACATATTAATAGATTTTTTTTGTCAAACCTTCCATTATAAATTTCTAGTTAAGAACTCCATTCTAAAAATAATTAATTTTACATTTAAAATATCAGCTTGTTAACATTATTTCACAATTTTATTCAATTTGTTATTTCAAATCATACTATTTAACTTACAATTTATTTTGATTAAACATTTTCTCAATATTATTTTTATTATTTCCAAAAATAAATTATTAAAACATTCCCTATTTGAAAGGAATATTCTTTGATGCTAAATTTTAATTAATAAAAGATCATACTATGAATCAAAATGTTTAATTTCTATCTAAAATACAAAGCCAGCCACAAACAGTAACAGAGAAATAAAAACCATATACTATAAACTACATAACTTCTTTATTTATAAGATCAGACATATACTCCTGATCTCCACACTTAAAAGTTACAGACTAAGTATATATCAAGATAGCACACTTATAGCATATATATATCTGTATACTTCACATATCAGGTGCAGACTGGAGAGATTTTCCAGAGCTGACTTTTCTTGTCATTCGGCTTGTTCTTCACAACTTTAGTGCTCTCACTTTGGTCTACATCCAAATTGAGCATAATCATATTAATGTTACGTGGCGTAGATATGTGTTTAAACTCATCATGTTCATTGATTGCACCTTCACTCTAGAGCATATGCCCGTCATGAGCTATAAATGACTCATGTTCATTATACTCCTCCAAATAAACCTGCTGGCAAACAACCACATTTAAAACCTTAATTGTATGGACTGTAAAAAAACTCATATTAACCTGTCACTTTCAAGGTTAAAAGAAAACAAACTTAGAAAACTAATAAAAATCTTCTAAACTCAGAAATGTACCAGTAAATCAAAATCTATAAGGTCGATTCAAAGTACAATAACTGTACTCTCTAAAAGGCAATTTCTCAAAAGAAAAAAATAAATTATATATACCTCCTCTGTAATGCCCCGTCAAGTAACCCTAAAGAAAGTTGCAATTAATGTTTTAAGCGAACCAATTTTTTTTTTATAAAGTGCATTTAACACACACATTCACTTACTAATTAACAACAACCTCTAAGGCTACAAGGTTAGGATTACTTAAACCCACACATACATATTACATAAACCATAACATTATAAACTTATGAAATAAACATCATACATCATAAGAATACCACTTAACAAAATAAGATAATGAACCAAAGTATAAACTCATAATCATTATCTTAATCCAGTAGTTACATCACTCATTCCCAGAATGAGGCAATAGTACTCAAGGTTACAATTACAAAATTCCACCTCATAAGAAAAGAGGGATAAAATAACTTATACAAGTTAAAATATTACAATACAAGTAATTACAACAAGAGTCGCGAGCTGTCCATCTAGATATCTCGCCACCAAGTACTAAAGATAGATGGGGACGCAACGGTTTTGGTGCATGTTCCACCCAACCAATGTGGTACCCGAAGGCCCACCCCCCATGCTAGGAGATAGTAACAAGGTAGCATGGACTAAGATCTACAACCACTAACCAAAGGCAGACTCATACTGACTCATACTGACATGATCAAATGAATGCCATAATAAGTACAAATCCAGTTCAATTCAAATACAACACAAGTACAAATCTAGTACAACTCAAACATCACTGACATAGGTCACATTGCTTCCAAACATCATAATAAATCAAGTATGTTCAGAGAACCATACACATAAAACAATTAATAATAGTTGTCATAGATAGAGTGTCATCGCAAGGTTTGTCATGAGATCTCCTCTGGGCATTCTTCATAGGCTCCAGCACAAGTAATCCTGGTGGCCTCAACCGAATCTCGACACTCATACTCACTCATGCGGAATCAGTTATCTCTCGTACGGATAAGATAGTTGATCTTGCCATTCCAAGCCTTCCCACTCATCCCAAGTCTAAACAGGCCCTTGTCTCTATGAGTGAGGTAAAATTATCTTGATTAGTGAGAAGTTAGTCCTAATCTTCTAAGTACATTACTTTAATTATTACTTGTTTAAATCACTCCTAAAGGTTATCCAGTTTACCTCTTTGGGCTCTGGCGCCTAACAGAAGCCACTCTTCTAATCGACAACACACTCACAACCAATCACCAAGGGAAACACAAGTGCATACAAACTAGGCATTATAACCACTCCAACACAAGGAGGATACAAATAATAGAAACTCACTCCAAACATCTTAGAGGCAACAATCACATAGTCCACTCCTTTCAAGTAGACACGGATCCCATAATCAGCTCCTAAACCAAGGAGGTGCAAACATCCCCATTCATGAAAAACTGGGTAAAACTTAAAAGATGCCATGCACTACCCAAGGGAAAACAACTAGATGGCATAAAGATTCAACAACCCTTATCCTCTAAGTTCTTCTGGAAGGCTTATAATTTAGGACTAACACTAAATCCCAAAACCAACAATGCAACTTGACGACATAGCAACAAAAATATTCAAGTTATCAATCAAATCTAATATTTGGATTTCCTAAATCCATACTCATTCAATAGGTAGTGTAGAAAATTCAAAGTCATGATAACTAGATCATCTAAAATAATCATAACCCCTATTTCCCTTTTCATTATTGAAAATCTAAAACAATTAAACTTACTTCCCTTTACTGAATACAGAGAATTAAATCCTTTAAGATAATCATGAGGAAGATACTACTTTTGGATTTACTAAATCCACATCTCTTTCATAATCCAATCACAATAATTCAATTAATCTAAATAGAAATTAATTAAATAACATAATTGATTGCCTCATCAATAAAACAACTTCTTAATTTACTTTTAAATTGACACAAATCCATGCAAGTAAACTTTTTCCATTTCCTAACCAAATCTTGCATCTCATTCAATTTTCTATTTAAAACATTCAATCACTTTAAGATAATAACATATTGTTTCTCTATCCATTTTCCATATGCACTAATCAATCCATTTTTAAATCTTTATTCAATAATATATTGCATTCTTTAAATCAAATATTTAACTCTTTCAATTAAACTTTAACAAGCCATTTTAAAATAACAATAATTTCCCATATGTTTATAATTTTAATTCCACTAATCTAATATACAAATTTTATTTAAAAATAATATAAATAAATATAATACTTTAATATTATAAATTATAATATAAAATATTATTAAATAATATTTTAATATTATAATAACAATACATAAAATATTAATATTTATAAATATCAATTTATTATTATTTTATTTTCAAAGCAGCCATGGGAAAATAATTTAACAGCAGTCTTATGTTTCAATCATAACTCAAAAAGTACGATCTGGGTATTTACAATTTTTGGATAGGAGTAAGAAAGTTTCAAGCAGCAAAAATCCTTTAAATTTCCTGAAAACCCAGTTTGTGAAAGTGAAGTTATAGGCGACGTAATCAGACCATTTTACCATAAAAATTATAACTATACTGCAGATTTTAAAATCCGATTTTTTAATAATAAACAGAAGGTTTCATTTTCTAAAAACATTCTAAATGCATTGTTCAATCTCTATGTTTGATTTCAATAACAAAAAAATCAATTTCCCCAAATAATTTAAATTCAACTAAAGTTTTCACAATTTTCACTTGAGAATTTTCACAAGCAAAGGCTGTAAATTTGTTTAATTCTTTTCTTCTAATATCAAATTTACTTTCTAAAACAGATTTAACAAACAAATCTTTAATCATTACTATTTTAAAGAAAACAATCAAGAACAATAAAACACAAAGAGGAAAACCTGGTACAAGAAGTTACAGGAAGAGATGAATTTCTGATGCAAGCCTCCTCCAAAGATTTCTTGAATTTTCCTCAATCCTCCAAAAAAATCCAATCCAAAATCCAACAAATGCAAACAATCTTTCCTTCAATCAATTATACAATCAAACTTTCTTCAAACCCTTGTGCAAATTTTCCAAAATTTCTTCCCTGTTGTAAAAATGTATTTTTCTAAAAACTTTCTGCCCTAAAATTAAAACATATATTCTTATAAATCAAAAATACCTAATACAACCCTAATTCACATTACATGCAAATTAGATATTTCAATTTCAATATTTACAACCCTAATTCACATTACATGCAAATTAGACATTTCAATTTCAATTTCACTTTCAATTTCAAATTTCAATTTTAATTTCAATTTCACTTTTCAAAAATCCACTTTCAATTTAAAATGCAATTTCAAATAATAAATTAATTTCCAAAGTTGCAACTAATTTCTCAAATAAACATTTAATTACAATTTCTAATTTAATTCGCACACGTCTAAATTAAATTCTAAAATTAATTTTAATTCTTTTATTTCCTTTCATTCTCTTGCATCACGTTTAATTAATTAATTTAATTATTTAATAACTAAATTCAACCCCCTTGGATTAAATTTAATTAATTAAATAATTTAAATATAATTAATTAATTTAAATATAAAATTTTATCCACATTGCATTATTTAAATTAAATAACCATCAACATGATTTAAATGCAATTATTCTAGATATCTATTTCCAAATCAATAATCCTTCAGAATTAAATAACGTCAAAGCAAGACAGACAGACAATGACTCGACACACACAACTGATGACACACTAAGGCTAGGGCGTAGACTTGACACATGTTATCTAGCTACTATCTCCCATTCAACTTAACCGTTGGATCGACACGCTCAAACCTGTGAAACCAGGTGGAGTCGATGTCATGTACTTGCAATCCTGCAACCAAGTAAACAACATCATATAATATATCCAGCATATAATACACACTGTGAAAAAGGAATTACGGATTCGTAGGGCGCTCACAAGTGAGTGATGCGAACTCATCCTCTTCACCAATACACTCATCAAAACTGACACTTCCATCATAATTCCAATAATCTCATAATAACATCTCATGTTAACTCTACAACATCATTAATCTATAATGCATATGAAACAATAATCAGATAACTACATCCCATAATAATAGTTGTCGTTCAATAGTAACGATCAAAACATCATAACAAAATGTATCCAGTATCAAAGTAATTGCAACCAAACATAGCATAAAGCAACTTGAACAAGAATCAAAATGGAGGGGTATTACATCCTCACCTGTACCGCGACGAGCAAGGGCCTTGTCCTTGTCATTGCCCTTGCCCTTCTTCACGAGGAGAAAGATTTGAACTGAGTCAACTTCATCCTCAACTTTCTCCCATTGCTTTACATACAAACACAGTCAAAGTAAAACTTTTAAATACATATCAACTTATACACATAAATTCCAATAAAACATTATTGTGGTATTGACAATGTATATATACCTCAAATGACTCAACAAGCTTTACACTACGATCTTTGGTACCCAGAAACAGATTACCATGCCATTGGACCGCCACATTCTGCATCTGTGGCTGGCGAGGGGGAGGGGGAGGAGGACGTAGCTTCTGTTGCTGGCAGGATGCCATAGTAACTTATAGTTTAGAAAATAAGATGCCCAAAGCAATGAACAATACAAATGAGTGAGTGTGTTTTGTTTGTGGTTTGAGGTTTGGTGGTGTTTATATAGGGGCGAGACAAGGAATTTTAGTTCATAAAGGTGTTTTAGTGGAAGGGAATGGAATATAACTTTTAACTTTAGATTGGAATTAATTCTTTCAAGTGATAGAGAAAAGATCCAGATTATGAGGAAACAGTTAGTCGTACAGAAATAGATCATTTATTCCCTCATCTGTATTATCTCCTTTTCTTATGGATAGACTAGAAAAATTCTCTGAATTTTGGCTCATACCTTTACTTGTGTGGGAAAAGATTGAAGTAAATTCAACTTAATTTTAACCAAGTCCAATGTATTATTAGTCCCAGCCTATAGGGCGGAATTTATGTTTTTATATTAGAGCTTACTGAAAATCGTGCAAATTGAAATAGCTTCAGAATGTTTTGCAAAGATTAAAAAAATTCATGCAGGCTTAAAAAGATAAAGGCGTTCTGTAATGTTGTATTTATTAATTTTTCTTGACTGTGTTTTTTATTAAATATAATTGGATGTCTGTTTTTTGTTCAGAGGATTTTAAATTTTCACATGGTGTAACTTTACAATATCAAACAAATATTTTCAAAGTTTTATTATGGTTATTGTGAGTCAAAGATTAGATTATGCAAAAAATTTAAATTCAAATTTTAATGTTTTCATTTCAATTTACTAATAGATACTAATTTGTTCAAATGAAGTGGGGTATGGCATATTCTTAGGGTTCTGACTCCTTTAAAAATAAAAGCATACACAAGTAATGAAAGCTATTGACAAATTCCTCAGCAATAAAAGGGATGCAATAATAGTGTCAAATTATTCCTTGTAGAATTGGTTGTATACAATAATGCAAAAGCTCAAAGCATAATCATAGAGCTAGATTTTGTCACATATGATTGCACGTGACCTTGTGAATATGTATGCAATATGTAAAAAAACATATATTTGGTGTAGGTGAACTATTCAAAACAATACTTCAAAAAATATGGCCCTTGGGTTTTAGTAATTGCAACACTCATATTAACATTCATTTAACAATGAAAATTGAAATATTTCAAAGAATTGCTAATATTTAAGATTTTTATATGTTTTACTTCAAAAAAACATGTAGGACAAAAAAGTAAAGACACTCTAATATTTTTGTATTTATAAAAAAATTCTTTCTTTTTTTTCTTGAACTACGATTTGTCACTTATTTTTTTCTTGTGTCTTTTAATATTTTAGTTAGTTTAAAACAAAGAAAAAGTTTGACCAATAGCATGGCACAACTACAATATCAAACATGTATTTCTAAAATTTTATTGTGGTCTTTGGAAATAATTGTAAAAGTAAATTAATACATAATTTATTATTTCTATTTCTATCTATTAGCAAATGTAGATCGCATGGTACTAGCCAAATGAAGTGAGATTTGACATAAATGTATGGTTTCTGTAGACACCAAAAATTGGTTGCATGGTACGTGAAGTGGTACTTTGAAGATATCACCTTTCAATAAATACCATGCATTCAGAATAGGGCAGCATATGCTATGGAAATCATGGGTTCCTTCTCGGATATTCTTAGCAACATGCCCAAATTCGAGTTTTTGGTCAAACAGTTGTTGGTCCCTGCCTACGATGTTCCAGATTCTACAATGGTATGTACGATTGTTGATCCTACTTCCCTGTGGTACAAGGAAATATTTGACTACCTAAATGCCCAATTTCTTCCCTTAGACCTGTCAAACAACCAATGTAGAACCTTTATTAGTAGGTCTTCCAAATACACCATCATCAGAGATACCCTGTATAGACGTACCTTAGATAATACCTTCATGAGATGTCTCGATGCTGAAGAAGCACAAGCAACCTTGCGAGCGGTACACGAGGGTATATGTGGATCCTATTCTAGTGGTCCTACTTTAGCCCACAAGATTATGAGATTAGGTTATTATTGGCCTACAATGGAAAATGACTCATACATCTTTGTAAAGAAATGTCGACAGTGTCAGATACATAGAGATTTGATATACACGCCAACACAGGAGCTTCGTCCAATTACTTCACCATGGACTTTTTCCCAATGGGGACTTGACCTCATAGGTAAGATACACCCTCCATCATCCAATGGCCATAAGTTCATCATAACTACCACTGAATACTTCACCAAATGGATTGAATCTATTCCCATGACTTACATCACTAGCACACATATATCCAAGTTTATCCTTAACTACATAATTTTTTGGTATGGTGTGCCTCAATCCATTATCACAGACAATGGTCATCCATTTAAAAACCAAAAAGTCCGCCATCTCTATGAACAATTCCATATCCAACAAAAATTTTCCACTCCATATTACCCACAAGGTAATAGCCAAGCCAAGGCATCTAATAAAACCATTGTCAGAATCCTCAAGAAGACTGTGAATGACGTTGGTCGTGACTAGCACCTATAGCTTAATCCTGCCCTATGGGCTTATCGCACAAGCATTCGTACTCCTACCGGTGCCACTCCATACTCCCTAGTATTCAGATCTGAAGCAATCTTACCTATTGAGGTTGAAATTCCTTCCCTGAGCGTATCCTTGAAAGTTCATATTGCCGATGAAGAGTACCGTTTATCCAGATTACATAAGTTAGAATTTCTAGATGAACTAAGACAAAAGGCACTAGATCATTTGCAAGGATATCATAATCGTCTTCGTCACAACTATAATAGGAAAGTTCTAAATTGACACTTTGACATTGGTGACTTGGTCTTAATGGAGAACCCCAAGAATCAAGTTGAACGATAAAAACTAGGTAAGTTTTAACCTAATTAGTTAAGGCCCTATATAGTCACAAAAGCTTTTGGATCAGGAGCGTAATGACTTTCTACCCCTGAAGGAGAACCACCTTTTTCACCAATCAACAACCTTCATCTAAAGAGGTTCTATGTGTAGCTTCTGAGAACTATGTCTTAATCAAAAAAATAAAAATAAAAAATAAAGAAAAAACAAAAAAATGGTTACCTTGATGAAAACTGGGCAAACAAGCGTCTTTGTAACACCAAAAAAATAAATAAATTAGAAAATCAGTGAAATAGTAAAGAGAAATAATTCGTCCAATAGTGAAAACCACTTTGCTGGCGCTATGGATAAGTACCATGGTGAAAACCTGGCAAATAGGCACCATGTGTAGTCGACTTCATGCCTTCATCTACCATCATTCCAATCAGACTTTTGACCTTCACTCATAATAAATGGCTATCTTATCTATTGCTTGAAACGATTGACATCAAGTCCACTCCATATCCTCACTCCATCCTATATATCTTATTCCCAACTAGGGGTAAATCCTCGTTCTGTGTCATGTAGACCTTGTACATAGCAACCCAATGTTAGAAAATGTCCTAAAAAAATCCAAAAAACATCAAAAGAAAAACTCCAAAAAGACAAAAAAATCAAAAACATATCAAAAATCCCAAAATTAGAGTTGGAGTCAATCAAGTTAAGTCAATCGTAGACATAGTTGAACTACATTGTCTTTGCATGTACAACATAGGCAAGGCCATCAATTGATGTGCCCCTGAGGCATTAGGTCTATTTGTCTAGGTTTCTCACGTCTCACACACATTAAAATCATGACTCTTTGTACATGTCAAAGTCATTGGTCATTTCGAACTATGAGGTCTCTACATGTACAACGTAAGCAAGGCTAATCAATCTATAATCCCCCGAGACTGCACTAGGTCAGTCCAATAGGGTTTATCACATTCACTATCACACACGTTGCATATCAACAACTTAAGTACATATTTTTCAGTTAGTTATGTCAGGTAAAGTATGGTCGAACTACAAGGTCTCTACATGTACAACGTAGGCAAGGCTAATCAATCAATGAGCCCCCAAGGCCGCATTAGGTCAGTCCTTTTAGGTAAATCATCTCAAGTCATACACTATCAGCACACACACATTCATAAAAATCAAGGAATCAAAACAAGTCATGCATCAACAAGGAAAACATCTCAAAACTGTCATCAAGACAAAATCAAACACATTGTCAAAGTGATCAACTTATGTCTTAACCAAGATATGTCTTTCTTGTCAATGGACATTGTTAAATTTTCATAGCCTAATGTAGCTTGTCACATCAACATCATCAAGCTCAAACGTCTTATACAAAACATGTCTCTATGAAACCACACTTTTTCATGCCTTACACAAATAGTCACCAAGTGGAAACCAGATTCAACGTCTTATGCGGTATGTATCATCCCTCACATCAAGCTATGTCAAACATCAAACAATCCCACAAGATCAAGTTTTGGAAAATACTTTTATTGGCTTTATGACTTTATATCTTATTTTATCTTATCTTTCTATCAATTTGTGAATAATTCTGGTTACTAGCTTTCTCAAGGATGTCCCTTGAAGGATTTAGAGAAGCAAGGATGTCTCAGGACTCTTTTTCTTTGACTGTTGTCTGTCAACTATCTTTTTAACTTTGGATTTTGAGTCATGTTACTAGTTTCCTCAAGGATGTCCTATCAAGGATTTAGAGGAGCAATGATGTCTCGTGACCCGTCTTTTATTTGTTTGTTATCTATGGTTTGTCTAGACAAAATGACTGGGGTAATGTTGTCCTTAGTTTGAATTAAGACACTCCTTGTTTGTGACTATCTATTTTTCGCAGATGGATGACTTTGTACACTATGGTATATCTTACATCATGGTGCGTACTATCCATTTGTGTCAGTCCCATCCAATGATGATAAAATGCAAAGCTTAGTATATATATGGAAAAATATCAAAGATCATATGTCCTTTCAATCAACCTTTTTTGTTTCTTACTAAAATTTTGAAATCATCCATGCTAACGTTTCTCCTATCCAACATAATGATAGATTACTATGACACAACAAAAAAATTAGATAATCTGCATATGCACACATTCTATAAGCATTATATAGTACATCATATAGTTATAATTGCATTCAAAACAAGTAGGAACATTTAGACAACTTCATTGCATATCTAATAAAATCATGGAATAATAGGCATTCAATCATCATAAGGTACATAATAAGAATATTGCATGTACATATAACCATCACAGGTAAATAGCATTGTATATAACATTGCACCCCATTATTATAAAGTACATTACATCCATCATCAATAGAGTCATCATAACATCATAGATTGCATGAACTCATCATAATGTAGAAACAATCATCCATAACACATTAACATACATCATCTAGGAAACATAATCATAAAGAAAAAATGCATCATCATAAAATAGAACTGAAGATCATATAGAAGCCACCAGAAATCATATATATATCGCTCAAAATAATGTGTCACAGTACAATGTCATAATGTATCCATAAATTAAATCGAGGTCGTAGGCTCTCTGATCAAAATACAATGTCCACAAATATGAAAGTGTCAATGTGTCCCACTGCTGCTACTCCCATGTGGTGAAGGTGGAGGAAACTGCCTCAGAGGTACTCTCTGTGAGGTTGAAGACCCGTCATATGGACCTGTCCTTAATGGTCCTACCACACCCTCTATGCTATGTGTCTTAATTTGAATCTTGCTCTGTGATCTCTAGCTGTGAACCTCTGAAAATATAAGAGCTCATCTCTCAGCTGGAACCAGTGACTCATACAAATCTTTGTAATACAAATCCCTCTCCACTGCCCTAACTAACTCATGAGCAAATCCATCAAATGATTTCCCACTGTAGAGGTGTCTAACCTTTGTATACTGCTTCTTTTTCTCCGACCTCCGAGCTATGGCCTGATCTCTCTCCACGAGAGCAATGTATCTCTCCATCCGTAAGGCATCTCGCTCTGCAGTAACTAATCTCAGCCTCTCCTCCAATGAATCCCTATCACTTTCTCTAGGAGCCTCCTCATCCTCTCTCCCCTCTACTATCTGATCCTAAAGCTCTCTCTCCTACTCCTCCATGGGTATCTCCTCATCAACATCGTCCTTCCCATAACTTGCAAAAATACCAAGAGGATCAATGTCCATATACTCTCTCTCAACCTCCTTCTCCTCTGCATGCTCCTCTACTACTACCTCCTTGGCAGTATTCTCACCTCCAACCTCTGCCTCTACTCCACCCTCGAGGTCCAACATCAGTACATCCTCTGCCTTCGCCTCTTAGATAGGTGATAATCCACCTACCTGACCACCTCTCCATCCTCGTCTACCACCACCTCTACCATCATCACGACCACCCCCACCACCACCCCTGCTACCACCTCTACCTCTGTCCTGCCCTCCTAGCCCTGTCCCTCATCTCTCCACTAGTGCCGACTGATCCAGATCTGTATAAGGAATAGGACGATGCTCTGCCCACCAGGTATCATATACAGGTGTAGTCCCAGGATCCACTGCTCCACCTCTCCATCCCCACTATAAAGGTTGTAAAGACTAAATCTCTGCCTCTATAGTGGCAACTGGTATCATAGGCACCCATAAAGGAACCAAACTGGATGATCGAGCAAACTCTGCTCATCCTACACCTAACCAAATTGTCTCAATACATGGTCTGGAAGATGTCTCTCTATGATATGTACACTAGAAATAGTCCTACCAATCAAGTACTATGTTTGCCGATAGTAGGGTATATGCATGTCCTCATCTGACCATCTCTCACAATCCATGTATGATTTCCATGTAAACTGCACCAATGTGTCCAAGGCATGTCTCCAAAAACCTATATCTCCTACATGACTCTGTGTAATGTTTCCCATTTACAGAAAAACATAAGGAAATCTTGCTTCCCGCTCTACAGTAATAGGAGGACGAAACACAATAGTACACTCCCACGCCCAAACCATGAGAAGAGTAGTCCTGCAACTCATTGACTGTGCATCTCTATATATTATATCATGCAGATGAAAATATAGCATGCCCAACAAATAGGAACCCCAAGCATAGAGAACATCTCTCTCTAGCATCCCAACTAACATCTCTCCCCATCCGACAAGAAATCCATGACCCCGCTAGTTAGGAAGAACTATCCCACAAATCAATGTACATAATATATAATCTATCTTCTCATATCTATCGGCTAATACCTGCCATCTAATCACATAATGATCTATACCTAACCTCCTAATATCATCAAAAACATAAAATATGGTAATCTCGCTATATCCACGTTGTGTATTGTACATCACCCTCTCTCCTCTGATGGGTAATTGAAGGATCCTATACACATCCTCTAGCATGACAGTCACCTCTTTAGTAGGCAAATGAAATGATGAGGTCTCTGAATGCCATCTCTCACATAGGGCAGTAAGCATACCTTTGTTTTCCCGAATCATGGGCATAGTCAACACATGATGTAGTCCCAGTTTCTATAGCAAGCATGTCTCCACGCTCACTAATCGATCTCTCAGCTCAAAGGTATCTGACCGTGACTCTCGATTATAGAGAGGATCTAGGATAACCTACATAAGGCATTTCAAAATAAGGTGTCAAACGTCAAATCATTCAAGTTTCTATCAGAAAACAAATTCAAAAATTTGACAATCAAATACGTTGTTGTAAAACATATGTGGCATTCTTAATTGCAAATGCGGTGCATAAAATCATATGTGACGTATACAAAGGCATATACCTTTCAAATTGCACATACGTCTCAATACCAAAAAATCATGCAAGCAGGCAAATGCATGTAAAACCATTTCATATGCGTCTCATATCATTTCCCAACAAAAATGCATATGCGGTTCATTTTAAGCATGTCTTTAACTGTTCTACATGCACTTATCCTAATCACAGATGTGATGCATTAGACCGATTGCGATGCATAAAAATATATATGCATTTATGTCCTAAAATGACCTAATCATTCTTAAACATATTTTTACATATGCGTCATTTCGCAAGCAAATGTGTTGCATACGAACGCATATGCATTGAACTAGAAAGACCACATTTTCAAAAAAATAACTTTTAACGCCTAAAACTATGTGAAAAATGAAAATTCAAAAGGTCATTTCAGGGTACATACTAGGGGTCCTGTGTCAGTTGTTCGTCAGAGTTTTTGGATCCGATATCCACGATGCTGGGTGTATGGAACTGGAGACATCTTGCCGAGTGCTCAGAGCTAAATTCTCAATTCTTCAAATCTTCAGGCTGCAAATGACTTGATTTTCACCCTAATTTCTATTTATACCTAAGATTTGGGTGGCATTTCTTCTGACTTTGTCTATTGGCCATGTATACTTCCATTTTCAAATGACCTGTGCACATCCGTAATACTTCCAAATTCAATTATGTCAACTCCATAGCATTTTTGGCCATCAAATTGACTTATCGGGAATATTTCCTAATTTTTTAAAAAATTTGTGAATTTTCCCGAGGGGGCATACCCTAATCTATTTCATACTGGGGCATGATTGAGGTATATTTTTGATTGATTTTATTTGACACAATGCGATAAACAACATTGTATCAAAGAGTGGCAAACTGTACACACCAAAAATTGGTCTAGGCCTGCGAGTACCACTTTCGACATAATTTTCTAAAGTCCATGGTCATGATTAAATAATATTAATTATTTAATTATTTTCTAAACACATCTTTCTTCTATTAATTAAATAAACTTTTAATTATTTACTTAATTCATTATGACCTTTATTCAACTCTGATTAATAAAATAAATCATATTTATTTAATTGCGTCACTAATTAGTTAATTCTCTTTCTAAATTAAATAATTTATTATTTAATTTACCCCTTTATCATATTTTGACTATAATTAAATATTATTTTTGAATTATTTAATTATTCAGTTAAACTTTCAGTCAATTAAATAAATTAATATTTAATTAATTAAATCATTTCAATTTTTGAATGTTGAATTAAATTAACATTTAATTCATAACTAATTGTTTCTATCACATTCTTTTGTCATCCAGTTATCTAATTATTCACTCACCATCTGACTCAAGATCTATTTACATCCGTCAGTTATCTTTGGATTTAATATCTGATCATCTTTGCGAAGAGACTCTCTGTCACAACCAGTCAATTAACTAGTTCTAACTCATATGCATGAACATATTTATTAATTAAATATCTTTAATTTATT
The DNA here is from genome assembly GCA_007115665.2 of Sequoiadendron giganteum. NCBI lineage: Eukaryota > Viridiplantae > Streptophyta > Pinopsida > Cupressales > Cupressaceae > Sequoiadendron > Sequoiadendron giganteum. The sequence goes on from CM021107.1 coordinate 525,117,565, forward strand.
TATTAATTCATGTGTGCATTCGAACAGATTATTCTTCGAGTTCTAACTTTATCTTTTTCATTCAAAGTCTAATTCTTCTATTTTTGAAGAATTTCAACTGAAGATTAAATCATTCATTTAATCTTGAACTCTTATTCTTTCTATTTTTCGAACATTCTTAACATCAAATTAAATTTTTGTTCTATTTTAATCTTTATCCTGCAAAATTTCCCAACTCACGTTCTAACTGACACATAACTCATATTGCATGGCATTCAATAATCTCAATTGTTCATCTCTCTTTCGAATCTCAACCGATCGTTCGAAAACCAACTTTCTATAAATTGGTTGATCTTTGGAATTATTAATCCTCCTAAAATCATATACTTTTTAGAAGAAATTCGATATTATTCTTAGACATACATCCAGGCTATGCTTGCATACATACAAAAATTTTGAGGGCAAGAATACCAACACAGCAAAATGGAGAAGAACAATCAAGATATTTTGAGGAAATGGGTTGATATTCGGTGAGACTATTTTGATTATTGCTTTATTTACTATTTAATTCATTTTATCTCGATCTTTGTTGTTTGATTTAGATTTGTACTTGTTAGATTAGATTTAACCATCTTATTGTGCAACATCCATTTTATCTACAATCACCGTTTGTTATTCACCTTTGAAGTTTGATTGTGGGGAAGGTTCCCACTACTTAAGGTTTGTATGTGGTATGTGTTATCGCTTGCTACATTATGCAACTCCAAAGACATGAAATATGAGTTTATGTTCACCTTCTACAAATTAGTTAGTACTTTTTTTTGCAAACAAATTTTATGGAAATTTGAAAAAATATTCATTGGGATGAAAGAAATTTCAATATCCATTCATTGAGAATATAATTTTAACTTATTTTGAAGAAATTATCTCAAATTACATTTATGCTCAAGTCCTCTAAAATTTTCTTGATTATTTATTGGGTTTCCCTCTTATTATGCAGTACTAAGGCCACTTGCACAACCCATCCACTAACCTATGCCTTTATCAATGGTGCATCTTTTAGGAGGTACATACATGCTACCATATTTTTTTAATTATGTGCACACATGTATGTAAACATACATAAACAAGAAAAACTAAGTCAACCCATTTGTTTTCACCTTTATGCAACACATTCCAGATAGATTTTTTTTGTATTAAATATCATGAAAATAACTTTAACAATATTGCATTGTGCAATATCATCTTTCATGTGATAGCTATTGCACTTTATATATTATACTTAGTAACAGTCTTATGGCATCAAAAGTACAGTGCTATAATACTAGCAGTTACATTTGTTTATAACCAAAAATAAAGGTTAGAACAAAAAGATCTATAGTAGCACATCTATTTGACATTCTCATTCTACTTTTATTTCCTCAAACTCTTCCTACTTTGGTCTTCTTGGATTAGGGTAGTTAACTGACAAGTCTTTATTTGATCAAACAACTTCAACACCCAAGTCTGAAGGATTATTTACATGGAATCTTCCATGATGTTTCTCCTTCCTTTCTCTTTCCTCCATCCTTGGTTGCAACATTTTAGTAGCTCTTCCATCCCATTTAACAAAGGGATTCTAGTGTCATTATCAAAGGCCCACATATGCCCATACATACTCTCCCTAGTATTCATTAGAGTTGTACTATCTTTCAAAAAATTGAGAAACTTTCACTTTGAAATTTCCAAAGTTAAGGTTACCTACACAACAATTTTGTGAAAAGTGAGTTCTTTGTAAAAATCAGTAACCATTGTTTTAACCCCTTGCATTTTTTCCTCATTCCTCTTAATCCATAATTTCCATAATTTTTCATGAGTGAGAATTAGCCAAAACAAATTTCATTTATTATTCAATCCATCTACTATACCTGTGAACCCTAGTTTTGTACCTACACATACACAACAAACAAACACAATATTAGATCATATGCAAGATGAAAACATGGATTCCCCATGAAATCCATTTATAAATACGCAAAATAGGAAAAACAAGACCAAACATGAAATATAGATGAAATTCTAAATTAAGCAAATGCAAACTCCTGATCCCATGGGGGAGTTGGTGTCGATTGGTGTGTCGAAATCAGCCCTTTCCCAACTCCTTTGTAAGATTTTTGATTTGATGAGTGATTGATCCACCTTGTTGATGAAGAACAAGATGAGTTCTTGAGAAAACCTGCAATAACCTAGCTAAGATCTTGCATTGAGGATAAAGTTGAGTATAGTAAGTTTACTCAAGTTGTGGATGATAGAATGAGGCTAAGAGTCTCTCATTTATAGATTTCCAAATTGGAATAGAGATTTAAATTCAGCAATGTGGGACAAAAGACCGAAAAATGAGAGAAGGCCACTTGTCCACATGTGATTGGAGGAGGAATGAGCACATTTTGGTCAATGTGCATGATAAATGCTATGAGATTCAAATTTGAAATTTGAATGTGACATGTTGGAGGGAGAAAATAATGGAGTTAATGTCACCAGGCTCAATGCAAAGGACATGTAAGAGGTCTTAAATGCCTTGTTGGAAGGACCAAGCCTATTTGAATTTGAATTCAAATTTGAGGGAATATTCCCCTTTTATTCCATGTTGAGAGAAAATAGGCAATTTAATAAATCAAAGTAATTGATTTATTGTGCAAGTTGCATTCTCTAGAGGCTTTTAGTGATTAAGATTAGCATTAATCATGTTTTGATCAATTTAATGAGAGATTAGATGATTTGACAATTTTGACTCAAATTTATGAGTTGATTTAAATCAAGAATTGAGAAGAAAAGGATTAATGAAATAAATGATATGATTTATTTAACTAAAGATGATAGTGTTAGATTAAATTAAATAAGGTTTAATTTATTCAATTTAATGAGAAGACTTTAAGGACTTGATTTAAATAAAATGAATTATTTAAATAAATAGAGATATAAGGTTAATTAAATTAAATTGATTAATTTAATCAACAGAGGAGAAAGACTTAATTAAATAAATAATGATTTATCTAATTAAGAGATGAAAAGGTGATTATAATTTAAGAGTATGATTTAGGAGGAAATGACGTTAGTAATTAGGATTAGGTGCATGTATATTCTCCATGTCTACAATAGCAAACAAGATTTCATCCCATTTAAGATTGCCTCTCCAACCATCAAAATCAAGGAAAAATAAATTCCACACATCTTTTGCATATAGACATTCAAAAGAAAAAATGTTTAATTTTTTCTAGTCTTTTACAAAAGTTGCATAGATTGATGTTGGTATGGCTGTATTTGTAGGGTAATCTCTACAAAAAATTTAACCACTTAAAGAAATCTTTTTTGGCTCTACACAGCTAGACCAATTATTAATAAATACACTTTTATAGTTCTTGTAAGATAAATAAATATTCCAAGCATAGTTTAGAGAGTCAAACATTGAATTAGAGCTAGTTAGGGATTTACAAATGACTTTTGAGTTAATATTATAAATTGGTGAGTCATCTTCCCATTTGAATTGTGTGAAATTGTCTTTATTATTATTACATTTTTGGGCAGGTGTAGATCATTACAAGCATTCTTAATCATGGAGTATGTTCTCCAATTAGAAGGGGGATGTCAAACTCTTGGCAGAGGATGTCCCAAGGTTTAATCACCCTATTTCTTAGGATATCTTTAAAGAAATTGATGCCCTTGGATGCCCAATTTTTTGTAGAACATCCTTGAATAAGCACAATGGGCTTGTCCTTATGCCAAAGATTCCACCATATGGATCTCTCTTCTATAATAGATTTATTATTATTAATCATCTCCTTAATATAAAAAGTATTGTTAATAGATTCCCAATCCTTCCATAGGCTTTTGAACACCACTAATCCTAGAGGGGCTACTAGAAAATTACTAACCGTAAGGTCACTGAACGAAAGAGCTTTCCATAATTTGGCATACTTGGTTATAGCCATCTATATATTAAATTTCTTATTGGAACCTTCCAAGGTTGATCCCCTTATATAGAGTTTATTATCCACTTAGAAACCAGAGAAATTCCATGTATTTTTAAGTCCTTTAGTCCCAACCCACCTTTAGATTTGACCACACAACACCATCCCCAGTTTACTAAATGCTACTTTCATTTTTCTTTTCCATCTTACCAAAGGAATTTCCCAATTCTTTTTTGGATCTCATTTACTTGATACCTATTGAAGAGCCATACTGAGGAATAGTAGAAACTATATGCTACAATAATTTTTTGGTATACTTGCATCCACCCAATAAGTGAAAGATACTTTTTGTCCCATTTATTTAACATTTTTTCAATCTTATATTTTTTCCACAACCAAATGTCCTTGGAGTATGGGTTTACAACAAATGAGATACCCAAGTATCTCACCTGCAAAGAAGGACCACCCACTGAAACCCAAACTTATCTATCCATTCTAGACAAGAGTTTTTCCATCCTAGTATGATAGAATTGGAAGTAGATATCTTAGTTGCGAAACCCAAACAATAGATATTTATATTTTTTAACAATGATTTTATATTATCCTCCTCTAGTCTTAAAAAGATAGTGGTTCCATCAAAAAATTATAGATTTAGTAGTTCCTCATTGTTTGGTAAGGATATACCTCTAACTCTAGAGGAAGTAGAGCATTCTCTTAAAAAATAGAATACTGCATTAGCAACAATAACAAAAAGAGTATGGGCAAGAGGGTAAACTTTCTTGATTGATCTTTCCAATTGAAACTATTTTGTTAAGGAACCATTTATTTCAATTTAAGCATTAGAATCATTCGTGAGAACTCTAAGGTCTATTTGTAGAATCTATATATGTATAAATCCTATTGCACTCTATCATATGCCTTTTCAAAATAATATAGAAGCATAGATACCTATTGGTCAGACATGTCCCAATTCATAGCTTCCCAAATGGTGATTAAATTTTCCAGTATATATCCCCCCTCTATAATTCCAGTATTTGTAATACTTATGAACTCTAGAAGAATATTCACCAACATGTTGGCCAAGGTCTTAGCCAAACTTTCATATGACACATTTAATAGTGTAATCGGTCTCCAATTTTTTAGTAGAGTTTTATTTCCATCTTTAGGTAGAAACCTAATGATTCCTTTGTTAACTTTTTTCCCAAGGATCTCTTAATATCATCTTATGTATACAATTGAAGGAGATCCTCACTAATCCACTCAATTTTTTAATTATAAAATTCCAATGGGAGGGCATTAGCCATAAGAGACTTATCATTATTTAAGGCTTGAAAAGCTCTCTCTAAATTATATCTTTTTGTAATTTATTTGTCAAGATTACAAACATGCTTCTTAGTGAGCTTAGTGGGCAAGAGGGTAAAATTTCCTGATTGATCTTTCCAATTGAAATTATTTTGTTAAGGAACCATTTATTTCAATTTAAGCATTAGAACCATTCATGAGAACTCTAAGGTCTATTTGTAGAAGCTATATATCTATAAATCCTATTGCACTCTATCATATGCATTTTCAAAATAATATAGAAGCATAGCTATGTATTGGTCAAACATGTCCCAATTCATAGCTTCCCAGATGGTGATTAAATTTTCCAGTATATATGCCCCCTTTATAATTCCATTATTTGTAATACTTATGAACTCTAGAAGAATATTCACCAACATGTTGGCCAAGGTCTTAGCCAAACTTTTATATGACACATTTAATAGTGTAATCGGTCTCCAATTTTTTAGTAGAGTTTTATTTCCATCTTTAGGTAGAAACCTAATGATTCCTTTGTTAAATTTTGTTCCCAAGGATCTCTTAATATCATCTTTTGTATACAATTCGAGGAGATCCTCACTAATCCACTCAATTTTTTAATTATAAAATTCCAATGGGAGGGCATTAGCCCTGAGATACTTATCATTATTTAAGGCTTGAATAGCTCTCTCTAAATTACATCTTTTGTAATTTATTTGTCAAGAGTACAAACATGCTTCTTAGTGAGCTTCTTGGGGATGATTTTCTTACATAGAGCTCCCTTGCACTAGCAATTTTCTTATTGTTTTCATTTGATGAGAACAAAGTATTATACAAGTTGAAGAAAGCCTCCTTGATTTGTTCCTCATCAAGGATGGCAACATCCTGGAGCCAAATTATTTCAATAATTTATTTTTCTTCTTTATTTTTAAACATATTAAAGAATAATTTTTCCTTTACCCCCATTTTTAAGCCAATTTATCTCAGATTTGACCATTAGACAATGGGCCTTTTCTATTTGGATTTTCCTTAGAGAATCTCTAACAACAGATATTTCATCGAAAAGTGTGATGTTAGATGGGTTGTTTTGACAATTACATTCCACTTTAAGAAAATGTTGGCTTATTTTTAGTTCCTCCTACCTGTCGTCCATGGCATTATTTCTTCCAATAGTCTAATAGATTAATTTTCTACTTTTAATTTTTTTTTCCCATCTCTCTCTCAAAGATACACCTTTTATAATCCATCGATTAATCTCCTTGAGAGTAATAAATACATTATTGCAGCCTTGATCCCTTGGAATGCTAGAATTTAGTTTGAAAAAAAATTCTTTTTTATCTAGAGTTATTTTTATCATTACGATTCCATTTGATCTTTACAAGGATGGGGTGGTGATCCGATAAAGTGTATGGATACACTCTCACAATTTTACCCTCTTCATCTTTGTCAAAGTTGAAGAAGTTATTGTTGGCATAGAATCGGTCAAACATACTATATACTTTTGTGTTTCATTTCTATGAGTTGAACCAAGTATACCAAATTCCTTTGTTATCCTTTGTATGCCAAGTAGGGGATTCAGAAGTTAGTGTTTAGATTTTTTTCCCCAAAAATAATACTCATTGCACTTTGAGTCCATATTGTTACCACCATTTTTATCATCATGGTGTTAAATCATATTGAGGTCTCCTACAAACACCCAAGGGATATTTGGAAGCTCCAAGAGCCATTGCTAGAGATTAGATTTCTCCCTATAGTAATTGGGGGCATATATTGAGCATATGCCAGACCTAGTGCCTTCTTTATCAAGTATTATCCATACAACTCTTTGACAAGGTGAGGATTCCCTATCCACCAAAAATTTATGCCATCTTTTTTAGCATGATTAGTGCCCATCCTTTCCCTTTTTCATATTGGTTGCAAAGAAAATAACTTCTTTCTATATGAATTTTAAATTGGTTTCCAGGGTGAAATGTGTGGTTTTAACTTCTTGTAGGAGGGCCATATTATTATCCTATTAAGATTTAGGAGCTTCCTTACAATGTACTTCTTGTTTATTGACTCAAGTCCCCTTACATTCCAAGACATGTAGTTTTAACTTCAAGAATAATGAGTATTAGGTTGTATCCATTGGTTTACTAAAGTTGTCAAAGCACTTAGGAAGACTAATTTTGTTATCCATCCTCTTTAAAAAAGGATAAGGGGATTCTCTTGTCCTTTTATTTCTTTTATTACTTGATCCACTCAAAATCCTTTTTTTTTTTGGGGATGTTCTCATCCCTACTTTAATTGGCAGTGCATTTCTAGGTAGCATTGTTAGGGAGAAGCATCAATTCAAAGTTTGATGGGGGTAATTCCAAGCCAACATTTCTTGTAGAATCAATGGGTGTTTCAATATTAGATTCCTCATCTAGGAAGTCATCATCATTGTTTTCTAAACTTTTATTAGAAAGATCCACATCATTAGGGGAGAAAAGAGGGTTCTCATTGTTGGGATATGGTGTTGTACACCATTGCATGAAATGTTATATAATGTTGTAATTAAATAAATATTTAGTTGTGATGCACCTAGGTGGTGTGGCTAATCACACTAGGTAATTATTTGGGGTCCACTTTATGTTGTATTGTAACATTGTGTTATTATTTAATGTGTGAGACATGGGATACTAATTTAATATTGGGGAAATATTTAATAAAGTGAAAACTTAGTACCCAATATTAAATAAGGGGTTATTGGTTTTGTGGCATATGGTTTTATCTTAAAAATTTACATTGTATTTGTGAGATATTCTATCTATAAAAGAAAGTGTATGTTTAGTAGTTAAGGTTGGTTGGGTGAGTGGATTGTCATTATTGAGTCTTTCTAAGGAGACCATATGTGAAGAATGGCATGGGATGTGTGGATTCATGATTGGAGAGATGATGATGCATAGGAGTGGCTTGATGCTTCAAATGTATTCATTGTAACTCTTGTATGCTCTATTTCTAAATAGTAGATGGAGTATGGATGCTTTTAGAGGTTAGTTTTTCCCCCTTGAAGGTTTTTCCAAGGTATATCTTATTTTATTGTGGCATGTCTATTTGATATATGCATTATGGTTACTTGCATGCATTCTTTTCTCTCTTGGGGTTATGTAGGAAATGGATTGAGATTGTGGGTATTCATGATTTATTTACTAACACTCATGAATCTTCAAATTTTTCTTTAATAACAGGCTTGCATCTTGGATTAGGCCAAGAGGGCTCATTAATTCATTGTTCACATTTTTAGCAGAAGGGTTATACATTCTAGCATTCACACTTTAATTGGTAACACCTTTAAGAATTAGTATAGGAGGCAGCTTTGCATTTTTTTGAAGGCCTTTAGTCATATCCATAGGAGATTGTGTGTGCCTATTACCTTGTCCTTACTCAGAAACAAGATTATGTTTATTATTTTGTTCATTTATAAGGGCTTGAGAGTTTCCTTTTTTGATATATTTGGTTTTTCCTTATGATAAGGATAATGCAATAGGCCTGCACATGTTTCTATGGTTATGGATATTGCTTTTAAACCTAATGAAAATGTTCTTAATTTTGGAATCACCTTCATTATTCATACAAAGTAAATGATTCTCTACATCTTCCTCCAAGTCAACATTATCACTAAGGAAAGCATATTTATTATAATTCAAGTTGATATTATTTTTTATCTTCTCTTTTTAAAATTTTTTGAGCTATTGTATTATGAATGTTATGCATTACCAATTGTTGAGAATTTTTTTTCTCTAGTTTGAAATAAGAGTGAATGTTTGTACTAAAATATATTTTAGAAACAATAGGACCTGAACTAATTCTTTTACCTTGGTCAAGCATCCCGAGAGGGGGAGGGGGGGGGTTGCTGCATCAATCTCATTGTTATCACCAATAGGAATTTAGTTCCCCTTCATTTTGAGGATGGGATCTTTTCTAGTTAGCTTTGAACACTAGAAGCCTTGTGAAACATGTTGAAAACAACCCCATGTTATCCCCAAAAGACTGACAACTAGTTTTACAGGAACCTTGGAGTAGTCTTGTTGCTTTTCAAGAGGGGAAATAAACCCTTATTGCCTAGTTCACTATAAGTGATTAAAACCACTCTCAACAAGACTAATAGAGACCATACAATCACCCTTAATATAGAGTCTATTGCAAGGATTTTAGACACTCAACATTGAATGTGGAATATGATTGAATATCATCAAACAAAATTTGTTGCCTTGGGAAGAAATGAATCAAAGATAGTATATGATATGTCTTCCATTTTTTTAAAGGAAGATGAGGGAAGAAGGACGAGTGATGCCAATAAATTTGTATCAAACATCTCTATGTAAATGTTAAAATATTGCACACTACAAATATGTGTTCTAGGTCACATTGATGAAGATGACAATCCAAAAAATAGTATCCACAATCATGCAAAACTATGAAAAATAATTAAATTATTTAAAAAATTCTTGATTATTCATTATTTTACCTATTTTTATACAATATTAGGGTCACTTGCATAAATCATCCAATAACCTATGTCTTTATCAATGGCCTATCTTATAGGGGGTATAGACATGCTACCATATTTTTTTGACTTATGTACACATATATATGTAAACATGCAAAAAAAAGACAAACTAAATCAACTAATTTTTTTTCACTTTGTTTGCAAGAAATATGAGGGAACACATCCAAAAGTTCTAAGCCTTGAGTATTTTCTAAGTGTTATAGTTTATACATTGGAATCAATAATACAAAGATGAACACCAATGCAATCACATACTTTCTTATCTAATCACACATCTATAAAGTAACAAATAACATCACATAGATAGAATTCTAGCATTCACTCTATTAATCAGATAAAAATTAGTACAATGAAATATCTTCCCCTATACTCTTATTTAATCTTTATCTAGCCTATATACATATATAATTTCATACATTACTCCCTGTACATATCAATTTCTTTCTATCTATTACTTACATTCTTATAGTATTATAAAATTGCACCTTGTGGAAATTTCACACTTGTGCAATTTGCCTATTGCTTTTATGGAATCCAACCACATTTATGACAAGAACCTTAGAAGTTGATTCCAAATCCATAAGGGGCAACGATGAAGTGTTTGCAGTCTATTGTCTCATTTATTTCAAATTTGTGAGTTAGAGGCATGTGTAGTGTGTGTACATTTGCACAATGTGCATGAATCCCTAAACCTTCCAAGTTTAAATGAGGGAATCTTCTAGAATTTTCCTGTAAAATGTGTTCTTGTTGCAAAATATCAAGAGTAATAGATCTTCACACCCATGAAACTTCACAAAAAACTCTTTTACACCTTCAATCTCATCCATTCTCACTCTCCTTTTCTCCAACTTGCTCTCTCGCTTCTTTATCTTTTTCATCTCATTTTTTTATAGTGATTCTCTCTTGGGTCCATGTCTTTTCAAACCAACTTGGATCACTTGCAAGCATTCAATGTCACATCTATCAAGCCAAGAGGGAGCCAAAAATTGTTGATAATGCTCTCTTATGATATTATCTTTTCTTATCTATTTTCTAACATATTAATCTCATCTACTTATTTTTGATATAGGTTCTCCTCCATAGCAACATTTTCTTATATCACTCATCTATTAAATTAATGATATAGTTTATCCTCTATTGTGAGGTTTTCTTTTATCACGCATCTAGTCTACTTTACTTTGTGTATTATATATTTTCTATCTATATATCTATCCATGGATGTGGAAACACATAAATATGGGTTTGATTGAGGAAAGACTTAAATTATCCCCAACACTTTACCTCATTCTTCTAGTGTGTAATTTCTTCATGTAGAGCTTCATGGGAGGGTTCATAGTGCAATAATTTTCATGAGTTAATTTCTTACATTCCATGTCATTTTTTTTTGTTTTTTCTTTCAATTAGTTGTGTAAAATAGTCAAAATTTAGATTATAAATAGATATAATATCTTGTGAGTTATGTGTACAATTCTAACTTTCTACCCATGCGAGATGTAAGAATGTCCCTGAGACTATAAGGTATCATGCTACTATGTGAGTCTTACACTGAAATTCTTTGATTGAAAGCTTATTGGCTTGTCCAAGAAACCTATGCAATCTGCTCTTTTGTTCCTTGAAATCATTCATTCATAAACCTATTAGAAACCCCCTTTAAATACATTTTTGCAATCTCTTTTATATTGAGCCTTTGTCACTTGAGCTTGTATAATTGAGGTGAGCAAGGAAAATTCATTCCCTTTAGTCCTTTTTTGTATTGGGACTTGGTAGTATCAAACCCCCTCCACATTTTGGTGAACTCGATGTGAATCAAATCATGTTGAATCTCTTTCTTTAAAAATTTAATACTTTTAATAATTATTTTTCTAAATAATTTTATGATATGCTAGATGATGCCTTGGATGATTTCTTAGAGGCATCTTCTCCTATCCATAGACCTCTTGAAAAAACTTCTTCATCATAATTGTGTACTTCCTCTTTGTAATTTCAAGAGTTCATGAATGTAGTTGTAGTCTTTATAGCTCCTCAAAAGGCCTAAAAGACCCATTACTTACATTAATATGGATAGCTCATCTCTTAAAATGATTCATTCTATTCGTGGGGTTCCAGCCCCTAAAGACTCATCAAAACTTTACATGACATTCTTAAAAGCTATGACTTCTCCCTATAATGTCATAGGTCATACATATAACACTAGAAGGAATAAAAGAAAATTGAATTAACCTACTTATATTCCTACTCCTTAAACACCTTCTCAACCAAGTCTACCTCTAGTACCTAAACCTACAAATAAAGCATTTGGTGATTATGATCTTCTTGAGAAACTTAGTGTTACTCTTGTCAAGATCTCACTGCATGATTTGCTCCAGTCTACTCTGGTTTATCAACGTATCCTATAGGAAGCTTTGTAAAATATCCTCTTGCCTTCTTCCATTAAGAACTAGGAAGATAGATTTTAATGCACTGATGGCTCATATTTGTATATATTCACCAAATATTACATTATATTCATAGGACCTCCCACCTTTGGAAGTATAGAAGCAAAAAAATCCTCTAATGATTATATTCAATATTAATAACATTGGTATTATGCATGCTCTCATTTACACCAGTAAGTCTTTCAATGCATGTACCATTGACCTATTAACTAATATTAAGATTTATTCATCTTATCTTGTTGCTTCTTCTTTGTAAATTTATGGATTCGATAATTTTTGTTGATAATCCCTAGGTACGATAATCCTACCTTTGAGTTTGGGACCTGTTTCCATACCCACCTTAGTCTATGTTATCTCAAGACCTTTACCTTAAAATATTCTCTTGGGAAGACCTTGGATTCATGATTTGGGGGTTATCACTTGTACTTTGCATCATATGGTGATGGACATAAGGGTTGTGGGAATAATAAACAAGGCATTCAAGTCCCTATAGAATTTCTACCTCACAAGCCTAACTTGGGACATGGTTTCTCCCATGAACATTCTAGGTGGAAATCATGGTGGGGTATTAATATGACTTCTATCAAACCTCTCAATTTAGTTCATATTGAATTGATTGAAATTAAAGTGGATTTTAATGAGATTCCTCTATATGTCTTCTCTTTGGAGGAAGTGTTGGAAGAATTATTCGGTTCCTACTCTCACCTACCTTCTTATCACCATAATTGATTATTACTATATCATTTGCATAAACGAGCGTACTTTAGAGAATTTCTCTATGAGCATTGATGAGAAGGCTTCTTTGTCTAATGTGGATGATGATGTTCCCATTTCCCATCCTAAATATCATATTACTCTCACTAAAGAGGATATTACCAATTTTCTCATGGATACTAAGTCTTTTAAAAATGTGATTAAGATTGGTAAGTGCCCTGCTTTAGAATAATCTAAACAACATTTTGATTTGTTACATTCTCATCCTAATATCTTCACATGGTCATATTAGGACATGCGGCTTGGTATTTATGATTCCATGGTGGTTCAAAATATTGTCCTATGTCTCAATTCCAATGTTGTTAAACAAAAGATCTAAAAGATGAATCCAAGGTCTCTTTATCAATCAAGATTGAGATAGAGAAGCTTTTAAAATCTAGCTTCATTTGTCTTATTGACTATTCACCTTTTATTTATCAAATATCATTGATGTCAACAAGCTTGATCATTACACTAACATTTATATTTAATTTCATTATCACAATACTTAGCTTCTCTTAAGGATGATTTTCATTACCTAATATTGATATGATTGTAGACTCGACTACAAGTCATGCCTTGTTATCTTTCATGGATGGATTCTCAAGCTTTAATTAAATTCATATTAACCTATAAGATTGGTATAAGACTTCCTTCACTACCCCTTGGGGTAAGTTATATTACATAGTCACACCATGTGGGTTAAAAAATGAAGGAGAAATTTACCAATGAGTGAAGATCCTTATCTCTGATGATTTCATTCATAAAATTTTAGAAGATTTCATTGATGATACCTTGGTTATGTCTACGACTCATCAAGACCATGTTAAAATTATTCATCTTATCTTTGAAAGGGTTCAACTCTTTAACATGAGAGTTAATCCTCTTAAGTCTGTTTTTGGTGTTGATGTCGGCAAGATTGTGAGATTTACCATTTATAACCATGGAATTGAAGTCAATACAAATATGATTGGTGGAATTATTAATATCCTTGCACCTAGAAACATCTCTCACCTATGTAGTTTGCAGAGGAAGATTTAGACAATTCATAGACTTATGTCTCAATTGGATGATCGTACCCTTCCATTTACACATTTTTTGAAGAAATATGTTTTCTTTTGATGGGATGATGAGAGGAAAAAATATTTTGAATCAATCCAAATTTATTTAGAAAATCCTCTTATCTTAATGCCAGCTATGCAGGATAGATCCTTTTTACTTTATATCTTTGCATCACCTCACAGCTTAGCAGCTTTGTTAGCTTGACATGATGATGATGGTAAAGAAATAGTGATCTACTACATTATTTGCATCCTCATTGAATATAATTTATTTTATTTTTTGATGGAGACAAAATTTATTTCTCATTTTTAAAATGTATATGTTATGAAATTATCTTCTCCATCTTGAAACATAGGTCATTGTAAAAAGAGATCTTCTTAATAATCTATTCACTAGAACCAATCTTTCTAGAAGGTGTAAAGGGTAATGTTTCTCTATGAGTTTGACATCAAGTTTATAACTTAGAAAGAAATCATAGGTCATGTGTTGCCAATATATTGATAGAAGATTGCTCATCTCACTTCTTCCCTAATCTAGATTTATTTTTAAATAAATACTATTTTACAACAAACCATGGACCTGTGTGGGAGATTTACTTCCATGGATCAAGATGTCAAGTTGGCTCAACCATAGGTGTGGTTTTAGTCTCACTGAAAGGAAATCCATTTCCTTTATCTTTTCAATTGAAATTTCATTGCACTAACAACATTGATGAGTATAAAGCCTTATTGTTGTTCTACATGCCACAATAGTTTTAAATATTAAATGCATTTGCATTCATGATTATTCAAAACTTATTGTAAATCTAATTAAAGGAACACATCAAGCCAAGTAGAATAAGCTATCTCAATATTTGGAGTTGGCCTTATCCTTTCTTGATGATTTCTCCTCTTTCACAATATACATTTTCCTTAGGAGAGAAAACCAACATGTAGATGCAATGGTGACTGTGGCATCCCTTGTATCTTTGGATGATGTCATAGAAGTGTAGACATGCAAATTGACATTATGCATTTAAATACAATAAATTAATATCCTTTCTACTATTAATCAAGTAATTAATTTAATTTGATTAATTCACTTCCTACTCACTAATGTTCATCAAATTTAATTAAATAAATCAAATTATTTAGTCAAATCCTTAAATTCCTCTCATCTGATTTAATAAATATAATTGTTTAAATCAAATGTCAAATCCCTTAAATTCCTCCAAGTTAATTAATTCTATATTATTCAACTCCTGATCCTAATTACCCACTCTCTAGGTTTTGACTCCACCTTGGTCAAACCCAACCCCTAATTAACCAACCCACTTGCACATGAAAATATTTTCTTTTAATTAACTAATTACCTCATTTATCCTCTCAAAAGCATATTATAAGGAATATTCCTTCATTAAATCCCTTTATTTGACATTCTTACCCAAAATAATTCCCTCCAAAACATCTCAACCACATTCATCAACTCCTCTTACATCCTCATTTATGCTTCTTACATCCTCTCACATCTTCAACCATATTCATTTGTCTCTCTTCCATCCTCCTTTCCTCTTGCACATTCCACAAAATGTTCTCCAACTTCACCCATTGGAATTGAGACAAGTGTCATAATATCATTGGATCTTCTTTAGTCCCACATTCCTCCCATATCTCCATTATTCAACCCTTACCTATAAATAGAAGCCACTTCTACTTCAAATCCATCCATGAATTCAAGCATTATCACTATAGCCATTTTCATACTTAGCATTCGATCATTTTCATCTATTTTGATTATAATCCCACTATTTAGCATCACTTCCATACATGGAATCATCAACATCTTCAAAATATTATCATTTGGGATTGGGAAAGGGCTTCTTTCCACATCAAAGGAGAACCACCCCCTATGGGATGGAGGTTTAGTTATTTTAATTATATTACATGCTATCTTTGTTTGTTTTGAATTCATTTTTATGTTTTGTTCTTGTTTTACTTAATAATTTTATAGGGAATGCTATATTTATCTTTCTAACATGTTTAACACGTGTTTGTTGATCTTATGTTAGTTTGTTGCAGATTTGGTGTTCACATTTTGGTGCTAGAAGGAGGGCTTGGCATCTTAACTTGTTGATTTTTTCTTAAATTTTCCATTTTTTTGCAAACACAGGAATACGACACCACCTTTGTTCATTTGTGATCCTGCAAAGTGTCACCTTTGTTCTACAATTTCATCATCACCACGTCGCATCGTATTTTCTCACCTCTTTGACACTGCTTTTGTTGCTCCGTCACATTTGAGCTCTTTAAATTTTGTCTAAATTCTGATCTAACAGAGCATCACCTTTACTATTGCATCACATTCACACTCTCTTCTTTTTTAGAGCGTTGCTTTTTATTTTTCTAGAGCATCGCTTCTATTTTTTAGCACCACATTTGATAGTTGCAAAGTGTCGCATTTATGGAATAGCATCACCTTTGAAGAAAAAGGATTAATACTGAGTTGGAAACCTAAAATAATTTTATAATTCTCATTATAATAACTTAGGCTTTCCATTTATCCATCTTATTTTCTACTTTAGGACCAACTAAAGTGATTTTGGGCTTAAAATTTACAAACAACTCAAGCTTTGTCAAATTTGGTTAAAAATTGAACAAATTAGGAGCTTACTAGACTTTGATTATGTGTTAAAATTAAGCAAGGGAAACTCACACTCAAATTTGGTTCTTAAAATTAATTCTCTATTCCTTTGAAGGTTAAAATAAACAAGTGATCTATGTGTGTGATCTTGTCTTTTATGCATTTTTGAGTGTGTATCCTCTTCCCATGTGCTTCGTGTGATCTTGGGTGCAAGAGAAACACTCATTGTATTTTATGCTTTATTACTCTTATGAGAGGGCTTCCTATGAAACACACCCCACAATGGGAAATTCATAGAAAAATTTATTGAAGCACATTTATCGATGGGCTATATCAAAGGTTGGGAAATCATGATAAAGTACCTTCTATCTTGGACACCGTACACCATACTACATCTAGTACCATGCCTTAAGTGGCAAAGTGGGTGAGCACTAGGTGTTCTTGGTTTGTTACTAAGAGCCAAAATTGTTTAGTTTCCAAAATCCTTAATACTTTTTAGTGTCAGAATGGTCATTCTGAAGCCACTTCACATTTGTACTATTCAATATTAGAAACAAAAAAATCCTTTTGATCTTTGGATTTTAAGGATTTTGAGATTTGGTGGTCCTAAGAAGTGTGTGTCATTGAGGGAGCTAGTGTTTCCAAATATCTAACTACTCGATTTTTCTAGTGTTTGGAGAAATCCAAGTGAGGACTCAACAAATTATAGCCATTTCTATCCTAGGATTGTACAATCTATGAGTCAATTGAAATACATTGCTTGGATCTCAAACTTTAAAACAAACATTCAACAAGTCATGAAAATTTCAAACCCTTTGGAAAGAACTACTTGTCCCTAGGGATTTTATCACTAGAGGCTTCTAAATATTTGGGCCTATATCTCAATTTGTTCTCTCCAATGTCAACTTAAGGGAACTATGGCTTTGACTCTTTGATTTTCACATAATGGACCTTGTGGAATGAAAAAGAGTTAAGACATAGATGTTTACTTTGAACTTAATCAAGACAAGTGTTTATGTGGTAAAAATATTTCATTTAATCCAAATAAAAGATAATTGAACCCCATATATGTGCTTGTTCTCATGATTTCCAAAAAATTCAAGATCCCAAAGGAAAAGTATTTATGCAAAAAATTGAAGTTTAGGTGTCACACTCACAAGTTTATCAAGAAGTACATTAGGAAGTGCAACCTCAAGCAATACACCAAGATAAGAAAAAATTTCACGATGTTCTATAGACTCATTCCTCTGAACAATCTAGATATGTATGCTCAATTTGAACCACTCATCTAAGTCAAAGTTTTTGGAAAGAGACATTGCAAGATTCACTCTTTGTGGTCATTGATGGCAACCATAATCATCTATTAGGTCCCTACTCCATCATTTTCTTATACCGGCAAAAAGACTCAAATTTGTCAAGAAAGAATAAAGTATTCAGTAGCTCAAAATTCATCGATCCATGCATACATTTCAGCTTACCAATTTTTGCCACACATCTGAGGCAATGATTATTGAGGTATTATCTATCTTGTGTTCAATGTGTAGTGGCTCATACCAATTATCACAAGAGTTAGGAAACTCGGTTGACGTAGTCTCAATTCTTCTTGTATTAAGGCCAACATTATAAATATATTAAGTCACATATGTATGTGAGTTAATTAATTGAATATATATGATTGTATATGTTTGTATGGGTCTTAGCCAATTTTTGGCCTACCATTGAGGATACGCATGGTATATTACTCTTCATGTGAGCCGATAGTTGTAAATTTGATGAAGCCAAAAACGTGCAAATAAATTTCATGTAGCAGATAAATATACTTGATCTTTCATATTATTTTGGTGTGTGTACAAGTTGTGTGTAAGACCGAATTGTGAATAAGTGCAATTTCACTTGTGCATAGAAGATCTGTGTGGAGTGTATTATCATAGCATAATAGTATTATAGAATCAGTCTGTAAGGTAGAAAATCAATTATTGTACTTAATCTGGAACTGTAATCAGGCATTTTAGATGCTATCATCTCAATTCAAATATTTAGATGGTTTTAATCTCAACTCTTCTCTTCGAGTAGTTTGCTCTAGGCAATGCACCTGAATGCAAGTACATTCTTCTTTTGTAATCTTCATTTTAAGTATACTTAGAATCATACTTTTGGATTGACCATCCACCATGGTTTTTCCCCTAACAGGGTTTCCACGTGAAAATATTGGTGTTATGGTGTTGTGTTTACTTTTCTACTGTTGAATGTTATTAATTCTATGAAGTAAAAGATAGTTAAATTTAATTATTTCACAACACTGATTCACCCCCCCCCCCCCTCTCAGTGTGCCTTGTTTCCAGCAAAATTTTGGTCCTTTGGATTTGAGCACTTTAGAAGTATAGAATGTTCTTCAAAACCTTGGTCTTGTAAACAAAGTATCTCTAGGTAAGTCTATGATCGAACTAACCCTCTCATCCATCCCAAGCATCAATAAAAATTCCATCTCACAAACAACTCTTGAAACATTGGAAAAATAATTCATGGTAGACTTTTGGTAAATCCTTCAATCAAAATCAAAATCAATTTTTTTAGCTAAATATGTGTGGATGAATCCTTCTTCACATGTCTAGTTGAATTATCACCCTTGTGGATTAGTCTACTCCAAGATAGCATCTAACATCTTGGGATTTATGAGTCCATTATCCAAATCAAATCAAACCAGATCAAAAAATCCTAAAGTCTAGTATTCCTCCAAAGTCCTCAAGTGCTCAAACATCCATATCATTCACCTCTCATCATCTACATCATCATCATTTGATCCTTAAGCATCCTAGATTTTATTTTTTGTACCTAAATTTTAGACCAACCCAAGGAGTTAGAGGTTTACCTCATATTCCCAAAATTTGATCCTTATTTTATGGTCCAAATAAGATCTCAACACAAGAATATCATGGAACAAAACAAAGAAACATCCACTTCAAGTGATTTGAGATTAACTACATTAGAATTCAACCCCAAGGAATCAATAAAACCTTCACTTAATCCCTCTCAATTACCTCAAGATTCTTAAGAGGGAGATGGCCAAGTGGAGGATGTCACCAACAATTTCCAAGAGATGACCCAATATGAAATACTTGAAATAATCCAAAATCCTAAAACACACAATATTGTCAACATGGTCATGAGGCTCAATCCCACACAATAAATATAGGCATTAGCAAAGGAAGGGGATAAAATCCCTTTTGATTTTGATGTAAGCACTATTATGGAACAAATTTTTGGGAGTATACCTCAAGCACCATGTGTGCCTTCATTCCCAAAATTTCATCCGGCCCATCATACAACCAACATCATCCCATGCTCCAAGTCAACCAATGATCACCAAAAGGAGTTCATTATTGCAAGATCTTCAAACACATCCACATGTCAATAATAAAAAATTGGAAGCATACATGATCTTGGGTATGACTAGCATTGTCCTACAAGACCCAAAGAATCCATACGTGCCACTCATCTTCCATCATACAAATAACCCCTCCACCTTTTCTGCAACACCGATATGCCCTCTTGATATAAAAATTTCCCTCCCCATGATATCACAAGGACAAGTGGATATGTTTACACATGTGGGAAATTTTGATGTATCATCCTTAGTTTTACAAGGGAACACATCACCAATCTTCTCACCATTCCTTCTATTTCCATCATCATCCCCACCTAATCAAGGTATGGGGAAAATCCTTCCATCAACACATCAATCCCAAATCAAACAAATCAAGTCAATGAGAATACAAGTGAAATCAACAAATCCATCATACCAAATCCTCCAGCTATGCCACCGATATTGCAATACCAGGCGGGACCAATCCAACCAGTCAACACACCAACTAAAACAATCCAAACATATCAAAACATGGACTCCCAAGTACTAGGAACATCAACCATACCATCCACCACACAACCTATCATCATCTCTCAAATACCACAACAACCACCTCAGCAAAATCTTGCTACCTCATCTCACACAATTCCACCAAATCATCCACCTCCACAACCAAATTCAAACATATCAAATCAATACGGCTTCACATTGCAATAAACCCAACAAGCATACCAAAAAGTTCTTCAAAAATTCCAAGCTCAACAAGTTGCACAACAAGCTACCCAAAAATAATAGTAGGAAACACAACAAGCTCAAGCATAGCAAGCTATCCAACCACAAACACAGGCTTTACTACAACAACAATAGGTCACATAAGGTGCACAAGCTGTACAATTTTCTCAACAATCCCAAGCTCAAGTATGATCTTAATACCAATAAAAACAAGCACAAGCACAAGCTTTGGCCTATTAGAAAGACTTGCAGAAATACACACAACAAAAAGCATTAATATCACAACAAAAACAAACAACACAACAATAAGCATGAATAGTGCAAAAACAACAACAAGCACAATAGCAGGAATTATTGGCCCAACAACAAGCATTGTTAGCACAACAATAATTGTACGAATATTAAAAAGCATTGGTTGCACAACATAGTTTTCAACAACCTCTCAGAAACACCCAAACCATCATCTCAAAATGCATTCATTCCACAAACTAATTTGTCCACACAAGTTAAATTTCTCTCACAACAAATACTAGACATACAATCATGAAAGACAAAGAAAACACAAGGGAATTTGAAATACCAAAGTTTGATAAATAACAAGAAATTGGAAATCCTAAAGATCACATTAGGGAATTCCATGTACATTGTATGAAGGGCATGTATGATGTTTCTTATTTAATGTGACTCTTTCCTCTAAGCCTAGCTAGTCCATCAATGGAGTGGTTCTCTCGTCTCCCCACTGGTATTAAAAATTTCCAAGAAATTTTGGACTTATTTATTGAAAATTATTTGTTCAACTTGGGCATGGAAGTAAGCTTGGAAGATTTATCCAGCCTAAAGCAAGCCAAGCAAGAAACATTCACAACCTTCTTGCAATGATTGTGATCCAAAGCTAACAAGAGTAAATGGGATATACTGGAAGAACAAACAATTGGGACTATCATATCAAACCTTAAAGGGACCTTGGCCTTTCATTTAAATTTGCAATGCATAACCACATATGACCAATTGATTCCCAACATGTTCAAAATTGAAAGAGCCCTTATATCACAAGGGGGCACAACCATATACCAAGACAATTGACCATCAACAAGTTACAATGACAAGCCTCACACATAGGCTAAGAAAAAATGTCACCAATGATGGTGTTGTTGATGCTAAATTTTTTATCAGTGCTCCAAGACCAAATGTGCAACAACAAATGTACCTGCAACCAAATATTAACACCCAAAGCACTCTACAAAACACCACATCACCACAACAACCACCAAATCAAAATTTCAATAACCTAAATGCTCAAGGGGGACCACCCTCAAAGAATAGATATCCCCCTAAATGAAAATACACACCCCTTGGGGAACCAATCAAATTTTTCATACAATAGATCATCCAATCTAGCATCACCACACTCCCAGTCATTAAAAATTACTAGGAACCCCAAGTTAAACCCCCACGGTATAATGAAAAACACCTTTGCGATTTTCATAAAATCAAGGGGCACACGATAGCCAATTGCATGCGACTTAAAAACCTAAAACAATATCTCATTGATGATAAGACCATAACCATTGAACAACCCTCTAGGAATCAAGATCTTAAAATATACATGAATCCGATGCTAGATCAAAATAAAGGAAACAACAATGCTAAAGGAAAGAAGGACAAAAATATAAACCATATTTATGACCATGTTGTCAATATCAAAGGATTTAGAGTTGAGTGTGGAGTCACCACACATGGCAGTAGAATTACCATCCTAGGACCTTCACAACCATTCAAGGCACCTACCATAAATCCAAAATCCATCCCTAATGGTTACAATTTCCTAGATCAACTAAAACTGACCCCCGCCTAGATCTCCATCATGGATTTGTTAAAAATCTCACCCACGCATAGGGATATCCTAGAGAAGGCATTGGCTGCATCCTCCATCCCCATGTACCTTGATGGAGACCCGTTTCAAGCTATGGTCACACATATCACTACACCGCATCTTCTCACTTTCTCTGAATAGGATCTCCAAACCTAGCCATCTCACAACCATGCACTCCATCTTGAACTCCTAGTACACAAGAACAAATTCAAAAGAGTCTTGGTGGATGGAGGTGTAGGTCTAAATATTTGTACCTTGAAGTTGATAAAGAATTTGGGATTATAGGAAGACATCATTGAAAAGAGAAAAGGTATCACAATTAGAGCCTATGATGATCAAGAACGGGTGTCCCAAGGCACCATTCAACTCCCTATTCAAGTGGGGCTAACAATCATGGAGACCACTTGCGAGGTCCTTGACCTTGAACTTCCCTATATTATTCTCCTGGGGTAACTATGGATCCATGGGATGCAATATTTTGCATCCACATTACATCAATGTGTCGAATACCCCTATGAAAACCAAGAAGTAACAATCCATGGTGATCTTGAGCCTTTTTATCATTATAAAAATTTGGAGGCCTAGTATTATAAGATTCCTGAAGTCCTAAAGAATGATGATGGACCCACATCTCCTTATATTGATTGTCCACCTTAGCTTCCACTTCCGAGACAAAGATGCCTACCATCCCGAACATCCCAAATATTAAGGTCATTATCCAAGATAATGGATGTGGAGATTACAAAATGAAAAAGAGTGCCTTTTTGGTGAGAGAGTTACCTCAATCTACTAGATCCCATGGAAGACCACAACCAGTTGACCTAACATATTAGACATAGCAGCACCCTCCATTTTCAAAAGGTGGGGAGACCTAAGTAAAGAGGTGGTAGATGAGAAATATATACCAAGTATGTTATATCAAGATGAAAGGCCCGTTCCAGATCTCCCCATGGAATAAAGAAACAAAGGTCTTCAATTAATGTTTGGTTTGGGCTATAAAAAAAATGAGAAGCTCAGGAAAATATATAATGGTTTGTTTGAACACATTATTCCTAAGAAGCACCCTAAGAATCTTGTCCTTGGATGTACCCCTCAAAAGAAAACCATACTTGGCAAAGGTGCTAAGGTTAAAATAGACAAAGCTCCTCCTGAGTTATTGGTATTGATAGGTCTTCCCCTAGACAATTATACATTCGATATAACCAATGTATGTGATGAAGATCCCATCTCTGACTTGCCCATGTTATTTGAGGATTCCTTCATTTTTATGATCACAACCATGTCTTTCGAGTCGAGTAACAAAACCACTTAACTAAATCTTGTTTATCCCCAACTAATAGATTGTGACCAATAAGGACCACCGATCTTGGACACATTTGAAAAGAATGAGGCTCTCTCAGAATTCATGGGACTCAGGGATACACTACCATGTGGAGATCAAAAATCAGGGTTTGATATTTAGCTAGACACACATGCATACTATTGGGAAATGATTGAATCTCTTAGCTGCAAAATAGAAAATTTAAGAATAACATGTAGATATTTAAGTGAAAACCACACTATGGAGCTTTCTAATATGAAAATAGTAAAAATAAAGGACGTATCCAATGGTGAAAACCTCTTTGAAACACCAAAGAATGAGGGATTCAATCTTCCCCTTAGTGCCATGCATCAGGAAAAATCAGCAGTATTGGCTAAAAAATGCAACCAAGTCAATCTAGGAATTGAAGAGACACCACACATCACTTTCTATTCAAAATCACTTATGACCAAAGAACAAGAGATTCTAGCTACATTTCTGAAAGAAAGGAAAGTAAATTTTGCATGGACCTATGCTAACATGTCAGGTCTTGATCTAGAAGTGGCGGTCCATCACCTAGCCATATATCCGAAAGAAAAACCAATAAAATAAAAGTTGAGAAAGACATATCCATAGATTGCATTATTGGTCAAACTTGAGCTGCAAAAATTTCTTGACTAGTTTCATATGACCCATTGATTATCTTGAATAGGTTTCCAGCCTTGTACCTATTTCTAATCCCACTAAGGGCATCTGAATTTGCACCGAATTTAGGGACCTGAACAAAGCATTCCTTAAGGATGATTTCCATCTTCCCAACATAAACATGATTGTAGATTTAATAGCAAGACATGAAATGCTATCATTGATGGATGGATTTTTAGGGTATAATCAGATTATGATAGAAAAATATAATCAACATAAGATATCCTTCACCTATCCATGGGGCACCTTTTGTTGGAACATGATTCCATTTGCATTAAAGAACACTAGAGCCACATACCAAAGGGCTATGACTAATTTTTCATGACATTATCCACAAATCTGTAGAAGAATACATGGATGACATATTAGCCAAATCAAGAAAGCATCAAGATCACATAACAACACTATGCTCTATCTTTGATAGACTAGAAGAATACAACGTAAGGATAAATCGTAAGAAATGTGTATTTGGTGTCACATTAGGAAAACTTCTAGGGTATATTGTATCAATGAGGGGAATCAAGATAGACCCTGTAAAGGTCAAAGAAATCCTTGAAATGGAGGAACCACAAACATTGACGTAGTTAAGGGGCTTGCAAGGAAGACTCTATTCCATTCACAGATTCATAGCACAGTTAGTAGACAACTCCATCCCATATTCTTGTCTACTCTACAAGGGGGTAGCATACAAATGGGACAAGAAATGAGATCAAGAATTCAATAAAATCAAAGAATACTTGTTGATACCACCAATTCTCATACCACTGATCTCGAACAAACCATTGATCTTGTACATATCATTAATAGTGGAAACCCTTGGGGCTCTTCTAGCACAACACAATGAAATAAGAAAGGCAAGATCAATTCACTATATTGGTAGAAACTTTGTAGGGCATGAGCTAAACTACACATTCATCAAGAAATATTGTCTTGTAGTAGTATTTTCCTCACAAAAAATTAGACACTACATGTCAGCTCATCAAATAAAGCTCACCGCCAAAATAGACCCTCTCAAGTATCTACTCTCTAAAGAAATGCTCATAAGACAAATGGAAAAATGGGTTATGATCTTAATAGAATATGATATTGAATATGCAGAGAGGAAGGAAATCAAAGGGTAGGTAATTGCAAATCAGCTAGTCGAGGCACCAATATATGCAGAGAATACATTGGTGTTAGAGTTCCTTGATGAGTCAATTTTCAATCTCAGTGTAGTAGATAATTGGAAGGTGTACTTTGAAAGGTCATATACTCAACATGGGTTAGGAGCTGGAGTATTCTTTATCAAACCAGAAGGATATTTCATCCCCAAATCATATAGGCTATCTTTCCCTTGCACTAACAACATCGTTGAGTATAAGGCCCTTATCATAGGACTTCAAATTGTAGTACAATGGAAAATAATGGTACTAAAGTTCTGTGGAGACTCACAACTGATCATCAACCAGGTCAATGATGAATACGAAACAAAGGATTAAAAACCTACCCTATATAAGAAATTGGTAGAGGATCTTAAGGAATTCTTCTTTGACATCACATCTGAGTAGATAATAAGGATAAACAATAGAGCAGTGGATGCCATGGCTACAATCGGATCATTGTTGTATATCTCACACAACATCCCTACACAATAATTCCTAGTAGAGAAACATCTTGTACCAATTTTTTTGGCACTCGATTCTGAGTTTGTGTGTGAGATCGTTGGTCCCAGTGATCATTTGTACCATGACATATACACTTACCTAAAAATAAGATTCCTCCTTGTTGACATAACCCCAAACCTAAAAGGAACCTTTATCAAGAATTCATCCCATTTTGTTATCTTAGGTGACACCTTGTACTATAGAAGTATAAAATGAACCCTTTTGAGATGCCTTAACCCTAAGGAAGCTTTGACTTCTTTAACTGAGGTACACAATGGAATTTGTGGTTCACATTCTAGTGGTATGACCTTGTCTAAGAAACTATTGAGGACTAGGTATTATTGGTCTACAATGGAGAATGAAGCTCATGAATATGTTTGAAGATTTTTGCAATGTCAACAACATGGGGACCTCATCCATGCACCAACTTAGGAGCTCCAACCAATTATAATACCTTGGCCCTTTTCATAATGGGGGCTTGATCTCATCGACAAAATCTCACTCACCTCACCTTATGGACACAATTTCATTATCACTGCTACGAAATACTTCACAAAGTGGGTAGAGGCCATTCCAATGACCTATATCATAGGAAATTAGATCACCAAGTTCATCCTGCAATACCTTATGTACCGTCATGGTGTTCCTCAAGCCCTTATCTCAGAAAATGGAACACCTTTTAAAAACCACGATGTCTGATAACTATGCCAAAAATTTAATATCCATGATCACTTTTCCACCCCATACCACCCCTAGGGTAATGGAAAAGTTGAGGCTATGAATAAAAGCATCTTGAAAATCCTAAAGAAAACAGTCAATAACATTGGTCATGGCTGGAACCTACAGCTAAATCTCACCTTATAGGCCTATTGAATGAGTATCTACATGCCTACATGTGCAACACCCTTCTCCCTAGTCTATGGATCAGAAGCCATCCTTCCCATTGTGATCAAGCTCCCATCCTTAAGAATACCATTGCAAAATCTCATTACTAATGAAGAATATCAGGTGTCACAGTCAAACAATATGGAAATATTGGATGAGTGGTGCTTGGATGCTTTGAACCACCTATAGGTCTATCAGAACCACCTCAAAAGGATCTATAATAAGAAGATCAAGAGTCCATCATTTCAAGTTGGAGAGCTCATGCTAAAATAAAATAAAAAAATTGTGCCAAATCCAGACATCAAGGGTAAGTTTGAACCCAACTGGTTAGGACCCTTCATCATCATGGCAAGTTACAAGTCAGGACCATATCAATTATCCAAAACTAAAGGTGATCCTCCATAGGATCCCATTAACAACTCCCACCTCAAAAAAATTTATGCCTAAGCTTGCAAGGTATAAATTTAGAACAAAATAAAAAAATACAAAAATACAAAAATCCCAAAAAAAAATAGAAAAAAGGATTGAAAATAGTAAAGAAAAAAAATCATCCTCTAGTGAAAACCACTTCGGTGGCACTTTGGGCAAGTACCTTGGTGAAAACCTGGCAAATAGGTTCCTTCTGTAAATAAGAAAGTTTCATCCTCCATGGATCCTTTGGCTTGTTTTGCATCACCTACCATCTCCTTCCATCACCGTCCATCACATTCAATGGATCTTTCCATTACCCATTCATGTCCACATCATAGCTTGATCTTGTGTTGATATCATGTTCCATCCTAGAACTACTTGGCACATTCCTAAGGTTAGTTTGTCCTTCCTATATTGAGTAGTCTATCGCATCATGTTGGGGGCATGTTCTTATACATGCGCTAGATCGAATGCATGTATATTCTTGAAAGATTCCTTAAAATATAGGTCAAAAATAGAAAAGTTCAAAAATAGAATCATCATGTCAAACTGTGTCATCTTTGAGCTTGAACATAGGCAAGACTAATATTTGATTGGCCCTTGAGAAATTACATCATTCCTTTAGGAGTTTGTCATAATAAACTAGGAATCCAACATGTTCATATTTTCATTAATAACAGAATCATCAATCAAACTACATGGTCTCCATGTGTATAACATAGGAAAATCTCTTCTTTGATCAGCCCCTAAGGCCCCTAGTATAGGTCTTTAGGTTAGGTTCTTGGTCAAAATATTGAATACACCAAAAGTATTTAAATTTTTTGAAAATCTAAGCATTTGTAAAACATCTTGAAAATCCCAAAACAACCTCAAAACATTTCAAAAGAACCAAAAAAATTCAAAAAAACTCGAGATCATCCATCATGTTTCAACACTCACCGTCAATAAGCATCCACTCACAATAAGTCAATCATCATCTTCAATCTTTAACAAAAGAATCAGAAAAAAGTATAGAAAATTGAAAGTGTGAACTCAAACATCAAATTCTCAAGTCTAGTTCACTATGTAAAAAAATTGGTCAACTCTTCACATCAATAGTCTATCATCTAGTTAATTCCAAAATCATCTAATAGCATCATGTCCTAGGATGCATCTTTCCTACAATGGACATTAACATCAAGCAACACCGTAGTTTAGTCTTGGATAGAGGTATGAAGAACATGGACTTGTTTGTGTACTTAATCTTTTCTTTTGATTTATCATATTGCGCTCATACCAATGACCTCTCGATGATGTCTAATCAATACGATTCAGAGAGAAAGGAATGGGGCATTGATCATTATATTTTGTCTATTGTGCTTGTTGGATATTCTTGCAATATAAACTTGGTCATGATAATTTTGTTTGGTGTGTAGGGAGGATGTTTTAGGTGTCTTGTTGACTATTACATTGATAGGTTTTTCCTGTTTATGTTTTGGTCTGAGATGTCTGAAATATATGAAGTACACTCTAACAATATTTTATATGCCAAGTGTGAGCTAGAATACTCCTATCTATTTGTCGAGTAAAATTCCATCTTACTAGATACAATGCCATCCTATTTTTTTGTACCTTGATTCATTGTATCTATGTGTGTTATCACACATAAGTAAAGTTATTCTCTTTACATCCCCCATCCCTAGATAAGAAATACATCATCAGCATTCATCATCATATTTACTAAAGTCTTAATGACTCATAGACTTGTTGGACTTCTGCATCATCTTGAATTCATGGGTTTATTCCTCTTATTCTTCTATTCCTCTTTCACGCTAACATACTATCATGACATTCACCAAAACATCAATGCATCCATCCTACCTTCATAGAACATCAGCATACACATCTTGTATATTCGTACATATCATCATAATAGGAAACTTCATCCATCTCACATGCATTGCATTACCATTTAAGTTGTTTAGGATAATATATATTTATTATTCTAAGCATCTTAAAAAAATCTCAATTACATTTTCATTATCATATAGATCTATTAGTCTAACCATCCATACATCCATCTTGAACCTCTTTGTCACGAGATTGACCCTAACATCAAACTTTTCGCTCAATCTCTCGAGGGGGTAGTGTACTAGTATACTTCTTTCCACTAGGGCATCTAAAAAATTAGAAAATTTTCAAACTTTGAAGTTAGCAAGGTTATTCTTTGAACCAATGCAACCGGTACACTGCTTCAGAGAGGGGTAGAATGTAGACATGCAAATTGACATTATGCATTTAAATCCGATCAATTAATATGATTTCTACTATTAATAAAGTAATTAAGTTTATTTGATCAATTCACTTCCTACTCACTAATGTTCATCAAATTTAATTAAATAAATAAAATTATTTAATCAAATCCCTAAAGTTCTCTCATCTGATTTAGTAAGTCAAATTGTTTAAATCAAATGTCAAATACCCTAAATTCCTCCAAGTTAATTGATTCTGGATAAATTAACTCCTAATCCTAATTACCCATTCTCTAGGTTTTGACTCAACCTTAGTCAAACCAACCCTTGATTAATCAATCCACTTGCACATGAAAATAGTTTCTTTTAATTAACTAATTACATCATTTATCCTCTCAAAATAATATTCTAACGAGTATTCCTTCATTAACTCCCTTGTTTTGACTTTCTTAGCCAAACAATTTCCCTCCAAAACATCTCAACCACATCCATTAACTACTCTTACGTCCTCATTTATGTCTCTTACATCCTTTCAAATCTTGAACGATATGCATTTATTTCTCTTCCATTCTTCTTTCCTCTTGCACATTCCCCAAAATGTGCTACAACTTCACCCATTGGAATTGATACAAGTGTCCTAATCTCATTGACTCTTCTTTACTCCCACTTTTCTCCCATATCTCCATTTTTCAACCCTTCAACCTATAAATAGAAGCCACTTCTACTTCAAAACCATCCACAACTTCAAGCATTATCACTATATCCATTTGCATACTTAGCATTCTATCATTTTTATCTATTCTAAGCCTAATTCCACTATTTAGGATCATTTCCATAATTGGAATCATCATCTTCAAAAGCTTATCATTTGGGATCGAGAAAGGGCTTCTTTCCACATCAAAGGATCACCACTCCCCTATGGGATGGAGGTTTAGTTATTTCAATTAGATAGCATGCTATATTTGTTTGTTTTATGTTCATTTTCATGTTTTTTCTTGTTTTAGCTAATAATTTCATAGGGAATGCTAGATTTTTCTTTCTAACATGTTTAACAAGTGTTTGTTGATCTTATGTTAGCTTTTTGTAGGTTTTTCTTTCACAAAAAGAATACCACTTCATAGTTTTACATTCTCCATAGTCATGTATCAAATCAACCTAAATATGATGCTCAACTACTTGCTTCCATAGAATCAGAGGAATGGTATTCTCACATTTATAATTATCTGAAGACTTGAAATTTTCTTGACAACATGAGATGGAAAATTCTTGCACTTGGATTTTATTTTCTAGTCTGATACTATATTATATGATTTTCTCTATTAAAATTATTATAATTGTCTCCTTCTTCGGTGTCTCGCTAAGGAAAAAAAACCTCTTGTCCTTTAAGAAGCCCATTCAAGCTCTACAAGATGGACATTTTGGTGGTAAATCCTAATGAGGGTGCAACCCAAGACACAGAAAATCACACAGAAAAACTAACAAATCTTATTATTTTAAAAGTATGAAATTCCTACATGCAGACGATCTCAAATCCTCCAGTTTTGCAATACATGCAAATTACAGAAAGAAACTACAGAAATTCCCCTATTCGCAGCATGCGATCTTCTTTCCCCAAAAACTGTCTAAAAGAAATAGTAACTCGCCCATAAATAGCCCGTTTCTTTGTTTGGAGCCAAAAACGGGATTCAAATTATGCACCAACTTTCGGAAGCCCTAACTCAAGATCTAACCGTTAGATCTTCAATGATAATACCTTTTTGGAAAGCTCTCGCGAAGATCTCTTTCCGAAAAGTGGGGCCTAAAGGCTAACCACTTTCGTATTTCGCCAATTTTTCAGGCCCATCCGGAGCCTCTAAGTACCTCAAAATTAGCTCCGAAGATTTCATAAGGCAAAAAGCAGAAATTGAAACTTGAATAGATTTTCAACCGGAAATGCTCTTGATCTGATTCTTTCACCAAAGTGTTTATTATTATGTCCTGAAGCTTCCCTTAAATTTTTGTCTCCTCACGCCTTCAAATTCATACCTGCTAAAAATAGCAGTTGAGCAGAAAAAGCAGAAAAGCAGTTCTGAAAGTTGGGAATTCTTCTTCGACGAAAAGGGTATCCAGAAATGCAAAAACATCTACAAAAAAATCTAAATGAAAGTAAATATATTTTTGGGTGATGTAGGATTGCCCTTACACCACTGGATGCTCCTGCATCAGACACCCAGGGTAATTTGAAAAGTGACTCCGTCACTTCTCAGATGGTTGAGGAAAACCCAAACGGTCAACCTCTGCCTTGGACAACCAGGATGAATCTTCCACAGGCCTTCCTTTCCACTTCACCAGATATTCTTCATATTGCCTATTTCTGGTACTCCTTCCTACATGGCTATCCAAGATTTCTTCAATCTCCTCCTTTTCTGAAGTAGGTGCTGGAATACCGCACTGTTCCATTGCTAGTACTTCCTCTGCGCCACCCTCATGATATTCTATCAAATCTGCAATGTTGAACACAGGGGAAATGTTGAATCCATCTGGCAACTCTACCTCATATGCATTCCCTGAATCATGCCTCTTCAAAATTTTACAGGGACCGAACTTCTTCATCTTGAATTTGTTATAGGTTCCTACTGGAAACCTTTCTTTCCTCAAGTGGACCATCACTTCATCACCAATCTAAAACTCCTTATACCTCCTCTTTTGATCTGCCTTAGCCTTATACTGCATATTCATCTTGTTAATGTGTTCTTTTACCTTCTCATGCATATTCTTGATGTGTTCTGCAAAGTCTTCAGCTTCAACACTTGTCTTCTTCTCTTGGTCCATCTTCCTCAATTCTGGAGTAGTCCTAGGACTACTTCCATACACAATCTGGAACGGTGATCTACCAGTGCTTCTATTGACAGAATTGTTGTACGCGAATTCTGCCTGGGGTAAGATCAAATCCCATCCCTTTGGTTTATCTCCTACCAAGCATCTTAGTAGGTTACCCAAACTCCTGTTCACAACTTCAGTCTGCCCATCAGTCTGGGGATGGTGTGCAGAACTAAACTTCAACTCTTTTTTCAACTTCTTCCACAAGGTCCTCCAAAAGTATCCAACAAATTTTGTGTCACGATCTGAGACTATACTCTTTGGCAAACCATGTAGCCTCACCACCTCTTTGAAGAACAAGTCAGCAATGTGGACTGCATCATGGGTCTTCTGGCATGGGATGAAATGTGCCATCTTCAAAAACCTATCAACCACCACAAATACTGAATCATTCCCTCTCTGTGTCCTTGGAAAACCAAGAACAAAGTCCATACTTATATCCTCCCACGACCTCTCTGGTACAGGTAAGGGCTGATACAACCCTGTATTCTGACTCACTCCTTTAGCCATTTGACATACCCTACAACTCTGCACAAACTTCTTCACATCTTGTGATAACTGAGGCCAATAATAATGCTCACTGATAATGGAAATGGTCTTATCCCGACCAAAATGTCCTGCCATTCCTCCACTGTGCTTCTCCTTTATCAGATTCTCCCTCATGGAACTCCTTGGAATACATAATTGACTTCCCTTAAACAACATGCCTTCTTGAATTAGGAAATCAAACCACTTTGTCCTGTCAACTGTAACAGGTTCCTTGCAAGCTTTCCAAGTCTCTGCAAAATCAGGATCATTCGGGTACAATGTCTTGAGTTCACTGAACCCAACCACCTCAATCTGCATTTCTAGCAACAATGTATGCCTCCTACTTAAGGCATCTGCAACCCTATTTGACTTCCCACTCCTATGCTTTAAAACAAATGTATAACTCTGCAAAAATTCTACCCATTTCATATGCCTCTGATTTAATTTTCCCTGACTACTCAGGTACTGCAATGCTTGATGATCAGTATACATAAAAAATTCCTTCGGCAACAAATAATGCCTCCATTTCTTTAATGCTTGAACTATTGCATAAAATTCTTGGTCATATACAGAGTACTTTCTCTTTGCATCATTTAACTTTTCACTGAAATAGGCAATGGGCTTACCTTCCTGGCTTAACACTGCTCCAATGGCACAACCACTGGCATCACAATCCACTTGAAACACCTTATTGAAATCCGGGAGAGCCAAAACAGGTTGTTCTGTCACCTTCTGCTTCAATAGATCAAAACTCCTTGCTGCTCCAGTGCTCCACTTGAACTCTTTTCTATCCCCTCTCATTGTTTCAGTTAGGGGTGCACAAATACTACTGAAGTTTCTAATAAACTTTCTGTAAAAACTGGCCAAACCATGGAAAGACCTCACCTCAGTAGTAGTTCTTGGGGTAGGCCATTCCAGAATAGCCTTCACCTTCTCTGGGTCCATCTTGAGACCTTCTGTCGAGACAACAAACCCCAAGTACACTAACTCCTTCTTCACAAAACTACACTTCTTCAGATTAATCAGCAATTTCTCTTCTCTTAACTTCTCAAAGACTCTACCAATATGCATTATATGCTCATCCAGTGACTTACTGAATATCAAAATATCATCTAAATACACAATAACAAAGCTTCCTAGGAACTCTTTCAGTACCTCGTTCATGAGCCGCATGAATGTGCTCGGTGCATTGGTTAGCCCAAAAGGCATGACTAACCACTCGTACAGGCCCTCTTTGGTCTTGAAGGCGGTCTTCCATTCATCTCCCTCTCGAATCCGAATCTGGTGATATCCACTCTTTAGATCAATCTTTGTGAAGTACTGAGCTCCACTCAAACAGTCCATCAGGTCATCCATCCTTGGCAGGGGAAATCTATACTTGATTGTTATCTTGTTTATGGCCCGAGAGTCTGTACACATCCTCCACTCCCCATCCTTCTTTGGTGCTAGTACTGCAGGTACTGCACATGGACTCAAACTCTCTCGAATCAAACCCTTTCTCAACAACTCCTCAACTTGTCTGTTTAACTCCTCATTTTCTGCAGGAGTCATTCTATGAGCTGCCTTATTCGGCAAACTGGCTCCTGGGATCAAGTCAATCTGATGACTGATCTTCCTCATTGGTGGTAAACCCTCAGGTACATTATCAGAAACAATATCCTGAAACTCATTCAATAACCCAGAAACTTCTACTGGAACCTTCTCACTACCCTCCTTATCCATTTTAGGAATCAATGCATAACACACACGCTCATGTTTTATGCCTTCTAAAAATTTCCTTCCATCGACATAACAAATTCTAGCACTACTGCATACCTTTTCTTCGGCCTTCTTCAGGGGTTTCAACTTATGGCGGACTCCACCCTTCATCAGGGAATAAGTGTTTGCATGGCCATCATGTACAGCTCGCCTGTCAAACTGCCACGGCCTTCCCAACAACATGTGACATGCATCCATGGGGATGATATCACAGAGTACCTCATCACGATAGCTTCCGATCTTGAACTTCACCAGGCACTGCTCATTGACTAGAACTTTGTGGTCTTTCTGCAACCAGGCAATCCGATATGGATGTGGATGCCTTTCCCTCTTCAGCTTCAACTTTGTAACCATTTCTTCTGACACTAGATTATCAGTGCTCCCACCATCAATAATGACATCACAACATTTGTCTTCACACTTGCACCTTGTGCGAAACAAATTCTTCCTCTGTTCTGGCTCCTTCTCTTCAGTCACCAAGGCTCTTCTAACCACTAGGGCTTCTCCCCTTTCAGCATCATCTGAATGCTCAGATTGAGCCTCCTCATCTACATGCACAACTCTTGCACGACCTTCTGGCCTTTTGTCTGTCCTTCCTTGGTATTGTGGACATTCATAGGCTCGATGCCCTTCTTCACCACATCGGAAACAAGTTCCTCTGAAACCACCTCTTCCAGGTCCTTGCCCAAATCTTCCTCGTCCTCTACCTCTTTGATCACCACCATTCTGATCACGTGGGCGGTAGAAGTTATCATTCCTCTGGCTTCGACTGGTACCCACATCTTCATTTTTCTTCTCATCCTCATTTCGGCTTCCAAAAGATCTTCCGCTACCCCTTCCGCTTTGACCTCCTCATCCTTTTTGCTTGCTATCAAATCTCTTGTTCAGCTTCTCTTCAACTCTCAGCGAAAATTGGTAAGCATCCTCAATGGTGGCCATTTTGACCAGGCTTAACTCCTCTTGAATGCTCGGCCGTAACCCATTAAGATAACGGGCTACCTTCTCCTTGTTGGCCTCTGCATGTCCCGTTCTGATGATCATCTTGTGAAAATCTTCTGTGTATTCTTTCACAGATCTACTTCCTTGCTTCAACCCTTGCAATTTCTTCAATAGATCTAACTCATAGTCCATTGGCATGAACTGCTTCTTCAGTTTCTCCACCATGCGATCCCATCTGGTGATCTTTCCCTTTTCTCTCTTATTTCTTTCTAGTTGGACCTCTTTCCACCAGATACTGGCGTGGCCCTTTAGCTTTGTTTTTGCAAACTTAACCCGATCTGGGTCCTCTACTTCTTCATACTCGAAATACTCTTCCAACTCATTGATCCAATCAATCAACTCTTCCGGGTCTAGACTTCCGGAAAAACTGGGAACTTCTACTCTAGGTCTTTTTCCGATCTTCGAAATGGCCCTTATCAGCCGCATTTGATCTTGATCAATAGCTTCTTCTTCCTCTTCTACATCTAAATCTTCCACCTCTTCTTCATCCTCACTTTCTTCTCCCCTTCTTGGGTTTACCCCTCTTCTTAACTCTCTTTGTAATGCATTTATTTGTCTCTAGAGGGCTCTGAAACCTTCAGCCGCTAATGGATCTCTTCCACCAGCATTTCTGGCACCACCTCACCTACCACGCGCCAGTCTTGGAGGCATCTTGAATATCTTGAACCCACAACCACAGTCCTGGTGCGAACTGCCTCACGATCGGCGATCTGTCCACACGCTCAAGAAAACCCGCTCTGATACCACTTGATGATGGTGCAACTCGAGACACAGAAAATCACACAGAAAAACTAACAAATCTTATTATTTTCAAAGTATGAAATTCCTACATGCAGAGGATCTCAAATCCTCCAGTTTTGCAATACATGCAAATTACAAAAAGAAACTACAGAAATTCCCCTATTCGCAGCATGCGATCTTCTTTCCCCAAAAACTGTCTAAAAGAAACAGTAACTCGCCCATAAATAGCCCTTTTCTTTGTTTAGAGCCAAAAACGGGATTCAAATTATGCACCAACTTTTGGAAGCCCTAACTCAAGATCTAACCGTCAGATCTTCAATGATAATACCTTTTCGGAAAGCTCTCGCGAAGATCTCTTGCCGGAAAGTGGGGCCTAAAGGCTAACCACTTTCGTATTCCGCCAATTTTTCAGGCCCATCCGGAGCCTCTAAGTACCTCAAAATTAGCTCCGAAGATTTCATAAGGCAAAAAGCAGAAATTGAAACTTGAATAACTTTTGAACTGGAAATGCTCTTGATCTGATTCTTTCACCAAAGTGTTTATTATTATGTCCTGAAGCTTCCCTTAAATTTTTGTCTCCTCACGCCTTCAAATTCACACTTGCTAAAAATAGTAGTTGAGCAGAAAAAGCAGAAAAGCAGTTCTGAAAGTTAGGAATTCTTCTTCGACAAAAAGGGTATCCAGAAATGCAAAAACATCTACAAAAAAAAATCTAAATGAAAGTAAATATATTTTTGGGTGATGTAGGATTGCCCTTACACCACTGAATGCTCCTGCATCAAATCCCTAGTGAGTAAATTGATTCACATGGGATACTTTTGGAAAACAATGGAGAAAGACTCATTTTCCTTTGTAAATAAGTGTTCACAATATCAAAAACATATAAATTTTATTTGTGCTCTTGCTCAAGAGCTTCAGAATTAGACCTCTCCATAGCCATTTGCAAAATGGGGGTTGGATACTATTGGTAAAATATTACCTCCTCTTCTAAAGGGAATACATTCATCATTACCACTATTTATTACTCTATGAAATGGGTCAAACATATGCCACTTCAATTCAAAAATGATGGATCGATTTGTAGCTTTCTTCTAAATAATATCATTTCTCATTTAAGATTTCCTTTTATCCTTGTTTTTGAAAATGGTACTTTATTTAAGAACAAATAAGTGAAACAATTCCTAAATAAATTTCATATTCAAAATAATTTTTCTACACCACAATATCCTCAATATAATGGCCAAGTTGAACGATATAATAAAAATATTGAGCTAATTCTCCAAAACACAATGAATAAACATCATAAAGATTGGCCTACTTAATTGACACACACCTTGTGGGGATATCGCATGAGTGTTCATATGGCTACTAGCATAAAATTGTACAACCTCATGTATTGTGACGAGGCTATCATGCCTTTATAGTTGGAAATTGCATCTTTGTAAGTTTCCCTTAAAGGATTAATTAGTGATGACACTTACTGTGCTAATCATTTGTATCAGCTTGATTTGGTTGATGAGTGCCAATTGTAGGCCCTTGATCATCTCCAATATTACAATAAATCTATTTCTAAACATTACAATCAAGGTGTCCTGAATATAACTTTCAGAGTAGGTGATTTGGTTCTTTCTAAATCTTACCAAGGATCTTCATGTATGGTTCTGGTGCTTATGGGCTTTTGTCTATGGATGGAACATGTTGAAAAGAACTTGTCAATACAATTCATCTTTGATGATACTATTCATAGTGTCTATGTGGCATATGCATGACACTCATCCCTTAGGGATTTTAGTTATTTATTGTATGGAATTCCTTCATGAATACATTAGCTCATAATTTTGTTTTATTATGTGAGCATGTGTCTATGATTGATTTATTTAATTAGGAATTATATATACATGTGTTAAATGTTATGCTATACATTTATACATTGAATTTGACTAAGTCTTTTGTGTTGAATATATGAATGCACAAGAACCCACTTGAAGTTGAAATCTTTAATGGATCAATCAAGAAAGACACCATCCACATAAACAAAGAAGTGATGCATCATGAGAAAGAAGAGAACTTGATAAAATGATCTATTGAATGATATTATATATCATGAGATGATTTAATAATGTACAAGAACCTTCCCTATATAGGAAATGTTAATATGTAGTATGAAATATAATGTTAACATGTGTCTTAATCTTAATACCTGTGAAAATTAACTAACTACCTATGAAATGATGCATAGATAAGATGAGACTTCTAGAAAAGACAACTCATCCTTCTAGAAGGAATTTTATATCCTAAGTAAGCATGTGAAGGGGTATGGCCCCATTATAACTAATTAATGAGTGAATTAATTAATTAAATAAAATTCCTTAGTAAAATTATGCAAGTGCAATTAAATAATTAATTGCGCCAACACCCCCATAAGTGAAACTTAGGGAGGAAATAAAAAAGTAATGATGGAATGATGTAATGATGAAATGATGGGTCTTCTCTACATGGCCATTTTAGGTACCCATGTACACATGAAAATGAAATCTCTCACAAACAGAGAAAATGAGAAAACATAGTGGGACAAAACTCCTCTCCAAAAGATAGATGAAATGCAAAATATAATGCTAATCATGTACAAATAATGGAAGTGATGTATGGAGGTCTCAACATCAATACCCTTTGAGAGCTACATCCATCACAAGAATATAATATAATCAATAGCCCCCCCATAGGATTGAAAACGAGAGACTATATAGCCCCCCATGGTATGTGATCACTTGCAAAAATGGTAAGTTTCTGAAGACAAAACATAGTCCAATGTCAACAAAAAACTTGTCTCCCATTTGGAAGAAATAAAAACAAGTACAAGTTGAGGGATGCTTTGCATTCTAGATAGAAATTTAAGGAAGAAAGGATGAATATGCATGATAATTATTTCTTTGTAATATTCTCATGTGTCTCCTTGTCCAATGAAGATGAAGATGCCACAATCAAGTCAGATACATGCCCAATCAATGAAAAAGGTGACAAATTAGGACTATGCAAAAAATAATGCTAAACAAGATCCAAAGACCATGATGGTGTGACAATATTTGTGCAATGGTTGTCATCCAATATGAGAGATATCCCCTAAAATGTGTCCTCCAAATTTGGAATATGACACTCCATAAACAAGGATGCTATGTTTCATAGAGAGGAGTCCCAATCAAGAAAACAATGAGATACTTTTTGTAATGTATCATTAGATGTGCTCAATGAATCATCACCATAAGAATGTTCCTATTGAACAACAATGAGAGGAGCCTCAATCAATGAATTTGCACAAGGAATCACTAAAGGTGAAGGTGCATCAACTATCTTTGATGGAGAAGAAGGAGAACCTGAAGAATCCCATAATGAGCTATGATAGATCTCCATAATTGTAAAGATGATATCCTTCAATATCAAATAGAAACTCCCAAATGTAATACAAAACTAAAAATAAAGCTTGGAAATGAAAATAGACTTTCTCCAAATTGTAGTATGTCGAAATTATCAAGAAAATTCCATAAATTCTAAAAACTCAATAAAATATACTTCGGACTGAATTTGAGAAAATTATATTGACAAAATGATAGAGCTCTAAATCACCTTCGCAATGTTATTGGAATCTCCAAATTCTGATAAATTGGAGAAAAGATATGATCTCGAGAGTCCAAAGGGAAGCATTGAATTCAAGATGCGATAAAATATTATAAGAATAAAATATGATAATAATTGCTACACCACTAGATAGCTCTCAGAACCATCTTTCCAATGATATATTGCTTGTGAAAAATTCATACTTGAGTCATAAGTTATGGTAATTTTAAGAAAACTTCCTTTAAATTGAGACATGATGGGGCTTCTATGATGGTCATTTGGCCATCAAATTTAATATAGTCACTTAATTTTTCTCCAAAATCACCAAAATAATTTTACCTCTAAATATAAATTATTTTATATGAAAATAGGGGTTTTGGGCCTTCCATATGCAATGGAAGGGTTGGATATGATCCAATCTACTCCAGAAATCAGCTACCTCCCAAATGATGGAAACTAGCCTAAAATGAAAAAACTCGAGTCTAAAATAATCTCCTCATCTCAACCTCCCAATATGAGATTGATTTGCTATGGCCTATGATCTGATACCATGCTGCAAATATGAATGCACAAGAACCCACTTGAAGTTGTGGTGCAGGGGCACCATGATCAACTTGGTTCATTGATGTACTTAGGTGTCTAAGTTATTAAGTTGAGTGTTTTATAACCTATTTTATGTAATAAGGTCGAATCAAGACCAGTTTTGAATGTTTAGTGTCATGTCATTTTTTAGGCGTTGAGTAAAAGTTGGCTAAAAAATGGAAAAGTTGATTTGCAACTTGGCCAAATTGCATGTAGAAGGAGTATGAATGGTCACTTCAATGTTTTCTTGTTTGTAACTAATGATAACTGATGGATGATAGTATTTTGGCCTCAAAAGCTTCAAGGCATGATGATTGTAGCATTTGGTGACTAAAAGAAGTGAAGAAAGCCTTTGTTTTCTAATTTTTTATGTAATTTTATGTGTTTTCCAGCTTTGTATGGCTCTATACTGTATTGTCATGAGTTCAAACTTATGTGAAAGGTGGCTATAGTGTTTTAGCTTTCATTTTAGCTCAGTTTGGTGTATTTTTATTATAAATAAGGCTTGTTTGAAGTATTTCTTCTCAGACCACTTAGAAATCCTCCATTTCGAGGGTTTGAGAAAAAAATGTAGGTTTTGGACCATTCCACCATCGTAGATTAGCCAAAGTCGGTGGAATGGTAGTTTTAAGTGTGTCATTATTGTTTTACTTATTTTTGGAGCAAGGGATGGATCTTGGAGGAGTTTTTGTCAAAGCCCTAGCCTAGCATCCTCATGTGTTAGGCTTAGTAGGATAGTGAAAGAGTGGGACAACGATTTGGAAGGGTGATTTGTTGCACAATTCTTGTAAATGTGATCCTATGTGATTGGTTTGTGACATTGGAGAAGTGTCTAGGTAATTGGGAAGTGGTTACCTAGTAGATTCTTTGTAAAACTGTCCTAATTGGCCTTGTTTTAGGCGTAGCACACTAGATTACTGTGTTTTGTTCCAAAACAACCAATGCAAAATTTAAGATATAATGAATTCAAGCCTTTGGTTTCAAGGTGATACAACCTTCTCTAAATGATATGTCACAAAACACAATTTTGGAGACCTAGTTGGAAAGACTAGCTAGTTAGTGAAAATCACCATTGTAGGGGTCTTGAGGCTAAAGTAGTGGTTGAATTGTGTTGAATTGAGTTAGAAAAAGATAATCCATCCCTAATTTTTATTAGGTGGCATCAGAGAAAAGTTTTTGATTGGAAGTGGGAAAGTGAATGAGAGTGGGCATAAGCAAAATCCCTCCAAAGAGTAATCCAATGGCCAAAGAGATAAAATAATTGAAGGAGTAGTTACTTTAGAAGGAAAGGATCTATAAGGAGTCACAAGAAGCAACCCTTGCAATAATATCAGCCCTAGAAAATAAGTAGAGGAGAGGAATGGTCGGTGGTGACCAAAGTGAGAAGGAAGATGAGGGTGAGAGTGAGAACCCTCCAACAAGAGTCCAAGAATAGAATGAAGAATTGGACCCTGAAGAAAAGATAATGGTCAAGATGCTAAAGGCTTTTAAGGGTGACAA
>CM021107.1:525160015-525264120 GCA_007115665.2 Sequoiadendron giganteum
GCATGTAGGCCCTCCTTTTCCTCTTTAGTCAACAAGGGTGCATTGGGTCCACACCTTAAAGGCTAATCCTAGATTGCAAAAAGATATTTTTTTAGGTATTTGCTTTTCCTCAATCTTCAATCCTCTCTCTAGCTTGATTCATGTAAGGGCTTGTGCTAGATTTTCATTCTCATCGAGAATTCCTAATGGAACCTCTACCTTGTTGTTTCCTTCCTTTATGTCATTATTTTGTGGGGTTCTAACAGTTTTACCTTTCCTTCATCCTTCCATTTACCTTCTTGATGAGGGTGCAACCCGAGACACAGAAAATCACACAGAAAAACTAACAAATCTTATTATTTTCAAAGTATGAAATTCCTACATGCAGAGGATCTCAAATCCTCCAGTTTTTGCAATACATGCAAATTACAGAAAGAAACTACAGAAATTCCCCTATTCGTAGCATGCGATCTTCTTTCCCCAAAAACTGCCTAAAAGAAACAGTAACTCGCCCATAAATAGCTCGTTTCTTTGTTTGGAGCCAAAAACGGGATTCAAATTATGCACCAACTTTCGGAAGCCCTAACTCAAGATCTAACCGTCAGATCTTCAAAGATAATACCTTTTCGGAAAGCTCTCGCAAAGATCTCTTGCCGGAAAGTGGGGCCTAAAGGCTAACCACTTTCGTATTCTACCAATTTTTCAGGCCGATCCGGAGCCTCTAAGTACCTCAAAATTAGCTCCAAAGATTTCATAAGGCAAAAAGAAGAAATTGAAACTTGAATAACTTTTGAACCGGAAATGCTCTTGATCTGATTCTTTCACCAAAGTGTTTATTATTATGTCCTGAAGCTTCCCTTAAATTTTTGTCTCCTCACGCCTTCAAATTCATACCTGCTAAAAATAGCAGTTGAGCAGAAAAAGCAGAAAAGCAGTTCTGAAAGTTGGGAATTCTTCTTCGACGAAAAGGGTATCCAGAAATGCAAAAACATCTACAAAAAAAATCTAAATGAAAGTAAATATATTTTTGGGTGATGTAGGATTGCCCTTACACCACTGGATGCTCCTGCATCAGACACCCAGGGTAATTTGAAAAGTGACTCCGTCACTTCTCAGATGGTTGAGGAAAACCCAAATGGTCAACCTCTGCCTTGGACAACCAGGATGAATCTTCCACAGGCCTTCCTTTCCACTTCACCAGATATTCTTCATATTGCCTATTTCTGGTACTCCTTCCTACACGGCTATCCAAGATTTCTTCAATCTCCTCCTTTTCTGAAGTAGGTGCTGGAATACCGCACTGTTCCATTGCTGGTACTTCCTCTGCGCCACCCTCATGATATTCTATCAAATCTGCAATGTTGAACACAGGGGAAATGTTGAATCCATCCGGCAACTCTACCTCATATGCGTTCCCTGAATCATGCCTCTTCAAAATTTTACAGGGACCGAACTTCTTCATCTTCAATTTGTTATAGGTTCCTACTGGAAACCTTTCTTTCCTCAAGTGGACCATCACTTCATCACCAATCTAAAACTCCTTATACCTCCTCTTTTGATCTGCCTTAGCCTTATACTGCATATTCATCTTGTTAATGTGTTCTTTTACCTTCTCATGCATATTCTTGATGTGTTCTGCAAAGTCTTCAGCTTCAGCACTTGTCTTCTTCTCTTGGTCCATCTTCCTCAATTCTGGAGCAGTCCTAGGACTACTTCCATACACAATCTGGAATGGTGATCTACCAGTGCTTCTATTGACAGAATTGTTGTAAGCGAATTCTGCCTGGGGTAAGATCAAATCCCATCCCTTTGGTTTATCTCCTACCAAGCATCTCAGTAGGTTACCCAAACTCCTGTTCACAACTTCAGTCTGCCCATCAGTCTGGGGATGGTGTGTAGAACTAAACTTCAACTCTGTTTTCAACTTCTTCCACAAGGTCCTCCAAAAGTATCCAACAAATTTTGTGTCACGATCTGAGACTATACTCTTTGGCAAACCATGTAGCCTCACCACTTCTTTGAAGAACAAGTCAGCAATGTGATGCAGAGGCTGGGTGGAGATCACTCACAAAATAGAGACTTCAACTCTCAACCAAGAACCCCACTCCAA
Source organism: Sequoiadendron giganteum (assembly GCA_007115665.2). Lineage (NCBI taxonomy): Eukaryota > Viridiplantae > Streptophyta > Pinopsida > Cupressales > Cupressaceae > Sequoiadendron > Sequoiadendron giganteum. The sequence continues at coordinate 525,162,105 of CM021107.1, forward strand.
TCTCATGGACATCAACTCACCCTCAAGAGGGTTTCACCTTCATTTTCCCAAAACAACCACAAACCCCCATCAAGTCCCACTAGGCCTAAATAGGTCACTTTCTCAAAGTAAGTATCCCTCAATATTACAACTAGACAAGGATGACTGTTCAAACCTCAAAGATAGGTATCCAATAGCCTATTTCACCAACTTTCAAAAGCATATCCCTTCATTCATTTACTGCTCTACAAAACCCTTATTCCACAAGCCTAAAGAGTAGGGTTTATTCAAAGTCTTGTTTGCCAGACCTCTCAATCCTTTCCACAAACTCAGAAACTCTTAATTTCACCTACACAAGCTTAAAAACTCATTACATAGTTCATTCTCTCCACAAAACTCATAAACCACCCTTTAGTTACTCACTTTCATAAGGAAAATCACTCAAACTCAACCTAGGGCAACACCCAAACCCACATACACACTCCTTCAGTCCTCCATAGAATTTTAAAGCCTATAATACATCAAATTGGGTCATTCCACCGAGTCACAATGGCTACAGTAGGTGGAATGCCCTAAAAACTCATTTTAATACTCTCAAACCACCAATTTGCACCAAAATAGAGCAGTTTCAGAAAAACAATGATTTCTCCCTCAATATGAACGTTCAAACCCTCAAATCAAATGCATTTGAAAGTTAACTCATATATCTACACTTTCAAAATGATTTTAGAGCCAAAATATACCGTACGGATCCGTACCAATCCTGCAAAGTTCAGGAAAACAGGAAAAACATAGTGTTTGAGACCACCCGATAGTAAAATGGGGATATCTCACTCAATTCTTAACGAAATAACACCATTCAAACGCCAAAAGAAAGGTTATTCAATTATCTATCCAACCATTATAGGCTTGGAGTGTGGAAAAACATGTACAGGCCGTACAATGTACGGGATCAGCAATTTCTATATGAAAAACTCAAAAAACAGCAACTTCTTCTTTGAAACCCCTTCCCAAACTTGTTCAACAACCTCTCCTTCGAGATATTACAATAATATATCATGTTACCACCTTCAAACTACCTCTTGGGGCGTTCAACTACCATAACCACCCATTAATTAGGTTCTAAGATGACAATTTTGCCAATTTGCCCTTTAATCACTATCCTATGGCAACTTGTCTTTATAAACTCATCCTAACTGATCTATTAAATCTTTCTAATACATTTAAAATGGTAATGGAGACCTTATTCTCAAATAAAAAATCAAACCTCAAGCTATTCTACCACCTAGGCTTATTGACACCATGACATTACAACATGACACCCACCTAGACCTCTCCTATCATTATGACATTTGATTTACAATTCTTCAAATTTCAACATATTTTGCAACTTCCTCGTTGCTTGACAATCACAAGACCTTCAAACTAAATTGATTTTATCACAAGGTGTTGGTGCTCCTGCACCATACACCCCAACTTGAAAATGTTCCTAGTCCCTTGGAACCTTTGAACCTGCAAAACAAATACGGTGAAAAACTCTCCTTTGTCCATGCAACTGCTTCATCTTGACCTTGGGCTTGTACTTGTCCATCTTTCCAATCAGTATGCTTGCTCTTCTAATTTGGACCTGCACCAGTATGATCTGATTGGTCTCCATCCATATGCTCTTACTCTGCTCTTCCAATGCAAAACAACTCACACCTAGACTGTCCTCTTTTATCTTCACCCTTGGCTTAGCTTCCATCAATAGAATCAACAAGATTAGGAAGCAACAAATGACTTCCTTCATACTCTGTCTCTTAACCTTCCTCTTCACTTCCATTCTCAGGTTCACTATACCTGGAACCCTTGCCCCAATCTCAGACTTGACTCTCCACTCTATCTCCTTAGGGAACCACACATATTCTTTACCTCTAGCCATCCTCTGGCCCTGCACATGCTCATACTTAGTCTCTTTTCTCATATTCTCCTCTTTTTCACCCTTCATGGTGACTACAACCTGCATTTTCTTTTGCTCAAACCCCACAACCTCTTGTACTATCCCATGCCATTCTTCTTGGCTCGCTGCTTTTTCCATAACTGTCACAAACCTTTTCATATCTCCCTGCATTGTTCCTTGCCACTCTAGATGGCTGACTGTCATACCTTTGACTGTCATAAATTTCTCACCCATGGTAAGGCCTTGTATCAGACCTTTACCTCCCTTCACCACTGTGTTCTTAACCTGCACCATATTTTCTAATTCATTACCTTCCTGCCCCATCACTGGCCTATGCAACCCATCCTTTTGACTGTCCACACCTTGCCTCTTATGTTCTTCCTCAAGGACCCCTGTCTTGCCAACCTCAGAAACACAACCTAATTGTTCTTCATCTCCTCCTATCATCATGCTTTCATATTGGTTTACCTCAACCAATCCACTCTCCTCCACTTGCCACATCCCTTGGGATTCTTTCTCAATTATCTTCACCTCATTGTCCACCTTTACCACTGTATTCCCAACATCCATACTCACTGTATTTCCAGTATTAGATTGGTTTTTGTCTTCAATCAACTTCATAGGACACCAAACTGTCCCTATCACAATCTCCACATGATCTTCAAGCCTCTTATCATCCTTCTCTTCAGTGTTATCCTTTGTTCTCTTATCATTCACTTGAACCTCAGTCTTGAAGACCTTTTTACCATTAGGTCTGCCATCCTTACCCTCAAACACCTGCTGCACCTTGTGCTCTAGTCCACTCAATGGACCACATATCCTTTCCTCAATGCCCTTGCTTTGCCATCCCTGCAAATCACTTGCACTCACATCTTTTTCCCTCTCTAAGCTCTCTATCCCAATGACTTTCTTATCACAAAACTTAGTCTCAAGCTCACCTATCCCTATATCTTTGAAGGGGGTCTGCCTTGTATCATTTTTAGTTTTTAATGAACAAACTTTCACCTGCTCCTTGCCTTCCACAAAACTCTCAAGCTTACCTTGCATCCTCAAGGCCTCTTCACTCTCTACCTTTTCTTTCTCACCATCCTTTACATTCTTCAACTTTGAATCTGCTTCTACCCTTGCTGTCTCAGGGACCTCTCCACATGCAATGGCTGCATCTTCCTTGTCTCTATCTTCTTTGTATCCTAGGAAATTTTGTCTTTCCTGCAGCAGCACCCTTGTCTCCTTGCCTTCTTCCACCCATGAGTTCAAATTGTAAATCTTCCCATCCTTTTTAAATTGGTACCTATTATCCCTGCCATAATACATAGCAAATCCTTCCCAACACCATGGTTTCCCAAACATTAGATGACAAGAGTTAAGTGGTACAATATCACCCAATATTTTGTCCTTGTATTCACCTATTTGAAATTCAACCCATGCCTGCTCTTTAACCAAAAATGTATTCTCACCATCCATCAATGAAATATAATAAGGTGAATCATGTGGAAATCTTTCTAAGCTCAATTTTTCAACCATTTCAAGAGCTACCAAGTTATCCAAACCACTTGAATCAATCATAACCTTGCATACCTTACCTTTGCACTTGCACCTGGTCTTGAAAACTGCATTCCTCATCTGTATCTCCTTCCCATTCAAACCTCTGATAGCCATGATGTCTTTTCAACTCCAAATGCTTCCCCTTCAATCTTCAAGAGATCTACTTCCTCGCTCTGATACCACTATGATGCAGAGGCTGGGTGGAGATCACTCACAAAATAGAGACTTCAACTCTCAACCAAGAACCCCACTCCAATCTCATGGACATCAACTCACCCTCAAGAGGGTTTCACCTTCATTTTCCCAAAACAACCACAAACCCCCATCAAGTCCCACTAGGCCTAAATAGGTCACTTTCTCAAAGTAAGTATCCCTCAATATTACAACTAGACAAGGATGACTGTTCAAACCTCAAAGATAGGTATCCAATAGCCTATTTCACCAACTTTCAAAAGCATATCCCTTCATTCATTTACTGCTCTACAAAACCCTTATTCCACAAGCCTAAAGAGTAGGGTTTATTCAAAGTCTTGTTTGCCAGACCTCTCAATCCTTTCCACAAACTCAGAAACTCTTAATTTCACCTACACAAGCTTAAAAACTCATTACATAGTTCATTCTCTCCACAAAACTCATAAACCACCCTTTAGTTACTCACTTTCATAAGGAAAATCACTCAAACTCAACCTAGGGCAACACCCAAACCCACATACACACTCCTTCAGTCCTCCATAGAATTTTAAAGCCTATAATACATCAAATTGGGTCATTCCACCGAGTCACAATGGCTACAGTAGGTGGAATGCCCTAAAAACTCATTTTAATACTCTCAAACCACCAATTTGCACCAAAATAGAGCAGTTTCAGAAAAACAATGATTTCTCCCTCAATATGAACGTTCAAACCCTCAAATCAAATGCATTTGAAAGTTAACTCATATATCTACACTTTCACAATGATTTTAGAGCCAAAATATACCGTACGGATCCGTACCAATCCTGCAAAGTTCAGGAAAATAGGAAAAACATAGTGTTTGAGACCACCCGATAGTAAAATGGGGATATCTCACTCAATTCTTAACTAAATCACACCATTCAAACGCCAAAAGAAAGGTTATTCAATTATCTATCCAACCATTATAGGCTTGGAGTGTGGAAAAACATGTACAGGCCGTACAATGTACGGGATCAGCAATTTCTATATGAAAAACTCAAAAAACAGCAACTTCTTCTTTGAAACCCCTTCCCAAACTTGTTCAACAACCTCTCCTTCGAGATATTACAATAATATATCATGTTACCACCTTCAAACTACCTCTTGGGGCGTTCAACTACCATAACCACCCATTAATTAGGTTCTAAGATGACAATTTTGCCAATTTGCCCTTTAATCACTATCCTATGGCAACTTGTCTTTATAAACTCATCCTAACTGATCTATTAAATCTTTCTAATACATTTAAAATGGTAATGGAGACCTTATTCTCAAATAAAAAATCAAACCTCAAGCTATTCTACCACCTAGGCTTATTGACACCATGACATTACAACATGACACCCACCTAGACCTCTCCTATCATTATGACATTTGATTTACAATTCTTCAAATTTCAACATATTTTGCAACTTCCTCGTTGCTTGACAATCACAAGACCTTCAAACTAAATTGATTTTATCGCAAGGTGTTGGTGCTCCTGCACCACAATGTGGACTGCATCATGGGTCTTCTGGCATGGGATGAAATGTGCCATCTTCGAAAACCTATCAACCACCACAAATACTGAATCATTCCCTCTCTGTGTCCTTGGCAAACCAAGAACAAAGTCCATACTTATATCCTCCCACGACCTCTCTGGTACAGGTAAGGGCTGATACAACCCTGTATTCTGACTCACTCTTTTAGCCATTTGACATACCCTACAACTCTGCACAAACTTCTTCACATCTTGTGATAACTGAGGCCAATAATAATGCTCACTGATAATGGAAATGGTCTTATCCCGACCAAAATGTCCTGCCATTCCTCCACTGTGCTTCTCCTTTATCAGATTCTCTCTCATGGAACTCCTCGGAATACATAATTGACTTCCCTTAAACAACATGCCTTCTTGAATTAGGAAATCCAACCACTTTGTCCTGTCAACTGTAACAGGTTCCTTGCAAGCTTTCCAAGCCTCTGCAAAATCAGGATCATTCGGGTACACTGTCTTGAGTTCACTGAACCCAACCACCTCAATCTGCATTTCTATCAACAATGCATGCCTCCTACTTAAGGCATCTGCAACCCTATTTGACTTCCCACTCCTATGCTTTAAAACAAATGTATAACTCTGCAAAAATTCTACCCATTTCATATGCCTCTGATTTAATTTTCCCTGACTACTCAGGTACTGCAATGCTTGATGATCAGTATACATAACAAATTCCTTCGGCAACAAATAATGCCTCCATTTCTTTAATGTTTGAACTATTGCATAAAATTCTTGGTCATATATAGAGTACTTTCTCTTTGCATCATTTAACTTTTCACTGAAATAGGCAATGGGCTTACCTTCCTGGCTTAACACTGCTCCAATGGCACAACCACTGGTATCACAATCCACTTGAAACACCTTATTGAAATCCGGGAGAGCCAAAACAGGTTGTTCTGTCACCTTCTGCTTCAATAGATCAAAACTCCTTGCTGCTCCAGTGCTCCACTTGAACTCTTTTCTATCCCCTCTCATTGTTTCAGTTAGGGGTGCACAAATACTACTAAAGTTTCTAATAAACTTTCTGTAAAAATTGGCCAAACCATGGAAAGACCTCACCTCAGTAGTAGTTCTTGGGGTAGGCCATTCCAGAATAGCCTTCACCTTCTCTGGGTCCATCTTGAGACCTTCTGTCGAGACAACAAACCCCAAGTACACTAACTCCTTCTCGTTCATGAGCCGCATGAATGTGCTCGGTGCATTGGTTAGCCCAAAAGGCATGACTAACCACTTGTACAGGCCCTCTTTGGTCTTGAAGGCGGTCTTCCATTCATCTCCCTCTCAAATCCGAATCTGGTGATATCCACTCTTCAGATCAATCTTTGTGAAGTACTGAGCTCCACTCAAACAGTCCATCAGGTCATCCATCCTCGGCAGGGGAAATCTATACTTGATTGTTATCTTGTTTATGGCCCGAGAGTCTGTACACATCCTCCACTCCCCATCCTTCTTTGGTGCTAGTACTACAGGTACTGCACATGGACTCAAACTCTCTCGAATCAAACCCTTTCTCAACAACTCCTCAACTTGTCTGTTTAACTCCTCATTTTCTGCAAGAGTCATTCTATGAGCTGCCTTATTCGGCAAACTGGCTCCTGGGATCAAGTCAATCTGATGACCGATCTTCCTCATTGGTGGTAAACCCTCAGGTACATTATCAGAAACAATATCCTGAAACTCATTCAATAACCCAAAAACTTCTACTGGAACCTTCTCACTACCCTCCTTATCCATTTTAGGAATCAATGCATAACACACACGCTCATGTTTTATGCCTTCTAAAAATTTCTTTCCATCGACATAACAAATTCTAGCACTACTGCATACCTTTTCTTCGGCCTTCTTCAGGGGTTTCAACTTATGGCGGACTCCACCCTTCATCAGGGAATAAGTGTTTGCATGGCCATCATGTACAGCTCGCCTGTCAAACTGCCACGGCCTCCCCAACAACATGTGACATGCATCCATGGGGATGATATCACAGAGTACCTCATCACGATAGCTTCCGATCTTGAACTTCACCAGGCACTACTCATTGACTAGAACTTTGTGGTCTTTCTGCAACCAGGCAATCCGATATGGATGTGGATGCCTTTCCCTTTTCAGCTTCAACTTTGTAACCATTTCTTCTGACACTAGATTATCAGTGCTCCCACCATCAATAATGACATCACAACATTTGTCTTCACACTTGCACCTTGTGCGAAACAAATTCTTCCTCTGTTCTGGCTCCTTCTCTTCAGTCACCAAGGCTCTTCTAACCACTAGGGCTTCTCCCCTTTCAGCATCATCTGAATGCTCAGATTGAGCCTCCTCATCTACATGCGCAACTCTTGCACGACCTTCTGGCCTTTTGTCTGTCCTTCCTTGGTATTGTGGACATTCATAGGCTCGATGCCCTTCTTCACCACATCGGAAACAAGTTCCTCTGAAACCACCTCTTCCAGGTCCTTGCCCAAATCTTCCTCGTCCTCTACCTCTTTGATCACCACCATTCTGATCACGTGGGCGGTAGAAGTTATCATTCCTCTGGCTTCGACTGGTACCCACATCTTCATTTTTCTTCTCATCCTCATTTCGGCTTCCAAAAGATCTTCCGCTACCCCTTCCGCTTTGACCTCCTCGTCCTTTTTGCTTGCTATCAAATCTCTTGTTCAGCTTCTCTTCAACTCTCAGCGAAAATTGGTAAGCATCCTCAATGGTGGCCATTCTGACCAGGCTTAACTCCTCTTGAATGCTCGGCCGTAACCCATTAAGATAACGGGCTACCTTCTCCTTGTTGGCCTCTGCATGTCCCGTTCTGATGATCATCTTGTGAAAATCTTCTGTGTATTCTTTCACAGATCTACTTCCTTGCTTCAACCCTTGCAATTTCTTCAATAGATCTAACTCATAGTCCATTGGCATGAACTGCTTCTTCAGTTTCTCCACCATGCGATCCCATCTAGTGATCTTTCCCTTTTCTCTCTTATTTCTTTCTAGTTGGACCTCTTTCCACCAGATACTGGCGTGGCCCTTTAGCTTTGTTTTTGCAAACTTAACCCGATCTGGGTCCTCTACTTCTTCATACTCGAAATACTCTTCCAACTCATTGATCCAATCAATCAACTCTTCTGGGTCTAGACTTCCAGAAAAACTGGGAACTTCTACTTAGGTCTTTTTCCGATCTTCGAAATGGCCCTTATCAGCCGCATTTGATCTTGATCAATAGCTTCTTCTTCCTCTTCTACATCTGAATCTTCCACCTCTTCTTCATCCTCACTTTCTTCTCCCCTTCTCGGGTTTACCCCTCTTCTTAACTCTCTTTGTAATGCATTTATTTGTCTCTGGAGGGCTCTGAAACCCTCAGCCGCTAATGGATCTCTTCCACCAGCATTTCTGGCACCACCTCGCCTACCACGCGCCACTCTTGGAGGCATCTTGAATATCTTGAACCCACAACCACAGTCCTGGTGCGAACTGCCTCACGATCGGCGATCTGTCCACACGCTCAAGAAAACCCGCTCTGATACCACTTGATGAGGGTGCAACCCAAGACACAGAAAATCACACAGAAAAACTAACAAATCTTATTATTTTCAAAGTATGAAATTCCTACATGCAGAGGATCTCAAATCCTCCAGTTTTGCAATACATGCAAATTACAGAAAGAAACTACAGAAATTCCCCTATTCGCAGCATGCGATCTTCTTTCCCCAAAAACTCCTAAAAGAAACAGTAACTCGCCCATAAATAGCCCGTTTCTTTGTTTGGAGCCAAAAACAGGATTCAAATTATGCACCAACTTTCAGAAGCTCTAACTCAAGATCTAACCGTCAGATCTTCAATGATAATACCTTTTCGAAAGCTCTCGCGAAGATCTCTTGCCGGAAAGTGGGGCCTAAAGGCTAACCACTTTCGTATTCCGCCAATTTTTCAGGCCCATCCGGAGCCTCTAAGTACCTCAAAATTAGCTCCGAAGATTTCATAAGGCAAAAAGCAGAAATTGAAACTTGAATAACTTTTGAACCAGAAATGCTCTTGATCTGATTCTTTCACCAAAGTGTTTATTATTATGTCCCGAAGCTTCCCTTAAATTTTTGTCTCCTCACTTCAAATCTGTTAATTTGCTAAAATAGGTTGATAAAAGCAAGTAGTGCCAGCCTCCTGTGTGCTAGGAATTCTTCTTCGACAAAAAGGGTATCCAGAAATGCAAAAACATCTACAAAAAAAAATCTAAATGAAAGTAAATATATTTTTGGGTGATGTAGGATTGCCCTTACACCACTGAATGCTCCTGCATCAAATCCCTAGTGAGTAAATTGATTCACATGGGATACTTTTGGAAAACAATGGAGAAAGACTCATTTTCCTTTGTAAATAAGTGTTCACAATATCAAAAACATATAAATTTTATTTGTGCTCTTGCTCAAGAGCTTCAGAATTAGACCTCTCCATAGCCATTTGCAAAATGGGGGTTGGATACTATTGGTAAAATATTACCTCCTCTTCTAAAGGGAATACATTCATCATTACCACTATTTATTACTCTATGAAATGGGTCAAACATATGCCACTTCAATTCAAAAATGATGGATCGATTTGTAGCTTTCTTCTAAATAATATCATTTCTCATTTAAGATTTCCTTTTATCCTTGTTTTTGAAAATGGTACTTTATTTAAGAACAAATAAGTGAAACAATTCCTAAATAAATTTCATATTCAAAATAATTTTTCTACACCACAATATCCTCAATATAATGGCCAAGTTGAACGATATAATAAAAATATTGAGCTAATTCTCCAAAACACAATGAATAAACATCATAAAGATTGGCCTACTTAATTGACACACACCTTGTGGGGATATCGCATGAGTGTTCATATGGCTACTAGCATAAAATTGTACAACCTCATGTATTGTGACGAGGCTATCATGCCTTTATAGTTGGAAATTGCATCTTTGTAAGTTTCCCTTAAAGGATTAATTAGTGATGACACTTACTGTGCTAATCATTTGTATCAGCTTGATTTGGTTGATGAGTGCCAATTGTAGGCCCTTGATCATCTCCAATATTACAATAAATCTATTTCTAAACATTACAATCAAGGTGTCCTGAATATAACTTTCAGAGTAGGTGATTTGGTTCTTTCTAAATCTTACCAAGGATCTTCATGTATGGTTCTGGTGCTTATGGGCTTTTGTCTATGGATGGAACATGTTGAAAAGAACTTGTCAATACAATTCATCTTTGATGATACTATTCATAGTGTCTATGTGGCATATGCATGACACTCATCCCTTAGGGATTTTAGTTATTTATTGTATGGAATTCCTTCATGAATACATTAGCTCATAATTTTGTTTTATTATGTGAGCATGTGTCTATGATTGATTTATTTAATTAGGAATTATATATACATGTGTTAAATGTTATGCTATACATTTATACATTGAATTTGACTAAGTCTTTTGTGTTGAATATATGAATGCACAAGAACCCACTTGAAGTTGAAATCTTTAATGGATCAATCAAGAAAGACACCATCCACATAAACAAAGAAGTGATGCATCATGAGAAAGAAGAGAACTTGATAAAATGATCTATTGAATGATATTATATATCATGAGATGATTTAATAATGTACAAGAACCTTCCCTATATAGGAAATGTTAATATGTAGTATGAAATATAATGTTAACATGTGTCTTAATCTTAATACCTGTGAAAATTAACTAACTACCTATGAAATGATGCATAGATAAGATGAGACTTCTAGAAAAGACAACTCATCCTTCTAGAAGGAATTTTATATCCTAAGTAAGCATGTGAAGGGGTATGGCCCCATTATAACTAATTAATGAGTGAATTAATTAATTAAATAAAATTCCTTAGTAAAATTATGCAAGTGCAATTAAATAATTAATTGCGCCAACACCCCCATAAGTGAAACTTAGGGAGGAAATAAAAAAGTAATGATGGAATGATGTAATGATGAAATGATGGGTCTTCTCTACATGGCCATTTTAGGTACCCATGTACACATGAAAATGAAATCTCTCACAAACAGAGAAAATGAGAAAACATAGTGGGACAAAACTCCTCTCCAAAAGATAGATGAAATGCAAAATATAATGCTAATCATGTACAAATAATGGAAGTGATGTATGGAGGTCTCAACATCAATACCCTTTGAGAGCTACATCCATCACAAGAATATAATATAATCAATAGCCCCCCCATAGGATTGAAAACGAGAGACTATATAGCCCCCCATGGTATGTGATCACTTGCAAAAATGGTAAGTTTCTGAAGACAAAACATAGTCCAATGTCAACAAAAAACTTGTCTCCCATTTGGAAGAAATAAAAACAAGTACAAGTTGAGGGATGCTTTGCATTCTAGATAGAAATTTAAGGAAGAAAGGATGAATATGCATGATAATTATTTCTTTGTAATATTCTCATGTGTCTCCTTGTCCAATGAAGATGAAGATGCCACAATCAAGTCAGATACATGCCCAATCAATGAAAAAGGTGACAAATTAGGACTATGCAAAAAATAATGCTAAACAAGATCCAAAGACCATGATGGTGTGACAATATTTGTGCAATGGTTGTCATCCAATATGAGAGATATCCCCTAAAATGTGTCCTCCAAATTTGGAATATGACACTCCATAAACAAGGATGCTATGTTTCATAGAGAGGAGTCCCAATCAAGAAAACAATGAGATACTTTTTGTAATGTATCATTAGATGTGCTCAATGAATCATCACCATAAGAATGTTCCTATTGAACAACAATGAGAGGAGCCTCAATCAATGAATTTGCACAAGGAATCACTAAAGGTGAAGGTGCATCAACTATCTTTGATGGAGAAGAAGGAGAACCTGAAGAATCCCATAATGAGCTATGATAGATCTCCATAATTGTAAAGATGATATCCTTCAATATCAAATAGAAACTCCCAAATGTAATACAAAACTAAAAATAAAGCTTGGAAATGAAAATAGACTTTCTCCAAATTGTAGTATGTCGAAATTATCAAGAAAATTCCATAAATTCTAAAAACTCAATAAAATATACTTCGGACTGAATTTGAGAAAATTATATTGACAAAATGATAGAGCTCTAAATCACCTTCGCAATGTTATTGGAATCTCCAAATTCTGATAAATTGGAGAAAAGATATGATCTCGAGAGTCCAAAGGGAAGCATTGAATTCAAGATGCGATAAAATATTATAAGAATAAAATATGATAATAATTGCTACACCACTAGATAGCTCTCAGAACCATCTTTCCAATGATATATTGCTTGTGAAAAATTCATACTTGAGTCATAAGTTATGGTAATTTTAAGAAAACTTCCTTTAAATTGAGACATGATGGGGCTTCTATGATGGTCATTTGGCCATCAAATTTAATATAGTCACTTAATTTTTCTCCAAAATCACCAAAATAATTTTACCTCTAAATATAAATTATTTTATATGAAAATAGGGGTTTTGGGCCTTCCATATGCAATGGAAGGGTTGGATATGATCCAATCTACTCCAGAAATCAGCTACCTCCCAAATGATGGAAACTAGCCTAAAATGAAAAAACTCGAGTCTAAAATAATCTCCTCATCTCAACCTCCCAATATGAGATTGATTTGCTATGGCCTATGATCTGATACCATGCTGCAAATATGAATGCACAAGAACCCACTTGAAGTTGTGGTGCAGGGGCACCATGATCAACTTGGTTCATTGATGTACTTAGGTGTCTAAGTTATTAAGTTGAGTGTTTTATAACCTATTTTATGTAATAAGGTCGAATCAAGACCAGTTTTGAATGTTTAGTGTCATGTCATTTTTTAGGCGTTGAGTAAAAGTTGGCTAAAAAATGGAAAAGTTGATTTGCAACTTGGCCAAATTGCATGTAGAAGGAGTATGAATGGTCACTTCAATGTTTTCTTGTTTGTAACTAATGATAACTGATGGATGATAGTATTTTGGCCTCAAAAGCTTCAAGGCATGATGATTGTAGCATTTGGTGACTAAAAGAAGTGAAGAAAGCCTTTGTTTTCTAATTTTTTATGTAATTTTATGTGTTTTCCAGCTTTGTATGGCTCTATACTGTATTGTCATGAGTTCAAACTTATGTGAAAGGTGGCTATAGTGTTTTAGCTTTCATTTTAGCTCAGTTTGGTGTATTTTTATTATAAATAAGGCTTGTTTGAAGTATTTCTTCTCAGACCACTTAGAAATCCTCCATTTCGAGGGTTTGAGAAAAAAATGTAGGTTTTGGACCATTCCACCATCGTAGATTAGCCAAAGTCGGTGGAATGGTAGTTTTAAGTGTGTCATTATTGTTTTACTTATTTTTGGAGCAAGGGATGGATCTTGGAGGAGTTTTTGTCAAAGCCCTAGCCTAGCATCCTCATGTGTTAGGCTTAGTAGGATAGTGAAAGAGTGGGACAACGATTTGGAAGGGTGATTTGTTGCACAATTCTTGTAAATGTGATCCTATGTGATTGGTTTGTGACATTGGAGAAGTGTCTAGGTAATTGGGAAGTGGTTACCTAGTAGATTCTTTGTAAAACTGTCCTAATTGGCCTTGTTTTAGGCGTAGCACACTAGATTACTGTGTTTTGTTCCAAAACAACCAATGCAAAATTTAAGATATAATGAATTCAAGCCTTTGGTTTCAAGGTGATACAACCTTCTCTAAATGATATGTCACAAAACACAATTTTGGAGACCTAGTTGGAAAGACTAGCTAGTTAGTGAAAATCACCATTGTAGGGGTCTTGAGGCTAAAGTAGTGGTTGAATTGTGTTGAATTGAGTTAGAAAAAGATAATCCATCCCTAATTTTTATTAGGTGGCATCAGAGAAAAGTTTTTGATTGGAAGTGGGAAAGTGAATGAGAGTGGGCATAAGCAAAATCCCTCCAAAGAGTAATCCAATGGCCAAAGAGATAAAATAATTGAAGGAGTAGTTACTTTAGAAGGAAAGGATCTATAAGGAGTCACAAGAAGCAACCCTTGCAATAATATCAGCCCTAGAAAATAAGTAGAGGAGAGGAATGGTCGGTGGTGACCAAAGTGAGAAGGAAGATGAGGGTGAGAGTGAGAACCCTCCAACAAGAGTCCAAGAATAGAATGAAGAATTGGACCCTGAAGAAAAGATAATGGTCAAGATGCTAAAGGCTTTTAAGGGTGACAATATTCCAAAAGTGAAAGTGGAGGTTCTAATGTATGGTGGAAAATTGGACAGTAAAGAAGTCTTGGCTTGGATAGATGTTATGGACAACTTCTTTGAATTTGAGGAAATATAAGATATAAAGAAGGTTAAATTTTCAAAGAATAAGTTTAAGGGCCCCACCCTCACATGGTGTAAATATTTCCAATAAGAAAGAGTGAAAAATGGTAAGTCAAAGATAAGCTCATGGGACTAGATGGTAGCCAAAGCGAAGACACAATTCTAGCATGCAGACTATGCAATACAAACCTTTAGGAAGCTGAAAATTTTGTAGCAAAATGATTTATATATAATGACATATACTAAGGAATTTTATAAATTGGGCATAAGGACAGGACATACTAAAGATGAGGTGGAAAAAGTGGCAAGGTACTTAAACAACCTTAGATTGAATATACAAGATGAGATTGGTCTTACAACTCCAATAGGAAATTTGAGGAGGGTTTCCAATTGGAAACTAGAGCAAAGAAAATAATCAAAAGAAATCAAGAGAAGAAAGAAAGAGGAAGAGGGAAAAACTTCAGAAGTAGAGGAAACTTTGGTGCAAGAGGGTTGCCACAAAATCCACAAGGTGAATCAAGAATCTAAGGAGAATAAAGTGGGGATTCAAATGGTACAGGTAACTTTGGAAGAAGGAGATTTGGTGGTAGATGAAGGTTTAGTGGACAAGGGAGAGGATCCAAGAACTTCTCAAGTAGATGTTATAGTTGTAATTAATTTGGACACCCAGCTTGGAAGTGCATAGGAAAAAAATGATCTAGTTCTCATGGTGGTGAGAGGTGGACTCAAATAGTGCATGAGGAAGAAAATGAGAGTGTGAATTCAACTTCTCTACATGTTTCTCTAGAGGTAGGTGAGTCTTTGATATTAATGAGGACACTAATCAATGTGCCAACTACCAAAAAAACCCCACAAAGGAAGGCATTATTCAGAAAAACTTGCAAAGCATGGGGAAAGGTATATAAAGTAGTGGTAGATTCTAGTTATACTGATAATCTTGTGTCTTTGGAGATGATAGAAAAAATAAAAATGAAGAATCCCCATTGAACACCCTACAAAGTTTCATGGCTTAATAAGGTTCAACAAGTTTTAGTAAATGAGTAGGCTTGAGTTGAATTTAACATTGGTTCCTACAAGGATAAAATACTTTGTGACATCATCCCTATGGATGTATGCCACGTACTCCTACGAAGGCCATGCCAAATCAATAGGAAGGCCAAACATGATGAGGAGAAGAATATTTATGTGATAGAGAAGGATGGGGGTGTCATATACCCTTTCACCCATACAAGAAGATGATAGTGCAATTCATGAATTACCAAGTGTGTTGTTGGTCAAGGAGAAAGAGTTTTTGAAGAGGTTAAGTCAAGAATAAATTGGTTATTCCATCATTGGGAAGCCTTCAACAATTATGATAGTAGTAGATGGAGAGGAGTTACCTAAAGAGGTGTAGACCCTATTGGATAGGTATGAAGACATAGTGGAGAAGGAGCTTCCTCATTCCTTACCTCCCATAACGGAAGTGAGTCATCATATTGATCTCATACTAGGTGCAATATTTCCAAAGAAAGCAACATACAAGATGACACCCAAGTTCAATGAAGAGATTATAAATCATATTCAAGAGTTGTTGGATAAAGGTATCTTAGGGGAAAGCTTGAGCCCTTGTGTTGTGCCTAATATCTTGGCACCCAAGAAGGATGGAAATTAGAGGTTTTGTACTGATTGAAGAGAAATCAATAAGATCACAATTAGATATATATTCCCTATACCTTGGATGGAGTACTTGATAAATAGTTTAGCAAGTGCAGCTACTTCTCAAAGATTGATTTGAAATGTGGATACCATCAAATCAGAATAACAGAAGGAGATGAGTGGAAGATCACCTTCAAGACCAATGACATTTTGTATAAGTGGCTAGGGATGCCATTTGGGTTGTCAAATTCCCAAAGCAAATTCATGACGTAGATGAATGAGGTTCTATAGAAATTCATAAGAAAATTTTTGGTAGTATACTTGGATGACATACTTGTATACAACAAGACAAAGGATGAACACTTGCAACACTTGGATATGGTGTTGAGGAAGTTGAATGAGGAAAAGCTAATGATCAATCTCAAGAAATGTGAGTTCATGAAGTAAGAAATTTTTACCTTGGTTTTGTTGTCTCCAAAGGTTCCTTTAATATGGATCCAACAAAGGTAGAATTCATACTCAATTGGCCAACTCCTAAGACAACAACAGAGGTAAGGATCTTTCATGGCTTAGCTAGTTTCTCTAAGAAGTTCATTAAGAACTTTAGTCACATTTTTTCACCTATCATTGATATGATAAAAGGAGATAAGAAGAATAAGTTTCAATGGATTGATGAATCTAAGAGGAGTTTTGAATACTTGAAGACAAGAGTGGATCAATAACTTGTAATCACATTACCTAACTTTAGCAAGGTGCTCACCATTGAGTGTGATTCAAGAAAATATGCCATAGGTGTAGTTTAAGTCAAGAAGGGAGACCAGTAGCATTCCTTTAGTGAGAAGCTCATTAAATCCAAAAGGAAGTATTCCTCACATGACATTGAGCTCTACACAATAGTATAATCCTTGAGGAAATGGAGACACTACCTCTTACCAAAGGAATTTATTGTCTTCATAGACAATCATTCTTTAAGCTTTTTGAACAGCCAAGATAAATTGAGTCAGAGGAACATGAAATGGATAGATTATTTGTAGGTCTATACCTTTGCAATCAAGCACAAGCATGGATAAGAAAATAAGGTTGTTGATGCCTTGAGTAGGAGATCTATGATGGTGCAAGAAATACAACTCCAAACTATGGGGATGGATACACTGAAAGGTATGAACAAGGATTATGATGATTTCAAAAATGCATTTGTTGTTTGCAATCAATCTCAAGAAGATTTTCATAGTGAGTATTATGATTTTATTTTACAAGAGGGTTTTTTATTTAAGGGTGCTCAATTGTGTGTGCCAAACTGCTCTAGAAGGGTAAATCTAATCAAAGAAAAGAATTGTGGTAGTTTGAGTGGAGACTTTGGATATGATAATACCTTGGAGCGGGTCAAGAGGTTCTATCATTGGCCGAGGATACATGTGGATGTCAAGAAGTTTGTGGAGAGTTGTGGGATATGCCAAAGGGCTAAAGACTCTAGTTATAATGTAAGAATCTATCAACCCTTACCAATACTAGACCGGCTATGGGATTCAATCAGCATGGACTTTGTATTAGGTCTACCCAAGACTCAAAGGGGGTATGATGGCATTTTTGTTGTTGTAGATAGGTTTAGTAAAATGGCTCATTTTTTTCCTTGTAGAAGTAATAACTATGTATCTCAGATTGTTGGTTTGTTTTTCAAGGAGACTGTAAGGATTCATGGAATTTATTTTACCATTGTGTTTGATAGAGATACTAAGTTCATATGTCACTTTTGGAGGACCTTGTGGAGGAAGTTGGGCACAAACTTGACATTCAATTCTTTCTTATCATCCCAAAATACATTGGCAGACAGAAGTGGTCAATAGGTCACTTGGGAACTTATTAAGATGTCTGACCAAAGATCATGGACAACAATGGGACTTGATACTCCCTCAAGCAGAGTATGCCTATAATGATTCCATCAACTAAAGTATAGGAAGGAGTCCATTTGAAGTAGTATATGGTTTGAGTCCAAGGAGAATACATGAACTCAAAGATCTAAAGGGTATGGAGAAGAGGAGTGCACAAGGTGAATAATTTTCATTGGTAATAAGAGATATCCACCAACAAGTAAGGGAAAATCTACAAAAGAGTGTGGAAAAGTACAAAAGGCATGCAAATTTAAAGAAGAAGGATGTATAATTCAAGGTGGGAGACATGGTACTTGCACACCTAAGAAAGGAGAGGTTACCTAAAGGTAGATACACTAAGTTACTAATGAAGAAGATTGGACTTTTGGACTCAAGGGAACACTGAGAGGGGGGGTGAATCAATGTTCAGTAAATTCTAAAATTCATCAATCTAAAACTTGAAACCATTTCAACATTGCATTAAAGGAAAGATGCAAACATTCAAATTAATCATTCATGACACCATAACACAAGTATTTTTCCATGGAAACCTATTAGGGGAAAAACCATGATGGAGGTTAATCCACAATTTGAGTACTTAAATATAAATGTTTACAAAAGAGAATGCACTTGCAGTCAAGCACACTGCCTAGAGCTCATTGCTGAAAAAGGAAAGTCTCACTTCCTTACAAAAATTAAGATTAAAACCATATAAAAGTTGAACTAATATGATAGCATCTATTCATTATAGGATACAGTTCCAGCGAAGTGTTAGAAAACCAAGATCAGACATGCAAAGCTAAACACCTTCCACAAAAGAGAAAAATAATTAAAAAGGAGAGCTTTGCATGAAGATGTGCAAATTGATATATTCAGGAATTCAATATTACAATGAGATGATTTTCTTTATAAAATTAAAGTATGCAACCCTAATGTTGACCTAAAAAGGAAACCCTAGTGTGCACACTTAATAATTAATCAATTATTAATGTGCCTAAGTTTAACTTAAGCAACTAAAAGAAAAAGTGACTTAATTAATTAACCAGTATGATATAATTAATTAATAATAATAACTTATTACTCTAACATGAAGCTCATGGATTAGATTATGCGACCTCTATCTGACTTTGCACTTCTTTCTGCTCTACTCTACCCTTATTTGTTCTTCACTCAACACCTAGACAATTTCACACTATTATTCTGTTGTATTTCACATTATACACACATTCAAATTTTTCCAAACCTATCCAATTCTTATTCACCACACCAAAATGATGAAACTAGACTCACATATATATCTGCTAACAAGGATTTATTCATTCATCAGTTAGCTTCATAAAGTATTAAGTTCCTTTCAACTTGTCGACTAGATATTAAGTTAAATATTAATGTGTATCCTCAAAAGTTGGTTAAGACATAGAGAGGACCAAAATAAACATATTCTGATAATAAGAGAATTTGATTGATAACCCCTTATACATCTTGAATTGCTATAGCTGACAAGTTAGCTTATTATCATAGATATTCAATAGACTAGTGCACTGTATCGCCTAGATCACATACCATTGAATGCGTATCAAAACAATCCTTCACCATGGTATTCCAAACATCAAAAATCATTTGTATGAGGTCCACAACACAAAATATCAGTCTGGTGAGGTAATCAGATTGATATTTGCACCTTTAATTGTATGCCCTACTCTTTACTCTATTCTACCAGTAGATACCAAAACTAGATTGCAGAATGGATGTATGACTTAGGTTTCCATCAATGACAACACTTAAAAGACATATGCCAATAATATCCCCCTTTTCTATTGATGGCAACACTTAGTGAAAAATGACTAAGTGTTAGAATCATTATAGGTATGCTCCCAAACTTTTACTACACTTTCTCCCCCTAAGATTTATAAGGCATTTTTCACTACATTCTCTTCCCCTTTGACATCAATGAAAAACCATGGAAACAATATTCCAAAAATACTAAAATTGATAGTGACAAAATAGTAACAAAACACATGTTCAAAATCCTCAAAGCTTCAATACTTCAAAACATATATGCCAACAATTCTCCCCTTTTGATCAAAACTTCAAAAACTTGAAAACAATTAACTATTTCTTTTAGAAGATTATCTTATAGTTTTCTCTCATTTCCAGAAGCAATTTCTTCCAAGAATCTATTGTGCTTCAAATGATAATAATCAGACTATTGTTCTTGGATGTTTTGTTAACAATTTCAGTTAAAGATTTTGAAATTGTAATTACTTCTTCAAGTTTCTCACCATTCCTTAGCATTTCCACCATTTTCTCCAATCTTCATTTGGTTAGATCCTTCACTTTCAAAAAACTATCCACAAGAGTGTTCTTGGAGAGTTGAATTTTTGTGTGTTCTGACTATAGCTCCCAAATATTTTTTCTGATTGAGCCATTGTGATCCTAAAACATGTCAAAGGTTTTTCTGATGCCATTCAACTTTGTTTCAATTTGATCCAACTTCTCTTTGTAATTTTTGATAGCATGGGGCCAACAGATGCAATAGTTGTAGATGCCAGTGGTTGAGTTAATGCATTGCCTTAACTCATTCATTTTCTTCTTCAGTTTGGAGAGAGATAGTTTGAATTGTTCCTTAAGGTGAGAGATAACTTCACCATCTTCCTTTTCTTGAGCTTCAAAATTCAATTTTTCTTTACTACATTCAATCATTTCATTAGGCAGAATGTTCTACAAACTTTCCAATCTAATCTTGCATTGCTCAACATGAGCACTTAGTACACTCAGAATCATGTCTTTATCATATGATGGTCTAACAGACCATAACCTAGCTATTTTCTGCATTCCACCTTCTCCTTGAATAAGTTGTTGTAGCTTTTCTTTTGTCAGATCATATTCTTCCTTACTACCTTTTTCTAGTTCTAATTCATTTTTCTATGGATCATCAATTTATTCATCATATTCTTCATTTGAAATGTTCACAATTTCCTTTTCTTTTGCTTTTCCCTCAATTTTTGGAACTTTTCTTTCCGGAGGGCTATATTCAACAATTTGTTTTTCTCTTTTTTGTCCTTTATCCATGCCATCGGAAGAGGTTCACCAACTTCAATTGTTCTTACCAGAAGGGAAATATCGATTGAGCCACACTTTCCAAGCACATTCTTAAAGAAATTTTCAAATTTTAAATCACAATCAGCCAAGCTCCTAGAATATGAATATATTTGTTTGCATACTGGTTCATTTGGTTTCCACACTAGATTCTCAAATTTTGGCAAAAAATTCAAGAAATAAATTACTAGACATGTAATCAAAGTACGAAACTTGAAAGGATAGCCTATTTATTTTTTAGTTGTACATTCTCCATGAGCTTATCCTTTATCAGTTTGTATAGGTCAAAGTCCCGACCTTCAATTATCATCTTGTGAGAAATGTAGACTACACCAGCTGATGTAGCTCCTTCTTGATTTCTATAGAAGATTTTTTATGTTATCACATGTGCAATGTAATTTGTAACATGATTCTTGATTGTCACAATTATCAATGCCCTCTGATCTCTGATTATTCGAGTTAGGGTTTTCACCTCTTTGTTTTGGATGAATTTTTTCCTTGGTATATCTCTGACTTTGCATAATCTAGTAAAATTATCAATTATTTCCTTCGATATGATGTAAGATTTTTCCAAATTTAAAGTATCATCATGTAATCTGCTTAAGATGAATTTTACGAATTTCACTTTCTTAAAGTATGGAAACTCATTCCAAATATCCAAATTTCTATGTTTAGCTTCCCTCAATTACTTCAATTCATTAGGCAGTAACAAATTCCTTATATACCTGATCTTTACACTATTATATTCATCTAGAGTGATCGACCCTTTGATTTGTTCCATTTTTCTTTCTGTATGTAGGGTTTGAAACCACACACCAAATTGTATGAAGATTTCAATAATGATTGAAATACTTGATAGATTTTGAGAATTGTTGATGAATCGATTTCACTATTTTGAAATCCTTCTACCGAGTTCTCTCCTTATTTTCTTCTTTGATGAAAAATGAAAAATGATATTTTCAAATTGAATTTTATAGCTCACACACTTGCAATAAATGTGTTTGCCCTAAATTTCTAGATACTCTATTTTCTTAGACAATGAGAGAAAAATATTCTACAGACCTATGAATTATCTGAATTACTTTTGCAAAATTTCTCCAAAACCTCTGTACACCATAAATATTGTTAGAGTAATAAGTTATTCCACTTAATTAATTTAAACATATTGGTTAATTAATTAAGTCACTTATTACTTTAGGTTGCTTAAGCTAAACTTAGGCACATTAATAATTATTTATTAATTATTAAGTGTGCACACTAGGGTTTCCTAATTTTAGGTTTTCTTGATCTCCTCATAAGGATTGATCACATTGTAATCAGATCATTCAAGAATCATATTCTGGTTTTAGCTTGCACATATTTTCTCTGAGGGTTTACAGAACATCTCTTGTTGGTTGTTCTGAATATCTGTTGCATGTGATAGGTGATTGCTTGTAGGTGATTCTTAGGGACTATGAAGCTAGTTTTTCAACTTCTACATGGTATCAGAGCTCCAGACCTGTGGCTACCTATTCGTGATTTGAAGATATTCTCTCACATCTTTTTATGTGCAAGGGTTTCAAGCCAGCTTGATTCCTTGTGCATCTAGGGATAGGCATATTTTCTGTGCATTTTTGGGCCAAATGGACGTTGCCATCGTGTTCAGAGCGCCCAAAAACCCTAAAAACACCTTTTGTTTCATGGATTTTGGACCTGTTAAAAAAAAGGCAAAACTTTTTTGCTAGAGAGGCTGTACGGCCTCCCCAACACATAGTTCAAGGCAATTTTTTTGCGAAAATCAAGAAAAAAATTCAAAAAAATAAGTTTTTTGCACTGCCCGTTCTAAACCGGCCATGCCACCTATCCAGGAGGTGGCCACCAAGTTTCTCCGCCACTAGCGGCTTTTTGAAGTGGCGCCATCAAGCTGCACACCTCCACCGCTAGCTGCCCACCCCATCACCGCTCCCTCGAGCCCCTGTAGGCTTAAGCACCTGCCGTGGTCCTGTGGAGGACCGAGCACCCGACGATCAGCCCTGCCACCTAACCTAGCCCTCGCCAGGGTCCTATTGCCGACCAGGAGCTCCATCGGCCCACCCTAGCCTCTACCACAGTCGTATGAAGTACCAAGAGCTGAAGCAAAAGGTGCCGAAATTTTACACCTGGTTAGCATTAAAAGTGCCTTTTACTGGCCTTTTTTTTGTTTTCTAATAACTTTTGCAAACTTTGCAAATGAAGGCCATTTTTTGAAAATGAAATATTTTTGGAAAGCTGATTCGACGAACTTCATAGTGGTGGAGGTTAGAATTTTTGATTTTGCTATTTTGGTGCTTTTTTCTCCTGTCAAAGCCAGAAGTTATTGTTTTCACTCCAGGAGGCATATCTTTTGCATCTGGACTCAGTTTTGCGAAAAAAAATAGGCATCAGAAAGCTGGTTCAGTGCTCTAAACAGATCTCAGACCTATTTTTCCAGATTTTTTTACCAGGTATCTAATTTTACTGTTTGATCTCAGCCTTTCATTTTTCAATTATTTTCTTGGGAAGCGTGCTATGAGGTTTTTTTTTAGATCAGCAAGCATTGTCTTTGTTATTTGAGAGTATATATTTCTATTTTCTATCATGGATACACATAAAATTGCACCCCTTACTCCATTCAACTATTTTGGTTGGAAAAAATAAATGGAGATTCACTTGAAACACAAAGGTTTGTACAAGGTAACCATGGGCACAAAAATTGAACCTATAGGTTCTGCTGAAAAGAGAAAGTGATTTAATAGATGTGATGAAGCTTATGGTACATTATGTATTTCTCTTTCTTCTAACCTTCTTTTTCATACTGAGTCTTGCATTACACCCCATGAATTTTGGACTACTTTGCAGTCTTTGTTTGGGAAGTAGGATACTATGAGAGGGTTTCAGTTAGAGAATGAGCTTATTGGCTTAAATCCTAGGGATTTTGATAGCATCCAAGATTTTTTCACCAAACTCAAGTCTCTTCAATTGTAGTTGTCATAGTGTGGTGTTTAGAAGGAAGACTCTCAGTTGATATTGTCCATTCTTTCTAAGCTTGGACCAAATTATTTAGATTTTGTTTCTACCTTTTATGCTACTAGGGATGCACTTGGTACTAGATTTACTATGCCTTCTTTTGATGATTTTGCATCTTCTCTCACTCAAGAGTAGGCCAAGTTGGCCAATATGGGAAAATTGAAGCCCTCTTCATCATAGGCTCTTCATCATGATCCTCTTCTAAGGGGAAATCATTTAGGAAAGAAAATGGCCCATGGGCATATTGCAAGAGAGAAGGAAATGCAAAACATAATTACTACAAGAAGGACATTGATGAGCTGAAGAACATTATTTAGAAATATCAAATTGATTTTCCTTCTAGGATTTCTGCATCATCTCCTTCCCCTCCTTCTTCTTCTTTAGTTCAGCATGATAGAGGCACATATGGCTTACATACTTCATCAGATATGAAGGGGCATGCTCTTTGTGCTTCTTCGAGTCTTGGATCAGGGAGATGGCTTCTAGATTCAGGAGCATCTCATCATATGGCTTCTACATAGACTATGTTCACATCCTTTGAGTCTCACACTATGTCTCCTATTTTGATGGGAAACAATACATACATGAGTGTTACAGGGAAGGGGTCTATTAGTTTTGGGGACAACACTTTTCAGGATGTCTTGTGTGTTCCTCATTTGATGAACAACCTTCTTTCTATATATCAGATCACACATGGAGGCAATGGGAGGTCTGTGGAGTTCACACCTGATTCAGTTATCATCAGAGACTTGGAGAGTAGAGCAGTTATTTCTACTAGGGTGGTGGATCACTCATCTCGGTTGTATTCCTTTACATTTTTTGCTACTGATGGTGCTTCTGTTCCTACAGATGTTCATCACACTTCTAGTGTGAATCATCATTCAGAGGAGAAATTTGGCTTCTTGAACATTGGAGTTCTCACTTTAGATCCTGCTCTTGATCCATCAATTCCATCTCCTCCACCTACTATTTCATTTTTTGATACTTCTATGACTACAGATGTGGTTTCTTTTGTTTCAGTGTAGCAAGATCCAGTTGTTTATCCATCTTTGGAGGTTTTTATTCATTCTTCACCTACTTTGACTTCTTCATTTGTTGAGGTCACACCTACTTCTATGGAGACATCTTGGGCTACACCTACTTCACCTTCAGAGATTCCTTTCATTCAACCTCTTCCCCCTCACTTCTTTCAGGAGATGTGGTTTCTTCAGTTCTTTTGGAGCTACTTCATTCTGGGGTGGATTTGTGATCTATTTCTTCCTCTCTTCTAGGGGGGTTATTTCATGTATCTTTGTGATGGATGGTGTCCTTGGGGGGTCCTATGGAGTCCTCCATCTTTCATCACTTAGTTTCTCTTTGCATTCTATTTTGGGGAGGAGTTTTGTTCCCACTGGGTTTTCTCCTTTACCCCAATTAGTTTAGTTTGCATTGCATTTGTACTTGGGTACTTGATCAGGCCTTTGTTGTCAGGACCCATCTTTTCTTTCATGCATATTTTTTCTAGTGTTTTAGCTACTCCCTAAGTTCATCTTAAGGGGGGGTGTTAGAGTAATAAGTTATTCCACTTAATTAATGTAATCATATTGGTTAATTAATTAAGTCACTTATTACTTTAGGTTGCTTAAGCTAAACTTAGGACATTAATAATTATTTATTAATTATTAAGTGTGCACACTAGGGTCTCCTAATTTTAGTTTTCTTGATCTCCTCATAAGGATTGATCACATTGTAATCAGACCATTTAATAATCATATTCTGGTTTTAGCTTGCACATATTTGCTCTGAGGGTTTACAAAACATCTCTTGTAGGTTGTTCAAAATATCTGTTGCATGTGATAGGTGATTGCTTGCAGGTGATTCTTGGGGACTGTGAATTTGGTTTTTCAACTTCTAAAAATACACCTTCTTGAATATTCTCTACATTCTGGTACCATCCATATATAGGGGAGGAAATATTTTCTTAAAAAACTCTTCCTAGGCCAGTGGCTTGAAATTAATTACCAAAAGAATTACCGAAAGTAGGTTCTAGTATGTAACCATTTCCAGCATCCAAATCATTCTTTCTTACCCATGTATTCTTTATCTGATCTCTAATTTCATCCCTAGTCACTTTTTCTTTTCCTTTATCATTTTTCTCTATATCTCTGCCTTTGTATACAAGACCTCTTCTATCCACATTTTTGTTTTTGCAAAATCTTGCAATGTGACCATACTTATTGTAGTTGTAGCACATAATTATTTCTTGTCTTGACCAACCATTCCAATGATATCTTCTTGATCTACATTGATTAGCAACATCCCCAAATCTCCCACATGTCTAGCATTCAACATTCCTTCTATCAACAAAGTAACTAGACACATTTTTGCATTCAATGGATTTATGACCAAACTTTTTGCAATTGAAACACTGACTAGAGAATGATGAAAAATTTGACTTCATATTTCTTCTACACTAAGCAACCATATGACCTAATTTATTACAAGAAAAAAATATCCATTAAACTTTTGAGGATTAGGTTGTCTTACCAAATACCATCCACCTTTGTTCATCTATCAAAAATTCTTTTGTCCTGATCTGGAAGTTTCTCCCTCTTCATATCTAAGACCTCTCTTATCATTTCCACTCTTATTTCTTTGAGTTAGCTCATCAAGCTTTACTGAGCTGATCTTAAACTTTTCTTTGTATTCATTTGCAATGACAAGATCATTCCTATAAGTATAAATATACTTACCAAGTTATTCTTCATTGTTTCTAGATCTTTGCAATTCACTTTCCAACTGAGTGAATTCCCCATTTATTCTACTATATGCATCAAATTTCTGTTTCAGGGCCTAAGAAATATTTTACTCATTTTGCTTCGTTTCTTCAATCTCTTTAGTCATATTCATCATCATAAATTCCATCTCATGTTTTAGGTTTGCATTGTCTATGACAATATTTTCACATTATTTAGTTACTTCCTTTAGGGTTTGATTCAAGTTAGCATCATCCATATTTTTATTCTCCTTTTGTTGTATCTGATCACAAATACCCTTTCTCTTCTCACTGGATTTAACAATCTAATCTTTCAATGACTGAATGAATTTTTTTGCATCTTTAAGATTCACTCTTAATTCCCTAACTTCTACTTTAGACTGATCAAGGTCATCAAGTGCCACTAGAAGTTGTTGTTGAAGACCATCAGAGTCCATTACATTCCAAGATCCACCTCAAGCTTCTAAACTTCCTTAGAGGAATTGTGCTATGATACCAATTCTTGGACTCAAGGGAACACTAAGAGGGGGGTTGAATTAGTGTTCAGTAAATTCTAAACTTCATCAATCTAAATCTTGAAACCATTTCAAAATTGCATTAAAGGAAAGATGAAAAAATTCAAAGTAATCATTCATGACACCATAATGCAAGGATTTTTGTGTGGAAACCCTATTAGGGGAAAAACCATGATGGAGGTTAATCCACAATTTGAGTCTCAAATATAAATGTTTACAAAAGAGAATGCACTTGCATTCAGGCATACTGCCTAGAGCTCACTGGTCAAAAGGAAAGGCTTATTGCCTTAAAAAATTTTAGATTAAAACCATCTAGAGGTTGAACTAAAATGATAGCATCTATTCATGCCAGGTTGCAGTTCTGGTGAAGCTCATGGATTAGATTTTGTGACCTCTATCTGACTCTGCGCTTCTTTCTACTTTGCTCTACCCTCATCTACTCTTCGCACAACACCTAGAAAAGTTCACACTATTATTCCATTGGATTTCACATTATACACACATTTGCATGTTTCCACACCTATCCACTTCCTATTCACCACACCAAAATGATAAAATCAAACTCACCTATATATATGCTAACAAGGATTTATTCATTCATCAGTCGGCTTCATAAAGTATTAAGTTCCCTTCAACTTGTAGGGTAGATCTTTAGTTAAATCTTAATGTGTATCCTCCAAAGTTGGTTAAGACTTAGATATCCATAATTGCTATAATTAACAGGTTGGCTTATTATCATACATATTCAATATATTAGTGCACCAGATCTCCTAGATCACATACCAGTAAATGTGTATCAAAACAATCCTTCACCATGGTATTCCAAACATCAACAATCCTTTGTATGAGGTCCACAACACAAAATATTTGTCTGGTGAGGTAATCAGATCGACATCTATGCCTTTAAATAAATAGCCTATTCTTTACTCTATTCTATCGATAGATACCAAAACTAGACTACAGACTAGATTTATGAATTAGTTTGTCATCAATGACAACACTTACAAGACATATGCCAACATGGACCTTACAAGGTGGTCCACAAGTTTGGGAAAAATTATTATGAGATAGAACTCCCTCCTGGAGTGGATATCTCACCCATATTTGATTTTTCTAATCTTTATCCATTGAAGGGAGCTATAGTTGTAGGTACAATAGGAGTTGAATATGATAAGTGGGTTAAAGAACTACCACCCAGCCAGCCAATAAAGCTTGAAAGCATATTGGATACAAGGGAGGTCAAGAGCACTAGACACAAAGTGTATAATGAATACTTGGTTAAGTGGCATGGCCTACCAAATGAAGATGCTACATGGATGTTAGAGGAGGATATAAAACAACATGGAGTCTATTTTTATGATCTCATTTCATCAAGAGAATGAAATCATTCTCATCCCAAGTGTATGGTGTAGGGGTATCATTGTCAATTTGGTGCAATGATGCATTTAGGTGTCTAAGTTAGTCAGTTGAGTGTTCTATCACCTAGTCGATGTAATACAGTCAACTCAAGACCATTTTTGCATGTTTAGTTTCATGTAGGGTCATTTTTTAGGTGTTGAGCAAAATTTGGTGAAAGAATAGAAAAGTTCCTTTGCAACTTGGCCAAATTGCATGTAGAAGGAATATGAATGGTCACTGGAGTGTTTTATTCTTTTTAACTAATGATAACTGATGCATGATAGTATTTTAGCCTCAAAAACATTGAGGCATGGTTATTGTAGCATTTGGTGACAAAAAGAAGTGAACAAAGGCTCTCTTTTATGAAATATTGTACAATTTTATGTGTTTGGTAGCTTTGTACGGCCCCGTATTGTACTATCATGAGTTGAGACTTATGTGAAAGGTGGCTATGGTGTTTTAGCTTTCATTTGAGCTTATTGTGGTGTATTTTTATTATAAATAAATCTTTTTTGAAGAATTTCTTCTCCCCCCATTAGAACCCTCCATTTCAAGGGTTTGAGAACAAAAATGTAGGTTTCAGACCATTCCACCATTGTAGATTAGCCAAAATTGGTGGAATGGTAGTTTTTAGTGTGTCCTTAGTGTTTTACTTGTTTTTAGAGTAGGGGATGGAGCTTGGAAGAGTTATTTTCAAATCCCTAGCCTAACATCCTCATGTGTTAGGCTAGGTAGGATAGTGAAAGAGTGGGACAACAATTCAAAGAGTGATTTTTTGAAAAATTCCTATGATTGTGACACTGTGTGATTGGTTTGAGACACTGGTGAAGTTTTTAGGTGATTGGGAAGTTGTTACCTAGTAGATTCTTGGTAAAAGTGGCCTAATTGGACTTGTTTTAGGCATAGTAGACAAGATTAGTGTGTTTTATTCCAAAAAAACCCATGCCAAATTTGAGATATAATGAATTCAAGCCTAATGGGTATCTAAAAAGGTATTGGTTTCAAGGTGAGATGACCTTACTTTAAAGTATATGTCATTAAACACCATTTTGGAGACCTAGTTGGAAAGACTAGCTAGTTAGTGAAAATCACCATTGCATAGGTATTGAGGCTCAAGTAGTGGTTGAATTGTGTTGATTTGAGTTAGTACAAGATTATCCACCCATGCTCTGTAGAAGTTGTCAAAACCAATTTCAAACTCCAAGATCACCTGCATGCAAATGGATACCTATCACAAGGAAGAGAATGGATGGAGAAAACAAACAAGGGTTTGAAGCTCTGAATAATGAAGAAATTATATTATCAGAACAAAAGGGAATTCAATGTTCACCAAAAATTATTTCAAATATACAATGGGATCAATCCTTATAAAAGGAGATCATGCAAACCCTAATAGGAAAAAATTTAATAATTAATATAATTATTAAATGTCACTTTATGCAAACTAAAGTGAAATATTAAGAAGGGAATAAAGGTAACTTAATCAACATAATTAAGTTAAAAACTTTACTCTAACACCCACCCTTAAGATGAACAAAAGTGTAGCTACAAACATATGCAAAAAAGCAAAGGTAACTACAATACAAGAAAGAAAACATGGGTCCCGACAACTAGGCCAGATCAGGTACCCAAATACAACCAAATCTCTATAAAGTGAAGAAATAGAGAAAACCTCATGGGAAAAACTCTACTCCAAAAAGAGATGCAGAAAGCCATGAAGAACATCACTGAAGTAGAAGAAGTTGCAAACAACTGTCGAAAGATGACTGCTATGGTGCTGAAGAACTTCCTCTAAAGATAAGAGATCGGGATCAAGAAGACAACAATCTGCATGAGTGCCCCAAATGACACTACTTGAATCACATGGAAAACAAATGCAAACACCTGGAACGAAGATACAAATGGCACAAGTACCAATAGTCTGAAAAACACTGATCAACTAAGAAAGGAAGATTCCTTCCAAGGCAAAACCAAGGAAGCATAAGCATGAATAGTATAATACCCCCCCATAATGCTGAACTGGGAGAGCCTGACAAATCCACTGAAATGGTTTGAAACATCCTATAGTGCATGAAGGAGAAGATACATCTAAAAGTGCACAAGAAATCACCTGCAACTGAAAAAGTGGTGTCCAAAACAAAGAACACATGCATGAGGATGGAATCATATGGATCCACTGTCGTCATGGAGGGACACTCACTGAACAAAGGTGTGATGGCAAAAAAAAAGGCACTACACAACCCCCCATGGCACTTTATAATACAATGCGAGTACAAAATATGACACAACCTTATGTTACTATCTGTAGAATGAAACAATAGAAAAATGAAGCAATAAAACCCACACCACTGGAAAGTTGATAGAACTAGCTTTTCGACGATATCTCATTTGCCAAAAAATGATATCATATGCCCAAGATATGACCTCTAGAAAAAAATAGCTCCAAAGGGGAAAAAACTAGTGCTGCATTAAATTTTACGGTGATATGGCCGTCGCAGCAAAAATCTGAGCTTAAATTTGATGACCAAATGGTTGTCACCAAAAAAGCGCAATAGGGCTTATTTAATGAAAAATTGTTTTTATATCATTTTTTTTTTTTTTAAAACATTACAATAAATTTTTTGTTTAAAAAAAAAAATTGGTGGGCGAGGCACGTGGGCCCACCCCCACCACACCTTTATGAAGGCACGACCCTGTGTAGGTCAGTGTAGGTATAGACCTGCGCAGAACCTTGAGCAAGGTACCCACCTACGTAAGGTGTCAGCCTAAGCAAGCCATAAAAAGGCTTTGCTTTTTGATTTATTTATTTTTATTTTTTTTGTAAAAAAAATCAAAGATGCATTTACCAAAAAAACTTTAAAAAATTGCAGACGAAAAATATGCCAAGAGAAAATATAAAATAAAATTTTCCACAATTTTTCTCTGATCCGCGCGCAGACAAACGACTGTACTTGCAAAAAAACATTTGCCCCAAAATTCAACTTTGTCCAAAATGGACAAATGAACAGTCAATTCAAGGGTTTTGGACCACTGCGGACGCAATGACGAGGTCCGTTTGGGCTCAAAAGACTTTGAAAGTGCAGGTGAATCCTTGGATAAAAAAAATGCAAACCCCAAAACTGTGAATGCCTGATCCAACCTTGTAGCTCCAAATAGTTCCAAATTCTTCAAACAAGAATAGGCATGCAGCGGGAAAGCTCTGATACCATGTAGAAGTTGTCAAAACCAGCTTCAGACTCCAAGATCACCTGCATGCAAATGGATACCTGTCACAAGGAAGAGAATGGATGGAGAAAACAAACAAGGGTTTGAAGCTCTGAATAATGAAGAAATTATATTATCAGAACAAAAGGGAATTCAATGTTAACCAAAAAGTATGTCAAATATACAATGGGATCAATCCTTATAAAAGGAGATCATGCAAACCCTAATAGAAATGCTAATAGGAAAATCCTAATAGAAACCCTAATAGGAAAACATTTAATAATTAATATAATTATTAAATGTCACTTTATGCAAACTAAAGTGAAATCTTAAGAAGGGAATTAAGGTAACTTAATCAACATAACTAAGTTAAAACCTTTACTCTAACATGCTCTACATCATGCTACAATTTTCAATGCATCAACCAAGAAAAACACAATCAACATAATAAAAGAAGTGATGCATCATGAGCAAGAAGAGAACTTGATCAAATGATGATCTATTGAATGATATTAGATATCATGAGATTATTTACAAATGTAAAAGATCCTTCCTTATATAGGAAAGGTTGAGATGTAGAATGAAATATGATTTTGACATGTGTCTTAATCTGAAGGCATGTGACAACTAGCTAACTACATAGGAAATGATGCATAGATAAGATAAGACTTCTAGAAAA
Organism: Sequoiadendron giganteum; assembly: GCA_007115665.2. Lineage (NCBI taxonomy): Eukaryota > Viridiplantae > Streptophyta > Pinopsida > Cupressales > Cupressaceae > Sequoiadendron > Sequoiadendron giganteum. Next base: position 525,194,788 of record CM021107.1, read on the forward strand.
GGCAACTCATCCTTCTACAAGGAATCATATATCCTAAGTAAACATGTGAGGGGGGGTGGACCCATTATAACTAATTACCTAATGAATTAATTAATTAAATAAAATTCCCAATTAAACTTATGCAAGTGGAATTAAATAATTAATTACACCAACATTTTGGTTAGGTAGTTAGATCATCATTATATTTGATTAATGTATACATCTAGTCTAAATAGAAATCCTTAAAAGTAATATCCATCACATAACCATACATGGAAGTAAAAACATACACATAAAGAACATCATTATACCACATAAAATCTCATGTACATGTATCACACCACCAAATAAAAATGTCATGATTATATATTTGTATGTGTCTATACATTAATATAATGCTATACAAAACAATATCATCTATGTATAAAATCTAGCATATACAAAATGGGTCTCTAGCTCCTCGATGCATCACTCCTTGAGCCCTTTGGCACTAGCAATGGTGATGGAGGTTAGGGATGATAAAAAACTATGGATCATGATTGATGTGATCAAAAAGCTAATAGGCTCTTGCACAATCCTTTAACCTATTCTTGTATCTTAGAAGCCTCTATCTAGAGCAAGGCCTTCCACTCATAGGTCTACCATAGCTCCTCCTCAAGATGCTACTATTGGTGATCTACATCCAATCTCACAATTGTTTCCAACCCTCCAAGGTCATAGAATTATCTTTGCAAGCATTACGTGCTCTCTTGGAACTCTCTACCTACATTCTAGCTTGGTCTCACTCGAATAGTGTTGTGTGAAGATCATATGCATGTTGATCCATTTTCTTAGTCACAATAGTGATTCTAAGTGTCCTCTACAACATGTCCACACATTCCTCCTCATAAGAAATCCTCAACCATGCAACATGCTAAAAAAAGTGGGAATGTTACCTCGATGACACTAGCTTGTATGTGTCAAGGATGCTCTCCTAGACAGGCATAGATAGGGCCACCTTAGAAATGCACTGCCTAATGAAGGTGATCCACTCATATGTATCGACTACAACTATAGAGAAGTAGATGATTTCAAGCTTGGATATAAAAACATGTGCATATATATATGAGTACAGTATAGAAAATTGTACTCCTTTCTAAGTGAAAGTATAATTTCACACTTAATTTGGACCTACTTTAGTGACCTTGGATTTATGCATATTTAAAACTCATTAATAGGTCCCTAATACCCTTTATTATGCATGCCAAGGCCTATTTTAATTATTTCCCAATAATATAACCAGCATTGCATAAATGAAATTAATTGATGTAATGTGCTGACATAATATATGTCCTAGAACTTTAGGCCATGACCCATTCACCCATGGGAAAATGGGTCCACTTTAAGTTCCTAACATTAATTTAAAATATATTTTTTGTGGTATTTCATGGTCCCAAATTCAAAATTTACATGTCAACCATCGAGATTTAATAAATGGGAAATTTGAAAGGAATCCTATAAAAATAATTCTTTCAATAATTTTACACTAGGTTGAGAAAGAGATTCACATGAGATCACAAGGATTTCCACTCAAGAGCAACGAGAAATCAATCAAGAATTAAAATTTGAAATCTTGGAGCAACATTCTATTTGTTTTTGTAGGTTTTCAAGCTCATTTTGTCATCAATATCAAGTATAGTCAGATAATGATGATAGATTCCTATGGAGGATCATGATGGATTCTACGTTTTGAGAGATGCACCAAGCCATTCAACCAAGCCTAATGACTTGTTTCCTAAGTTATTCCATATTTTTTTATCATTCAAATTTCTACCTAAATGAAGGTATAATCAGATTTATGATCTATTAGGGCACTTGACATCTCCCAAAGTAGGTTCTCACTATTTTTCATGTTTAATTTAGGGATCTTATTCTAACACACTTGAATAGGGTTTATTTGCATTATAGCTCTTAAAAATCTTAGACACACTTAATATTAGGGCTTTCACACACTTTCATGTTTCATATATGTACTTTCCATCAAGGTTTAATTATGAAACTTGGGGTTTGACTAAGGCAAACCCCTATCCACCACAAAGCAACATTTTTATTTTGCAGATTTATCACGAGTACAAATACAAGAGTGAATATTCAGAAGTGTGGGAAGGAAGATTAGACAAAGGATTTAGAACTCAATTTCAAATTTTTTAGAAGGGGAGACTTGGACCTTTTCACCCATGGGAAATGAGTCCTCGATAGCCCTCTAAAACAAGATTTAGTGACAATCACACAATATTTAGACCTTCTTAGATCTTCCAAAACTTTGTTTTTTTTTTTTAATTTTATCTATGTTTTTCTTTAAATTGAAGATCCAAGTGTTAATTTGCATAATTGCGGTGATTTACTATTTTTAAGTTTTCTCCCAAAAGTGATGTTTAGGTTGATACCCTTGTCCTCAATCATAAGAAAACCAGTAGATTCCATCATTGAGTTGACTCACTTAAGGGTTTTAAGTCAATTCATTGTGGTGATCTCATTTTCTAATGAAATAAAGGAAAATATGTCCATTATACCCCCCTAACCCTACCTTGTATCATTTCATTTTAGGAAACTCTATTTTTCTATGTTTTATTTTGGTGAACTCAATGTTAAGAAAATAAATGGCTCATATCAAGTGAAATGTGGCAAGTTATCCAAGTATAAGGACCTTAAAATTATTTTATTAGAATTATTTGAATCATATACCATTGAAAAAACACCTTGAAAGGATAACCAACATGCAAATGTAATGGAAAGTGTTGCTTTCCTTGTATCTCCTGAAGGTCCTATAAACTTCACATTTGTGGTCCATATGATTACAAAACTATAACTAGATGATAATATCAAATATTTTTTTTAATTGATATTGAAAACTCTAATTAATGGTACACAACAATATTCAACCACTTAAAATAAGGTACCTTTCCTAAGCCAACAACCAAAAAAACTCGAGCTCATCTTCAAAATATCACATCTAGATACATAATCCTTGAGGACATTATATATAGATGATCATTCGATGGTATTATTCTTAGATGTCTTAAACAATCAAAGATCCCAATAGCCCTTGAGGAAGCTCATACAAGTGGTTATGGGGGACATTTTAGGGGAAAATTATTAGTCCACAAGTTAATTTGTAAAGGACACTATTGGAGACATATGGAACAAGACTATTTTTCTCACGTTATGAAATATCATAAATATCAAGAGCATAATAATTTGATTCATGCTCCTACTTGTGAGATTCGTTCCCAAGTTCCAATTTGTCCATTCTTGGTATGGGGTTTGGATCTTATTTGAAAACTATCACCCCCTTCTTTTGCTATCCATCTTTGTTCCACAATCATTGACACAATATATTGTTTGATATTGGAACATATTATTCCTCACTTTTGTCTTCCTTCTATATTAGTTTCAGATAATGGAACCCAATTTAAAAATAATAATGTAAATAAGTGAAACCTTTCATATTTAAAATCATTTCTCAACACCATATTATCTTCAATTAAATGGACAAGAAAAATCAACCAACAAAACTATCAAGAAAATCCTAAGGAAACTAGTAATTAAACATTACAAATATTCAAACAGTCAATTAACTTATTCATTTGTGGGCTATTGTATAAGTATTAGAATGTCTAAAAGAAACACTCCCTATAACCTTTTTTATGATTCCAAGGAAATAATGCCTTTAGAGTTAGAAATTCCTTTGAGAATTACTCTTAGAGGGATTATTGATGACACTACCTATAAAGAGTAACTATTGCATCAACTTGAAATGATTGATGAATAGTGTATTAACACTCTTGATCATCTCCAAGTTTACTCTAAATGAATGCAACATATTTATAATAATCATGTCATTCCTCATTCATTTTATAAAGGTGATCTAGTGCTATATGGGAATAAAAATAATGCCAATTTTTCCCCAAATGAAAATAGAATGTTCAGCCCTAATTAGCTAGGACCTTCTATAATTCACAAAAGTTATAGGTTTGAAGCATACATATTAACAAAAATAGATGGTATTACTCTCAAAGATCATATCAATGTCACATATTTGCACTAGTAATATACATGACATGTCCCTTGAATAGTATTTATATTAAAGCAATTTTTTTAGTTTAAGTAGATAGTCTTCTATCTTATCTTGCATTACTTCATTATTTGAAAAGCAATATTTGTGTGTCTTGAATTATAGATTAATTGTTCAATAATTTTTTATTATTACTTTAGTTTACATACTATTCAAATTCATCTTGTGTGTTGTGTTAAGTTATATCCCTATATACATGCAATGTTCTAAAATTAGATCATAGGTTCATTTAATTTAACATAACATACTCAATCACAATGTAGTATCTCATGTAAACTAAAAATATTTCAATTATATTTCATATATTTAGATCTATCACTGAGAAGGGCCTTTTGTTTCATTGCAATAGATGCCCACATCGACATCTAATTCAACATAAAATCATAAAAGAAAACATGAATTCTCATATATTATATATAAAATATTCAATTGCATATCATCAATAATACAATGCTAGTGTGGCCTATGGATACTATACTCTTTGAGGCCTAGTGGTGGCATCCATTATGAGATAGTAGAATGTGACCACGATCTACTCAAGGATCTCACTAGTGTTTGTAGGCCCTGTACCTCCCCAACATTCCTAGCCTCCCATATGAGTGCCACAACACACTCTTTCTCTATAGAGTCTCTATCTTCCTACAATTCTAGTAACCTCTCCCTAAATCCTTGAGAATTTTGACCATAGGATATATTTTTTCTAATTTTGAGTCAGAACCCAACATGCTCAAAGATCATTGTATGCAGTCCACAATGCTGAAATTTATACCATAGCTCACTCCTCTTTGGAAGAAGATAAGTTAACACATCTTATCATGCCCTCATACACTACCCTCAATCTCACAATAGGATCAAAGAGATCTACATGAAATCCCACAATAGGTGGGGCCATGTATGTTGCAAGTATTTCCTCATCTAGTGGAAAAGGAGGGACCATCTCTGTAGTCACCCACTGGTAGAGATATCACTACTCTTGCATGAACCCTACAAGATCAGAATCATAAATACATCAATAAACATCATGATATATAAATAAAAACCATATACATAAACACAAAAGTATAATAAAACCATAAATAATACATCATCACCTAGGTCTCCAGCTTGCCAATTAGGGTATTATTGTGCAAGAACAGATCCCTCATGTTTAGGAAGTGTGGATGGTATACTACCACTAACCTCCACATGCTCATGAGTCCCAATTCATTTTGTGGCTGATGATTGAATGCTTTAATGTCTTAGGTAGGAGGTGAATCTATCCCCTTGGGGGTAGTTGGGGCCTCATCAGCCTCATTAGACTCATCACTAATCAACTAGATATCCTTATCATAATCATAATCATCATCATAATTATCATCATCATGTGGTTCTTTGACCGAGCATTCTCTAAATATCCACTAATGACCCCATCGTCCCTATCATCCTTGTGACTTAGAAGAGGTCCCACATTGCCTGTAGGATGATGCATAGGAAAGACATGAGTTTTTTATGCTCCCACCCACCACTACTCATAGGCCAATTTGGTTACTACATAGTTGGCATTTGAGATTGGGGACATGTCATGATCCTCATCCTCCGAATCACTAAATTCCACATCATAGATGGTGTGAAAATGACTCTCTATGGGCCCAGAGACACTCTATGTTGACTATAGATACCTAGGTCATGTTTTAGGTGGAACATGAACCTACCTAAACTTCCACATAACTTGATCATAGTAAAATTTACTCACTATGTAATCATGTTTCCCCAATTAAAACTGATCTTGCTACATCATTATTAGCTGGTGTGTGACATCTACCCACTCGAGTACCATGATGTATGGTCTCCATAGTATATCATCTTCCTCCAAATGGTTGAGTCTAACCTTCCAATATAATAAATCTCATTCCTACCATGATCATCTTAGAGGATAACTATAGGCCGATGGATAACCCATGGTCACCACTTTTGGACAACCTAGTCATCTAATACATGTGATAAGCTCAAAGCACCATACCTGCAAGAATGTACAATGCACTATACTATCTATCCCCTCATAGATGAGGCACCCTAGATCTTAATATAAATGTGCTAGCATGTTGCAAACCCATGCATACACAATCTAATGTTCATATATAAGATAATATAATCTAATCCTCCATTTAGGTGTGTGACTCTTCCATCATAAATTAGTGCTAGTTCCATGGTAACAATCATGATGTGCCTTAGTAGTGGTCACCACACATACATTATCCATTTATGCTTGATGTAAGGTCCATAAATCACCTCATGGATGGGAAAAACTAGGCAATACTCAATTTACTCTTGCATCTCCTCAAGCAACCACTCCTTTGATGAGTGGATGATCTCACCACAAATAGGCAACCTTAGGATGTAGTGAACTTCCTCCATGGTGAAATTCATCTCTCCTATAGGGAGGTGAAAGGTGCATGTATCCATGTCCCACCTCTCTACTAAATACATAAGCATGGCATCATGATACCTAATGGGTTGCATGAGATGTACCTAAAATAAATTCGTGTACCAAAAATATCATTCTCCTCCTCTATTAGCTAGGTGATATACTCTTAGAGGCAACAAAATATTCTACAACATAAATGTTGATGAGCTCAGGAAGAAACTTAAAAAATAAATCATCACTAAAATTCCTAAATATGTGCATTGAATAATTAAAAATACATTAAATTTTCTCTAGGACACTTTGCAACCAACTTGGACATTTGGGCATTTTGGACACTTCATAACAAAGTGGGATGCTTTGCAACAAAAGAGGGCACTTTTCAAATTTATTTTCTAAGGTCGTAAAAACTTCTAGAAGTGCATAAAAAAATATTATAAATACAAAAATGTGAAGATAAAGCATAGTATAATCCACTCAACGTATGATGGAGCTTTCCTTGTGTCACCTCATCATTCAAAATATCCAGTCTTAGAGGCTTTTATGTGCATCTTCTCAACATATTCAATCACTCTACACTAAGGTAAATTTTCGAAAGGTAAATATGAAAATGATTATCAAAAGCATGATCTTTCACTTAAATATACTAAGCATTATTTATTTTATTTATTTATTAAAAACACTTCATTTGAATCAATATAAAGGGGTCTAGTGAAATCTTCTTTTGACATCATTTGTTATGTTGGATTCATAATTCCATCCTTGATCTAATCCAATCTCAATCAATATGTGTTATTTCTAATACCCTATGATAGAGATTCAGATCATCACTCCAAGCAATTCAATGAGGTTATATGGCTACCCATATTCCACCTCCATAAAGCAACCATAATATGAGGGGGCATACATCTACCCTCAAATTCAGTTCTCTATACAAGTTTGATAAGAGGATTTTTTAGCAACTAATGAATTGGTTTTGTAGGATGTGGTTCCTAACATTATGGTTTTGTGGGTAACTATATTGAGGGCTTCATTCTCCCTATTTTTGAATGAATCCATATGAGTATCCTTTTTATAAAGCTTACTATTTGAGTTCCTTTAGCTTGCATATGGACTTAGTGTAATATGGCTGCTAAAGTGGGGGCTAAATGTACTGTAGAAAATTGTACTCCTTTCTAAGTGAAAGGACAATTTCACACTTAGTTTGGAACTACATAATTTATGTTGCATTTATGAATTTTTAAAACTCATTAATAGGCACCTAATACCCTTTATTATGCATCCAAAGGCTTATTTTTATTATTTCCCAATAATATCACCCACATTGAATGAATGAAATTAATTGGTTTAATGCCCTTACATAATCTAAGTCCTGGAACATTAGGCTAGGACCCATTCACCATGGGTGAATGGGTCCCCTTTAATTTATAAAACTCAATTTAATATATGTTTTGGTAGCATTTCATGGTCCCAAATTCATACTTTACATGTTGTCCATCAAGATTTAATAAACAAGATATTAGAAAGAAAGTCTATAAAACTATCTTTCAATCATTTTACAAAAGTTGAGAAAGATATTCATATGAGATCATAAGGATTTATACTCAAGATCAAGGTGAAATCAATCAAGCATTCAAAGTTGAAGTCTTGGAGAAAAATTCTATTTGTTTTTGTGGGTCTTCAAGCTCATTTTATTAACAAGATCAAGTATTACCAAAGATTGATGACAGATGCCTATGGAGGATCATGATGTATTTTAGGTTTTGGGAGATGCACTATGCCATTCAACCAAGCCTAATGAATTGTCTCCTAACTGATTCCATATTATATTTTCATTCTACTTTCTGCCTAAAGGAAGGTATAATTAGATTTATGATCTATTAGGGTGATTTGACATCTTCCAAAGTACGTCCTCACTATTGTTCAAATTTCATTTAGAGATATTATTCTAACACACTTGAATAAGGTTTCTTTTTATTTTAGCTCTTAATAATATTATCTACACACTTAAGATTATGGCTTGCACACACTTTCATGTTTCATATCTATACTTTCCATAAAGGTTTAATTACCAAACTTGGAATTTGATCGAGGAAATCCCATATCCATCATAAAACAACATTTTTATTTTGTAGATTTATCACAAATATAGATCTGGGAGTGAAGATTCAAAAGTGTAAGAAGGAAGTGCAAAAAAAAGACTCTGATCTTAGGTTCTATCTTTTTAAGAAGGGGAGACCTCGACCCATTCAAGCATGGGTGATTCAAATGAGTCCTTGACAACCCTCCAAAACAATATTTTTGTGGTAGCTACACAATATTCAAACATTCTTAGATCTAATAAAAAATTATTTTTTATATTTGTGTTATTCTTTAAATTAAAGATCCAAGTGTTGATTTGCACAATTGTGATGATTTACTATGTTGAATACCCAAGATACTGAGAGGGGGATGAATTCATATCTCAAATTTATTGAGAAAATACCATCCAATTAATCGAACACATATGATATTTAAGATAACAAAAAGCATTAACAAAACATGACAACACACAACACATTAACACCATGATTTTTACGTGAAAAACCTAGAATGGGAAAAATCATAGTGAGGGTTAACTCACAATATATTTTAACTAGTTATAAAATATTAAAAAGGGTGGCTCACTACCAGGACTCACTATCCAAAAGAGAGGCTCACTACCTACAAAAGATATAGTAACAAAATGTCTTATAAGTAGAGTATGAACTGATGAACATACATCTCACAAGTGCATATTTAGTTACTTTGATGCATATAAAATTCATATGAAATCAAACCAATATTATCTCTTTTTGCACTCACATTTAATCCACCAACATACATATATTACTTGCACTTCTACACTTCAATCTCCAAACTATCATGTATATATATTTGACTTGTCCACAAGCACCAATTAGGTCAACTTCGAGAAAATACCAAACCTTTGCAAAAAAAATTCAAGTGTTTAGCATGCTACATCATGTTGGTGAGGATCACACATAGAAAATTTAGTTCATTACATCTTCAATTAATTACTAGGTCGGCCAAAGATAGACCTAATGACAAAATGAAAACAACAAAATGATGCCGACATCATACACAAGCACCTGTACACACAAGATTCTGACCATGCATGCTTTCATCAACCAAAAAACACTTTCCAAAACTTTGAGTAATGATGATCACCGGAGGAGAATTGTGAACTATAATACAAGAGGGAATTTCTGCATTACCAGTTAAGAATACCCGATCAACATTGACTTTGAACTTGTAGATGCAACTCATATATCATGGTGACATGAATGATAACACAAAAGCTACATTAAGAGACGTATTCTTCTTCATTCTTCTAAAAATCTCCCCCTTTTTCATTGATGGCAACATGTGCCAAAATAATTAACAATCTTCCTATACACAATACTCTCCACTTTTCTCTCCATTTCTCTCTCCATTTCTTTCTTTATTATTTCTCCCCCTTTGATATCAAGGATAAAGGGAAACCCAAAAATATGAATCTAAATATGTACACATGGTTCAAAATAATGTAAAATCAAAAGAATCAAAATTTTGAACTCCTCCTTAGGAGTTTGACCTAATCAATGTGTAGAATTTTAAAAAATCCTTTACTCGAAGGAGGGTGTGCTTTGAATCTCCCTGAGAATTCCTTGCTAGGTTGTTTTACCATTCTCCCAACTTTGTTTAGTAGATATCAATATTTTATTCAAAGACTCCAATGCATTCAAACTCTCTTCAACCTCATCCATAGTATTTGGGGTCAGATTGATCTTATCCAGTTTCTCAGCATAAGTCAAGGCATTGGCTACCAAAATGTACTTTGTTCTTACATTATCACCAAGTAGACCAAATTTTCTTATAATTTCGTCCTTTTTCTATAACATGAAAAATTTCTCTCTATGCATAGAGATGACATTCCATGTTGACTTATTTCTATCCTTAGATGCATTGTATGTGTTGGAAACAGTTGTCAACTAGGACTCAATGGAGTCCACAAGATATTTTATTCCCTATGTTGCATCTAGCCACCTTATGCAATAGGCAAACATAAAATTTTCATCTTACTCACAAGCCTTCATAGTTTCAAGGTTCTTTTCTATATTGGTGTGTGCTAGAGCACACTTGTCATGAAGAACCAATAATATTTTCTCTTCAACTTCCTATCTTGTTTTCTCACCAAGTCCAATGGCATACTCCTTAAAGGATTCCAATAAATCTTTTAGGATTTCTACTAGAGAGTGAGAGATGAGTCCACTAGTGTACCAAGTGCGACCTCCTACAAAGCCTTGATGGCATCATCAATAAGCTCAGTTCACTTTTTATGCATTTCTAGGATTTCTCTTCTAGTAGATGTGTGGAATACATCACCTAACACCATTTTATGCATAGGAGAAATCTTTGTCTAGATCCGCATAGCCTTGAGTCATGGGAAGTTGTAGGAGCTTTGGAGGAATCACCAACTAGAATCTAATTTTCTTAGATAACATGCCTTTCAAAACATCATCATTGGAGGAGGATTCTCCAAAGTACCTTTATGATTCCACTACTTGTTTTGTTCCTTCTTTATTATTTCCAGCATCTTCACTCGATTCCTCATTTCTTTATTCTTCCTCAACTTTCTCTTTTTTTGCCTTCTTTTCTTTTTCCTTTTCTTTTTCTTCATTTTTTTCTGCTTCTTCCTTTTCTTCTTCTTCTATCTTCTCTTCTTATTTTTCTTCTTCCTTTTCACTTTCATCCTTGTCCTTTTCTTCTTTAGATTTATCTTTTTCCTTTGCGGTATGTACCAAAGGAGTAGCATCATGGATTTCGACTTCAAACCTTTTCTTCACTCTATTGCTCAATCTTTGGAGGCTCATTAGAAACATTAATTTCTAGAAGAACATTTATACCACCTATTTCTAGAGGGATATCTATATCATTCTTTTCTAGAGGAACGTTTGTGTCACAAGTACCGAAAGGAATGTCTTCCTTAACTTTTGAAGGGGCTTCTTCTCCTAGTTTAGGTGTTGAACAAGATGCACCAAGCATGTCATACTTCTCAGGTGTGCTTCTGATGGTGTTAAAGTTTCCTTCTTTATCTTCTTAATCTACCTCTTATCTCTTTTCATTACAATATTAACTCTTCTCTTCATTCAAAACATTGTAGAACAAACCTTCTTCAAGGTTTCTAGATCACTCAAATTCAGAAAGGATCCCATTTCCTTATATTCCTTAGCCCTTATTTTCTCTTCCATTTTAATGGCTTTTGATCTTCACACAATTTTTATAGTACATTATCCTTAACATGATCCCATTTAACTTCCAAAATAATGACATACTAAATGATAGCCATCATTAATGTTTTCCTAACCTCTTCACCTACTTGATTAAAAATTTATGTTGTGGGTCACAACATATTTTCATAATGTAACAAAGTATTTATCAAGGCTTCAAGTTTGAGAGGGCCACCACATCCTACCAAAGAAGCATTCTTCTCTAGCTAGTCCAAAGAAACCTCTTCTGCAACTCTTGCCTTCTTTTCTTCCACCTCATGATCACTAATGTCCAATTCTTCACCTTCCTTTGAGGATGATAGATAGTGAACTCTTTTAGATCTGACAATGGCTTCTTGAACAACACCCTAACTAGAAGAATTTCTCTCTTCCTTCTTATCAATTTTAAAGTAGGGTCTTCCTCCTCTTCCTCTTGATCTTTAGTAATATTGAGTTTCTTTTCCCTTGTGGCTTTTACTTTCCTTCCTCACTTAGTAGGAACTACTGAAGGAACACCCTTTCTCTTACATGATCTTGTAGTAGGTCTGGAAGGAGCCAAGCCTTTTCCTTTGTCAGAAACACTAGGTTCAATCTTTACTACAGCTGAGCCAAAAGCTAGTTTAGAAGGAGCAATCCTATCGGATCTCCTTACACCTGATGATTCTCTAGACTTCAATTATACATAGGCTCTTCCTTGTGCTATCTCCTCATTTGTGTAACCATATTTACTGAGCATCTCATTTACCCTTTTTCTCCTGGTAGGTTTTCTATGCTCCAAGTTAACTTCCAAGGATTTTTTTGCATATGTATGAATTTTAGGTTCATTGGCATGTTTTGGACTTTTCAATAAAATTTGCACATAAAATTCAGCTTCATCCTCTATAATTTTATATCCCAAAGGTTGAATCCAGATAGTCTAGGGTTCAACTGCTTCAAACATGCATTCATTACAAGAAACATGGAATATGATATCATTCTTGTATTTCTCAACAACTTTCCTCAGGATTATTTCTCTCTCATTCATGTTTTTCTTAAACATAGCCAATAATTCTATTAGGGCATTATTCGTGTTCTTTAAATCACCCAATTTATGCAAATATTCAAAATTTTGATGAGAAATTGGTTAGGAAGGGTCCCAAAACACTACATCTTTTCCTGAAAGCATTCTAAGAAAATAGAACAGTAAACAAAAAATCAATGAACCAAACTTAAATGGACATTTCTTCTCCTTTGACATCCTTAGATTCTCAAACAATTTTTTTTGGAGAATTTCACATGGATCATAATCTACACCATTTACAACCATGTCATAACCAATATAGATTTCTATAGAGGACATGAAATTCTCTCTATTTGTGAAGTATATTTTATGTCCAATCATTATTGATGCATACTTCACAATTGGGTTAGTAATAGGATTTTTTGTAAGAGACCTTTTATCATATGTAGCACTGATGAGTTCCATCATCACTTCATTCTTCATAACTTTCAACATTGGTATCAGTTTGGTATCATAGAGTCTGATGATTGCCTTGATTACATCCTTAGTTATCAAATAGGGTATGTCCGTCACACACAAGAATTGATCATGCATTCTACTAAGGACGGGTTTAGCATACTGATCATCAAAAATGGAACAAAAATTGGGGAAGGAGTTCCATTGGTCCAACTTCTTCGCCACAATATTTGAATACTCGGGTTTTACCATGAAGTTATCTCTAGTGAGATCATTCAGCCACATGTTGAACAATTTTTTTTGATTAAATTCCTTAGTCTTGACCCTAATGTACATTCTTGTATCCACAGTAGGCATGACACCATGAGGAATCAATGAGAAGGCACCCATAGGTTCATCTTCAAAAACCTTCGTTGAATACTTTGTGTAGGAGGGTCTAGGTATTTCAAATGCTTTCACTACTACAAGAGTTTCCATTTTCAACACATGGAGCTCTAATAGTTTCAGAAAGAGAATTTTCACAAGCTCACAACAACACCGAATCATAAAATACCTTTTTCCTTAGTGAAGTATTCAAGCTAGGGTTTGCATAGCTCACACTTAAAATCACCTCAAGAACACTCGAAATCACTCTCCACTTTATTTGAATGCACAAGTGATTAAAATGCCTTTACAATTTCGCTTTATAGATCAATGTGATGGAATTCAAAAAGCTAGCAAATCCCTTTATTTTCACAAAAAAAAAATATCCTCCTCAAACGAACAAGCTTGCACTTTTTCCTCTGATTTTTTTTCAAACCCTCTGCTTATCCATTCCTTATAACATATCCCTATGCCAAAGACTGAAAAATCTAAGGGGTTCAAACAAATTTGTGTTAAAGCTCCCCCTAAGACCATGATAAGTCTAATTCCCATAGGAATTATTTGCATCGGATGAGGGAATAGACGCATCTAAAGATTCTAGATCTTCTTTATTTCTCCATATCTTGTTCATCTCTTAACCTCATCTTTTTCAATCTTCTTCACAAGTTCCTTCTTCTTTACTAGAGTGGACTACTTTCCCTTTTTACTTCTACATACTCTTAAAATATGTCCTAGTTTTTTGAAATTATAGCAGACAACATTTCTCTAATTTATTTGACTTCCATTAATCCTTGATCTGCACTAATTTTCTTTACATCCAAACTTGTATTTATAGCAGTAACCAAGAAAGTATTGATTCATTCTACCTCCATTGAAGCAATTCATCATCTAAGTTCTGCATTCACTAGCTCTATTTCCAATCTAATTACAAGAATATCATTGTCTAGAGAACTAACCATAAAACTTATTCATCCTACTTCTGCACTCAATTTCCCTATAGCAAAATTTATTGCATGAAAAACAAACACCATTGAAAGATGGATACCTTTGAGAATTTGGTTATCTGATAGGTGGTATTCTTCTTGGATTTCTTGTCTATTTTCCTTTACCTTGAGTATTTTGATTGTTCATATCTTTTTAGCTTTCACCCTCTTCTAACCCCAATCCACCTTTTTCTTTATATGCTTTCTAACCCTGAATTAGTTCATCAATCCTAGTGGAGCTTGTCTTAAAACTATCTTCATAGACTTTTTAATTTTTTAGATCTTCTCTTACGTTCACCACTTCTTTTTCAATCCTAGAGCATTCATCATAATTCCTTTGTACTACTACATTCAAACACTCTTAATTTCTCTTCTTTTCCTCCACTTGTACCTTTAGTCCTATAACCTCTTCATTTTCTTATTTTAATTGCTCACTAACTTCTCTATGCAACTCTTTGAATTTCTTCAATTCCTCTTTCAATTTCTAGATGCATTCATTTTCCTCAACAATATTTTCTTTCATATCTCTATTTTCATTTTCAGCTTTTTCAAGATCATCAAGGGTTGTCTGGAGTTCTCATTTATTAGCCATTTGTTCAATATTCAAGATCTCCCTCAAGCTGTTAGGCTTCTTCAAAGGATCCAAGCTCTAATACCAATTTTTTAATACCCAAGATACTGAGAGGGGGTTTGAATCAATATCTCCTTAGACTAATTGAACACATACCATCCAATTAATCCAATGCATATGATAGTTAAGATAAGAAGAAGTATTAACAAAACATGAAAACACACAACACATGAACACCAATATTTTTATGTGGAAAACCCATAATAGGAAAAACCATGGTGAGGGTTAACTCATAATATATTATAATCGATTATAAGATATTACAAAGGGTGGCTCACTACCTACAAAAGATACAGTAACAAAATGGCTTACAACCAAAGTATGAACTAATGAAGATACATCTCAAAAGTGCAAATTAAATTTCTTTGATGCACAAATAATTCTCATGCCAACAAACTAGTATTCACTCTTTTTTCACTCACATTCAATCCACAAACATACATACATTAATAACACTTCTATACTTTAGTCTCCAAACTATTCGATATATATATCTAACTTTTCCACAAGTGGCAATTAGGTCAGCTTCAAGAAAAATACAAAACCTTCTCAAAAATATTTCAAGCATGTAGCATGCTAAATCATGTTGGCATGGATCACACATACAAAATTTAGTTCATTACAACTTCAATTACTTACTAGGTTGGCCAAAGATAGACCTAATGAAAAAATGCAAACAACAAAATGATGTCAAAATTGAACATGAGTACCTATACACATGAGATTATGACCATGCATGCTTCCATCAACCAAAAATCACTTTTCAAAACTGTGAGCAATGATGATCACCAGAGGGGAATTACAGACTAGAATACCGAAGGGAATTTTTGCATTACTGGTTAAAAATACTAGATCAACATTGACTTTGAACATGTAGTTGCAACTCATATATCATGGTGACATCAGTGACAACACAAAATCTCCATTAAGAGACGTGTTCTTCATTCTTCCAACATACTATTTTTATTTTTTCTCCCAAAAGTGTTGTTTGGGCTAATAACCCATCCTAAATCATAAGGAAACTAGTAGATTCTCTCATTTACTTGACACACCTAAGGGATTTAATTTAATTCTTTGTGGATATCTCATTTCCTAGTGAAATAAAGGAAAATAGGTCCAATATCTCCCCATCACCTTACCTTATCATTTCATTTTTGGATACCCTATTTTTCTATTTCAATGAGATACATTGAAACAAGAAGTATTGAAAGGAAAATAACATAAATCACTCTCGTATCTACATCCCAAGGATAGTGTGGATTAGGAGGGGGTGTAATGTTAGCTCCTACATCCTGTACTACTACTATTTCTCCCACTACAAGAGGGATGTTGGATACTGAAGGTGGCATTGATGAGATTGGAACTATAGTTGGGGTTGATGATAGTATCCACCACTATCTAGGCCTCTTTGTTGGTCTACCCATTACCTCTCCATTCTCACTTCTATCATCATCATGATACTCTCCTCCTTGCCCCTATGCATTTAGGTTTCCCATGGGGGCATGTGCCAAGAAAATTGGTGAAGGACCCATCATTTCCCACCATTCTCTAAACCCATGGATGAACTTGACTTCATTGATCATAAGGATAGGATACTAGTCATCATTATATGACTTGTTGTCACTAATAATGACATATATAATGGTCATAAAATGATAATTCGATAGCTTAGTGGCACTCTTTGCTAATCAGACATATGCCAAAGGAGTCAAGGGGATCATATGTAGTTTCTTTAACTATTGGGAGACGTTGTGCCATTAGTATGAGACTATAATATGGTCTGATCACACTACATATGCTACATCTACCACCTATTTGTTTCCCAAACCATCCCTTTATAGGGTCTCCATCTCACATATCATGATTGCAAAGAATAAAATTGAAGTTGGAAAAAACTAAGATCTCCATACCTCCAATCCCACACTAATGGGTATGTTTACACCATTGGTGTACCATGAATTACAACCCTGGGAAACCCTACTAGTTGGGCACATGTGATATGTGTGAATTCCCACACCTTTAGGAGCATGTAGGCCATGAGATTGAAAAACTCATAGTGGAAATAATTCCCAAGGTCATGGTATAGATAAGAATGCATGGTGTAATCCTAGGCATAGATAGTCTACTACTCCTCCATCTCATGAATGCAATAGAGAAGGCCCCCATGTATGTGAGAGCTTCACCCGTCCATTGTGACTTAGAAGGTGGTTTGACAACCATCACCCCCTAGATGAGTGGAATGGTCACTCGTCCCTAATTGAACCACCACATATAGATGTGGTTGATGGTATCTTCAAGTACTATATGATTGATGCAGTATTGTTGGCCCTCTAGGGCCTCTTAAGAAATCCTCATCTCCTAATATGCCACCCACTATCCATAGATGTGTAATTGAGTGATCATGTATACATCCTTCAATACAATGACCATCTCTCTTGATGATAGGTAAAAGGTGGAGGTTTCTACATCCCAATGCTCCATGAATTCCATAAGCATTAGGGAATGGTAGTGCATGTCTAGTAGGGTGTAATCCCACCATAGGCCCATATATTGTAGATATCAATGATAATCTAGATGCATATGCCCATCTTCATTGTGCCATGTAGTAAGAATATGCCTACCTCTTTGCTCTCTCATCTCTAGTCACTTTGACAGTAGACAAAAAAATTCATTTCAAATCCATCTACATCATAAAATTCTATATTTTGCATAAAAAATGTTTTTAAGTAAGCCTCTAGGATGGAGGCTTGGTATGTAGACATCTACATGATGCCAATTTTGAAAGTTGAATGTTGCCCAATGATAGTGAAAAAGATAGAAGCTAGTGTGACTAGAGGCCACCACCACATTGTCATGACAAAACACATCAGTTGGATACATCCATGCCATTCAAATTCTTATGTTGCTCGAAATCAAAAGACACAAAAAAAAAAAAAAAGATTTGGTTAGATTCCTCACACCTCATCAGCATTAATTCTATAGACTATAGCTGTATGGAATTTTGTGATCCTTGGGTATATGCAGTCACATCTGCAAGCCATTTTTTTGGACTTTTTGACACAAAATTCAATAAACTCCTCACTATGAATAGTTAAAATCACCCTCTTGTGGGACCTCCCAAGTATATATATGGTGCAGTCATGGTAGGAAGGTCCTCAAAGAGAATGGTATAGACCATGCAACAAGAGTTACACAACAAAAGCCACTTGGAATATGGAGGAAAATACAGATTCAAACAATCTTATTATCAAAAATTGCAATTACATTTAGTCAGCAACATCTGGGTTTACAAATCGGGCTCACAGGCTTGATACAACATATTCCAAATATAGTATTCCTATATGTTCCTTAATGAGATCCAAAATCTTACATATTGAATCTCATATCCAATTCTCATTTTTATCCAAATGATCTATTACAATGATTTATACAACATTCGAGCTCTAGAATCATTCACGTCGACCAAAGATAATTACAATCTTTAATGAAGGAAATGTAATGTGCATAAAATAGTTCAGCCTTAAATTTTTATTTCTCCTCGATAGGTGCATATGATGAAGTGTGGACCCAAAATTAAGGTCGAGGACACTCCATGAAATAATTTGAAACACTTCGCAAGGATTTGCAAGTTACGAGAAGGATTCACAAGAGATCAAATTAGCCATTAGGCTCAAAACTGCTTCAGTGCTCTTGTTCTAGAAACTATCACTTAACCTAGAAGTGATAAATTGTCAAAAAAAATCCAATCGTTCATAAATATTTAAATAAAGGAAAAAAAAATATCAATGATGAAAGCATAGATCCACTAAATCTACCAACTTGAATTGAACAAGAACAAAAACTGAAATGAAAATATTTTTGGTTGATGCAGGATTGCAAAGAACCAAGGATGCTTCTGCATTAGACATCCAAGGTTAATTGAAAAGTGAGTCCCTCACTTTTCTAGGGCTAAAGGAAAACCAATATGGTCTACCTTAGCTTGAGAAATCCAGGAAGAATCCTCCACTGGTCTGCCTTTCCACTTTACAAGATATTATTTGTACTTTCTCTCATGTGTTTTCCTCCCATCTCTGATATCCAAAACCTCTTATATCTCATCAGATTGTTGTTTAGGAAAAATTTTCTCCAATTTTTATTTATTGTCTTCACTAAATTCAACTTCATGGTACTGATGTAGATCTGCAAAGTTGAATATGGGTGATATACCCATGCCATCTGATAACTCTACTTCATATGCATCTCCTAAATCGAATTTCTTCAAAATCTTACAAGGTCCAAACTTCCTCAGCTTGAGCTTATTGTATGTGCAAACTAGAAATCTTTCTTTTCTCAAATACACCATCACTTCATCTCCAACTTCAAACTCCTTATGTCTCCTCTTTTCATCTGCTTGCTCCTTATACTTCAAGTTCATATCTTCCAATTGTTTCTTTACTTGAGTATGCACTTTCTTCATATGTTATACAAATTCCTCTACTTTTGCACTCCTTTTATCTTTCCTACTAATGTAACGCAACTCTGATATACTTCTAGGATGAACTCCACTAACAATATCAAAAAGTGTTTTTTTGGTACTCCTATTCACTAAATAATTGTAAGAAAAATCTGCTTGTGCAAGGAATAAATCCCAACTTCTGATCTTCTCCCCAACCAAACATCTCAATGAATTCACCAAAATCCTATTTACTACCTTGATTTGTCCATTAGTCTATGGGTGAAAAGTAGAACTGAAATTTAAATATGTCCTTAATTTCTTCCAAAGTGTCCTTCAAAATTAACCAACAAACTTTGTATCTCTATCTGAAACAATACTCCTAGGTAATCCATGCAATTTGACCACTTCCTTGAAAAACAATTATGCTACATGTACTGCATTCATTGTCTTCTGAAAAGGTATGAAATGTGCCATTTTAGAAAATCTATCCACCACCAAAAATATAGAATCATTACCTCTCTATGTCTTCAGCAAACCAAGTATGGAATCCATTCTGATATCCTCCCAAGGTCTCTCAAAAACTATAAAAGTTTTATATAGTCCAACATTTTGGCCACTCCCTTTTGCAACTTGAAAAACTTTACAACTCTACATAAATTTCCTAACATCCTTATGAATATGTGGCCAACAGTAATCCTCACTTACCAATGCTATTGTCTTACCAATTCCAAAGTGTCCTTCCAATCCTCAACTATGTTTTTCTTTCACCAAGCTATCCCTCATTGAACTCTGGGGCATACAAAACTAATTCCCTCTAAAAAAAATATCCTCTTGAATGAATTAATCCAACCATTGACTCCTATCCTCCAAGGCTGGTTCTTTACAAGGTCCCCAAGGTTCTATAAAATTTGCCTCTTCCTCATCCAAGTTCTTTAATTCATCAAAGCCCAATACATCCACTCTCATCTCTGCCAGTAAGTTCCTTCTCCTACTCAAAGTGTTAGTGAATCTGTTTTACTTTCCACTCCTATGTTTCAAAACAAAAGTATAACTCTACAAGAATTCCACCCATGTCATGTGTCTTTGATTCAACTTACTTTGACTATTCAAATATGACAATGCCTGATGATCTATATACAACACAAAATCCTTAGGCAACAAGTAATGTCTCCACTTCTTCAAGGCTTGAACTATGGCATAAAAATCTTGGTCATACATTGAATACCTTATCCTAGCGTCATATAATTTCTCACTAAAATAAGCTACTCATCTTCCTTCTTGACTTAATACTGCTCCAATTACATTCCTACTTGCATCACAGTCTACCTGAAATACCTTATTAATTTCTAGTAAAGCCAATACAAGCTGCCTAGTCATCTTTTGTTTCAACAGATCAAAAATCTGGTCTACTCTAGATGTCCACCTAAAATCTTTATTATCTCCATTTATTATTTATTTCATAGGACTACAAATAGAACTAAAATTCCTAATGAACTTTTGATAGAAACTAGCCAATCCATTAAATGATCTTACCTCTCTAATGACTTTCGATGTAGGCCACTCAACGATTTCTCTCACCTTCATAGGATTCATCTCCAATCCATTAGTAGATATCACAAATCCCAAATATACCAATTCTTCCTTCAGGAAACTACACTTCTTAATGTTTATCAGAAATTTCTCTTCTCTCAACCTCTACAAAACTTGTCTTATATGAAACAAATGTTCTTCTCTAATCTTACTAAAAATCAAGATGTCATCTAAATATACAATAAAAAAATTACCAAATAATTTCTTCAATACCTCATTCAACAACCTCATTAAAGTATTTAGTGCATTTTTTAGTCCAAAATGCATCACCAACCATTCATACAATCCTTCATTTGTCTTGAATGTTGTCTTCCACTCATCCCATTCTCTAATTTTGACCTGATGCTATCCACTCTTCAAATCTATCAATGTAAAGTATTTAGCTCCATTCAAACAATCATTAATGTCATCCATCTGGGGCAAAGGAAATCTATACTTCACTATGATATGTTTATGGATCTAGAGTCTATACACATCCTTCATTCTTTGTCCTTCTTCGGAGCTAGAATAGTAGGTACTACACAAGGACTTAAATTTTCTTTGATGAAAACCTTCCTCAACAACTGTTGCAATTATCTATTCAACTCTTAATTCTTTATCGGTGTCATATGGTGTGTTGCTTTATCAGGCATACTAGCTCCATGAATCATATCCATGCAATGAATAATACTCATCATAGGGGGAAATCCATCAGTTACATTATCTGGAATGATATCTTCATATTCTACCAAAATCTCCTTTATCTCCTCTAGTTGTTCTTCTATAGGCTTCCACTCTTCAGCCTTCTTAGGAACCAAGGCATAACACATGTTCTCATGTCTCAATCCATCCAAAAATATCCTTCCATCAGCCAAAAAAATTCTAGAATTCATACAAACCTCAACTTTAGGAACATCCTCCAATGGCAAAAAAGTTTGCTTCATCCCATTAGCATCAATGGTATATGTGTTCATATTTCCATCATGAATAGCCTATCTATCATACTTCCAAGGCCTTCCCAACAAAACATGGCATACATCCATGGGCATGATATCACACAAAACTTCATCACGATAGTTTCCTATCTTCAATTTCACCAAACATTATTCGCTTTCCAGTATCTTATGCTCATCTTGAATCCATGCTATCTAATAGGGCTTCAGCTATTTCAATCTTTCCATCTTCAAATTGGTCACCATTTCTTCAAAAATGAGGTTCTTGGAGCTTCCACTACCAATAATCACTCGACAACATTTACCAACTACCTTGCATCTGGTTTGAAAAAAATTCTTTCTCTGCAATGGTTCCTACTCTATCTCACTTTGACACAATACTCTTTTGTTCACCAACACTTCTCCCTCTTCTAGTTTATTGGATGATCTGGCATGATCCTCCTTAGCAAAGGTTGTTCTTCTACTATTCTCTATCTTCCTTATTGTCTCTCCCTAATTAAATTCAAATTCTCTATGTCCTTCTCCACCACACTTAAAACAAGTTCCTCTAAATACTCTTTTCTCCTATCCTCTATCGCCTTTTCTATAACCCTCATTTTGGTAACCACCATATCCTCCTCTCTAGTAAGAGTTTCCATAATCTCTACAATATAAATTATAATTCTTACTAACTTCCTTATCTTTATTCTAATTTTCAAAAGGTCCTCTTCCTCCTGCAGTAAAACTTATTCCTCTAAAATATTTCACCTCTTCCTCTTTGTCTTTGTTCATGTGTTTTATTCAGCTTCTCTTATGCTTTTAGAGCACATTGATATGTCCTCTCCACACTCAACAACTTGATAAAATTGATGTCATCTTGTATATATGACCTCAAACCATTCACATATCTGGCTACTTGCTCGGTCTCATCCTCTAAATGTCCATTTATGATATTCAAGTTGTAGAACTCCTCAGTATACTTTGTCACAGTTGACTCCTTTTGTTTCAAATTCTACAACTTTTGGAACAAATTGCTCTGATATTCTACGGGCATAAAATTCATCTTTAACTTATTCACCATCCGATTCCATGATTTTATCTTCTCCTTTCCTCTTCTTTTCCTATCTATTTGCAAATGTTCCCACCAAAGGGATACATTACCTTTCAATTTTGTATAAGAAAATTTCACCTTCTTGTCTTTGACTGTGCCTTGAAAATCAAAATACTTCTCCATCTCCATTATCCAATCAAGAAACTCATCTGAATCCAACTTACCACTATAGTCTAGTGGATTGAAATATGACTTAATATTTACTTTGGTTAGGGTTCTTATGAATCTCTCTTCTCCCTAATCAAGGTCGAGTTGATCTTCACTTTCCCCTTCTTCCTATTCTTCTACCTCTTCATCACTCACATCATCAATTATTTGACCTCTCCTTTGGGTCGTTTCAACTGATTCTAATCTAGTAGTGATTCCTCTCAACATCTCCATTAGAGCTAGGTCTACATTTCGACTCACACAATTTCCTCTGCCATTTCTTCTTCTCACCATCTTTACACAAGTCCTTTGCAGCTACTAGTCAGATCCTTAGTCTACCACCCCACAAAAAATCATCAACAAGATTTTACAAACTATAATGATCTCTCATGAAATGAATCTCGATCTAATACCAATTTGGTGTTGTCATGGTAGGAGGGTCCTCAAAGAGAATGGTTTGGACCATCGAGCAAGAGTTACACAATAGAATCCGCTCAGAATATGGAGGAAAATGTAGATTCAAACAATCTTATTATTATAAATTTCAATTACATTTAGTCGGCAATATCCGGGTTTAGAAATCAGGCTCACAGGCCTGATACAACATGTTCAAAATACAATATTCCTATATGCTCCTTAATGTGAGCTGAAATCTTACATATCAAATCCCATATTCAATTCTCATTTCTATCGTAATGATCTATTACAATGATTTATACCACATTTGAGATCTAGAATCATCCACATCAGCCAAAGATCATTACAATCTCCAATGAAGGAAATGCAATGTGCATTAAATAGGTCGGCCTTAAATTTGAATTTATCCTTGGTAGGTGCATAAGATGAAGTGTGGACCCAAAATTAAGGCTGGGGATACTCCACAGAATAATTTGATACACCTTGCGAGGATTTTCAAGTAATGGGAAGGATCCACAAGAGACCAAATTAGTCATTATGCTCAAAACTTCTTCAGTGCTCTTGTTCTAGAAACTGCCACTTAGCCTGAAAGTGATAACTTTACCGAAAAAGATCCAATCATTCAAAAATCTTGGAATAAAGGAAAATGAACATATCCATGATGAAAACATAGATCTGCTGAATCTCCCAACTTGACCTAAACAAGAACTAAAGAAGAACAAAAACTGAAATAAAAATATTTTTGGTTGATGAAGGATTGCAAAGAACCAAGGATGCTCCTACATCAATATAGGTCCTTTTTGGCTCATTTTTATTGATGGAAGTGGTCCTTCCATCCTTCCTATTTTCACCCCACCTAGTTGGGGGAAGAAAGGGGAGGGGGCATATATTCACCTCTTCATCTAAACCATTGAGTTTTTCTTAAGAATTATTATCAACATGGTAACTTGTTTCAGTTTTTGAACTAACCTAAATTTGAGTTTTTGCAAAATAAAACTTCATGTTTAGCACTACAGTTTCTCACCAAGCTTAATTTTTGGGGGAATCCTTAGTATCGATTGAATTGAACTCTCAAGCCTCTACATTATCCTTTTTTCACATAAATCTATAAAATTTTCAAATTCTTAGTCTTGTATTAATATTTTTTTTTTTACTTAAGTGTAGCTCATTTCTCTCAAAAACCAGTTCACTAAAGTGTGGGAACAATTTCATATCATAAAATTACACCTCGTGGAAATTTCAAACTTATGGATTTAGCCCGCTACATTTACCATGCCTAACCACATTTATGACAAGAAAATTTTGACCTGATTCCAAGTCCATAATGAGAAATGATGAATCATTAGTAGTCTACTACCTCACTTCTTACAAATTTGTAAGTTGTACAACTGCATGATGCACAAATGTCCATCCAACATGTGTAAGAATTTCCAAAAATTCTAAGTTTAAATGAGGGAATCTCATCAAATTTTCCAATAAAACACATCATAATGGAAAAATCTTGGGTGTAATTTCTCTTCCCACACATTTAAGTTCACAAAACTCTCTTTTTCACCATCATTCTCATCCATTCAAACTCTCTTTTTCTCCAACTTTCTCTCACTTCTTTATATTCTTCATTTCTTTTTTAAGGTGAAGCTCTATAGGATCCACATCTTATTAATAGGCAAGGCTCTCTTGCAAGCATTAAACATCATGTCTATCAAGCCAAGAGGAAGCTATATACTATTGTTAACATTATTTTGTGATATTATCTTATCTTGTCTATTTTCTAACATAGTTATCTTGTCTACTTATTTGTGATTTTGATTCTCCTCCATAGTGAGGTTTTCCTTTACCACTCATTTATTAATTTGTGATATAAGGTCTCCTCCATTATCGGATTTGATTTTATCACACTTGTCACCTAATTTACTTTATTTCTTATCTATTTTCTATCTATCTAGATTTTGTGGAGGTTGAAACACCAAAATGAGGGTTTGATTGAGGTAAGCCCCAAAATAGCCCCAAAATTTTTCCTTGTTCTCCTCAAGTGTACGTTTTTCATGTAGAGATTTATGGGAGGCTTCCTAGTGCAAGACCTTTTATGAGTTAATGTCTTACCTTTTTGACATTTCCTTTCATTCCTTATTTCTATTAGCTAAAAAAATAGTTAGACTTTATATTCTGGATAAATAGCAGATCATGTTAGTTCTATGTACAAGTCATACTCTTATCTTATTTGTGTCTTGCAATGATTTCCTTTGGTCAAGATCTTGTTATCTTGTCCCAGAAACCTATGTAATATAGTCTTTTGGTCCCCAAAGTCCTTCATTCATAAACCAATTAGAAACTCCCTTTAAGTACATTTTTTCAATCTCTTTCATCTTGTACCTTCATCACTTGAGCTTGTGTCATTAAGGTGACCAAGGGAGATTCATTCCCTTTACACCCTATTTGTATTGGGACTTTGGAGTAAAAAACCCCCTCCTTCGCAATTCCTTTCTCACCTAATTACATACTATCATTCTTGTCAGCCTCCTAAAACAATTTCAATAACTAAAACTTTACATCCATGATTTAGAGATTGGAAATCTAACCTGAATAGCCATTTTAACCATCATGAAGGTACATTTAAATTGTCAATCTAGGGATGTGAACTTGAAATGGGTCAGCACAGTATGCACACCCAGAACTTCAAAGTAGTCATTTTCATTCTTCAACTACAAGAGACTTATTGTTGAAAGTAAATCGCATGGAAGGAAATAAAGAAAATGTTGGAAATTATTCAAAAATGAAACTTAAAATGAACATGCATGAAAGAAACAAAAATCTAAGCAGCAAATAGGAAACTACTTTTCCCGCTTTGGCTACAGGAACAATCACAGAATGAAATCCTAGTGGCTGCAGGAACAGTCAATGCTAGATTCTTCACTAAGGACTAAACATAAGCTAATACTAATCTAACTAAACTAAAGGAATGGATTACTCACCAAGTGGGCCCCCTTGGATGAGTATCCTCTAAAACTAATGCAAACTTTGATACTCAACTCAAAATCACATTTCATTCATTAGAATGTGCAAATGCAAAAGTATGTCTGATAGTATTATTATATTGTACAATGATGTGGAGATCAACTCCTAAAGAAGGAGGATCCAAACCTTATTTATCAGCTAAACAGGGAAATCAACTCCCACTAACTGAGAGGATGCCATTTAGGGAAAGCAGAGAAAAGAGTGGAAGAACGATTATGCATGCAAGGGAATCCGTTCATATATGCATGCCCAAATGTGGACTCGACCAATGTAATAATTATTGCATTGATTAATAATATTAACGATCGACATAAGGTAGTTGCATCCAGCTAACAAGGGAATCTTTAATCATCGTCCTTTGTTGACCTTCGTGCGAGTCCTCTTTGTGACCAATTGGCGACTACATTTCTCAACTTAGCATTCTTAATCATGCCTGCATGGCAATGTCAGTACACATAATAATTGCATAGCTATAATCTCCTTAAAGAAAATTCATTAACCACATGCAAGATTAATATAGATGGTCCACATAATAGGTTAATATCATTAAAACTAACATAAATTGAATTAATCCCGAATTTCTTAAGGTTCGAGAGAAACTATATAAAATTATCAACATATAATATCACAGTCCATGGTATCTTTAGAAAATAAACAAGAGATTCTACCCATAACTAGACAGAAAACTAGACTCATCACTCCCCCCAACTTAATGTTTTATTGGTCCTCTGGCAAGGTAAGAGTTATGCTTATGCTTGGTCAAGGCTCTGAAATCTGCAATTGATAACTATCCAATATCAGTATTTGTTGTGGGTGAATCAGGGTTCTATTAAAAACCTCCCAACCTATTGAGCCTCCTCCATCTTTGATGTTCCCTAGCAATGTCATATCAGTAGAACCTAAAATTTGGTACAGGCCACATGAGGATAGGTGGCTGAAATGTCAAGGGAATCCATTCTCACCCCTTTGTTCTCCCAATCTAGATATACCTTTCAATTATTTTGATTGTAGCAACATAGTTGTGGATGGAATGTGGCTCAACCTATTTCAGCTCATCAGTTACTAAGTTCCATCTCTTGGATAGGTATCCCCTCATTGTGTCTTCTTTTGTTGTTGTTTTCACCTCATACTCATTGTAAACTGCCTTTATCCAAGGCATAATCTTGTTACCAAAGCTTGGCCTCACGAGCAACCTATTCCAATCTATATAAATATCTTTGGGGTTCTTTGATTCAACCTTGATGGCTAGGGGAATATTGGATTCCTTCCCCTTATAAGAATTGTATTGTTCACCCCAACTAATCTCATTTTGTACCCAAGACATAAATGCTCTCAATTAAATGTCCCCCACATAAAGCAGTGGGTTCTAGTCTTGGTCTTTGGTTATAGCATAATTGTGCAAATAAAATTCACATAATAAATTTTTCATCTCAAGAGAGGAAATTCTATAAGAATTGAAAAATTTAGTAGGATTTTCAATGAAGGGGTTCAAACCTAAAATAATTCTTGACAATTTAAAGGAGAGATATTTCTCTTTCAGGTGTAGAGCATAAACCCTTGGAGGGGATTTGCATTCTAATATTTGTGGCACCAGGGTTGCAATGCCACTCACCCTCTCCTTTAGAAATACAATGTCTTCATTCTTCTCTTCAATGATCTCATCCCTATCTTGGATTTATCTCTTCAATCTTTTCTTTTCCTTTTTCCATTCCTCCTCTCTTCTTTGTATCACTTCCCACAAATTCAAAATTGTTGTATGCATAGAAAAATCAGAAGGGTTATGGATTCCTACCATGATTTTTGTGGATGGTTGCATCCCATATAGAACTATCTGCACAAATTCAGGATGTCCCATAGATTCAAGATGTAGAGGTAAAATTTCTCTTCCTTCTTTTTGTTGCAGGGCCTCTTGTTCTTGTTCTTGCAGTGGCTATAGGAACTCTTGGTATTGATCTTGCTGCAAGAACTCCTGATTTTCTTCATGTTCTTGAATCCCAACTTCTTCTATAATGGCAGCAAGATTCGCTAGGGTCATTTTTGTTGCCTTATCGAATACATTTCTTGTCCTACATTTTCTTGCTCCATTGGAGCTTCAATGCTCTCACATGATGTGCCACCAAGCTCAACCGGTTTTGATTTCTTGAGAGGGCTCTTACATTTCTCTTTGGCTACATGATGAATAGTGCCAACCTTCCTTTTCTTAGGGCTTGGTGCCTCTCTTTCCATATGTTTTTTTTTCCCTTTTATTTCTTTGGCTTCCCTCTTTTGTGCCCTTGTTCTTATTACAATTTCAAGTGGAACATCATCACTATTAGAATTTGGTGGAAAATTTTATTTTCATGCTCATTATCAAAGGAACTAACATCTATAGTCTTTTCTTCGGTAGGAGGATTCAAACCAAGGTTAGCACCAAAGGTGAAAGCACTAGGGGTGTCTTCAACCATTCTTAATTTTCTACCTAAACTACGTGTCTGAGGTGAAACCCTAGGTTGTAACTGCTCAAGTCTATATTGATCAACTTGTATAAAATCCTGCCAAGTCATTCTAGGTGTTATATCATGTAGAGATCTTATAACCAATATTTTAATTAGATAATGGTGGGAAACATAGTTGTCCCTACCTTTTTGGGTTTCCACTGCCATGATGGAGAGAAGGTTGTATAGGATATTGGGCATATTCATCCTTCTTTTGTGCCTCATATGACTCAGTAGTTTGAAATGCACCGAATGCAGGTTCGACAATCGACCCTCAAAAGTGAGATATCTGATGATATAGATAGCTACCTACTTCCATGGCTCAGGTAAAGAGAGTCTTTTAGCACCCTATTTTTCAATAGTGAGTGGAGGGTCGCCATGTATCATGAATATAGCTCTGACTAACCTGAAATCCTTAGAAATAGGGTAAGGTTCACTGTCAACTGGTAACCTTAAAACTTATGCAATTAGTTCTTCAGTTGCTACAACCTCTAGTAATTTCAACTATGAATTTTCCATCTGAAAACTCTTGAGAAAACTCCAATGCAATACGTTTGTCAAAACTATCTAGCTTCAGAAAATAGTCTAACCAGCCACAGTTAAAAAATTTAGCTAGGCACTATGCATCTTTTAATAAAACATCATGAAATGAGGACTCATATTGAATGATTCCTCCTCCCATTGTCTATAATAAATCTGTTACTTCACAAAATTTCCTCTATAACTCTCATCTACAAGAAAATTTCTTTCTGATCTTCTGCTAGCTAAATTGTAGACTGAATTTTCCTTCACTCTGTTTTTACCAATCTACCATTTGCATTTCGAGATTATGACAGGGTTAGTAATGGAAAGGAATGCTAATAAAAGGAAATTATGATGAACAAAAATGGTAGTGGAAATTTAATGTCACATCACATATGCGAGCCTTCATTTATTTCAAATTTCAAATCAGCTCAACAAGATTTGTTGACACAGACAATCATGGACTGACACGTGGAAATATTTTTAAATCTTTCTTACCCCTCCTCCCAACCTACATTTGGACATGTGTCCATACATGTGAGATGGAAATATTGATTTGATGGGGGGTTAAAATAAATTATTTGAATGTCCATATTATTGTATAGTGTTAAATGAAATGCTCTAAAGATAATTAAAAATGCAATTAATGCACACAAACCTAAATGTGTACAAACATGATTGTAGAGAGGATTCATTGCAATGATCGAGGAGAAAGTACCATTCACCTTTTTAAGAAATAATTGAGCAATTAATGATGATGAAATGGAATGGTGTGAGGTTGAATGGAGTGATGGAACAGAGAGAAAGGTGGTATGGATGGGAAGATGGGTCAAGAAATGGACTTCTACTAAAGTAGAATTATTTACTATGACAAGTGTGTACCTTAATTAGCTAGAAGGAGGGACACTAGGTCCACTTCCTTTGCCAGTAGGAACTCTTCAGCTATAGGAATTGTGCTCGAGTGCTACATGTTGGATGAATTATTGTTGGAACTCTTATTTGGAAGTCCACTTGTGATACAGTCTGAGATGATGCCCATTGATTATTAATTTGAATCTGATAGGGTCAATGGTAGTGAGTTGTACAACTCCATCAGGAAATACCTCAAAAACTTCATATGGCCTCAACCACCTAGTCTACAATTTACCTGCATTATCTTGATACCATGAGTCATAAATAAATGCTCAGTCACCCAGCTGAAATTTATTTTCTTTGATAAATCTATCATGCCATTTGAATATTTGACTCTGCACAATTTCAATATGGTGCAAGATGGATTTCCTCATCTCATCTAATAGATTTAGTTGCATGATCCTTTCTTTCTAGCCCTCAAATATTTCCATTCCCAACTCCATTGCATTTCTGAGAGTCTTGTGCTCAAATTCGATGGGCATCATGGTTGTCTTCCCATACAGTAGCTCAAATGGGATAAAGCCTATATTTGTCTTCTAGGTGGTTTTGTAAGCCCAAAATTTCTTTTGATAATTTGTTTTCCCAATCCTTTCTGTGAATACCCACTATTTTGGTTAGGATGGCCTCAATCTCTCTATTTTTTACCTCAACCTATCCATTTTCCTATGGGTGATAAGGAGTATAATTTTTGTGCCTTATGTTATATTCATTAACTAGTGTTGTAACAAGTGTGGAGGTAAACTGAGATCCTTGATTAGTCACTATTTATTTAGGGACTCCATAGCATGTGAAAATTTCTTCATAAATAAATTTTGCAACCCTGTTGTCTCTTACATTCTTCATGGCCTTGACTTCTACCCACTTAGTTGCATAATTTGTGCATACCAAAATATAAGACTTACCATTAGATGGAGGATCAATGAGTCCCACAAAGTCCAATCTCCACTTGTCAAAGGGAGTGACTACTACTTGGAGATAGAGTGGCATCTCATCTAACTTTTTTGGCCTGTCCATCCTTTTGAATTTATCACATTTCCTTGTATATCTTCTTGCATCTTTGTGTAGTGTAGGCCAATAGTATCCTATGTTCAAGATTTCCATTGTTGTCCTTTTGGCTGAAAAATGTCCTCCATAGGGTTCATCATGGTATGCATGCAGAATGTCATCGGTCTCATCTTCCCTCACACATCTTATCATAACATGATCTAGTCCTGTATGAAATAGGCATCCAACTATCCATAAAAAAGTGAATGATTTTTGAATTAGAACTCTTCTCTCTTTTGGAGAGAAGTGAGGAGGAGCTCTCCCTGTCACAAGGTAATTAGCTATGTTAGCATACCAGGGTGTTTTCACACTAATGGAGAATAGATTCTCATCAGGAAAGGAGTCATCTATGGCTTGACTATCTTTGGATGTGGTCAGCCTAGAAAGAAAATATGCAAAAACGTTGGCCTTTCTTTGTTTGTCCACAATAGTTATATCAAATTCTTGCATCAACAAAAACCATCTGGCTAACCTTCCTAAGATTAGGGTTTTGTTCATGATATATCTAATGGCTTCATGATTAGTGTGCACAAATTTTTGGCAGCCTATTATATAGTGCCTAAATTTATCCAAGGCATATATCACTTCCAACATCTCTTTCTTCGTTACTGTGTAATTGAATTCAGCTCCTTGCAAGTTTTTGCTGACAAAATAAATGGAATTTTCAATAGCTTCTTCTTTTTGTCCTAGGACAGCTCCTATGGTATAATTTGAGGCATCAGTGGGGCTACTATTTTTCTAAAATATTTGATGAAATTCTCATAATAGCCCACATGTCCTAAGAAACTCGTAATATCCTTTTGTTTTTTAGGTATAGGAACATTATTAATTACTTCAATTTTTGTAGGATCAACTTGAATTTAGAGGTGGGAAATGTAGTGGCCAAGGACTACACCTTCCTGCATCATCATGAAGCATTTTTCACTATTTATAGATAGATTTTGGTCTTCACATCTCTGTAGGAATTTCTTCAAATTGTTCGATGCTTCATCAAAATCAACACCATATGTAGTAAAATCATCCATATAGATCTCCATGCAGTCAAGGGAGATGTCTGAAAATATGTTGATGACTACTCTCTAAAAAGTTGCAAGTGCATTACATAACCCAAAGGGAAGTAAGGAATAGGAATATGTACTCCATGGACATGTGACTGTAGTCTTCTCTTTGTCTTGTAGTGCAATTTGAATCTGATTGTAACCACGAAATCCATCAAGAAAAGAAAAGTAATATTTTCCTGCAAGAGAGTTTAGGACTTGATCTACAAAAGGCAAGGGAAAATGGTCCTTCTTGGTAGCAATATTGAGATCCCTATAGTTAAAAAAGACTCACCATTTCCATCCTTTCTTGGGCATAATCACCAATGGAGACACCCATTGATTGTTTGAAATAGAGTAGATAAATCCTACATCTAGTAACTTTTGCAACTCTATTTTGACAATTTCTCTCAATGCAGGTTGATTCTTTATTGTGGATACCTTATAGGTGTACACTAATCTTTGATATATATCCTATGAGTGCAAATATTTGGATCCAATCCCTTCATATCATGTTAATCCCATTCAAATTCATTTTGATGGGCCTTTAACAAATATGCCAATGTCAATTATTGTCCCTCACTCAATTTTTTGTTGATGTTCAAGTATCGTCCTTTGAATACTTGTACTTGTGTAACTAAATCTATCATAGTTGCTTCATTAATACATGGTGCCTTAAATTCAGGTGGCAGCATCGTGTTGAACATACCTATTGCTATAGGAAGTTTGTTCATTAGAAGAGTGGTTGTAGGAAGTCTATCTGCAGAGAAAATGGTTGCAAGAAGAGTGGTTGCAGGAACATTTGGTAGAACTGACAAAAGTGTTTGCATGACATCCCTAGAACTAGACAGATGAGTGGGTGATGCCTCTTCTATCTGACAATGGTTTTGAATGATACTAGATAACACTTGATCTTCATCATGAATCTATAGGAAAGGACTTCTCCCTAGCATCATGAGCTGCACCACAGAGTTAGATTCTTCGACCTCTTCACCAACATGTGACCATAGAGAATTATTTGAATCATGGGATGACTGAGAAGGAGGATAAAGAATGAGATTTTTGGTGTTCCTGCCATCTGAAATGGTCATGTCACCTAACTGACATCCAATATAAGTGTCTATAGTTCCTAACCATGGCCTTCCAAGGATAATGGGACACCTTCCTACTGTAGATTTAGGAGAAAGAACCATGAAGTTCGCTAGATACTCCCAAGAGTCTAGAATCACCACAATGTCTTCTACGATTCCATCTGGATTAATAGTGGAACTATTAGTGAGTTGCAAGATAATAGGTGTGGATCTCATGCTTCCAATGTTCAGTTGTTGCAAGATTTCTTTAGTCATCACATTGATTGTTGCACCCAAGTCAATCAAAGCATTCTTTATTTTTATCCCAATTATAATAACTTCAACCACATGACTACCTAGATCATTGTACTTGGGGATAGTTACTTTTCCAAGCATGATGTCAACCAATTGGCCCACTACATGAACTATAGTTAGGTCCTTATTTTTCCTGATTAGTTTCTTGAGGCATACTTCTTCAATTGCCTTGCCATATATAGGGACATCTTTTATGGCCTGGAACAGGGGTATCTTGACACTTATATTATTTTTCTGATCTAGGATGTCAAAACTAGTTTCCTCCTTGCCTTCTTTTTGTTTGGAAACTACTAATCTCTAGGGGAATGGTGGTTCTTGTGCTATTTGCTTGGCTGGAACTGGTTCAAGATTTTTAGATGCACAAGGCTAAATGGGATCAATCAAAGATTCTTATTTCTCTTCCATAAGAAGCTTAGTGATGATGGGGGTGGAAGGAGCTGACAAGTTAGTTCCTAACTGTAGATGTATGTCACTTAAGCTCACAACACATGTAGGAAATTGATTTGGATCAATAGAATATGCAGGCTGTTGTTATGGTTTATTATTTGGGTTGGGTGTGGGTTGGGCTAGTAACTGAGTAGGTCTGGGTATATTTGCACTAAGATTAGTAGGAGGAGGCATTGTAGAAGGTTTTTGGGATTAATAAAATGGTTGCATGTAATTGGTTGTTTGGTTTGGCCATTTCTGGCCACCTCTCCATTGATATGTTTCTTGCCAATTTCCTGGAGTTGGTTGCCAAGGTCCTTGAAATTGATGCCAATTCCCTCGAGGTTTCTGTCACTAAGGTGAGGAATTTTGATGATTAGACCAATCATTTGGAGGGTTACCCCAATATTGCAGTGGAAATCCTCCATAGTTAGATGGATAGGGGGCTACCACTGGTTACCAAATGAATAAGAATTAAAATATGGCCCAACAAAAGATAAAGAATTTAGTGGAATACCTTATCTTGAAGCCCATGGCCTTTTCTGTGCAACAAAGTAGACTTGGTCTTCGTCATTTTTAATTGGTTTGAACTCTAGTGTAATCTACTTACTATCAATGTTAGCTATCACCTTGCATATGCAGTCCTTCTTTTGTCTACAATGAGGGAAATATTCTTTCAGCATTGCCTCTGCCTCCTCATGTTTCTTCTTATCTTGAAGTGTATCCAATTAAGTAGCTAGATTGTTGATTATATCTTGCTCGAATTCTTCCAACAAATTAGTAATCTCCATCCTTAAGACTCCACTGGTGGATGACTTACCCATAGAGGATCGATAGGCTCTTCCTTCCTTTGAATCTGCCCTAGAATAGTTCTAGTATAACTTCTTGATATCCTCCCAAGGGACTTGAGTGATATCTCCTCCTACCATCAGGTCCAAGGAATGAATGTAGCTTTCACTAATTCCTCTCAGGAAAAAAAACTTTTGTGAGTCTTCATTGAGTGTATGATGTGGATATTTTTGCAAACAAAATTGAAACCTTGAAATGAAATCCTCTAGGCTCTCATCTTCCTTTTGCTGCATTATGAAAATGTCACCTCCTCTCATATCACTACCCTTGCAATAATCCTTATATTTTTCAAGGAACTTCGTCTTCATATTTTCCCAAGTTTGCAAAGTGTTTCTGCCAAGGCCCATAAACCGTCTCAATTTAACTTCTTTCAAAGTGGTAGGAAATAAATTAAGTCTATGGGCATCAATGGTATAGTCATAACTTATGCAGAGTATATCAAACTCAAACAAGAATGTATCATTATCTTCTGTGACAAGCCCATATAACTTAGGAAGGACTAAAGCAGGGATATTTTTGAGGTTATTTACTTCATTCTGTTGAGCAATGGGAAAAGGAAAATTTGGTTGGTTCTACCTATTAGGCCTATTTCCATTTGCATCAGCCATGCTTGCTTGATGAAGTTCTAGAATAAGGGGTTCTTCAACTAGATTTTGATCTTCAAGGGAAACTTCAAAACTAGTCAAGTGAGGAAATATATCAACAAAGGGGTGTGGTTCTTCTTCTTCTTCTTCATTTCTGGGAGAATTTGGAATCTCTACTAGTTGAAATGGCTCTAGATTATTAGGAATAAATCTCCCATAAGCATCTCTTCTTCTTCTATGCATGTGGTATCAATGCAATATCAACCAACTCACACAAAGAATGGGAGGGGAAAAATAGTGGATCATAACTTCTAACACTAAGAGAAAATTTTAGAAATACTACAACAAAAAAACTATCAATGGGGTATGTGCAGGATCATGATGGGCCAAAAAGTGGCGATATGTAAGTCATATGATGGCCATGTGGCTGAAAACTTTTTTTTTAACCCAAAATTGATGAAATTAAAAAGGTTTTTAGAGGAGATTCTCAAATTTCCACCAGTATAAATTATATTTTACTTTGAATTTAATAAATAATTATTATTCACTTTCTATTTGAATTATGAAGAATTTTTTGATTGATAGGCTGATTGAAAAAATCTATAGCTTTCAAACGGTATCACATTTTTTGAATTTCAAACATGCATCACATTCTATGCTTCACATACTATAGGATTAAAAAAAAAAAATTAAAAATCATGAAGTTTTGACCAAGTTAAGGTGGTTAGACATATGAGTTTTTTATATTTTTTAAAAGTTGTAATAAAAAAATCATAATTGATTATTTACTTGGAAAAAAATTACAAAAAAATATGCATCACATCACGACATGAGTCCTCTACTTATATCTAAAATATTAGAAAAAGATATTATCATTTTATTGTGGTTAGGATGGTCAGACAAACACCTACTTCTTATTTTTTCTTGAAATTTAAGTACTATTGCATTGAAATTTCAAATTTTCACCAAATAGATTTATTTATTTTTAAATAAACCTAGTAGTTTAGAAACTACATTCAATTTTTTACAGATTCTATTGTTACATATTTTTGAAATAATATAGAAAACTTATTAAAAAAATTATGTCAAGTTTCCTAACTCTGATTTTTTGAATTTTCATTGCCACTTAGGGGCCTATTTTTCCATGATGATCTTGCACATACCCAATGACTCCAAAGGACTCCCTAGTTTGAGACCATCCCTAACAATAGCACCAAAAATACCAACCTCCTACAATGATTTCAATAACTAAGCGTTTACAGCCATGATTCAAAGATTGGGCATCTAACCTGAATAGCCATTCTAACCATCATGAAGTTACATTTAAATTGTTAAACTAGGGATGTGAACTTGAAATGCGTCAGCATAGTATGTGCACTAGGAACTTCAAAGTAGTCATTTTCATTCGAAAAATAAAATAGACTTAATGCTAAAAGTAAATTGCATGGAAGGAAATATAGTAAATGTTGGAAATTATTCAACAATGATACTTAAACTGAACATGCATGATAGAAATGGAATTATGAGCAGCAATCAGGAAACTACTCTGCCTTCTTTGGTTGTAAGAATAGTCACATGATGAGATCCTAGTGGCTGCAGGAACAATAAATGCCAGATTATTAACTAAGGAATAAATAGAAGCTAGTGCTAATCTAACTAAACTAAAGGATGTATTACTCACCAAGTGGCCCCCCTTGAATGAGTATCCTCTAAAACTAATGCAAACTCAGATACTCAATTTAGAATCTCATTTCATTCATTGGAAAGTACAAATACAAAAGTATGTCTGATAGTATTATCAGATTGTACAATGAATTGGTGATCAACTCTTGAAGAAGGAGGATCCAAACCTTATTTATCAACTAAACAAGGGAATCAACTCCCACTAACCGAGAGGATTCCATTTAGGGAAAGCGGAGAAAAGAGTAGAAGAGCGGTTACACATGCAAGGGAATCCGTTCAGACATGCATGCCCAAACATGGACTTGATCACTACAGTAACGCTCACATTGATCAATAATATTAACGATTAAAATAAGGTAATTACATCTGGCTAAAAAGGGAATCTTCCACCTATGTCCTTGGTTGACCTTCATGTGAGTCCTTTGTGTGACCAGCTGGCGGCTACATTTCTCAACTTAGCATTCTTAATCACGCATGTATGGCAATATCAGTAAGCATAATAATTGTATAGCTATAATCACCTCAAAGAACATTCATTAACCACATTCAAGATTAATATAGATGGTCCACATAATAGGTTAATATCATTAAAACTGGTAGAGATGGAATTAATCCCAAATGTCTTAAGGTTTGAGAAAAACTATATAAAAGTATCAGCATATAATATCAAAGTCGATGGTATCTTCATCAAATAAACAAGAGATTCTACCCATAACTAAACCAAAAACTAGACTCGTCAATTCTTATCTTTTATATACTTATACCTATGAGATGGGATATGACCTATCCATGATACCCCTAGTATACATGTTATGTTTACAAGATTGTGCTTTGGAATTCTTTGTGCCAAAATATGATTTTCTTTTTTACCAGTATCTTCATTGTCTTTTTTTTCCTAACATCACCCCTCTTTCAAAATGTTGACTTATCCTCAAGTAAATTATACTTTACTAGAAGTATATCTTTGTAACTATACTTGAGGCTAACAAATGTCATATCCCATTGTGTTTTAGCCAAATAGAGTTGTTGTGTTTGGACCTAGATCTCTAATAGGATTTTCTTTGTCTCTCACTATGTCTTCAGAATTTGTATATTTCAAGCCAAATGTCGAGCATCTTGGAAGATTCTTGTAATGAGTTCTAGTCATAGGCTAACTACTTCTTAGAGATGATGGAATCAGTTTTATCCCTTATCTTGTTGATAATATAGTTGTTGAAATTTTTAGTGTGATAACTCTAGTTGTACCCTTAATTTACCATTAGTGTCATGTGTTGAACTATACACTATTTCTCTTTGAATAATTTTGACTTCTAGTTGATCCATTCAATCCTTTTTTTTGTTGTTATGATGGGCCATTGCAAAAAAAAAGGTTGAGGGAATTCAAATCCATTATCATGTTCAAGTCATGGTCTATAATTTTGATTCCAAACTAGAGTGTGTTGTATTAGACCTTTTTCTATCATTTTCCATTATAGCCTTTTGTAATTTTTCTTGGATTTCTTACCAAAATGTCTTCTTTTGTAGCTGGTTGTAATGAAATACTCTATGTATGAAATTTCTCAATTTTTTTGTTAATGGTTGTGATGAGTCTCTAGAGATGTGAGGGAAATTACCTTGTACTTAGTTTACTAGCTCCTATAGTAGGTTGGAGCTTTCCACATGATATTGCAGGATCTCTTCTCTAGTTTTTGGTAGAGGATGTCTCTCAATTGAAACTTACATAATGAGGATATATTCCCTAGATCTACAATCTAATTGTGAACTAACTAATGGGAATTTTAAGATCTACAAAGAGGCCATCATGTGGATGAGGATGGATAAATTAATAATACAAATGAGTGAGTTTTTTATGTTTGTATTTTTAGTTTAGGTGGTGTTTATATAGGGGCAAGAAAATGAATATTAATTCATAAAGTTGTGTCAATGGAAGGGAACGTAATAAAAATTGTAAATTTAGATTGGATTTAATTATTTAAAGTGATAGATAGAATATCTAGATTATGAGGAGAAGGGTATTCATATAGAAATAATTCATTTATTCCTTGATCTTTATTATCTCTTTTTCTTATTGATAGACTAGAAAAATTCTATGATCTTTTTCTCGTACCTTTACTTGTGTAGGAAAATATTGAAGTAAATTCAACTTAATCTAGGCCATATGATAAAATTATAACCTAAATCTAA
Source organism: Sequoiadendron giganteum (assembly GCA_007115665.2). Taxonomy (NCBI): domain Eukaryota; kingdom Viridiplantae; phylum Streptophyta; class Pinopsida; order Cupressales; family Cupressaceae; genus Sequoiadendron; species Sequoiadendron giganteum. Next base: position 525,234,732 of record CM021107.1, read on the forward strand.
TATATTATTATCCCTACTTATAGGGAACATTTTATGTTTTTGTATTGATAATTTTATATTAGTATTTGTTGAAAATATTCAAATTAAAATAGGTAACAAAATTTGTGAACATTTAAAAAAGTCATGTAGGTTTAAAAAGGTAAAGTCATGTTTATTATTATTTTTTAAATGTAATTGGCTTTTTGTATTTTATCCACATGACTCAAAAAAATTTATAAGTTGAAAATAGAGAAAAAAATAGAGCAATAATTTTTATTATGGTTCTTGTAAGTCAAAGATTAGATTACATAAAAAATTAAATCAAAATTCTAAATTTTTCATTTATAAATACTTAGTGTATGAAATTTTTTCAAATGGTGTGAGGTGTGGCATATTCTTAGGCTTCCAAGATCTCCTTTAAAATTAAAATCATATAAAAGGAATAAAATCTATTGAAACATTCATCAAGAAAAAGGGATGCAATAATAGTGTAAAATTATTCTTTGTAGAATTGGTTGTATATAACAATACAAAAGCTCAAGTTATAATGAAAGAGATAGATTTTTTCACATATGATTTCATGTGCCTTATGAATATGTATGAAAAATTAAAAAAATATATATTCAAGGTGTAGGTGAACTATTAAAAAAAATAGTTTAAAAAATCTGGCCTTTGGACTATAATGATTGCATCACTCATATTAGCATTCATTGAAAAATGAAAATTGAAATATTTCCAAGAATTGCTAATCCTTAATATTTAAATATGTTTCATTTTAAAAGTCATGTAGGACCAAAAATTAAAGGCATTGTATAATTATTTTGTATTTATCAAAATTTTCTTTCTATTTTTCCTTGAACTATAATTTGTCACTTATTTTTTTCTCGTATCTTTTAAATTTTAGTTAGTTGAAAAAAAAGAATAAATTTGACCAATAGCATGGAAAAAATACAATATCAAACATGTATTTCCAAAGTTTTATTGTGGTTGATGAGTATTAGTATAAATAATTGGAAAATAAATAAATACACAAATTATTTTTTTTATTATCATCTTTTAGAAACTGTATATTGCATGGTATTAGCCAAATCAAGTGGGATGTGGTATTAATGTATGGTTCCATATTCAAATTTTATTTTTTATTATAGGGAAGCTTCCCACTACTTTAGGTTTGTCTGGGTTATGCATTGTTTCTTGCTACATTATGCAACTCCCAAGACATGAAAGATGAGTTTATGTTCATCTTATACAAATTAGATAGTAATTTTTCTACAAAAAAGTTTCATGGGAAGTTGAAAAAATATTCTTTGGGATGGAGGAAATTTTAATATCTATTTATTAAGAATATTATCTTAAAATTTTGTAGAAAGTATTTTAAATTTATGATCAAATTATTCAAAATTTTGTTGACTATTTATTATTTTCCCTCTTATTATGCAACATTTAGGTCACTTGCACAAACCATATAGTAACATGTCTCTATCAATGGTGTGTCTTATAGGAGGTATACATATGATACTTTTTTTTTACTTATGTGCACATATATATGTGAACATGCATAAAAGAGATAAACTAATTCAACCCATTTTTTTCACCTTGTTAGCAAGAAATATGAGCGAACACACACCAAAGTTCTAAGCCCCAAGTATTTTCTATGTGTTATATTTTATACCCAAGAGTTAGTAATATAAAGATGAACATGAATGTAATCACACACATACTTATCTAATCATGCATTTATAAAGTAACAGATAAAATCACACAAATAGAATTCCAATATTAATTCTATTAGTCAAATAAAAAATCGTATAATGAAATATCTTCTCCTATACTCTTGTTTGATCCTTATCTAGCCCCTATACGTTTATACTATGATACATTAGTCTTTGTACATATATTTATCTCTGTTTATTACATATATTATCTTCTCACCTATTGCATACTATCATTCTTATCTTCTTTTATACTTATATCTATCAGATGGGACTTGAACCATCCATGATACTCATAGTCTACATGCTATGTTTATAATATTGTGCTCTAAAGTCTTTGTACGAAAATACATTATGATTTCTCAACCAATCTCTTCATTGTCCTATTTTTTATCTAACATCGTCCCCTTTTTAAAATGTTGACTTGACCTCAAGTAAATTCTAGTCTATACTGGAAGTATATTTTTGTCATAGTTTATACCCTAGACTCAATAATATAAAGATGAAAACCAATGCAATCACACAAATCCTTATTTAATCATACATCTATAAAGTAACATATAACATCACAAAAATATAAATCTGGTATTAATTTTATTAATCAGATCAAAAGTGGCACACTTGTTTAATCCTTATCTAACCTCTATGCATTTATCCTTTCATACATTAGTCTTTGTAAATATAATTATATCTATCTATTATATATATTCTCTTCTTACCTATTACATACTATCTTTCTTATCTTATTTTATACTTATATCTATCAAATGGGACATGAACCATCCATGATATTCCTAGTCTATATGCTATATTTATAATATTGTTCTCTAAAAGTCTTTGTGCCAAAATATAGTATGATTTATTGACTAGTGTCTTCATTTTGCAATTTTTTTCTAACATCATCTCCCTTTCAAAATTTTGTGATGCAGGAGGATCCCTAGATGTAAATCAATCTTGCATTGAATTTAGTAGTAGTTTCAGTAGTTCATTCCACATTTTATTGCATGTTTGTTTCTTAGCCCATTGATGCAGGAGCATCCAGTGGTGTAAGGGCAATCCTACATCACCCAAAAATATATTTACTTTCATTTAGATTTTTTTGTAGATTTTTTTGCATTTCTGGATACCCTTTTCGTCGAAGAAGAATTCCCAACTTTCAGAATTGCTTTTCTGCTTTTTCTGCTCAACTGCTATTTTTAGCAGGTATGAATTTGAAGGCGTGAGGAGACAAAAATTTAAGGGAAGCTTCAGGACATAATAATAAACACTTTGGTGAAAGAATCAGATCAAGAGCATTTCCGGTTCAAAAGTTATTCAAGTTTCAATTTTTGCTTTTTGCCTTATGAAATCTTCGGAGCTAATTTTGAGGTACTTAGAGGCTCCGGATGGGCCTGAAAAATTGGTGGAATACGAAAGTGGTTAGCCTTTAGGCCCCACTTTTCGGCAAGAGATCTTCGCGAGAGATTTTCGAAAAGGTATTATCATTGAAGATCTGACAGTTAGATCTTGAGTTAGGGCTTCCAAAAGTTGGTGCATAATTTGAATCCTGTTTTTGGCTCCAAACAAAGAAACGAGCTATTTATGGGTGAGTTACTGTTTCTTTTAGGCAGTTTTTGGGGAAAGAAGATCGCATGCTGCGAATAGGGGAATTTCTGTAGTTTCTTTCTGTAATTTGCATGTATTGCAAAAACTGGAGGATTTGAGATCCTCTACATGTAGGAATTTCATACTTTGAAAATAATAAGATTTTTTAGTTTTTCTGTGTGATTTTCTGTGTCTCGGGTTGCACCCTCATCAAGTGGTATCAGAGCGGGTTTTCTTGAGCGTGTGGACAGATCGCCGATCGTGAGGCAGTTCGCACCAGGACTATGGTTGTGGGTTCAAGATATTCAAGATGCCTCCAAGAGTGGCACATGGTAGGCGAGGTGGTGCCAGAAATGCTGGTGGAAGAGATCCATTAGCGGCTGAGGGTTTCAGAGCCCTCTAGAGACAAATAAATGCATTACAAAGAGAGTTAAGAAGAGGGGTAAACTCGAGAAGGGGAGAAGAAAGTGAGGATGAAGAAGAGGTGGAAGATTCAGATGTAGAAGAGGAAGAAGAAGCTATTGATCAAGATCAAATGCGGCTGATAAGGGCCATTTCGAAGATCGGAAAAAGACCTAGAGTAGAAGTTCCCAGTTTTTCCGGAAGTCTAGACCCAGAAGAGTTGATTGATTGGATCAATGAGTTGGAAGAGTATTTCGAGTATGAAGAAGTAGAGGACCCAGATCGGGTTAAGTTTGCAAAAACAAGCTAAAGGGCCACGCCAGTATCTGGTGGAAAGAGGTCCAACTAGAAAGAAATAAGAGAGAAAAGGGAAAGATCACCAGATGGGATCGCATGGTGGAGAAACTGAAGAAGCAGTTCATGCCAATGGACTATGAGTTAGATCTATTGAAGAAATTGCAAGGATTGAAGCAAGGAAGTAGATCTGTGAAAGAATACACAGAAGATTTTCACAAGATGATCATCAGAACGGGACATGCAGAGGCCAACAAGGAGAAGGTAGCCCATTATCTTAATGGGTTACGGCCGAGCATTCAAGAGGAGTTAAGCCTGGTCAGAATGGCCACCATTGAGGATGCTTACCAATTTTCGCTGAGAGTTGAAGAGAAGCTGAACAAGAGATTTGATAGCAAGCAAAAAGGACGAGGAGGTCAAAGCGGAAGGGGTAGCGGAAGATCTTTTGGAAGCCGAAATGAGGATGAGAAGAAAAATGAAGATGTGGGTACCAGTCGAAGCCAGAGGAATGATAACTTCTACCGCCCACGTGATCAGAATGGTGGTGATCAAAGAGGTAGAGGACGAGGAAGATTTGGGCAAGGACCTGGAAGAGGTGGTTTCAGAGGAACTTGTTTCCGATGTGGTGAAGAAGGGCATCGAGCCTATGAATGTCCACAATACCAAGGAAGGACAGACAAAAGGCCAGAAGGTCGTGCAAGAGTTGCGCATGTAGATGAGGAGGCTCAATCTGAGCATTCAGATGATGCTGAAAGGGGAGAAGCCCTAGTGGTTAGAAGAGCCTTGGTGACTGAAGAGAAGGAGCCAGAACAGAGGAAGAATTTGTTTCGCACAAGGTGCAAGTGTGAAGACAAATGTTGTGATGTCATTATTGATGGTGGGAGCACTGATAATCTAGTGTCAGAAGAAATGGTTACAAAGTTGAAGCTAAAGAGGGAAAGACATCTACATCCATATCAGATTGCCTGGTTGCAGAAAGACCACAAAGTTCTAGTCAATGAGCAGTGCCTGGTGAAGTTCAAGATCGGAAGCTATCGTGATGAGGTACTCTGTGATATCATCCCCATGGATGCATGTCACATGTTGTTGGGAAGGCCGTGGCAGTTTGACAGGCGAGCTGTACATGATGGCCATGCAAACACTTATTCCCTGATGAAGGGTGGAGTCCGCCATAAGTTGAAACCCCTGAAGAAGGCCAAAGAAAAGGTATGCAGTAGTGCTAGAATTTGTTGTGTCGATGGAAGGAAATTTTTAGAAGGCATAAAACATGAGCGTGTGTGTTATGCATTGATTCCTAAAATGGATAAGGAGGGTAGTGAGAAGGTTCCAGTAGAAGTTTTTGGGTTATTGAATGAGTTTCAGGATATTGTTTCTGATAATGTACCTGAGGGTTTACCACCAATGAGGAAGATCAGTCATCAGATTGACTTGATCCCAGGAGCCAGTTTGCCGAATAAGGCAGCTCATAGAATGACTCCTGCAGAAAATGAGGAGTTAAACAGACAAGTTGAGGAGTTGTTGAGAAAGGGTTTGATTCGAGAGAGTTTGAGTCCATGTGCAGTACCTGCAGTACTAGCACCAAAGAAGGATGGGGAATGGAGGATGTGTACAGACTCTCGGGCCATAAACAAGATAACAATCAAGTATAGATTTCCCCTGCCAAGGATGGATGACCTGATGGACTGTTTGAGTGGAGCTCAGTACTTCACAAAGATTGATCTGAAGAGTGGATATCATCAGATTCAGATTCGAGAGGGAGATGAATGGAAGACCGCCTTCAAGACCAAAGAGGGCCTATACGAGTGGTTAGTCATGCCTTTTGGGCTAACCAATGCACCGAGCACATTCATGCGACTCATGAACGAGGTACTGAAAGAGTTCCTAGGAAGCTTTGTTATTGTGTATTTAGATGACATTTTGATATTCAGTAAGTCACTGGATGAGCATATAATGCATATTGGTAGAGTCCTTGAGAAGTTAAGAGAAGAGAAATTGCTGATTAATCTTAAGAAGTGTAGTTTTGTGAAGAAGGAGTTAGTGTACTTGGGGTTTGTTGTCTCGACAGAAGGTCTCAAGATGGACCCAGAGAAGGTGAAGGCTATTATGGAATGGCCTACCCCAAGAACTACTACTGAGGTGAGGTCTTTCAATGGTTTGGCCAGTTTTTACAAAAAGTTTATTAGAAACTTCAGTAGTATTTGTGCACCCCTAACTGAAACAATGAGAGGGGATAGAAAAGAGTTCAAGTGGAGCACTGGAGCAGCAAGGAGTTTTGATCTATTGAAGCAGAAGGTGACGAACAACTTGTTTTGGCTCTCCTGGATTTCAATAAGGTGTTTCAAGTGGATTGTGATGCCAGTGGTTGTGCCATTGGAGCAGTGTTAAGCCAGGAAGGTAAGCCCATTGCCTATTTCAGTGAAAAGTTAAATGATGCAAAGAGAAAATACTCTGTATATGACTAAGAATTTTATGCAATAGTTCAAGCATTAAAGAAATGGAGGCATTATTTGTTGCCGAAGGAATTTGTTATGTATACTGATCATCAAGCATTGCAGTACCTGAGTAGTCAGGGAAAATTAAATCAGAGGCATATGAAATGGGTAGAATTTTTGCAGAGTTATACATTTGTTTTAAAGCATAGGAGTGGGAAGTCAAATAGGGTTGCAGATGCCTTAAGTAGGAGGCATACATTGTTGATAGAAATGCAGATTGAGGTGGTTGGGTTCAGTGAACTCAAGACATTGTACGCGAATGATCCTGATTTTGCAGAGGCTTGGAAAGCTTGCAAGGAACCTGTTATAGTTGACAGGACAAAGTGGTTGGATTTCCTAATTCAAGAAGGCATGTTGTTTAAGGGAAGTCAATTATGTATTCCGAGGAGTTCCATGAGGGAGAATCTGATAAAGGAGAAGCACAGTGGAGGAATGGCAGGACATTTTGGTCGAGATAAGACCATTTCCATTATCAGTGAGCATTATTATTGGCCTCAGCTATCACAAGATGTGAAGAAGTTTGTGCAGAGTTGTAGGGTACGTCAAATGGCTAAAGGAGTGAGTCAGAATACAGGGTTGTATCAGCCCTTACCTATACCAGAGAGGTCGTGGGAGGATATAAGTATGGACTTTGTTCTTGGTTTGCCAAGGACACAAAGAAGGAATGATTTAGTATTTGTGGTGGTTGATAGGTTTTCAAAGATGGCACATTTCATGCCATGCCAGAAGACCCATGATGTAGTCCACATTGCTGACTTGTTCTTCAAAGAGGTGGTGAGGCTACATGGTTTGCCAAAGAGTATAGTTTCAGATCGTGATACAAAATTTGTTGGATACTTTTGGAGGACCTTGTGGAAGAAGTTGAAAATAGAGTTGAAGTTTAGTTCTGCACACCATCCCCAGACTGATGGGCAGACTGAAGTTGTGAACAGGAGTTTGGGTAACCTACTGAGATGCTTGGTAGGAGATAAACCAAAGGGATGGGATTTGATCTTACCCCAGGCAAAATTCGCTTACAACAATTCTGTCAATAGAAGCACTGGTAGATCACCGTTCCAGATTGTGTATGGAAGTAGTCCTAGGACTGCTCCAGAATTGAGGAAGATGGACCAAGAGAAGAAGACAAGTGCTGAAGCTGAAGACTTTGCAGAACACATCAAGAATATGCATGAGAAGGTAAAAGAACACATTAACAAGATGAATATGCAGTATAAGGCTAAGGCAGATCAAAAGAGGAGGTATAAGGAGTTTCAGATTGGTGATGAAGTGATGGTCCACTTGAGGAAAGAAAGGTTTCCAGTAGGAACCTATAACAAATTGAAGATGAAGAAGTTCGGTCCCTGTAAAATTTTGAAGAGGCATGATTCAGGGAACGCATATGAGGTAGAGTTGCCAGATGGATTCAACATTTCCCCTGTGTTCAACATTGCAGATTTGATAGAATATCATGAGGGTGGCGCAGAGGAAGTACCAGCAATGGAACAGTGCGGTATTCCAGCACCTACTTCAGAAAAGGAGGAGATTGAAGAAATCTTGGATAGCCGTGTAGGAAGGAGTACCAGAAATAGGCAATATGAAGAATATCTGGTGAAGTGGAAAGGAAGGCCTGTGGAAGATTCATCCTGGTTGTCCAAGGCAGAGGTTGACCGTTTGGGTTTTCCTCAACCATCTGAGAAGTGACGGAGTCACTTTTCAAATTACCCTGGGTGTCTGATGCAGGAGCATCCAGTGGTGTAAGGGCAATCCTACATCACCCAAAAATATATTTACTTTCATTTAGATTTTTTTGTAGATGTTTTTGCATTTCTGGATACCCTTTTCGTCGAAGAAGAATTCCCAACTTTCAGAACTGCTTTTTTGCTTTTTCTGCTCAATTGCTATTTTTAGCAGGTATGAATTTGAAGGCGTGAGGAGACAAAAATTTAAAGGAAGCTTCAGGACATAATAATAAACACTTTGGTGAAAGAATCAGATCAAGAGCATTTCCGGTTCAAAAGTTATTCAAGTTTCAATTTTTGCTTTTTGCCTTATGAAATCTTCGGAGCTAATTTTGAGGTACTTAGAGGCTCCGGATGGGCCTGAAAAATTGGCAGAATACGAAAGTGGTTAGCCTTTAGGCCCCACTTCTGGCAAGAGATCTTCGCGAGAGCTTTCCGAAAAGGTATTATCATTGAAGATCTGACGGTTAGATCTTGAGTTAGGGCTTCCGAAAGTTGGTGCATAATTTGAATCCCGTTTTTGGCTCCAAACAAAGAAACGGGCTATTTATGGGCGAGTTACTGTTTCTTTTAGGCAGTTTTTGGGGAAAGAAGATCGCATGCTGCGAATAGGGGAATTTCTATAGTTTCTTTCTGTAATTTGCATGTATTGCAAAACTCGAGGATTTGAGATCCTCTGCATGTAGGAATTTCATACTTTGAAAATAATAAGATTTGTTAGTTTTTCGTTGTGATTTTCTGTGTCTCGGGTTGCACCCTCATCACCCATGGAGCAGGATATAACATCTACACATCGACATATATCACCTGTCCAAATTTCACATCATGTGGAGTTGTCTATTGGAAGTTATCATTCTCATAATTTTATTATGTTACTAGCCAGAGCATTTGGAGCTGACCTGATCTATAATTCTTATTGCAGACCTAAATAGAATATCATTAAAGCATCTAGGGTCATTGGGGCCTATTTTGGAGATCTACAAGTAAAATCTTCTCGCATGGATTTTTTTATTCATGTTTTGTGGTCGACCTTCATATTTGATCATTCAATGGGTTATTAACCATTGTGCTCAATGCAGACCTATTTGAGAGCTTTAGAAGCATATTTATAAGGATTTATAATCATTTAGTTAGAGTAGTTCATATAGTTCATTAAATAGAAGTTATAGGATAACATTTAGATCATTACATTTTCACAATAACCCTTTAGGGACATGTAATAAGGCCTATTTGGCCACTTGTATGTTTTTAAGCCTTTAAGGCAAGGCCTGTAAACCTCAGATATTCCCTCGTGTAGCCAATGTTGCATGTAAGAATTTTATATTTATGAAGACTCATGTTCACATATCTATTTTTTGTGTTGTTTCTATTGTGTTGACTGATTGTTGCACAGTCTAGACTATTTCTTTTAGAACCCTCCTATTATGATTGTACCAAGTGGTATCAGAGAAAATCTCAATTCTTAAAGGCATTCCTTGAGGTGAATAGATCGGTAGACTAAGGTAGAATAAATTTGTTTTTAACCAATCACCGATTGTGAGTCATTTAAAACCTTTGTATCCAGATCACTAAATTGAGGTAGTTCCACCAGATTTGAGGGGAGGCATGCCACCAAGGAGAGGGCCTATTATGGAGAATGTTGTTGGAATAATGGATGAAATGTTGGAGATGATACACAAAATTCAAGTTAGGTTAGATTTCATTGAAGAAGACCTAAGGGAAGGCCTAAACCCTAGGAAAAATGATGAAAGTAATAATGAAGCAAAACATGTGAATAAAATTGTAGAAACCCTAGATGAAGAAAAATCTATAAGTGTGAATAAGGTGTAAAGAAAATAAAGAAACTTCTTAATGAAACATTGCATCAAAGATTAAGGTAATTAATCAAATTGAAAGTGTCTCATTATCTCCTACCTTTAAATATTTATTAATCTATGTGCTCTTAGATTTTAAATGACAATATAACTATTAAAATGACAATCTAAAGAACGAAATGATGTTGATGCAATGATATAAAGCTTAATGTGATAAAGACTAGATGTTAAAAGAAACTAAATTAGCATGAATTGACATGGAAATTGATAAACAAAGCTACATGAGGCAGACATTATTGTGAAAGCTTGAATGTTGGATGCTTGATGCTTGATGCTTGAATTCCTGCAGAGTAAGAGTGCATAAAATAGATAATCTGGATCTTTTTCTTGGTTGAATGAGGCTATATTTATAGATTTTTTGGCTGTAGAAATGCATAGGGATGGAAAAGAGAGGCTTGGATTCAATCTGGAGGATTGAATGGTGAGAGATGGAGGAGATTGAGAGAAATTTGAAGATTGTCTCTACCCATGAAAACACTAGACAAGAGAAGAGGAAGGATTGATAAAAGACAATTGAGAGATAAATTTGCAATTTGTCTCCAATTCTTCCCATGAAGTCTCAATCAATTAAATTAAAAAGAAGAATATGACAATTAATCAATAAAGTGTTTAATCTTTATTTAATTAATTTAAGATTGATGTGATAGAATAAAATAGGGATTTGATAATAAAAATCAAACAAAGTATTTAATTTTGTTTATTTAATTAAGATGAGATAATAGAAGAATTTAGAAGAATGTGAATGTGAACCATATAAATAAATATTTCTATTTATTTAAACAATAGAGGAATTTAGGATAATCAATTAAATAATTTGTATTTAATTAATCGGTTTCTCCGCACCAATTTTAGGTGTATACTTTTTGCCCCTATTTGAAGTGATGTGTTTATGCATTGCTTCGAAGAAATTTTTTCTGCTACTACCAGTATCGATGATTTAAAAAAATAAAAATAAAAAAATTCATTGTGCCTTAGACATGCCCTAGATATTGATTTTCATATGATTGCCAATAATATGCTCCCTCGGGAGATAAATTAGTGATATATTGATCTTTGAGAATTTTTTTGATGATTTGACGATTTAATGATGATTTGATGAAGATATAATTTATCTCCTGACAATGATGAAGAAAATAGATCCCGCAGATGAATTTCAATTAATTTCCTGAATAAAATTAATCAAAATATAATAAAACCCACAAAAATCCCCTTTTCAAAAGTTATATAAAGTCCAAAAGGTCATTTTCAAAGTCATTTGCACCTTTTGACTTTCAACACCTAGTGAGAGAGACATTTCAACCAGCTGGAGCAGGATGACAATCCTTTACCACACTCATCATTTTGAGTGCATTCGACATCACCGGCAGCTGGCCACCTACAGACCTTCGATATGTACCCATAATCCTCCTCGTTTTTTGCACATTTTTGTTTTGAATGCTTTTTAATGCTTTCAACATTTTTTACTTAGTTTAGTGCATTCAAGTCACGTTGTAGCGCTTTCACTCCGGTGTAGCCCTTCCATTAACTATTTTAGCACTTTGAGATTTAGCGCTTATGATATTTTCTCTAGCGCTTATGTAGGATAAAGTAGCTCTTTCATGATTTAGTGCTTAGGTAGTCAAAATTAGCGCATTAATGCCATATTTTAGCACCTAGAATGTTCTAGTGCTTTGATTTGGTAAATTAGTGCATCGATGGTCTGTTTCAGTGCTTTGATTAAAGTGGTGCTTTGACGAACTATTTTAGCACATTGATGTGGTAAAACAATGCTTAGGGTAAAGTATCACTTTGGATGCCTATTATAGCGCATCGGATTGCTAAAATAGTGCTTCAGAAACTTGTTTAAGCGCATGTGATTGATAAAGTAGCGCTTTTGGGTTTTAGCACTTTGGATGCCTGTTTTAGCACATCCATGTTAGAATTGTAGATTTTGACTTAGTTAACCTTGATTTCATCAATTTTGATCATTTCCATTCTTCAGATTGGTATGATTGATAATTCAAATTCGTGATGTTTTATTCTGTTTGATTTAAATAAGACTTACTGTAATGATAGGCGAGAATAATCCTATTTATGATGATCCTCATGATAGGCGAGGAAATGATTCATATCTGATAAACCTCATGATAAACGAGATTAGAGAATGTTTGATGAACCTCATGATAGGTGAGGTTTGTTGATGTTTGTTCATGAATTTTGATAAAATTCATACCAAAGTTTGATTAGGCCTGATAGTAGAATGACTTTTGATTTCTTGACATAGTGCATTGATTGTAGATTTTTTTATTGTTATAGGAGGATCTGGGTACTCTCCAGATGTGAGAGCGGTTTCCTTGGATGACTGATTTGATACCTCATCTGACTCCAGATGATATTTAGATTATAAGTCAATGTGGCCTCACTAGTTTACTTGACATGCCCGTGATTAGGATTAATCAGGCTCTCCTTACCACTTTGGTCAAGCGGTGGCATAGTGACCATAACACTTTCCATCTGCCCACTGGTGAGATGACAGTCACACCCAAGGATGTGTGGCGGACTTTGCGTATTCCATTTATGGGGGAGATTGTAGTATATGATTCTTATGAGGTTGGTGGGAGAGATGCTCTCTGCAGAGTGTTTCAGGATCAACATATAGCAAGATCAAGCATCTGATGGAGGATGATTGCTGATGCATACACTTCACTAGCAACAGTGCTTGCTGGATTCATTGGAGGTTTCCTTTTCCCCGATCGTAGGTCAAAGGGATTCTTTGTGGGTTGGGGTTGGATTCTAGAGAGCATGGTCGTACATAGTACAAGATACATGTGGGGGATGTGTATGCTGGAACATCTTTACCATGACCTTCATTTAGTGGTTTACCTTAGGGCATGTAGTTTATTAGCAGGGATGACCCTATTATAGGTATGGGCATGGGAGCATTTTTCCATTGCTCGACCATTTCCAGTTATGGACAAACCAGCAAGCAGACCATACATCTTTCGATATAGAGGTAGACTTACCCAGGCTCGGATGGATAAGGTTGAGCATTGGAGATGAGTCTTGGATGACACAAAGAGTGTCATCTGGCGGCCATATATAGACTATGAGCAGTGGGATGAGGATGATGCAGTGCTTGGGTATCTCTATAATTCCATGCACCTGATTGGCAGGACACCCTTTTTCTTGGAGAGATTTTTACTACGATGAGTGTACAGGCAGTATGGCATCTTATAGTGTATGCCTCAGGGGGTAGCCCACTATGCCAGATGACAGAGTGATGTAGTGGATTGGGGGCCTTGTCTATCATATGAGATGATTTTAGAGGGATACAAGGCACTGCAACCATCAGCCTGGGACATGCACAAATATATTGCGAAGGCGGCAGTGACAGAGGAGTACGTTGCATTTTTTGCATTGACTCCACATCCTCACATACCCATTCATGATGAGCCAACACCGTTACCCATCGAAGAGGATGCTCCCAAGGGTTCAAATGATAGAGGGTATGATACTCCATCAGGCAGTAGCATAGAGAGTGGTATTGATAACAGCAGCAGTGTGGATGACAGTGATGGTGGTGGTGGAGGTGGCAGAGGGGCAGGGCCTATCAGCCTTGGTCCTTCATCTAGTAGGCTTCGCAAGAGGCGAGCAGTGGTGGTGCCATGAGTTGACCACCAAAGATAGATTGCAGGTCTCTAAACATAGGTATAGACGCTGCAGGGACAGTTGGTATAGGCTCGGGGTTTTCTAGTTCAGACGCAGACTTAGATGTAGGCTTAGGCTCAGGCCCATGCTCAGGCATTAGCATAGGTACAGGGATAGTTGTCCATTGTTTAGACTCAAGTTGCTACATTGACAGTCGAGTGAGACAGTGCCTGAGAGATTGTCGAGAGGGCAGAGGAGAGAGCTGAGACTTTATAGAGAGTGGTCGATGGTACCTCGGTGGCCGATTATATGAGAGAGGTTCTATGAGCTGGTAGAGAGGCCGAGTTCTATAGGGGGAGATATCATGATGTAGTGCCTGCTGATCACAAATTCAGCTATGCTCCATCGAGATTCGGTTGGACTCAAACCCGAACAGTCAGTGAGGGTCTGAAACAACCTCCTCGAGGAGATCCCAGAGATCTTGTTCCTTCTGGGGGTGGTGGTGGTACTGATCCTGTTGGACTGACACATTCTAGCAGTAGCAAATCATAGAGGCTATTGTGATTTTGAGATATTCTTTTCGAGACATGATGTATATTTTGAGTTATCCTATTTTTGGATGATGTATCTTTACTTTAGACTTCATTGTATACTTGAAATTAATGATATGTATGATGCAATTGGTTTGATCCTATGATGGTTCGTGATTTCTATGTGATGGATGCATGTATTTATGTGATGATGTATTGATTATGTGATGATGATATAATGTGATGTTCTATATCAATGCTTTTTATTTCATTGTGATGATGATATATGATGAATGCATGTGTAAAATATATGATGTATGGATGTATGATGTAATGTATGAAATTATAAATGATGATAATGACATGTTGTGCATTTTTTTTATGTTAATAAAATGTATGGATGTATGCATGTATGGATAACGTAATGATGATAATGATGTATTTGATCAAATGATAATTCTGTAATGTAATGATGTGGATGACAAATGGCGCATTTATTTATGATATAATGAGGATAAATATGGTACAATAAATGCATAACTATGTGATGTTAAAAATTATGAATGATGAATGATGAAATGATGACTTCTATATGTTTTTGATGATTTTTGGATTTTATGTCAAGTATACTTAGTCATGATTATAGAAAAGATAATTATTGATCAGAATCCCTCGTGCAACAAATACTCGGTAGATAATGAATTTATTATGAATGCAATCTAATTTTATCACACAATTTATATGCAAACCATTGTCATTTTAACAGTATTTTTGTGCTTGGTATCATCATAGAGCTTTTATTGGATGCTGAAAGTGAGTACAAGCGTTAATGGTATGTGTTAGACCACTAGTGACCTAAGTACTTCTTTCATGATTTTTTGGTATTGCAAGCAAACACAAGCATCTAGGTATAGGGTGATCCCACAATAATGGGTTACACTTTTTTGCCAAACTTGACATTGAAATCAACATTTTTCACCAGATCTTCACTTTCGTACGCCTATAGAAGCTAAAGCATTAATAATTTCAAGATGAAGAAAACTAGTGATTTGTGATATTTTCTATTGAGATCTAATTATATTTTAATTTTTTTTTTTAAAAAAATTGTGAACTATTTTATGTAGTTTTTATTAACTTATTTTTTTTACTAAACATCATTTTCAAAAACCGATGCTTACTCTCAGCTACATAACTTTTTTTATAAAAAGAATACAATTCTAATTTTTTAAATACAATGTCTTCACACCATTATCTAGTGGATGGATATTTTTTCATAATTTTTTGTCTCATATATTTTTTTTGATTAATTATCTAATTCAGAGTAATTATAATTTGGATATATTATACTTTCAGCTACATTACTTTTTTTGTATTCATTTGAATTAACTTATTCTTTTTTGTTGGAATAAGGACACCAATAGCTAGTGGAAATGCATTTTTAAGATATTTTTTTCTCTCTTTTCCTTTTTTTTTCATATGTGTGAAATAAAGACCTCGATGTTCACTGAAAAACCTACATTCACAAGAAATAAAAAATAAATATAATAATAAAAGTAAATATATTTAAAATTATACTTTTTGGGAAGCTTATAATAAGGACTAAATGTTACAAAAATATAATTTGAAATTAATTAATTTGATCCCCTAAAAGGTAAATCAAAAGTGGTTTTTTATCAGCATTTTGATAGGTGTAGAGGAGACTCCATTATAGGTATGGTTTAAAACTAACGGCTTTCTATCCAAGGGGGTTTGATATAAGTGGGTTTGATCAAACCCTCTTCAATTGAAACCCTTAAAATGGAACATTTTTAAGGCATAAATCATTATATTTTCTAAAAATATGTGATTTCAGCAAAAATCAGGATGTCCCAAAAAGTGTAACCCATTATTGTGGTAGCACCCTATAATTGAACCGATATGACTTGAGAATTCATTGTGTAAACAGGTAGAGATTAATCATTTTAGTGTGTGAATTTTGAATGTCATCGGTGATACATTTGCATAGCACATCCCCCGACAATTCACACATTTATATGATTAATTTACAGATAGTAGACAAATAAAAATATCATTCTTCTTCCTTGTTTCTCTAGTTCAATACATCATCGAGTTACTCCAAAGAAATGATAATCAAAAATACAATTTATCCATGTTTTACTTATATTTTTTCAATCATTATTCATATTTTAGATCATGAATCCTGATTTTGTGATGTTTTGTGATTTTCTGATTTTGACCAAAGACCTAACTTATTAACCTATTCCTAGGGGTCTCAGAGGTTGATCAAATATTATCCTTGCCTACGTTACATGTGCAAAGACCACGTAGTTCGACTAACACAGACTTATTTTTTTGGATTTTTCTTTTCTAAACTGACTTTTTGACATGTTTGTGGATTTTCAATTTGAAACGGATGTTTGATGTCCTTCTGATGGTGATTGATATTGTGCTTTGATCATATTTTTTGTGTTCTTTTCATACTTTTGTTCTTCCATATTGGTGAAATTGATGTTTTTGTGGCCCCTAGTGATACCCAAATGTTGCTCCCAAGCTTTGGAGTGAGACTTGACCATGTGAAATGATTTCGATAATGGATGCAATGATGGCTAGACTAATGATATTATATGAAATAATACTTACTGTCAGACTAATGATCCTGATATGTATCAAAATAGATGGGAAATCTGATTTAGAATTACATATGATACTTGTTTCTAGGTTTTCGGCAATATTTTTTTATTACACTCTTTGTTTTTGTATATTTTTCTCATTTTTCTCTTTTTTCTTCTTTTTGTATTTTCTATTATTTTATTTTTTTTATTTTTGTGTTGCCAAGATGCCTCTTTGTCAGGTTTTCATCAAGAAAACCATTTTCAGAAGTTTTACCCATGCACTAGGAGATTTTAGGTATACAACTTTCTTAGATGGATACTATTATAGGTTCATCAAACAAATATTCTTTTGATGTTGATAGTTGATATGCCCCTGATCCATACACTAATATGGCAAGAAAAGGATCTAGCCAGTTAGGCTTAAATTTCCCTTTCTTCTCCCTGTCCTACTGATTCTTAGGGCTCTCTTTCAGAACCAAATCACCAACCTGAAAGACCCTCAATTTTACCCTGTGGTTATAACTCCTTGACATTCTCTGTTGATAAGCCATTAGATTATTAACAACTTGCTGACGACACTCATCCAACAACTCCAATTCCTGTAGCCTAGATACCCTATAATCCTCATTTGAAATGCTACATCTGAGTGATACACGGAGGGATGGAATCTCTACTTTGATGGGTAATACGGCTTTAGATCCATATACCAAGGCATATGGTGTAGCTCTTGTTGGTGTTCTGATACTTTTTCTATAGGCCCATAGTGCAGGATTGAGTTGAACATGCCAATCACATCCAACATGGTTAACCATCTTCTTTAGAATTTTTAGAATCATTTTGTTTGAGGGCTCTGCTTGGCCATTTCCTTGAGGATAGTACGGTGTTGAAAAATGATGTTGGATATGGAGCTTTTCACATATTTCTTGGACATCTTGGTTCTTGAATGGTCGTCCATTATCAGTGATAATGGATTGAGGGATGACATATCGATAGACTATGTAGTTCAAGATGAACAAGGAGATCTGCTTCCTAGTGACAGTTGTAAGAGGTATTGCTTCTATCCATTTTGTGAAATATTTTGTAGCTTTGATAATGAACTTGTGTCCATTAGATGAAGAGGGATGTATCTTTCCTACCAAATCTAGTCCCCATTGAAAAAGGGTCCACGTTATTGTAAATGGATGCAGTTCTTGAGCCGGTGCATGAATCAAATTATTGTGAACCTAACACTTTTGACACTTTTTGATAGACTGATAAGATTCCTTATCCATGCATGGCCAATAATACCCCAAACAGAGGAGTTTTTTAGCTAGACTTATCGTACTCGAGTGATTACCACAAATATCCTTGTGAACCTCCTGTAAGGCCATTTTAGATTCGTTGTGTTTTAGAAATCAAAGTAAGGTACCATCAAGACATTGATGATAAAGGATGTTTGTGATTAAAATATGTCGGGCGGATTGGCGGATGAAGCTTTGTTTTTGGTTCTTGGAAAGATCGGGGGGAAGGATATTGTCTTTTAGGTAAGCAAAGGGTTTTTCATAGATGGAGGTTTCAATGGTTTGTAGATGGAATATGGTACTAGACTGTGAATTATTATGGGAAGGACATGGTACTTGTTCTACCATAAAATCATAACAACCATGTTTCTCTGGAAATTTTAATAATGAAGCAATTGTAGCCATAACATCTGCAACTTTGTTCTTCATCCTTGGAATTTGATCAAACTTGATATTGATGAAAAAATGTTTTAGATCATCTATTTGTTGCTTGCAGGGCATCAAATTTTCATCCTTTTTTTGATACTCATCATTCACTTGATAAATGACTAGCTGAGAGTCCCCATATACTTGTAAGTCTGTGATTTTCCATTGATTTGCTTTTTTGACCCCAATGATCAATGCTTCATATTCTGCCACATTATTTGTACATTGAAACATCAGTCTGTATGATTTCAGAATTGTGTGTCCTTGGGGAGAAATGAACAAAATCCCTGCTCCTAATCCTCACTATGTGTATGATCCATCAAAATATAATACCCATTGTTGTGGCATCACCATTATAATTTCTGCATCTGGAAACTCCATTGTCATTGGTCGATCATCTGGTAGAGGAGCTTCAGCTAGTTGTTTAGTGATTACTTGAATTTTGATTGCTTTTCTCTCCACATATTGAATGTCATATTCACTTAGGAGCATGACCCATTTTTCTAGTCTACCTATTAAGGCAACTTTACTGAGTAGATATTTCAAAGGATCGATTTTTTCTATTAGCTGGGTTGTGTGAGTCAACATATAGTGTCTTAGCTACTGAGTAGAAAACACTACCACCAAGAAAGACTTCTCTATGAAAGTATAGTTTATTTCATAGCCATTTAATGTTCTACTGATATAGTAGATGGCATGTTCTTTTCCTTCATAATCCTCTTGTGCTAATAGTGCCCCCAAAGAGATATCAGTCGTTGCAATGTACAATATCAAAGCTCTTCCTTCTATTGGCGGCATGAGAATGGGAGGTGAAATTAGATATTGTGTTATTTTATTGAATGTTGTTTCACACCCATTATCCCATTTGAAAACCACATTTTTATGCAATAGATGATTGAAAGGATGACTTTTTTCCGCCAGCTAGGAGATAAATCTTCTGATTGATTGGAGCCTTCCCTATAGTGATCTGAGTTGAGTGATATTCTTTGGATGCAAAATTTCCATTATTGCTTTAAATTTTGCTAGATCCACTTCAATGCCCTTTTCTGAGATAATGTATCCCAACAGTTTTGCTGACGTGACCCCAAAGACACACTTCTTGGGGTTTAACCTGACATTGAATTTTTCTAGTCATGTGAAGATTTTGCCTAGAATACTCAGATGTCCTTCTCTAGTACAAGATTTTTCCAAGATTTCATCCACACAATCCTCCATTAAGGTGTGCATCATATCATGAAATATTGTTGTCATCGCTCTTTGATAGGTGGCTCCTGTGTCTTTCAGACCAAAAGGCATGACATTCCAGTAGAAGGTTTCCCATGGACATGTAAAAGTCATCTTCTCCTAATCTTTCAAAGCTATTTTTATTTGATTGTACCCAGAGAAACCATCCATGATTGACAACATAGCATGCCCTACCATCAAGTCCTGAATGATGTCTATATTTGGTAATTGAAAATCATCCTTCGGGCATGCTTTATTCAAGTCCCTAAAATCTGTACATATCCTAATGTTGTTGTCTGGCTTTGAAATAGGTACAATGTTTGATATCCACTTGACATAGTCTATAGACCTTATGAATCTAGCATCCAACAATTTCTTTAGCTCTGTCTTTACCATTAATGCAATATGAGGATGAAATTTTCTCAATTTTTTCTTGACAGTCTTGATTCCTGTGGGAAAAGACAAGTGATGCATGAGAAGATTTGGATCCAAGCCTAGCATATTAGAATATGACCAAGAAAATTTGATGATTCTTTCCTTAAAGAAATTGATGAATTTTGGTTTCTCTTGATCTGTCATGGATTCTGCTAAATGTAGGATTTTTTCTTTCTCTTCAATGTTGATGTTCACAGACTGTGTTGGTTCTACCAGAACTGATGATCGCTCATGATAATGTTCCGGAAGAGTGTCAAATCTTCCATCTTTCGGTGCCTCAGAAATTTTTTCACTGTTAGATGCATTCATTATTTTTTCTTTTTTCAGATCTAATGCTACCATAGAATGGTTTTCACCATTAGATCTATTTTCCCTATTTTCACTTTTGAAACTGAAAGATTTGACACCCTCCTGTCGAGTTGTGTTGTTATGAGTATTACAGATAGAACTTGTACCAGTTTCATCATTAAATAGGAAATTCACGATGGCATCATCATTTACAAATATTGGTACAGTCAAAGGTTCGATAGGTTCCCAGTCAATAAGTTCAAGATGGATTAAAGGTATGAAGTCATCGGATTGAATTAGGTCAATGGAAGTGAGGGTTAGGAAAAAAATATCATCATAGTTATTATCAGGGATATCAAAATCAATGATGGTACCCTCTTTAAGATTGTCTAGTTCACTCAAATTTTGTTCGTCCCCACTTGACTCATCAATATTCAGTGATCCTGCTACAAATGGTCTTGAACTAGAGCCTTGTCCCTCCTCACACATAGGTGCATATTGTTGGATTACATCAACTTGAATATTGGTGAAAGATACATCGGAACCCACATCCCACTCATATTCATTTGAATCTATTTCAGAGCTATCTCTAAGCTGAAGGATTCTTTCAACAACTTTCTTTGTCATCTCCCGTGTTTGCTCTTTAGAATATCCCAGTCCTGGTTTCTCTCTTGAATGGAGAGTAAGAGGCTAAATAGGCTCTATGATTCCATCCTTCCTTAATCTAATAGGTCCTTGTCCCTCATAACCCATTTTTTCTAGGATAGCTTTCCCTTTTCCATACTTGTCGGTGTTGATATTGACATTTTTGATACTGATGTTTGATGTTGAGGGTTCCTCATCCTTGTATAGCTAATCCAGGATTGCTTTGTTGTCTGATTTGTCCTCTATGGTTTCGGATTTTATGAACCTTTCTTCAAGAACTGTGATAGCTAATGATGTTTGAGGTTTGATCATAGATGGTTGACCATATGTCTTAGGAGATGGCATTAACTATGAAAGGTTAAGCGATTGCTCCATAGAATATTGCACCATTCCCTTATCTATCAGCTGAACTTGCTCTTTAAATTTTTGTGATAGAGCAGTTTGGGGATCTGGATTGTCTATTGGTTGAGTATCAACAGGACTTGTTTCTTTTGCTTTATCCTTCTTCTCTACTCACTTGGTGGTGATAGTTGGACGTTTTTCCTCGTTTGATGATTTTGAACTAGATGCTTCCCTGTTGTGAGGCACAAAGGTATCTTGAGAGATTCTAAGTGTGTCACAATGCTGAGGATGATTATAATCAATAGATATAGTCACCTCTTGTCCATTTATTGGGAAATTTAAACATTGATGATATGTTGAAGGCACGGCCTGCATTTCATGGATTCATGGTCGTCCTAAGAGTATGTTGTACGTTAACTCTTTTTCTAATAATTGACATACTATATGTTTCATCATTGGTCCCACTTGTATGGGTAACACAATTAATCCCTTAGACAATATTTCTTCCTCATCATATGCTTTTATATTCATTTTCCTTCGGGCATCAATAACATCATTAGAATACCCTAGTCCATAAATTAACTTGAGAGTGCAAATGTTCATACCAGCTCCTCCATCTATTAAGACTCTCTGGATGCGATGATTGTGGATCAAGGCTTCAATATGGAGTGTAGTATTATGGGGATGGTTTAGTGAGACATCATCCTATTCAAAGAATGATAAATAATGTGGGGTATTCAAATGCCCCACCATATCTTGGAACTGGAAAACATCTAGATTCTTTTGTAATGTAGTGGCCACTAGTGCTTGTTCTAGAACCTCCTTATGCGATGGTGATAATTTAAGGAGTTCTAGTATTGATATATGTGCAGGAATGTTTTGTAGTTGATCAACAATGTTATAATGAGATGGAGGTGGAAATGCATTTTTGGACCCAACTCCCTTTAACACTACCTTGGATTTCTGGTTGATGTTCGTAACTTTCTCTGATTTTTAAGACGTTG
This sequence comes from Sequoiadendron giganteum, assembly GCA_007115665.2. NCBI lineage: Eukaryota > Viridiplantae > Streptophyta > Pinopsida > Cupressales > Cupressaceae > Sequoiadendron > Sequoiadendron giganteum. The sequence goes on from CM021107.1 coordinate 525,257,200, forward strand.
ATTTGATTTTCAGAGTTTTGTATGCTTGGGAATAAATCCAAAGGGGTAATTTCATTGGCTTTGTTTTCATCAATGTTATGACCAACTGTATGATCACTCTCTACTTCGAAAAGACAAAGGATTGTTTTTTCATAGACATGATTGATGTTCTTACCTTTGTTGTTTTCCGAGGATGATGCTCCCTTGTCATAGTTTTGCAAAGGGTCCTTGAAGGCTGAATGACTATTATTGTTTTGAGGTCCCTCCACATATATTTTGTTGTTGTCAATCAGATCTTGTACCGCATGTTTCAATTCCATACAATCGTTGGTTTTTTGGCCTTTGTTATTATGGAAGTTGCACTAATCTGCATCATTCCACCATAGTGGTTTGACCTTTGGATCCTAAAATCTAGCTTCCCATGCAGTGATAAGGCCACTGGTGACTAATTCTTTCATTGTTGATTCCATCGTTTGGCCCAAAGGTGCGAACCTACGCCGATTTGATGGTTTTTGATATGACTGTGGTTTTGTGATTTCATTGTTTTGTATGACATTCAACTTGAAAATTTGATCATTTTTTTTATTAAGTAGATGCATTCAAGTTAAAAACCGGTTTGACATTTTGGGAATCATTTGTTGTGTCGTTGGTAGCCTTGTTTCAGTTCTTTTACCAAAATTTTGGCTTATCATTTCTTGAGTATTGATTGGAGGAGATATTTGTGTTATTTTTTTTATCATTGAAATGCTTGATAACTCCTCTTTTGACTAGTGCTTCCCCAATTTAAGATCATTTTCTATTACGTTTTTGAATGTGGGAGGACATTGCAATTCAATTCTATAACTCATTTCCTTCGCAAGTTGTCAATGAACAACTCCATCTTCTCTTCCTCAAGAATGGATCGAGGATATCTAGTGAAAAATCATCGCCATCTTTGTAGAAAAGACAAGAACGTCTCCCCTTGTTTTGTTTTAGGTTATAAAGATCCTTTATTGTAACATCATGTTGGATGTTAAAGGAATACTAGGAGATGAACCTATTCACAAGTTCCTCAAAAGTCTTGATACCTGGTTGTAATATTGAAAACCACTCCATACATGATCCTCCCAAAATTCTTGGGAATAATATCATTAAGTAAGTTTCCTCTTGGGAAAACTCAAGGCTCATTGTTTTGAATTCTCGGATATGATCTATTGGATCCATTCTTCCATTGTATTTATCATACTTTGGAAACTCACAGTGTCTAGGAAAAGGTATTAGGCTGACTATTGCATCGAAAGGATAAGGAAAAATGTCCTGTATCGCATACCTTTTGTTACTCCCTTTCGTCATATCCTGTATTTTTTGTTGTAACATTTGCATTTGGGACATCAAAGCAGCAACTGGATCTATTGCTTGTGTGGGTTGTAGTATTTCAGTCTCACTTTTTCTAGGTGCTTCCTTCAGATGGTTTACGTCAAAGTCTTTAGGAAGTTTAGCCCCTGATTCATCCAACATCAAGAGATATTTCTCCATGTCTTGTTCTAAGATGTTTTCCATAAATTTATGGAATTTGGGACCCTGTTGAGCTATTTGAATATCCTCTGGAGTTATTTCATTCTTATCATTTTGGTGCAGACTCTTCCAAGGATTTTCTTTCGCCATTGTTCATGATGTTTTAAGTTCTTGTTCTAAGAGTTGCTATTTTTGGGACCTAGTGATGATTGGCATACAAATTTTTGCTCTTTCTTCTGAAATGTTGATCTTCTATGCTAGAAAAATTTAAATTGAACTTTTAAAAAAGTCAAATAAGATGACTGATCTTATTGATAAGACTATGTTAAAAATTTGATTACTATACTTGGTTTCATGATAAAGGATGATAGTATCCTGATGAGGAAACTTCAATGTAGTAATCGATTGTGTATTTGATTTGACACTTCTGATTTGCAGGATCTTGTTTCAATTGATAAGATTGGAAATTTGTATAAACCTATTTGATTTTGGTTTTTAGATAGTCATTCTGATAAAAAGAAACTTGTGTTCTGGTAAAAACTATGGATAAATGATAGACAAACAGATTGATATGATTTTTGAACTCTCTATTTTGAAAGTGCTAAAATAGAGTACCGATGCGCTATTTCATAGAAGCGCTAGAATAGAGTCCCGAAGCACTGAAAAAGGTGATGGAAGTGCTATCTTGACATAAGTGCTAAAACAATGCTAAAAAGCGCTGGAAAAAGTGATGAAAGCACTATTTTGATAGAAGCACTGAAACAGTGCTCGAAAGCACTGAAAAAGATAATGAAAATGTTGTTTTGATGAAAGCGCTAAAATAAAGACTGTAAGTGCTAAAACAATGCTCGAAAGTAGTGGTTTATGAAAGCGCTAGAATAGTGACCCGAAGCACTGAAACATGTTTTTCTAGAGTGCTAAAAATACGACTTTTAAGACTCTCTATTGTAAAAATTTATTTGGCCTTGTGGCATACTCTATCATGGGTTGTGGAAAATAAGAATGAAGTATGGGTTGACTACGGTTGTGATAATGTGTGAGAGCTCTCCTTTGGAAGAAGGTTCATGAATAGAGTGGTTCTACTACGAATCTAAAGTGTGACCCCTAGAAAAATCATGATATTTGTGGATGAAGGTTCTATGTCATAAAAGGATTTTTTGATTATGATATAGAAAATGCCTTCATCTTAAATTATCCTGATAACCGAAAGGTTTCTTGGGTTTGGTGATTTTAATTTTTCTCTTGACAAATGTGGTGGACTTCCACTTTTGAATCATGAATTTCTTGACCTAACTTGACTTTGTTTGTTTTCAGGATGATCTTTAATCTAATTTTAATGAATTTGTAAAAACACAGCAAGCAATTGTGAATAATTGTTTTAAACTGAATAAATCATGTATGTTCAAGAACCATGAATGGTCCTTATTGATTTTCACGGGTTACTTTGAAAAATGTACACAAATCAGACAGACTCACTCTTAAGGACAAATAGGTCATTGTTATACTCATATCCCACATCTTGAAATTACATTGATGCATATAGTTGTGTCACCCCCTAGAGGGCACCCATGTTTTTTTCGTTTCCAGGCACGTACTCAGAGTTGGATTTCTTGTCCTTTGAGTAAATAGTCCTTTTCAATTATATGGTGAGTGTCTTGGGGGAAAATTCTTCCCTCCCCTTGCACCGTGAGTATGATAATGTATGATTACTGACTTGGTGAGATACTACTCTATGGTTCATAGATAGGGCTTCTGTGTGGTGCGGCAAATGATAAACTCCCGTAGGAGACCTCCCAATATTTAGAACAAATATTTTGGGGATGGTTATCTTGCTCACTACCATCAAGTTGGACTTTCATCAACAACTTGCATTTTGATTATAGTGGGTTGGAATCCTTGGCTTTAGGCATTCCCACTTAGGTTGTTCCCGTAGGGTGAGTACTTTTTCCCACTACGACAGTCCTTCTAAAGGATTTAATAAAGCATAAATTGCATGAAATAAAGATGAATTTGGTGCTTTGATCGCCTAGTTAAGGGGAGAGCATAAGCCTAATCACCATAACAAGCACATCATATAAGTTGTTTTGTTTTAAGCCAAAAAAGACAATTTTCTAATCTATGTGAAGATTTTCCTTCACAAAAATCATGATGTTCTTTTTAACTTTATACTGCAAAAGTGTGATGACTACCCTAGGATTGATAAATTTTCTATGTGTGTGGTAGATTAAGGTGTAAATCAAATAAAGACACTTCTTAATGAAACATTGCATCAAAGATTAAGCTAATTAATCAAGTTGAAAGCGTCTCATTGTCTCCTATCTTTAAAAATTTATTAATTTATGTGCTCTCAGATTTAAATGATACTATAACTATTAAAATTACAATCTAAAGAATGAAATGATGTTGATGCAATGGTATGAATCTTAATGTGATAAAGACTAGATGATAAAAGAAGCTAAATTAGCATGAATTGACATGGAAATTGATAAACAAAGCTATAGGAGGCAACCATTATTGTGAAAGCTTGAATGTTGGATGTTTGGATGCTGGATGCTTGATGCTTGATGCTTGAATTCATGTAGAGTAAGAGTGCATAAAATAGATAATCTGGATCTTCTTCTTGGTTGAATGAGGTTGTATTTATAGATTTCTTAGTTGTAGAAATGTAGAGGGATGGCAAAGAGAGGCTTGGATTCAATTTGGAGGATTGAATGGTGAGAGATGGGGGAGATTGAGAGAAATTTGGAGATTGTCTCTACCCATGAAAACACCAGGCAAGAGAAGAGGAAGGATTGATGGAGGGGGATTGAGAGATAAATTTGCAATTTTTCTCCAATTATTCCCGTGAACTCTCAATCAATTAATTTTGACATGATTTAGACATAAATTAGACATATGATATCTAATTCAATTTTGAGGAAATATAGATGGAATATTTTTTATGCCTTAATTCAAATATTTTTGATTTATTTAAAATAGCAAAAGAGGGATAAATTATTTAATAAAAAAAACTATAGGTTTGTTTATTAAATTAAATAGAAGAATATGGCAATTAATCAATAAAGTGTTTAATCTTTAATTAATTAATTTAAGATTGATGTGATAGAATAAAATAGGGATTTGATAATAAAATCTAACAAAGTATTTAATTTTTTTTATTTAATTAAGATGAGATAATAGAAGAATTTAGAAGAAAGTGCATGTGAACCATATAAATAAAAAATTCTATTTATTTAAATAGCAGAGGAATTTAGGATAACCAATTAAATAATTTGTATTTAATTAGTCGGATTCTCCACTCCAATTTTAGGTGTATACAAAATCAAATCAAGTAAAGATGTTGAAAGTGATTTCAAAAATTGGAAAGCGACCTAGAGTTGAAACTGAAAATTACATAGTAAATTTGAATCTTGAATATTTGATTCATTGGATCAATGAAATGGAGAAATACTTCAAATATGAAGAAATTGAAGATTTGTAAAGAGTAAAAATTTTAAAAAAATATTTAAACATCCTACTACATTCTGGTGGAAAGAAGTTCAATTATACTAAGATAGAAGAGGCAAATAAAGAATCATGGAATGGGATATAATGGTGAAAAAGTTGAAGAATCAATTCATACCAATAGATAATGAACTTGAATTTTTAAAGAGAATGCAAAACTTGAGACAAAAGGATAGATATGGGAAGGAGTATACTAAAGAATTCTACAAGATGATAATTAGAATTGGTCATAGTGAAGAAAGTAAGGAAAAGGTTTCCAAATATATCAATGGACTGAGAAAAAAAATTCAAGAAGAACTAAGCCTGGTGAAGATGACATCTATTGAAGAAGCATACTAGTTTTCATTGAAAGTAGAAGAGAAGCTAAGCAAAAAGATTGAACAAGGATGAATAAGTGCAAGAGGAAGATTTTAGAAGAATGGAAACCAGTCCAGAGAAAGAAGACCCTACATAGATTAGAATAAAGATGTAAAAAACTATTGGAGTGAAGAAAATGGTGCTAATTTATATCACAGAGGTAGAGAAGAATTTCTTTTTATGGTAGTGATAGAGTAGGTCATAATTCTTACTATAGTGATTGATACTAGAGGGATGAAGAAAGATCTAGGAGAAGACCATTTAGAGGAACCTATTCCAAGTGTGGAGGTGAAGGACATAGAGCATTTGAGTTTCATCAAAGAAGTATTAGAAGGAAACTTGAGCATACTAGAAGAGAAACATATGTGGAGGAAGAATATATTAGATCACCTAATTCATGTGGAAAACCAGAGAAAGGTTAATCATTGGTAATGAGAAGAGCTTGGATGTGTGAAGAAGTAATTGAGGAACTGCCATAGAGGATGTAAGTGTGAAATAAATATGAGTAAGTAAAAACACTAAAACACTTATTAATGAAACATTATATCAAGATTCTACCAGTAATTAACTAATTAAAAGAACAAAAACTTGAAAGCATCTCATTTTCTCCTAGCTCCCAAGATTTATTAAATCACATAAAGCTCTCCGATATGATAAGCTTTGTGACTGTTAAAATTCCAATCTAGAGAATGGAAGGATGCTAGATGCAATGATGAAATCCTATATGATGATATCTAAATGATAAAAGAAACTATTGTAATCTAAATTGACATGAGACTTTGATGCAACTGTGATATGAATATATTGATGTTATGATACTATGATGCTTGATTGCTTTCCTATAGAGTAAGATTGCACAAAGTTGGGATCCTTCTCCTATAGAATGAGGTTGTATTTATAGATTCACAGAAATACATTTGTGAAGGGGGGGCACAACAGGGGCTAGGATTCAATCTAGAGAATTGAATGGTGAGAGATGGAGAAAATTGAGTTGATCATGGGAATGGTTCCTCCCCATGAAACCATCAAGCAATATGATAGGAAGGATGAGAGGAAGAAGATTTGAGAGATCGATTCACGTTTGTCTCTAATTTGTCTCCACAGCTTCTCATGAATACCATTTGAATTAAATTAGACATTTGATATCTAATTTGGTAGGTGAGTGAATAGAGAAAATTTTCCTTTATGCCTTTATTTAAATATTTTGATTTATTTAAATTAGAAAAATAGGAAAAATAATTTAATAAAACAAACTATGCTAGTTTTTTATTAAATTAAATAGAAGGAAAATGATAATTAAACAATAAAGTGTTTAAGCTTTGTTTAATTAATTAATATTGAATGATGTGATTAAGATAGAATAAATAGGGAAAATTGATAACTAAACAAGACAAAGTATTTAATTTTTTTAATTTAATTAAGATGAAATAATAAAAGAATTAGAAGAATTTAAATAATAATTTAAACGTGAACTATATAAATAAATATTTCTATTTATTCAATAGTAGAGGAATTTAGGGTAATGAGTAAAATAAGTTGTATTTAATTAATTAGATTCTCTAGACCATTTTTAGGTGTATACATTTT
>CM021107.1:525264220-525286111 GCA_007115665.2 Sequoiadendron giganteum
TTCAAAGAAAATTTGTTGCTACTACCAATATCGACGAAAAAATTTCAGTATGCCCCAGACATTGATTTTTAAGTAATGATGAATATATGCCCCCTCGAGGGATAAATTGATGAATTTTTTATTTTATTTTTATTTTTCCTATTTTTACAAAATTTGTTTATGATTTTTTGATGTTTTGATGATTTATCTCTCGATAAAGAATATTGATTCCACCAGTTGATTAAATGTTGACCTTCTTTTCCTCCTTGTGTTTGATGATTTTCAATCATGTTAGCCTTTGATTTGATATTGCTTGATGATCTTGATAGATTAGAAGATTATTGATCTCATGATATGTGAGATTCAATGATTGATTGATTGATTGACCTCATGATAGGTAAGGATCAATGATAGATTGATGATTGACCTCATGATAGGAGAGGATCAATAATAGATTGATGTTTGACCTCATGATAGATGATGATTAATGATAGATTGATTGATTGGAAATATTGTTGATTTGTGATATGTTATGATTATAGGAGGATTTTATAGTTCTTCCCAAAGACATGGGACATGATTCTACATCTAGTGCAGATCGATTGAGATATCATCAGTCAATGTGGAAAATCTATATTGCAGATGCAAAACTAATAAATGGATGCAATCTACATTAACCATGCAAATCTACATGTGCAAGCATTGGCATCTTAATAGTCCATTTATCATGCTTTTTATCATCATTGAGATTTTAAAATGTTGAAAGTGAGTACAAGCATCGATGGTATGAGTTAGACCATGATGACCTAAGTACTACTTTCATAATTTTTGATATTGCAAGTAAACACAAGCATCTAGGTATAATTAAATCGAGATGACCTAAGCATTTCTTGCATAAACAGACAAGAATCAATCACTTTCCTATGTGAATTCTAAATGTCATCAGTGATACTTTGTAGAGCACATCTCATGACAATTCACATAATAATAATGATTAACTCATAGATAGCAGAAAAAGAAAATACCATTCTCCTTCCTAGCTTCTCTAGTTCAGTACATCATCGAGTTGCTCCAAAGAAATGATAACAAAGATCAAAGTACAACATATCCAACCTTTACTTAAATTATTTCAATCATTATTTAGAATACATCATCCATTTTGATTTTATGATGTTAACATTTGATTTAGATGGTTGATGGAATGGTTTCGATGTTTGTTGTATGTTCAATGTTGGATCTTCCTATCATCATTGTGCTTGTTGCATTAGTCATACTATTGTTTGTTCATTTGATTCAGTTCAAATTTTATTGCCCTCAGTGAGTTTAGGGTTTTCCCCCCAAGCTAGGGTGAGACACGACCACATCTGCTAGGATATGTACATGATATTTTATTGCACCTTTTTCAGATTTTATGATTTTTTTTTTGTATTTTTTCACTTTTCACTTTTTTGTATTTTTCTTCTTATTTCTAATTTTTGTATTTTTTGGATTTTGGAGCTCTTTTTTTTTTTCAAGATAGTTAAGATGATATGACTGATTGAAGGAACAAGATGCCCCACAATAGGGGTAATGCAACCATGGATAAATGATAGATCAAAATGAAAGATTCACTACAAAACATGTCACACAAGCAACATATCTCTTGTCGAAAGATGATAATGGTTGATTGATTAAGATGCTAGGAATGATTGATTCCATAAGGCATGATGATGATAAGTACTTAGGATCACTAATTTCCTATAAGTATGATAAGATTGATGATTTTTGATGATTGATTGACAAAATATATGAGGATTGGATAATATTTTATAGTTAGGCTCAAATATGATTTGCATGATAATATTCAAGGTTGCAAAGGGACATGGTGAGATAGATTTCGATAAGCTAGGAAAAATGGAATGGAAGAAAGAAAGGATAAAAATAATGAATGGAGATGATCAAGATCAACTAGATAAGATACATACACAAGTCCCAAGTATTTTTCCCCTATTCCTTATGGATAAGATGAAAGATATGGTATGGAAGATATGGATAAAGTGTATAGGATAAGATATATGATGTTCAAGAAGATCCTTAAACTTTTAAAGATCAAAGGTACAAATGTAAGGAATGTGCATAGAAAGGATAATGACCATGAATGATAAAATGGACGAAACTTGTCCCTAAGCATAGATTGCAAGAGGAATATTGAAGATAGGATATGGATGATAGGGAAATGGAGGAAGGACTTGAGAATCAAGTTTCACAACCAAATATCCCTCTAGTAAACCATGGCAATGGGAGTTAGACTCCTAAATGTTGGAAGATTAATGATATGATGGAAGAATCTAAGGACTTATGCAAAGGTTTGGATTAAAGGAGAATGATGGGGTATGAGTGTTGGATAATGGATACAAGGTTGGAAGGCATGTTGATGGATAGATGGAAAGGATGGCAAAATCAACATTGGCACACACCCTGAAGGGTGGTGGAGTGATGGAGGAAAAATGGATTTGGAAGGTGATAGGTTATTAGATGGAAAATTGGACGAAGCTTTTGGATTAGCAAATTTGGATGCTAATTTAGATTTTATTTATTCTACGAGACTTTTAGGAATCCATATAAATTTTGACTTTGATTTTTTCTTTGTGGGCCTTTGTGGCCTTTTAGATTTTTCTTTTGATTTTGGATCAAATTTACTTTTATTTTTGCATGTCTCTTCGAGGAGACATGATGATCCTTTGCTACATGTGTATTTTGATATAGAAGATTTTTGATATTTGGCACCCAAATTGATTCCAAGAGCAATGGGAGGGGTGGATTGAGATGAATGATATAGATTTATTATGGATGAGTTAATGTGGGTAGAATTTTGAAAGGGCGTCAAGGATGTGTGCCTTTGTTTTTCTTGAGAAATAGGATATGGACCTAGGATAGAGGGAAGGTTTGATGTACTAGGATGAGGACCTAGGATAGATGGAATGTTTGATTAACTAGAATTAGGACCTAGGATAGATGGAATGTTTGATGAACTAGAATGAGGACCTAGGATGAATGGAAGCTTTGATGTACTAGGATGAGGACCTAGGATAGATGGAATGTTTGATGAACTAGAATGAGGACCTAGGATAGATGGAATGTTTGATGAACTAGAATGAGGACCTAGGATGGATGGAAGGTTTGATGAACTAGGACACTTAGGCTTATAATCAAGGCCGTGGTGATATGGGTTTCTTTTAATAGAAAGGGGTTATAGGATACCTTGATCATGAAGGCCTAATCATTTTCTTTTGTAATTCATACTTTGAAATATACGTTTACCAATGGGATATATATTGTTTATGAAACAAGATGCGAGTCAATTTTGGGCAAGATATGATATGGATGAGAGGATAGGTGTTGGAAGTAAATTGGAATGGATAAAGGTGGATGATCTCAATTTATAGGTGTGGGGTTCATGGATAGCTTGAATAGGTGTGATAGGTTCTTGACATGGGGATGAATGGGTATTTTGATCTTGAATTGGAAAATAATTATGAAGTTGTATGAAAGGCATATCTTTATCATGAGAAGGATAAACATCTTCATGGAATGAAAGGGTGTCTTTGAATAGAAGCATATCTTGATCTTTATGAGGAAGGGAATTATGAGATTTTGTAGAAAGCATGTCTTGATCATCAGTTGGTAAGACATTATTAGATAGGATGGAAGAAATATCATGTTCTTGTGATGCAATAGAATCATGAGATGGTATGGATTGATTAGATGATTTGGAAGAAGAACTTGGAAGGATACTTGTCTCTTGAGATGGAAGGGAATTATTTTTGATGAAAAGTGAAAGGAGGGATCATCATAAGATTATTGAGAAATGGGATCTTGATCAAAGATTGGAAGAATTTGTGGAATTTTGATATCATTGGATGGAGTGGAAATAATATTTTGATCTTGATGTGTAGGGGAGTCTATGCTAGCATGCTTTGGATTGTGAGGTTGGCATGAATCATTGGATGTTGAAGATATAATAGAAGAGGATGATTGGATTAAATTGTTATCTTGAGTGAAAGAATCTTGAGGTTTATTTTGGCTTATGGTGGGTGGATATAAATGCATGACATGATATGATTGCTCAATATCATTTGTGTTTGAGGACTTAGATTTGGGCTTATTGAACTTTTGTAAAAAATCAAAGACATTGAACTTGGATGATGTAGTTTTTGGTGAAGAAGGTCTCATGTTCATTGTTTGGTCAAGAGGATAAGGGTAGATGTATGACATAATTTTTTTTCTATGGTTGTTTCCCTTTGCATGTCCTAGATTTCATGTTGAAGGTTTTTCATTTGATGAGCTAGAGCATTCAATTGATCCTCATCTATTTCAGCCATGGTGGTTTGAGTTTCAATTTCCTTTTTTTTAAGTCTTCGTGACCTTGTTAAAATGGACATACGAACATTATTTTTTTCAATAAAATTTTGATCTTAGTTTTGTATAGTGTCAAGGATATTAACTCAAGTCAAATAGAATGATAGATTCTATTGCTTAGACTAAGTTTATAAGTTTGATTATACAGTTATGTTTCTTTGATTTAGGATGACTGCTGAAAATTAACTTACTAATCAAATGTGTTTAATTGAGACACATTTCGATGGTAGATCTTGGTTTGATTTAAACAAATTCAATTGTAAATTCCAATTTATGAAGGTTTAAGACTCTGTTTTGATTTAGGAAAGTTCATGTTTTGATAAAAATCCAAATCTTGGTGTTAACTATCTGACAAGGGTTTCCAATAGCTTTCTATTTTCTTGTTTTCTTTGTGTTTTTGGGATGATCTTATATGAGTTAATTTATTGAAAACATAGCATGTTTTTGTAAAATAGTTCTTTCTTTAAGACCTAGAGTCTAAATAATAAGTGTATGTTCAAGAATCAAACATGATCCTCCTTGATTTCCATTGGTTTTTGACAAAGAAATAAACTTCAAGAAAACTCACTCTTAAGGTCAAAAAGGTCATCGTTATACTCAAAAACCCACATCTTAAAATTGCATCAAATCACATAGCCATGTCACCCCCTAGAGGGTCCTGATGTTTTTATCTTTTCCAGGCATGTACTCAAAGTTAGATTTCTCGATCCCTTGAGAAAATGGTCCTTGGAAATTATATGGTGAGTGTCTTGGGGGTAGATTCTTCCCTCCCCTTACACTGTGAGTATTAAAATGTTTGGTTACTGAATCAGTTGGATTTTACACTATAGTTCATAAATAGGGTTTTCATTCAGAGCGGAAAATGATAAATTCCCTCAAGAGACCTCCCAATATTTAGAACAAAGATTTTGGGGATTGTTATCATGCACACTTTCGTCGAGTTGGACTTTCATCGGCAACTCACTTTTGATTATAGTGGGTTGGAATTCTTGGCTTTAGGCATTCCCACTTAGGTCATTCCCATAAGGTGAGTACTTTTTCCCACTACGACATGCCTTCTAAAGGATTTAATAAAGCATGAAATGCATGAAATTAAAGGATGATTCTTGCATTTTTATCACCTAGTTAAGGGGAGAGCATAGGCCTATCACCATACAAGCATAATAATAAATATTCAACTTTTAAATGCAAAAGAAAAATTTGCTATTCTATGTGAAGATTTTTCTTCACAAAAGTCATGGTGTTAATTTTTATATGATAAAAAAAAATGTGTGATGTCTACCCTAGGATTGATAAATTTTAAACCAAATGGCTACCCTAGGATTGATAAATTTTAAACCAATTGACTATCCTAGGATGGGTTCATTTTAACCCAAATCCAAAAACCAATGAGTTTCTAATGTTCTTTTTAACCAACTTTGAAAAAGCTTGTGTAGATGGTTAATTTTAAGCCGAAAGTAATCCTAGTTGGTCTTAAAGAATCAATGAAAAATAACATATGATGGGTTAGTTTCTCATGAGTTTTTGAAAACACTATTACAATGGATATTAAATGATTTTTTTCTCACTTGAATTCTCCATGTTCCTCTTAAAACCTACAATAAATGCTCAAAATTGTTAGATGATATTAATAAATAAGAAGATATAAGAGTTAGATGAATGATTAAGCATAAAAACCCTAAAACTTAGACAAAGTTACAATGTGAGTTGACTTTAAATGTTAAATTCAAACTTTTAACTCTACAAAAACTGATAAATACCCACACCATTGCATAGCTTATGAAAGTCTACCCCATTTCTAAAAAAAAGTTTCAAAAAAGACCTCTGTATGACCAAGATATTGCCATTTTAAGATTGATTGTCAAAGTGCTAAAACAGAGGTCAGAAGCACTAAAACCTACTATAGAAGCACTATTTTGGATGCAGAAGCATTAAAACAAACCTTAGAAGTGCTAAAATAGAGTTTCTAAGCGCTAAAACAGACCTCAAAAGCACTATAGTTTTTGTCAGAAGTGCCAAACAATCTCTCGATCGCACTATAACTGATCATGCTAGAATGTTGTATGACACTTTTAAGAAAAAAATTGTGAAATATGGGGTTATGCCCCATGGTGGGTGCCAAGTTGTAAGTGTAAAATAAGTATGAGTAAGTAAAAACACTAAAACACTTCTTAATGAAACATTATATCAATATTCTACCAGTAATTAACTAATCAAAAGAGCATAAACTTGAAAGAGTCTCATTTTCTCCTATCTCCAAAGATTTATTAAATCACAGAAAGCTCTCATATTTGATAAGCTTTGTGACTATTAAAATTCCAATCTAGAGAATGGAAGGATGCTAGATGCAATGATGAAATCCTATATGACGATATCTAAATGATAAAAGAAACTACTGTAATCTAAATTGACATGAAACTATGATGCAATTGTGATATGAATCTATTGATGCTATGCTAGTATGATGCTTGATTGCTTGCTTGGTTGCTCGATTGGTTTCCTGCAGAGTAAGATTACACAAAGTTGGGATCCTTTTCTTGTAGAATGAGGATGTATTTATAGATTCACGGTAGCACATTTGTGAAGGGGGAGGATAGCAAGGGCTTGGATTCAATTTGGAGAATTGAATGGTGAGAGATGGAGAAACTTGAGTTGATCATGGGAATGGTTCCTCCCCATCAAAACATCAGGAAAGATGATAGGAAGGATGAGAGGAAGAAGATTTGAGATATTGATTCACGTTTGTCTCCAATTTGTCTCCACATCTTCTCGTGAATACCAGTTGAATTAAATTAGACATTTGATATCTAATTTGGTAGGTGAGTGAATAGAGGAAATTTTCCTTTATGCCTTTATTTAAATATTTTGATTTATTTAAATTAGCAAAAGGGGAATAAATAATTTAATAAAACAAACTATGTTATCTTTTTATTAAATTAAATAGAAGGAAAATGATAATTAAATAATAAAGTGTTTAATATATTTTTAATTAATTAAGATTGAATGATGTGATTAAGATAGAATAAATAGGGAAATTTGATAATTAAATAAGACAAAGTATTTAATTTTGTTTATTTAATTAAGATGAAATAATAAAAAAATTAGAAGAATTTAGATAAGAATTTAAGCGTGAATTATATAAATAAATATTTCTATTTATTCAATAGTAGAGGAATTTAGGATAATTAATCAAATAAGTTGTATTTAATTAATTATATTCTCCAGATCATTTTTAGGTGTATATAGAGGAAACATGTATTCAAAACAAGATGTAAGTTTGAAGGAAAGGTATGTAAAGTTATCATTGATATTGGAAGTACTAATAATATAGCTTTAGAGGAAATGATAACTAATGGAATAAGAAAGGCTGAAACACCCTTTGAAACATCTTAAATCCCTCTTTAGAATCCACATTGGCATTACATCAAATAGTTGGAATTATTGCTCATAAAATAAGAAAACTTGGTTTGCACTTGCAAACTTGATATTGCAATGTAAAAAAAAAGAATAAAAAGATGTTTTCAGTCAATAAAGAAATGATGGAAATCAATATATTTCCATTTAATACCTATGACAACCCTCTTAAAACCCTCTCACAATTGATTCTTCAAGCAACATAGAAATTGGAAACAATGCAACACAATTTTGGTTTGCAACTTGCAACCATTTCTATGCTTCAAAGGAAAATCTTATTACAAATAATTTTTAGTCATAGAGGACTGATAAACATAAATAAAATCCCACAAAAATATTGCACAATCCAATGAAATATATTTAAAAAAATATGAGCTCCCACTATGTGAGCTCCCACAAATCTATGCACTCTCCAACACCTCTATTCCACCTACAACTCCTATAACTTCTCACTAAAAGACTTGGCACTCTATTCACTATTATAAATCAATCCAAACCTTCAATAAACAAAATTTCAAACCCACAAAATTGAGAACTGAACTCATGTATTTTCTCCCTTCTACAAGTAGACTTATGTCTCACAATATTCAATTATGCAACCTGCAAAAAACACTCACAACACTCAACAAGTTCCAACCATGAACTTCCAATCTATTTTATGCTGAAAATAACACCTCACACCTAAAACATATAGAAAAAATGCTATAACTGTTGGAAACAAGCTACACTAAGAGGTGGGGGGGTGAATTAGTGTTGTGCAAAATTAACTTTATTAATATTAATCTTCAAAGAACTAGTACATTCAACCATAAAGCATAAACATGAAGTGAACAATCACAACACCATAACACAAAGATTTTTATGTGGAAACCCTATTGGGAGAAAAACCATGGTGGATGGCCAATCCACAATATGATCTAAGTATACTCAAAATGACGTTTACAATATGGGGAATGCACTTAAATTTAGGCACACTACCTAGATCTCACTTCCTTACAAAGACATCAGATTGAAACCATTTGAAGTATTTTCAACTGAAGGATTAGCATCTACATATGCTTGATTACAGTTCTAGTTAAGATCAACAATCAATCTTCTATCCTTCTGACTAATACTACTCTTTTGCTCTGCTCTGGTCAAACTCGCATCACAGAATCCTTAATGCACAAGTGAAAATGTGCATAATCGCTCTTTTGCTCTTTTGATATATGTAATTTGCATCAAAACACCTTCTTCTTATATCAAAATGATATGATAAAACACTTATATATATCCGCAATCAAGAATTTAATCACAATAGGTCAACATCAATAGAACACAAAAATAATTACAAATGTCAGCTCAAAACATGAGTAATATGCAATGCATATCCACAACAGTCGGCCACAACTTGTCTAGGACCCAAACAAAGATGATCAATCGCAAAACTATATGAATAATTACTTCCCAAACATCTGCAACATGTTGTATCCATGAAGTCGGCTTCCATGTACTGATAAACAAAAAATTACTCAACAAGATCTTAAAACTCGCACATGGATCGATATGAGCCACTAAGAATCAATAGAAATAGAGATAATACACCAAGCAACATTCCCTAAGATGTGCAACACAAAGTAATAACAAAAAATATTCATACGGATCGATGAACATTGAACTAGCAGATGCTCTATTCTTCCTTGACTATCTTCAGTCTGTCTACCAGTATGATCGAATGATGATTTACGTATCCAATCATCAATTAGGGTTTCCATCAATAACACCAAATGATATTAGTAGTGTCTCTTGCCAACAATCTCCCCCTTTGGAATTTATGGTAATACTTAGTGAAAAATGATTGTGTTGGATCAGTACCAAGATGAATTGCACTGTCATCTTCAAAATTACAAAAATACAACTCTCCCCCTTAGATGATTATACATTTTTCACTCTACTACTCTCCCCCTTTGACAACAATGGAGAAGGCAAGAACCCACATACAAAAATATCGAACAAAATTGCTATAGGTAGACTGCATATATACAAGGATGCTTCCTTAACTTACATTAACTATAAAATATCTACAAAATCTTTCTTCAATTGGATCAAACTTGCCTCCCAAACCCTTTTGAGACTCTCCAGAATTGTTATGTGACCACAGAATAAGTACAATTCTGTCTCTCCATACTCCAAGTTCATCAGATCACTAACTTGCATAGTACCTTCACCTTCCTTTAGAGAACTTGACATTATCTCAATTTTTGGACTAATTAGGCCTCTAAGTTCACATGATTTCTCCATAAATCTATCATTTTCATGATTCAAGCTCCTTATTTTTTCAAGAAAAGATATTATCTTACCTTATTGCTCTACAACACCACTAGCTAAGGGATCAAAGGTTTCAGAGATAGTAGTTAACTATTTTTTAAGATCCTTAACCTTGTTCTCATTGGCTTTAGTAAATTTTGACAAATTCAAACATGATTTATAAATATCTCCACCTTTAGACAGAGCATTTTGAACATTCTTCACACATTTTGCTAATATATTTTTATCCTTAGCAATCATTTCTTTCAACCCATTGAACCTTTTGGCATCAAATTCTTTCTAAACTTTAATCATAGATGACTTCTCAAGTGACTCGAAATGAGTACTTACAGAGTTGATGAGCTTCTTTAGTTCATTGGAGGAGGAACTAGATAGATCTTTGATATGAGTACGAATTATCTTCTCTAGAACTCCAGATGCAAGGTTTAAGAGTTCATTGTCCTCAATGTGAGACCTCAACAATTCTTCTCTATCCTTCACCTGGGTGAATGATGCTACCTTCATTTTTTGAATTGGAGACAAGGTCGATAGAGCAATAGGACCTTGAATCAATTCCAGATCAATTTCTTCTTATTGTTCTATCAGAAACTTCTTCACTACCTCTATAGTGTCTCTTGCTTCCATTTGAACTTCCTTTACCTCAAATTTCTTTTCCTCAACTATTGTTTCTTTAGCTATAGGTTCTTTCTTTAATTCTGGAATTTCAATTTCTTCATCCTTCTCAATAGATACAATTTCAAGAGTCTCAATCTCCATAGGTATTTCTATATTGTCCATATCAGCAGGAATCAGAGTATCCTCAGCTGTATCAATTTTTTCTTCTTTCCCTTCTCCTTCCAAACCAGATGGGACATCTTCCACATGTGTTTCCTTAGTAACAACATCAATTCTATTATTTAACAAAATCTTTCTCAAGATTTGGTTAGTTTCTTTTGTAACTCCATCAGTCAGAACGATCATGAGCTTATTCACGCTTGTCTTTCTCTTTAATTATGTTTTGGATTTTTTTTGGAGTGCCTGCATATCTTCCATAGACATTACTAGAAACAATTCTACAAGGATTATTTCTCTCATTTTCACTTCTTAGGTTCTAGTTTTGACTCTCCTCATTTCCAAAATCTCATATAAGATTTTAGGTAGACTGGGCATTATTTCAATAAGAGCCTTATTGAAAATATTCAAATACTTCATTGTTCCTTCCTCAAGAGTTCTTTGACTTGATTTATCAAAATTTTCATACCATTTATGAAGTGGCTTAATATTTCCATCCTTGATCAAAGCTCTTTCAAATTCTTCTACTTACATACCTAGTTTTTTAACTTTTTCTTTCTTTTTGGCTTTGACTTTTTCACTGAAGGAATTTTCTTTGGAAACCGTGGCTACTTTAGCACCTTGATGCTTTATTTCTCTAACCCCTTCATTTAATTATATCTCTTCATCTTTAGATATTTCCATATAGACTATTTTGATTTTTTCCTTCTTTCTTTTTCCTTCCTTGACAGATTTCTTCACAAGAATTGGCTTTGTTGCAGGAGAAAATGGGGGTGCAGAGCTTCTTGTTGACCTAGTTTTGGTAGAGGGTGCTACCAGACTAGATGATTTAGTTTTTGTTGCCTCCTTTGCTGCTTCAACTTCATATCTTTTCCTTCTAGCTTCTCTTATTTTCTCTGTGGGTATTCCCATACTTTCAACAAAGATTTCTACTTCCTTTCTAACTCTTCTAACTAAAATAGGTTTCTTGAGTTCATTGTGCACCTGTGTATTCTTTTCTGCATAATTACCAAACCTCTCTTTTGTTGGATACATAGGTTTACTCAGTAAGTGTTGTGTATACATTTCTATAATTTTCTCTTCAACTTCATAGCACATTATCATGATCCAGACTATTTTTGGATCAGCAGCTTCCATCATGCATTGATCAATATCTACCATGAAATAAATTGTATCCTTATACTTCTCCAAATAGAGGTAGGAATTCTCTCTCTTCCATGCATCATAATCTAAAAACTCTTGAAATATCCCTAGATAGTGGCATTCTTTGTCTTAATGTCTACAAATATATGAAAGGGATCTCTGATCTAAGCAACTACCAATTTATCTTTTTCCCAATGAATCTTTTACAATCCCATAACTGCATTCATGAAGTAGAAATATAGACATAATAGCAAGTTACCATACTTGAAGGAATTTTTCTTTTCTTTCTTGATCTTCCCAAGATTCTCCATTAGGTGACTTCTTAGCAATTCACACAGATCATAGTTTGCATTTTTCTTTACCATCTGATAGGCTGCATAAATGGTTGTACTAGACACAACATTGTCTCGGCTGGAATGATAAATTTTTTACCCAATAACCATAGACACAAATTTTACATACACATCAATAATGTCATCAATTGTTATCACTCTTCTATTATACATGGAGTTGGTTGCATTAGTGACCATTTGATTCTTCACTAATTTTAGAATTGGCAATCCACCGAAGGACCTTAATAGGTATGTCTCAAAATATTTGTAGGGATGCCACTTGAATTTGAGATGAGATATATCCTTGACTTCAACTACTAAAGGATTATTCATTATGACCAATTCACAAAATCACAAGAGTTTTTTGATAAATACCTTTTCGTCGGATCAAAGTTTGATTGTCGAATCACTTCACACTTGAATTTCACCTCAATTCACCAAAGTTAACCTCAAAGATCTCCAACTTCTTTTCCTTATAATGCAAAGTGACAAATGAAGGATAGAAATGACTTTTTATCACTTTCATACCTAACCATTTTTGTCACAATAAATGATTTTTACCCTAACCCATCCAGTTACCTTGTTTCCGTGCACTATGACGAATAATTCTTCTATGGACCTCTAATACTGTATAATGATATCTCCAATAGTTTTAGCAGCATTTGTAGACCATTTATGCACTTGTTTTACATATCCACATCCGATGTCAATTACCGATTAGGGGGTTAAAATTTTTTATTGAAACCTCCCCCTAGGCCATGGGCCTGAAACTAATTCTCAGAGGAATTACCAGAAGAAGATTTGGGTGTTGGCACATTTTCTTCACTAGAGGGACTTTTCTTCACCCATTTCTTCTACATTTTCTGCTTGATCACATTTGTAGTGACTTTCCTTTTCCCTTGTCATCCTTTTACATGTTTCTCCTTTGATTTACCAGACCTTTTTTGCTCCAGGAAAATGTAGTAGTGTGACCAAATTTGTTGTAGTTATAAAACCCGACATTTCTCTGTCCAAACCAGTTGTTCCACTGATTTCCTCCTGATATACACTAGTTAGCAATATGGCCAAGTCTATGTCATGTATATCATCTAACATCTCTATGAAAAAATTTCATCACATTTCTGCATTCATTAGACTTATGGCCAAAATTATTACAATTAAAGCACTAACCTCATAATGATGGACCACTTGGATTCATCCTACTTCTACATTGAGCAGCCATGTGTCCAAATTTATTGCAACTGAAATGGTAACCATTAAATCTTTGGGAACTAGGTTGTCTTACCAGATACCTTCCAGATTTGTTCATTTTATTTCCTTACATGAATTTCCTTGGTCCATAATTCCTTTGTCCAGAATTTGAACTTTTCCTTTCCTCATATCCAAGACCTCTCTTGTCACCATTAGTCCTTTGAATTTTAATCAATTCATCATGCTTGGTTGAGCTAACTTTGAACTTATCCTTGTACTAATTTGCAGTAGGAATTTCATTTCTAAGATGCTCAATCTACTTTTCAAGCACCTCCTCATTGTTTTTAGATTGTTCAAGTTCATTGTCCATTCAATCGCATACTTCAGATTTTTATTTCAAGGATTGTGCTAGGTTTTCTTCATTCTTCTTTCTGTCTTCTAGCTCCTTAGTCATCCTCATCATGATAGATTCCATCTCATGCTGTAAGACAGCATTATCTCTGGTAAGCTTTTCACATTCTTCTATCTTTTCTTTTAGGTATTGACTTAGTTGCTCATCTTCAATGCTTTGGTCATCATTCTGCTTAATCTAATAAAAAATTTCCCTTCTATTATCCCTCAACTTATTGATTTTGTCTTTCAAAGACTCAATGAATTTATTAGCATCCATGAGGATTGTTTGCAATTTCTGAACTTCAGCCTTTGACTCATCAAGATCATCTAGGTCCACCAAAATTTGTTGTTCAAGACTACTTGAATCCATTGAAACACTTTCCAAGATCTCCCAAAGTTGTTAAAATTCTTCCAAGGAACTCTCTTTTATACCAATTGTTGGAAACAAGCTACACTGAGAGGGGGGGTGAATCAGTGTTGTCCAAAAATTAACTTTATTAATCTTTATCTTCAAAGGACTAACTTAACATTCAACCATAAAGTGTAAACATGAATTGAACAATCACAACACCATAACACAAATTTTTATGTGGAAACCCTATTAGGGGAAAAACCACGGTGGATGGGGAATCCATAATATGATCTAAGTATACTCAAAATGAATTTTACAATGTGGGGAATACACTTGCATTCAGGCGCATTTCCTAGAGCTCACTACTCAAGAAGGAAGGATCGCTGCCTTACAAAGACATTAGATTAAAACCATCTGAAGGATTGAACTAGAGGATTAGTATCTACATATGCTTTATTACAGTTTAGGTTAGTCTCAACAATCAATCTTCTATCCTTTTGACTGACACTGTACTTCTTCTCTTCTTTGCTCTACTCAAACTCATTTAAAAAAATCCTTAATGCACAAGTGAAACTATGCATAATCACTCTTCTACACTTAAGATATTGGCAATTCTCATCTACACACATTTTTATGTCAAAATGATATGATCAATAACTTATATATATATATATATCCGTGATCAAGAATTTAATTGCAAT
Organism: Sequoiadendron giganteum; assembly: GCA_007115665.2. NCBI lineage: Eukaryota > Viridiplantae > Streptophyta > Pinopsida > Cupressales > Cupressaceae > Sequoiadendron > Sequoiadendron giganteum. Next base: position 525,279,202 of record CM021107.1, read on the forward strand.
ATGTCGACATCAGTATAACACAAGAATATTTACAACTATTGGCCATAAACATGAATAATGTATAATGTGTATCAACACCGACTGACCACAACTTAGCTAGGACCCAAACAAAGATGTGTGAACACAAAAATAATTGTATAATTACTTCCCAAACATCTGCGACATGTTATATCTACGAAGTCAGTTTCCATGCACTCATAAACAAAAAATTACTCAATCAGATATTCAAACTCACACATGGATTGATGTGAGCCACTAAGAATCAATAGTAGCATATTTCATACACCAAAAAACATTCCTTGAGATGCACAACACAAGATAATAAGAAAATCTTCATAAATATCGATGAACACAAAACTATTGGATGCCCTATTCTTCCCTGACTGTCTTCAATCTAACTACTAGTATGATCAAATGATAATGTGTGTAACCAATCATCAATTAGGGTTGCCATCAATGATAACAAAAAATGATATAAACAATGTCTCTTTCCAACAACAACATCTCTCCAACTCCTTTTCAATGTATCCTCCCCAAAACTAAAAGCTATAGGAAGAAAAATGCCTTCATAACTCCTTGCTAGAATGAAATTTCATTTCATTTCCTTCAAATTCCCCTTTCTAAAAATTTGAACAACCCCTATCATTTAGTTGCACCAAAAACATAAATTAAAACACAAAATAATGCGAAAAAATTAAATCCAATTTATTTCTCCATTCCACAAAAGTTGGGAGTTATATTTGATTACTCCTCCACTAGCTCTTTTAAAAGAAAATAATTGAAAAAAAAGACTTGGGCACCCACCTCGAAAACTCATTATTTTTCTGGATTCTAAACAAGATTTTTAAAACATTTTTATTTCATATGCCAATGCCTATCCTTCTTTTCTTCCTATTGTTGAATTCAATTTGCATTAAAATTACAATTTTGAATTATTTGAACTATGCCAATTTTGACCATTTCAAAATAATCTTGAATAAACATGAAATTAATCATGATGAAATGAAATTAAACATCCCTCACATGAAATTTTAATTCATCTCTCAACCTCACCAAAATTCAAATGCAAATTCAAATTCAAATTCCTTTAGGTTGATGCGAGATAGCCTATAAACCATGGATTCTCCTACATTAGACACCCATGGTAAGAAAAGTTTTCGTCAATATGGATTTATAAAATGCAGTTGAGTGGTAGTACCACCCTTTTAGATTGCAAGAAACCTAGAAAAAAATCCATCATTGATCCTGGTACCTCTGATAATCTCCTCTTCCTCCTATTCCAACATTTTGTTGGAACATTCACCATCCTCCTCCAACAACCCTACATTTCATTCCTCTCTCCTCTTATGGACTTGTATCCACAATTTACCATCTTCCTTCTCCTAATTCCACACATTTTCATCTCTTCTCTTGTGGGACTTGAACAACCATTTCCTGACCACCTCAACCAAAATGTACTTGTACCAAACTTTGTAACACCATACAAATTCTCTGCATTCCACATTTCACTAGCAATCTCTAACTAAACCATTTCATTTGAATCACTAAATCATACAACTGATCATAAAAATAATTAAAAATAAAAGGCTTTACCTTCTCATTACTTGCTTCAATATCATTCTCAACCTCATCATGGCATTCATCAAGATCTAATTTCACCTCGTTACCTTTTGTTGCAATCTTTACTCTATCTTTAATCAACACTTGCCATTCCTTTTCTACCGCTGAAATATTTTCATCTACACAAGATCCACTATCATCTTCATCATAAAAATGAAACATTTTATGTATGACCTCTATAAATTATTTCTTGTTCACAAAAAATTCTCCTAGATTTGAACATATTTTATGAAACATTTTTCCACACCTCTTTGCAACTGCTTAACACTCTACCTGCACATCCTTGTGCAAAATGCCTCACATTGGTACTTCTACGTGCACATTCAGGAACAACTAGCTCTGATACCAATGATGGAATAAGAAAGGCTACAACACCTTTCAAAAACCAATTCAATCTTGGTGGAGCTCCCAAAATTAAACCATTTTGAATGATACTCGAGGTCTGATCAACTTTCTAGAGTCTCTATCCCCAAGGGTACAGAAGGGTTTTGTCTTAGAAAAATATCATTTCTTTGCTTCCCATTATAAACCCTCACTCTTTTAATTTTGTGTTGACTCATCATAGTCGATTTCCAATCATTTAAGTCATCATTTAAGGCCCTCAACTATGTATTGTCAATGGCCCCTTTGTATAGGGGGGTCGATCATCCCATTCATTTTTGCACTTTAATTTCCCTTAAGTCGAGCCAAAATTATTTTTCAAAAAGACTTATGGTTAGGTCATTTCCTCTCATGGGTCAAATTTTTGTCCACCTAGCAATGACCCCAATTTTATAACTAACCTTATTGCATGTGCACGTTTAGAAGTCATTCAATTTCAAGATCTAATCCAAGCCATTCCCCACTTGCCAGGTGATGTATTAAAATAATTGTCTAAATACTGCACCGGGTGAGTAGATTGATGTGTGTGCTTCTATATATGTGGGGCTTGATCTCCACTATTGAGCTTACATACTATAATTTCCAAATCAATGGTGATCATTTGATCATGAAGGTTAATCTCAGCTGTTCCCTATTGGATCACAAGGAAAAGATGAGTTCTTGTTAAAGTCTATAAGGCCAGCAGAAATTTGACACATGGATGTCCCCATCTGATCACAATGAATAGAAGGTGGAGCCCACATGTAGTAAGTGGGTGCTAGGCTGGCAAGTTCTCATTGGCTGGAAATGGATTAGTGATGATCTCTAGGAATTCAAATGTAGTCAATTCAATACGAGCCATTTAATCTATCACCTCATCAATGGATCGATGGTTAACTTTTAGAAACTAGAAACACGCATGTGATGGTCATTATGGATTTGTGAAGAGTGAGCATTAATGGCATATACTCTTTAGGATTGTTCAAGCTGATCTCCATGCATTTTAAGAATTAACTACTTATAGCCATGGAGCATGATGCACAATTTTCCATGCACCTAGGAAGTTAGCGGTGGTGAGGTGTATTCCAATGAATGATTACTTGTTCGCACATGTGTTTTCACTAAACATTGATGATCAATATCACCAAATTGCTAGATAAATATGGATTAAGACTGACATTTTTTGTATTACAATCAAAAGTCTGAATTTTCTATGTTTGTGTAGAGTGTGGTGATTATTCTAGCATGAATTTGTGAAATTTCATATCTAGGTACGATGACTAAGCCAACTGCTTCCTTGCCCTTGGTGTGAAGATCTCCAAGGCTTTATTTTTAGAAGCCTAAAGATGATGCCCTAGATCATGCATAATGGAATTACAAGAATATTGTATGTCTGAGGGAAAAATTTAAGAAGGATGTCTATGCCAAGGAACCTATATTAGCTACTACAAAAAGTAGCTCTTTGTTGAAGGAACAAGTTGTGAATACAAAGGTCTAAAGGAAAAGGGAAAAGAAGTCACAGGGTCATCGAGGGGAGTTCAAAGGAAAGTTAGGTATGATCGAGCTTCCTATGGACAACATAATTCTATCATTGCTATCACTGATAGCTCATCTGATAGTGGGATTGACACAGACTCGGGGTACAAATGATATCTCATGATTTTGAATTAATTGGCTCCCCTAGGGGAGGAGGTTCTTGTAGTCTCTCCTATGTCTATGAAGAATCCTAGTGGACATGACTACTCAATGGTGGGAAAGGACAAATATGATGAGGGAGCAATGGTTTCACCTTTGGATATTGCAAAGACGTGAAGTGGGTGTGTTTATCATGGATTTGGTTATGGGTGATGGAGGTGGTGTCTAGGTATTGAATTTTATTGTAATAATGATATTGCTCTTTTTTTGGTTGGCAATGGAATGCAGGTTTTTGTTGGTAGTAAATTTCATTGTCGATGGGATTGATAAACCTTTTTGATGGTTGTTACGATTGTAGTTTCCCTTGTTTGGTAAATAGTTACAAGTCACCATCAGGGAATTTTTGAAGTGAAATTCAATTTTATCTTGAAATGATTTTTTTTGAAATGTAATTGTAATGAGCTCGATTCTTGTTGCTCCCTTAGTCTATAAAGGGATTTGAAGGCTCATTTCAGCGGTTGATATTTTGAGTTTAGAATTATCTGGGTAGATTTTAAGTAAAGAAAATAGAAATAATGTAGAAGGCTTGATGAATATGCTAGCCTTTCATTTGGGGTGTAGGTCCTTTATGTAGTAGTCTTAAATAGTTCTACATGTATTATTAATATTGAAACAAATCTAAATTACAAAACATGTACTCTCCTTTGTACATTATTGCAAATTATAAATGAAAATATCAAGGATCCTTTTGTTTATCTTCAATGGTTTATTTGAATGTATGGATTTGTTTGGTGCTTTAGTTCAAGCATTTAATCAAATTCTTGAGGAGAGTCATATTTCCATGATAATTACAAAGGATTTGGTAAGAAGTGATGTTTTGGATACTATGAGTTTTTTGTAATGTAAGGCATTATGAAAATAGTCCACCTAATTTAGAGCTAAATAATTTTTGTATTACTGGGTGCTCCATATTTTACTCTTACCTAATTGATGAGGCACTAGCTTGTTTTTCAAGAGTTCTTGCAATCAAAAAACTAATAATATGCCTAGCCATAGGCTCAAAATAACAACAATACTGATTAAAATCTTGTCAATTCTAAAATGTAAGTTTCAAATGCACCCTCATTCCTAGTAAATAGATAGTTATTTACCTAAAGATAAACCAAATACTTAGTTATTTTTTTTCATTTTCTGGTAATAGGAACCTATCTATGAAGAATTTTTCCCCATTTTAAACAAACTAGAATGAACACAATAGGGAAATACCCTCCCAGTTCCCACAAAGCCTGAAGTGTAGGAGTAAAAACCTCAAAATTCTTTACTTGTTGTGTTGGCCACTAGCCTAGGGATTTCTTGACTATAAGGGTTGGCTCCCCTTGAAAGAATTCTAAGGTTCAACTGGAAAAAACACCAACAAAATTGGTGACTGAGTTGGGGAAAAATTCTCGTTCTCTTATCATAGGTTGTTGTATTACAAAGTCAAATGGTGTGATAAATTTGAACACCCTGTTCAGATATTGAAATATTGTTTAACCTAGTGAAAAGATTTAGTTGTAGTAAAGTTCAAAGGATTTGAAGATGACTTTGTTGTTGGAGAAAACCCAGAATGAGACCTATTTTGAAGACACTTCATTTTATTTGAAGTTTTATCCTTTGTGAAGAAAGGTGGTGACTCAGACTCAAAGAACCTGATAAAGAATATACCAAAGCTTCAGATCTGCAAATTTTAAAGTTGAGGGTGAATGGTTTCTCTAAAATTCTAGGTATTCTTATAAATTTGAAGAAAATATTGTCACATTTCTAAGTAATTTGTGGGAATTTTCAAGATCTATGATATAAATAACTCCCAATTTGGTGAAAAAGCACTACGATAGGGAAAGAGTTGTATTCTTTGTATAATTCTAAAGTGAAATTGAAAAGGATGTAGAATTTTCTTATATTTAGGAATTCCACTTATTGAAAGATGTTATGCGAGGCTGAGATAGAAGGTTTACATTGTAAATATTTAGGATCATAATTCCAAAAGGAATTTGTGCTGTCTTGTGTAATATTAAGGTGGTCTATAAAAATATACTAAGGGATTAATATAATGCATTGTCAAATTGAACACCTTGAGGTGGGTGTTAATAAAATCATGCATAATGAACCATCCTTGTCACATAAAGCGAATTTTAGTACCAAAATGTACATGGCTATTAATTTTGGTAATATTTGTGGTTACCCAAATATGGTTCAACCTAAGATCAAAGATAAAATACCAAGGTTAAATGGTGAAAGGTCCAAATAAGAAAGCAAACATTTTCCGGAATCAGTTGATATGATGGGGGATTATGAAATAAATTTTTAAAATGTGGTCATGAAGTTGTTTGCTCAAACTTTGAAAATAGATGTTAGAGATTGGTTTTATTTTCTATCAGCATCTTCTATACACTCTTGGGATGAGTTTAAGATGGCCTTCATGGGTCAATTTGATGAGGGATTGAATACAAGTTTGGTGAGAAAATATTTCATGGAAATCCATAGGAATGAAGACAAAATTATCTATTCTTTCAACCTTAGATTTTCTAGGGTCATAAGGGACATTCCTGAGAATGTGAGACCAAATGATGTCGAATGTTTGGTCGTGTACATTGGTGTGATTGATAGCAAGATGGGCTACTTGTTGAGGGACAAAGATCCTAATACATTTCAACAAGCTTATCTAGCTGCTATGAATATTGAAAACAATTTGAAATACTTAATCATGAGATTAAATTTGGCTACTAGTATGAATGGTTCCAACAAGATTCAAGCTAATGAACCAAAAGGGCTAGGTAGCAAGAATGTTTTTCAAGACAAAAATGATTTAGATTCTTTATCTGTTCCATCTCCACAACATGAAAATCTTGGGTATACCCCAATCATACATCAACAATGTTTGGTGAAGATTGATTCAATGTCCCTTGTTAGGAAGTTATACGAAGTGAAAAGATATGCAAGGGAATCACCATATGACTTGTTTTTGAGATTTCTAGATATCCTAATAGGGATACCCAAGAGTGTTAGAACCAATGATTTAATATGCATTTACTTTTTTTGTGAGGTTTATAAGCTAAGGTTGAGTAAGTTACCAGAGGATTTAAAACCTCATAGTCTTTATCAGGTAATGGACTTGATAAGGACTATAGAAGAGATCAAGTATGGCCACATACAACATGTTTTTTCTCAAAATTTCAGCCATGGATACCATGCTCAGGAAGATCAAAAGGTGGAGCAATCAAGTGAGGACAATGTATCTAAGTGTGAAAAATTTATT
>CM021107.1:525286211-525619508 GCA_007115665.2 Sequoiadendron giganteum
AATATTAGGATAGGATAATAATGCATGATTTGCACCCTTTGGATGTCCTTAGAATTCAAGAAATACAAGGAAAGAGGCAATTTCAAATAATGATGCATATGTAGTCAATGTTACATCACAAGTTAGAAACCAAGATGATGATATTGAACTTGGTTGGTCCTTTGTTGATTATAATTCTTCCTATGAAATAGAGGTGGAATCTCTTTCTCCAAGTAGAGGATATGTTGATAGCCTTGAGAGGATGCATTTTCTTGGGAATGAAATTTTTTTCTTCATGCACTAAGAGTTCTCAGAATGTGGGTCAATATTCTTGAATGCAAATGATGTGGAGAATTCTTCTCTTTTCTCTTGAAGTGATTATAGTGATGTCGAGTACACTTATGAATCTAAGAATGGGAATAATCATACTAATAGGGAAGGTTATCTGAGACAAAATGAAGGTGTGGAAGAATCCCTTATATGATGAATCTCTACCATTCTACGCGATGAAAATTGATGGTTCTTACTATTGTAGGAATAATCCACTCTTTCTTGAGGATCCTGATGAGTCCCGGGAAAATACCACCTATGAATATATTTGAGCTAATATAGGTCAAGCTAGAAGGAATGAAAGCTAGGATGACATTAAGGTTTATGATTCCATCCTTGAAGATTGTAATCTTGAATTATAAGCTCCTTATTCACATGAAGGATGCAATGGTATAAATTTTAGTAAGGTCACTCACCCACAAGTGAATGACCAAACTGAATCTAATGATAACCAAGAGTGTAATTTATATATTTTGTCAATTGTACCTAGCAGTATTTATCTGGTGGAGATTTTGAAACTAAGACTGTCATTCCTCATGAAAATGGTCTTGAATGCAATACTCTTGCTAATGAAAGTGTCGTGGATAAGGCAATGATTGTCCAGTATGATGAGATTAGATCTTGTGATTGTAATCATGTCCCTATGGTTCAAGACAATTATTGTGAGGTGGATACTGAATTTTTAACCACATGTATAAAGTAAAATTATTCATGCCCTAGTGGAGGAGGGGTGTTAGTGTTCAATGAGAAAATTGTGTATCTGGATCATTGCATTGGTCTTAGATTAATTCCATTACATGTTGACAAAAAAATAGTTTTATGAGTCTTCAAATCATGTTTAAACTGCAAGATCTTTTGAATGGAACAAAGAGCTACTAGGTGAGGTAAGTAACAATGAATGGGCTATTGATCAATGTGAGGTTGGGTTCATGTGTTTCTTTGCTAATGCGTCATACCTTTTTGATATGATTATGAAAATGTTCTCATAAAATGGGTAGAACATTGGTATGGAAGACAATATGAGTGCTGATTTGTTTAGGGTAGGATATTTGGATCCTTCTCCTTGTTTTGATTTCCAATTTAGGTAGATTCTTTAATATGAATCTTTCTATTTTTATATACATAAGGATTGCTCGCAAGGTCTATATTGAATTTTTGGTAGGGGATCTTAGCCTAAAATGAAACTTGAATATGAAGAAAAAATAGATAATAGGGATGATGAAATGGAGTATGAATACTTCATTTTTCTAGTACAACCAAATAAGAGTACATCAGAGTTGAACTATGGACAAGAAAATTTTAGAAAAATTGTCAACCATGTTGGTTATGATGGAGTCAATTGCACAAAGGCACCTGGAATAAGTGTTAATCCATTATAATCTACACATGATAAGGTATTTGATAGAGGAAAGAAGTACTTCAAATTTTTGGGGGCCATTGGGCCTCCAATTTGGAGAATGAAGCCTAAGAAATCAAAGGAAGCTTCTGGGATTGAAAATAAAAGCTACATCCTATACACTTGTAATCACTGCATATGGTTCTTGTTCTTGTTCTTGGTTTCTTCTGCCCTTCTATTGGTTGGCTTCTACTCAAGATTTTGGATTCTTGCTATACCCATTGGGGGTATATGTCCCCAAGCATGAGCCACTGGTGGAGCTCCCAAAATTTAGCCATTTTCGATGATACCCAAGATCTAATCAATTTTTTGGAGCCTTTATCCCCAAGGGTAGGGTAGGGTTTTTTCTTAGAAAAAACTCATTTCTTTGTGTCCCATTATAAACCCTCACTCTTTTAATTTTGTGTTGACTTGTCACATTCGGTTGCTAGTCATTTAAGTCATCATTTGAGGCCTTCAATTGTGTATTGTCACCAACCCCTTTGTCTAGGGGGGTCGGTCGCCTCATTCATTTTCACACTTTAAATTCCCCTAAGTGAAGCCAAAATATTTCTTCAAAAATACTTATGCTTAGGTCATGTCTTCTCATGGGCCAAATTTTTATTGGCCTAGCAATGACCCCATTTTTATAATTAACCTTATTGTGTGTGTTGGTTGAGGAGCCATTCGATTTCAAGATCTAATATTAGTCATTTTGTGCTAGCCTTAACATATTAAAATAATTGTCTAAATATTCATAGCCGGGTGAGCAGATTGATGATGTGTGTCCTTCTATGGACGTGGGGCTCGGTCTCCACTATTGAGATTATGACATATCATTTCCAAATCAATGGTGATAATTTGATCACAAAGGTTAATCTTAGTTGTTCCCCATCGGATCACAAGGAAAAGATGAGTGCTTGTTAAAGGTTGTGGCATTAGTAAAAAGTTGACACTTGGATATCCTAAGCTGATCACGATGAATAGAAGGTGAAGCCCATATGTAGTAAGTGGGTGCCAGGCTGGTGAGTTATCATTGGCTGGAAATGGATGAGCAATGATCTCTAGGAATTTAAATGTAGTTAGTTAAATATGAGTCATTTGATCTACCACCTCATCAATGGATCGATGGTTAACTTTCAAAAGCCAAAAACATGCATTTGATGGCCATTGTGTCTCTACGAAGAGTGAGAATTAATGGTGTATACTCTTTAGAAGTGTTCAAGTTGATGTCCGTGCATGTGAAGATTTAATTGCTTATGGCCATGAAGCATGATGTATGATTTTTGATGCACCTAGGAAGTTAGTGGTGGTGAGGTGTAAACCAACAAATGATTACTTATTCACCCTTGTGTTTTCACTGAACATTGATGATCACTATCACAAAATTGCTAAATAAATGTGAATTGAGGGTGTCATTTTCACCATTGCAATCAGAAGTCTAAATTTTCTAAATTTGTGTAGAGTGTGGTGATTATTCTAGTGTGAGTTCATGAAATTTCATATCTAGGTATGATGAGTAAGTCAATTGCTTCCTCGCCCTCGGTGCAAATATATTTAAGGATTAATTTATAGAAGCCTCATGATGATGCCCTAGAGCATGCACGAGGGACTCACAAAAATGTTGTACATCTGAGGGAAAAATGTAAGAAGGATTTATATGTAGAGGAACCCATATTAGGTGCTACCAAAATCATCTCTCTATTGAAGGACCAAGTTGCGACTAGAGAGGTGATAAAGGCAAAGGGAAAAGAAGTTGTAGGGTCATCAAGGGGAGTTCGAAGGAAAATTAGGTATGGCAAAGCTTCCTATGGATGGAATAATTCTCCCATTATTATCACCGATAGCTCATTTGATAGTGGGACTGAGATAGACTCAGCTTACCAATGATATCTCATGATTCTAAACCAACTAGCTCCCCCAGGGAGGAGGTGCTTGCAGTCTCTCCTATTTCTATGAAGACTCCCAATGGACATGACTACTAAATGGTGGGCAAGGACAAAGATGAAGAAGGAGTGGTGGTTTCTCCTTCGGTTGTTGCAAAGATGCAAAGTGGGCACGTGTATCGTGGTTCTAGTGCTGGTGTTAGTTCAAGGTGATGGAGGTGGTGTTTGGGTATTGAATTTTGTTTTGAAAATGATATTACTATTTTTTTGGTTGGACATGGAATGTAGGTATTCATTGGCTGTTGAGGTCATTCTCAGTGGGATTGGAAAACATTTTTTATGGTTGTTACAATTGTAGTTTCACCTATTTGTTAAATAGTTACAAGTCACCATCAGGGAATTTTTGAAGTGAAACTCAATTTTGTTCTCTAATGAATAATTTTGAAATGCAACTATAATGAGCATGATGATTGTTGCTCCCTTATTCTATAAAAGGGATTTCAAGGCTCATTACAAGGGTCAAGATTTTGAGTTTAGAATTGTCTAGGTAGATTCTAAGTACATAAAATAGATATAATGCAAAAGGCTTGAAAAATATATTATCCTTTCATCTGGGGTGTAGGTCCTTTATGTAGTAGTCTTAAATAGTTCTACATGAATTATTAATATCAAAATAAATCTAAATTCCAAACATCTACTCTCCTTTACAAAGTACATTTTTGTAGATTATAAATGAAAATATCAAGGATTCTTTCATTTATATTCAATGGTTTATTTGAATGTATGGATTTATTTGGTTCGTTAGCTCAAGGAGTTAATTAAATGCTTGAGGAGAGTCATAGGTCTATGAGAATTCACAAAGCATTTGGTAAGAAGTAATTATTTAGATACTGAGTTTTCATAATCCAAGGCATTATGAAAATAGTCAACCTATTGTAGAGCTAAATAATTTGTGTATTACTGGGCACTCCATATTTGACTCCTCTTACCCAATTGATGAGGCATTGGCTTATTTTTCAAGAATTCTTGCGATCAATGAAATAATAATATGCATAGCCACAGACTCAAAATAAGAATAATAATTATTGAAATCTTGTCAATTCTAAAATATCAGTTTAAAATGCACCCTAATTCCTAGTAAATGGATAGTTATTTACCTAAAGATAAACTAAATCCTTAGTGAATTCTATTCAATTTTTGGTATTAGGAACCTATCTCTGAAGAAGTGTTCCCCACTTTAAACAAATTAGAATGAACACAATAGGGAAATACCCTCCTAGGTCCCACAAAGCCTGAAGTGTAGGAGTAAATATTTCATAATGTTGGCCACTAGCCTAAGGATTTCTTGACTATAAGGGTTGGCTCCCCTTTACAAAATTTTGGATTTCAACTAGAAAAAAAAAACAAATCCCTCCTTAAAATCCACATAGGCATTACATCAAATAGTTGGAATTATTGCTTATAAACGAAGAAAACTTGGTTTGCACTAGCAAACTTGATATTGCAATGTAAAAACAAAGGATTACAAAAAAAATTCAGTGAACAAAAGAATGATGGACAAAAAAATTGTCTATTTAATACCTGAAACAACCCTCTTAAAAGACTCTTACAATCACCTCTTCAAACATAGAAGTTGCAAACAATCCAACACAATCTTGGTTTGAAACTTGTAACCATTTCTATGCTTCAAAGAAAAATCTTATTACAAATTATTTTCAGTCACATAGGACTGATAAACAACAATTAAATCCATACAAATATCACATAAGCCAATGAAATACATTGAAAATATTCTCATGCTCAAACTATGTGAGCTCGCACAAATCTATGCACTCTCCAACACCTCTATTCCACTTGCAACTCCTGTAACTTCTCACTAAAATACTTGGCACTCTATTTGTTGTTATCAATTGCTCCAAACCTCCAATAAACAAAATTTAAAACTCCAAAAATTGAGAGCCAAACTTATGTATTTTCTCCCTTCTATAAGTAGACTTATACCTCACAATCTTCAATTATGCAACCTACAACAAACACTCACAACACTCAATAAGTTCTAACCATGAAATTCCAATCTATTTATTGCTGCTAATAGCTCTTCACACCTACAACATATAGAAAAAATCAACCTCTATGAGATGCTACAACATCTCTCCAACTCCCTTTCAACTTCTCCTCCCCAAAACTGAAAGCTACAGGAAGAAAAATCCCTTCATAACTCCCTATCATAATGAAATTTCATTTCATTTTCTTCAAATTCCCCTTTCCAAAATTTTGAATGACCACTACCATGTAGCTGCACAAAAAACATAAATTAAAACATAAAATAAAGTAAAAAAATAAAATCCAATTGATTTCTCCATTCCACAAAAGTTGGGGGTTACGTTCGACCGCTCCTCCACTAGCTCCTAAAAAAGAAAATCCTTGAAAAAGTAGACATGGGAACCCACCTCCACAACTCCTATTTTTTTGGGATTCCAAAAAAAAATTTTAAAACACCTTTATTTCATATCCTAATTCATATCATTCTTTTCTTGGTACTTTTTAATTCAATTTGCATTAAAATTGTAATTTTGCATTATTTGCATTATGCAAATTTTGACAATTTCAAAATGAGCTTGAATAAACATTAAATTAACTGAGATGAAATAAAATTCAACATCCCTCACATGAAATTTAAATTTAACTCTCAACCTTGCAAAAATTCAAATGCAAATTCATATTCAAATTCCTCTTGGTTGATGTAGGATAGCTTGTGAACCATGGATGCTTCTGCATTAGATACCCATTCTAAGAAAAAAAAAATGTGAATATGGATTCACAAAATGGATTTAAGTGGTAGTGCCACAATTTTAGATTTCAAGCAATCTACAAAAAACTCCAGAACTGATCCTAGTACCTCTAATAATCTCTTCTTCCTCCTCTTCCAACATCTTGCTAAAACATTCACCATCCTCCAACAACCCTGCATTTCATTCTTCTCTCCTCTTGTGGACTTTTATCCACCATTTACCATATTCCTCCTCTTAATTCCACACATTTTCCTCTCTTCTCTTTTGGGATTTGACCCACCATTTCCTGACCACCTCCACCAAACTTTGCAACACCATCCAAATGGTCTATATTCCACACTTCACTAGCAATCTCTAACTGAACCATTTAATTTGAATTCACTAAATCATCCAACTGATCATGAAAATAATTAAAAAGAATTTTTTTTTACCTTCTCATTACATGTTGCAATATCATTCTCAACCTCATCAAGGCATTCATCGAAATCTGATTTCACCTCATTACCTTTTGCTGCAATATACAGTCCACCTTTAGTCAACACATCTCATTCCTTTTCTATCACTGAAATATTTTCATCTACACAAGACCCAATCTCATCTTCATCATAAAAATGAAACATATTATTTATTACCTCTTTCTCTTAAACCATTTCTTCACCACTACTTGCTTCCATATCTTCTTCACCTTCACTGTTAGTTGCACTTTCATTTCCCATTACTTTAAAGTCCTCTAACTAGTACACAAATAGAAATATATGACTAAATAAACTACTAAAAATTGCATATAAATGACTAAATTTAGTCACATGACTGTTAGTGGTTTATTTGTAATCATTTATAACACCACTAAATTTATCACTAAATAATTTGTCATTTAGTTAGTCATTGATTTTAGTCATTAATTTGGTCTTTGATTTGGTCATTGATTTAGTCATTGATTTAGTCATTAATTTAGTCATGGTTGTGATTTATTTAGTCATATATTTAGTCATTAATTTAGTAATATATTTATCCATTAATTTAGTCATTGATTGTTGTTAATTGGTCATTTATTTAGTAATGGTAGTCATTACTTTAGTCATATATTTAGTCATTAATTTAGTCATATATTTAGTTATTACGAATCAAATCTAACTTAATTAATCCTCACAAATTTATGCATATAAACTTCAAGTATCATAGATATTCGAATGTTGAAGAAGCACCATGAAATGAAGACTAAAATTCTTGAACAAATATGATTGATCAAATGCAAACACAAACAAATTACAAATCAAGAGGAGCCACAACACAATATTTGTGAGTGGAGAAAAAATCACTCTAAAAATTTATTTCACTAAGCCTCATTGGAAAATAAAAATCTCATTGGTTACATTCAATGTATCAGTACACTATAGAACTTACTAACACTATATAAACAAAATACTCCTATTTTCATATACTTATACTATTTTCCTCTTCCTTAACTACAGTCCTTTTGGAAGGGTAGTAACCTCCTATAGGGGCTCGATCCATTTAATCCCCTTGTAAATCCATAGCTTTCCATCTTTTAGCTCCTCCAAAATCTTCCTTGCTGGTATTCAACTTTCACTTCTCCAATTTGGAGCTACAACCAAAAAATAAGGTTTCAAAATTTGCACATCAAAAACTCAAAAAAGTCGAATAATACAGAGGATAAAATTCAAACATTTTATTTTCCTTTTCCAACTATGGCAACCTAAAATTAGGTGGTAGATATAGTGAATGTATCAGAATTAGATATAACATCCATCAATAGCATATTTGGAAGTATATTTTTATCAGATATTGTAGTTGCAAGTTCCACTAATTATAATAAAGATAAATAGTTTTACCTTTCTGCATCAACTAATGCAATTCTGATAACTTTTAGAGGATCGACAATACTAGACTTTACCATATCAACATACTCACCTGCAAGTTGCAACACAACATTAAACTTATTAATTAGACTCAACATCTAAGAAAGAAAAATAAACTTCAAACATTATCAATTTAGTTAAAAAATCATCAATTTCAAAGATCAAAGTAGCCAATGCTTCACTCTCTACATCCTTTGCTACAATCAACATAGGCCTTTGTTTCTATGAGAAATGCAACAAGAAATTATATTATTTGTCAATACTTATCACTATGTACTTATGAACTCAAGATCATTCAAATTTTCAAACTAATCCACATGACTACCTAATTTCCTTCTATCACATACACTTTGGGTATACAAGATCATTTTGAATCCCAATTATTGAACTATGAAATTCAGCAACACAATGAAATTATATCTTAAGTAAAATGTAAATCAAATTAGCATTACATGTCTCCTCTTATCAATTGATCTCAAATTATATATACACCTTTTTCATATAGCTTAAGGTCATCTACAATAGATATGCACAAAATTAGTTTGGTGGAAAGGATTTAAAGACTTTCAAGTGAATACAATTCATAGGTGTAAAGTCAAATTCCACAACCTTTTCCAACATCCTCCCTGCTTATGCCAAATTGGGAGCTTTGAAACAAGATATGAATATCCATCAATACATAGACAATTCAAGGAAAAATCCCTATAAGAAATGTAGTCTATGGATTGCAATATTGTAGGATATGCACAAAATGGATTTATTGAAAATGCTTTAGAAACTTTCAAGGAAATACAATTGGTAGGTGTAAATCTAGATTCCACAAGCTTTGCTAGCATACTCCCTACCTATAATAAAATGGGAGCTTTGGACAAGGTATGTACATCCATCAAAGTATAAAAGAAGGTGAATTTCTATCAAATATTGTGGTTGGAAATTCTCTGGTAGATATGCATGCAAAATGTGGAAGCATAGGAAAGGCACATGAATTGTTTGATAGAATGCCTCAAAAAGAAGTCATCTCATGGAATGCAATGATTGCAAGTTTTGCAGAAAATTGTTTGTTGAAAAGGCTTTCGAAAATTTAAAACGAATGCAATTGGCAGGTATAAAGCCAATTTTTTTACCAGAGTCCTCCCTGCCTGTGCCAAAATAGGAGCTTTGGGATGTGCTATGAACATGCACCAAAGTATAATGGTACGAGAATTTTTATCTAATTTTATAGTTGGATATGCTCTGGTAGACATATATGCAAGATGTGGAATTGTAGACAAAACACCTAAGTTGTTTGACATAATGCCTCAAAGAGATGTCATCTCATGGAATGAAATGATTGATTGCAGAATGTGCACAAAATGGATTTTACAAGGAACCTATCAAAATATTTGAATTAATGAAGCACTCTGAAACACATCCTAGCATTTTATTTTCAATGTAATTAGGGAGGCTATTTAAACTTTTACACCCTTCTATGTCCAAGTGTTGCAGCTGTGATAGGCTGGGAATGAATTAGGGAGGATATTTAAATCTATACACCCTACCATGTTCAATTTCTACAACTTTGATAGGTTGCCAATGGAATAAAGGATCTTACTTAAACATCCTCACCCTTTTATGTTCAAGTGTTACAGCTGTGACAACTTTCCAAATGAATCAAGTAGCTTATTTAAACATCCACACCCTTCTATGTTCAAGTGTTGTAGTTGTGACATGTTGCTAATGGAATCAAGGATGTTATTTAATCAGGGAGATTATTTAAATGTCCACATCCTTCTATGTTCAAGTGTTGTGTTGTAGTTGTGACAAGCTGCTAATGAAATCAATGAGGTTATTTAAACTATAAAAATATTTTATTTTTAAGTGCTATAGTTCTGATAGATTATCAATAGAATCAAGGAGGTTATTTAAACCTTTAAAATCTTCAATTATTTTCAAGTGCTACAGATTTGAGAGGTTGACAATGGAATTGGGGAGGATATTTAAACCTTTGAAACTTTCTATTTTCAAGTGTTGCAGATGTGAGAGGTTGCCAATGGAATCTGGAAGGTTATTTAAACCTCTACAGTTTTCTATGTTTAAGTGTTGTAGTTGTGATAGGTTTCCAATAGAATTAGGGGGGTTATTTAAACTTTTACACATTTGTATCTTCAAGTGCTATAGTTGTGACATGTTGCCAATGAAATGAGGGAGGTTATTTAAATCTATACACCCTACCACGTTCAAGTGTTGCAATTGTGACAGGTTTCCAATGAAATCAAAGAGGTTATTTAAACCATGACAATATTTTTGTTTTGAATGTTGTAACTGCAATAGATATTCAATAGAAGCGAGGAGGTTAATTAAACCTTTTAAACTTCCTATTATGTTCAAGTGCTAGATTTGTGATAGTTTGACAATGGAATCAGGGAGGTTATTTAAAGATAGAGGAATTAAAAAGATACCTACATTTTATAGTTGGATATGCTCTGGTAGACATATACAGAAGATGTGGAATCATAGACAAAACACCTGAATTGTTTGATAGAATGCCTCAAAGAGATGACATCTCATGGAATTAAATGATTGATTGCAGAATTTACACAAAATGGATTTTGCAAGGAACCTCTCAAAATATTTGAGTTAGTGAAGCACTATGGAACACAATATAAGATTGTAAGCTTTTCTTGGGTTCTAGGTGCATGCAGTCATGTAGGTTTAGTTGATGAGGGCTGCACATACTTCACATGTCAATAACCCTTATTTCATTACAATTTACATATATAGTTGATCATTAGGTGTGCATGGTTGACCTTCATGCCATGTTGGCTATATCGAGGACACCCTAAACATTATTACTGAGATGCTAGTTAAATTTGTTGTACATTGGATCATATATGAATATAGGCTAATTATTTCTAGCAACACTGCTGGCCAACACAGCACAATAGACAATTAAATTATGGCCATATTCATACTCCATTAAATTCCAATATAGCTTACTATTGGATCTTATATCTCATAAAAAATTCAAAAGTATAAATTTCCTTTCTTTAATTAGAATAATAATACATGGAAAACATTTATCATACCTCACTAAGATTAAGTTTCTCATGCAGATGTTGTATTAAAACCTGTAGAAAAGTGAATATAATAAAAGAAATTTTATAAACCATATAAAAATTGGAAGAATGACAAAGTAGGATGCTACCAAAAGCAACCTCCAGTGCAGAAAAAAATTCAATTACATCTTAGGTATAGAAAACACGGAGTAAAAATGTGTTTGCAACTTTGTACACACCAATCATTAAGATCATCCTTGAGAAATTGAAGCCACCATATGATTCATTTCTCTCCACATTTTCCTCTAATTGAACTTTGATAAGAGAAGAAGGAAAAAATTTGTCTTTTATTTGATTGAGCTCCTTTGATGCAAGGGTGGTTGGTTTTCACCTATAACAACTCAATTCAGATCAAACAAATAACAATTAGATTCAACAAACCTCTTCAATGCACCTCT
This sequence comes from Sequoiadendron giganteum, assembly GCA_007115665.2. Classification (NCBI taxonomy): domain Eukaryota; kingdom Viridiplantae; phylum Streptophyta; class Pinopsida; order Cupressales; family Cupressaceae; genus Sequoiadendron; species Sequoiadendron giganteum. Next base: position 525,297,947 of record CM021107.1, read on the forward strand.
TTTAGTATCACCTTGTCCTTTGTCTAGTAGGTCTAAAAACCTATATTTGGCTACTTTACTCACAATTGACTCACCAACCTAGTGTCTCTTGATGGTTTTGAACACCTTTTAGGGAAGCTTATACATACACCAAAACCACCCTCAACTCCTTTGGATCAATTCACTCAAAAACCTAAGACAATGCTATCCTAAAAGACCAATTAGGTCTATTATACAAGTAAAGTATCTTTGAATCTCACTAGAAACCTAAAATAACCACTTAGACCTCTTAAATGGGTATCAAATAGCCAAAATCAACAAGTTTTAGGGCTCCAAACTCTCTTTTACCCACTGCTCCAAGTAACTCTCAATTTCCACCATTAAAGGTAGGGCTTATAGGTTCTTTATATTCCTAAGCTCATACAATCCTAAAAAAACTTCCAAAACTCTCAAAATAGCCTACGCACACTTATAAGTTCAACTCTCAGCCTTCACACACACTATCTCAACATACTCTCACTCAAAACCTCACTTTTCATTCATAATTACACTATAGAACTCCCAGGACAGTCAAAAATTCCCCATAAAACTCATCACAAAGGATATTTCCTACTTACTACCATCCTAACCTATATACCTAGTCCCATTCCATGGATTTATAAGTGTGACAATATGTGGAATGGGCTCATTTCATGTTTAAGGCTTCAAAACTGGTAAATTACTCCTACAGGCCGATCAACAAAAGATTCCTCTGAAAAAAACACTAATTCAATTCTCTACCCTCAAAAATTATTCAAAACCATGTTAAGATAGATATTCAACTATTCCAAAATTTGTGTGAAAAACATCCCATTGTACAGTCACGTACAAGAGACTTGAAGTTCAAATTAAAATGTAAAATACAAAAATTCAATCAGAACTAGGGTCTTCTTTATTGTATTTTCTTCTCAATTGGTTGAACAACCTTCTACAAAGAAATATTAAATGTTTTTTTACATTTATCTTATAAATATTCCCTCCAAAACTATCTACCTACCTTCCATATTCCATTTGACTCTTGAGTTCCCCAAATGTTGCAATCACATTATTGACAATTTTACACATTTTGCATTATTCACCTCCAAAACATTCTAAAACACCTCAAAAATGACCTAATACACTATTTAATGACCCAAAATGATCTTATTTTCCATAACCTAAGACACACACACTAAAACCCTTCAAATCCCTTAATTACATATCGTGCACCTTTTTATGCATTTATTGACAACTTTGCATTTTCTTTACAAAAATGAACATCTTGACACATTTAAAGAGTCTATTAGACCTTATTGACACTCTTCATGACCCTAAAATCCTAGACAACCTATATCAAACCAAACTCAAAAATATTTAGGTTCCAATTGGTTTGTGCTCCTACACCATCCTTGTTGGTTATGGAATAAGAGAAGCTCACCATGATGGATCTAGGTGGTTCGAGATAGCAAGTTCATTGTGCAAAGTTGTCTTTTATTTTATCTACTATCATAACAAGGTTCCTATGGAATTTGTTTGTGATGTGGAAGTATAATTGAAATGGTGTGGTAGGAAGCCAAGTTTTGTTCACTATAAAACTTTTGATTGTGGCTTGGGTCCATATTCCCTATGAAATGAGGAACCATTTTAATTCTAAGAACCACAAGTGCACAATGGAAATCTATGAAAAGGAAACCAAGGCTTGACAATCATGGGATTCTGGTAAAAGATAAATAATCAATCAAAGAGATTTCATATTTGATGAGATGGCTTCATTTTAAGATGCATCAACATGCATTCAAACTCCCACTATTGTCCAATTATTTGGTGCAAATGAAGATAAGACACCTAGTTCTATTTTGGAGGCTCTCCTTTAGACATGACCGTTTAGGATCTTTCAAGTGTTGATGAGGCCGTGTTAGATGATACTGCATCATTTCAGGTGTTCAGAGGAAAAATATCTAGATTTTGGCTCCACCATGTTGGGTGATGTTGATTTGAGACATGAGACTCCTATTTCCAAGGGGTATATCAATCAACTTGATCAACAACTAGATGGATGCTATTTTCTTGGGGTGATGGAGCTAATAATTGAGATGGCATTGTTGTAGATGGGATCATTTCTCATCATTTAAGGTCTTTCTACTACATTTTATGGATATGTGGTCTTGTGGGGTGGTCATACCATGGAGTCAACATTATTATTTTATCTTTACTTGCAAGAATTAGTTTACGAAGAAATTCAGTTATCCATGATTGTTGTCTTTAAAAATATGATGTGTTGATTAGGTGAACTATTCAAGGTTGTAAGGCCCAAATATATAATCCTATGGTAAATCAAGTCATTGGTATCCTACTGTTTGATAATATTTTAGGTTGTGGAAAGGTTGGTAATGTTGTTTTCCATAAAAACCCCATGAAACTGTTAGCATAATAGGTTGTTTTACTTTATTAATTTAATCATGTTGATTAATTAATTAAGTCACCTTTAATTTATTTCACTTAAGCTAAACCTAGGAATATTTATTATGCATTATTATATTATTCATGTCATCTTGTTCATTATGCTCTTGACACTTGTCACATGCTAATTTAATCTTCATCCTAGAGTCCTCACTTTAGGTTTTGATCTCCTTTCTTAAGGATTGATCTCTTTATAATTATTCACTTCTTGGGTAATGCATCTTTTGCTTCATGCTTGAAGAGAACCATTCTTATGTCTCTTGATCTCCTTTGGCGACAAGTTATTTTTTTGCAAGTGTTTATTGGGATCTATGAGGTTGGATTATTTGCTTCTACATGGTATCAGAGCTCTAGATCTGTAAGATTCTTGTTCCTTTTTCATGAGATCTTGCCTTGAAATGGTTTTTAAGTGCATCCAGGGTCAAATCAAACCTCTTCATTGAATCCAAAACTATTGGAATAGTCAAGATTGACCTTTGTTTTGTCAAATTTGGCTAATGTTTGTCAGATCTGTGAGGGTTTGAAGAAAGGGCTTTTTTGCCAAATCCAAGGGGTGACTATTTTTTTGGAGCATTTTGAGTCCAAATGGACTTGCACAAAGTACCTATGCCCATGTGGGGGTGGGCTCAAGTGCCTCCCCACTCAATTTATTTAAATTTTAAAAAAAAAATGTTGTAAATTTTATTTTCTTATTTTTTTAAAAAACATTTTTTTTCAAAATAAATAAAATTGTGAAAATGCAGTGACGACCATTTGGCCATCAAATTTAACCCTACATTTTTGTTGCGATGGTCGTTTGGGCATCAAATTTAATGCAATGACTATGTTTTGGATTCAATGCACCAAATGGACCTGCACAAAGTACCTATGCCCATGTGGGGGTGGGCTCAAGTGCCTCCCCACTCAATTTATTTAAATTTAAAAAAAAAAAATGTTGTAAATTTTATTTTCTTATTTTTTTAAAAAACATTTTTTTTCAAAATAAATAAAATTGTGAAAATGCAGTGACGACCATTTGGCCATCAAATTTAACCCTACATTTTTGTTGTGATGGTCATTTGGGCATCAAATTTAATGCAATGACTATGCTTTTTCCCTTTGACAATAGTTTTCTTTTAGAGGCCATAACTTTTGCCCACGGTGTTGAAATCAGGCAAATGGGATATCATCCAAAAGAGGATTCAGAGTACATTCTAGTGGTGTAGGCATTTTTGGGAGATTTTTTCTCAAGTCCCTATTATTTCTAGTCAAATTCAGATATTCTTTTCTATTGTTTCCTTTAGTGCTTTTGGCTTAAATTTTGCATACGATGTAAAAAATGGGCAAAAGAGATATCGTCAAAAAGTTGTTTCCAAGCTCTACGCAGTGGTGCAGGTGGTTTTCAGATTTGATTTTTGGTTTTTCTAGAAATCCTTCTTCTCAACTATAGTCCTTTTTGGACCTTATGGGGTCACATTGCATGCATTTTTCATCTTTAAATGCACTGAAATAAAGTGTCTTAGCTTTGTATGTGTAGTATCAAGTTTCTTGCACATCACTTTGTGCCTTGCACTCACACTATGTTATAAAATGTCATGGGGGGGTTTGATATATTTCCTTAGTTTGTAATCATACCTTTTTCAAGTGAGTGTCCCTTCCATGACAACAGCCTCATGCATGTGTGCATTTTGTTTACTCACCCTTTATATGTGGGTACTTTCATTTTTGCACTATTAGATGTTCCTAATTCTTCTTCATGCACTTCTTTTTGGCATTTAGTTATAGTGTATCTATCACACCTCTCCCTTTTAAGCATGATGGGGGGGTTTCTACTATTGATGCTAATGCTTCCTTGGTCTCACATTGGAGTGAACTATCTATATAGAATTTTTTCCTATGTACTAGGTGGATGCAGCAACTAGTTACCCATGCATTTCAGTGAGAGGGATCACTTACCATATGGACACTCTTGCATTCCTGTTTTGGAGTTGACCTTCCATTTTTACTTGATCAATTCTTCAGACCATTTGTATCTTTGAGTTATTGATGTTTTTCCCTAGTTTTCCATCGGATTCGAGCAGTGTCATTGTGGGAACTCATACAAATTATTGTCTTCTTGATCTTGGTCATCATTTTTTTCAGAGGTTCTTGTTTCAGCATTTGAATAGTCATTATACGATAGTGTTTCTAGCTTCTTCATGCTTTTGTGGCATTCATCGTTTGTTCCTATCTTTTGGGAAAATTTCTTCTTGATTGTAGGATTTTTCATTCTTCATTCTTGTTTAGAGGCTTCTTAGACCTTCACCTATATTTCTCTCTTTTGGAGAAGGTTTTTCCCATGAGGTTTTCTCTTTTTCTCCTATTGTGAGAGATCTTTTATATTTGTATATGGGTATCTCATCAGGCTTTGTTTGTCAGGATCCATCTTTGATTTCATGCATTTTTCCTTAGTTTTCTAGCTTCTCCCTAATTTCATATTAAGGGAGGTGTTATGCCTTGCATAACCACCCCATCTTTTGCCTTGGTCAAAATGGGTCCCCCTTTTGTGTTTTTGTCCTTGGTTGATTTTCAAATAAATTTTGGAGTCTTGTTTTGCCAACACTTTTTTTTTTTTCTTTGATTTCTCTATGGAACCAAAATCGGAACTGAATCGGGCTCTGAAACTTCTTTCAAAACTCGTTCTGATTCCCGTTCCAACACTTTTTCTTTTAACCTTTTTGTTTTGTCTTTATCGAAGTCGGAGCCGGGTCGGAAGTTAAGTTGGTATTTATTTAAAATTTAAAGATCAAGTCTCGTTCCGTCTCCACCTCCGCTTTTTGGAATTTTGTTTTAGACTTAGTTTTTATGATAAGTTTTCTTTTGTTGATCTTTTTGTTTTATTTTTTATGTTTGGTTTTGTTTTGTGCTTTGTTGGCGGAACCGGACCTGAAACGGGAAAAAGTTGGAAGATTATTCAAATTTCCGAAAAAAACTATTTTCATTCCTATTCCGCTCCCATTGGTTTGGTCATTCACTTTTTACTGAAGTAGCTCTGCAGTAATGGGCCAGTTCTTTTGCAGTTCCGACACCGCTCAACTGCATTCAATGCATTGATAACAGCTGCCATGGGTAGGTAGAAACTCTGAGTTTTACCTTAATTAGGGATTAAATGCATAGTTGTTATTATTATTCTTAAGAGATTGAGGAGCGAAGTAGAAGTTGTAGTGAAGTCCTATGTGAGTAAATTGATTAAAGAGGAGATGGTTGCTTGCGTATTTCTTCACACCATTTGCCTATTTTTTTGTATTCGAGGTAGGGTTTCTTATCTTTGTTCTTATTTTATTTACTTTTGTGTTTTTTCATTTATGTTCGTGTTGGATCGTTTGCTTTTTCTCTAGACGAGTTCGTGTTTGTCAGTAGGTTTGCATGTTTTATTTGTCGTTATTTGATTGTTTGTTGTGTTGTGTTGTCATTTCTTTTGGCTTTTGTTTCAGATTTCTTTTGTTTTAGGGCATGATTGCTTTCACATTTTTATTGTGATCGCATCGTGCTGCTTAGGGTTTTTAAGTGCGTAGATTTTAAATAGGATTTCTATAGTAAGATAGATTAAATTAGTGTTTTACAGTGAGTTAGGGTTTAGTGAAATGGTAGTTTTGCTTGGAATCTTTTGCACATTCGATTTGGTTAAATTAGGAAGGGTTAAATTCGTGCCCTAGTTTTGTATCAATTTGTGTTAAATTAGGGTTTTAAATGCATTTCTGTATTTGCATTTTTCACATTTGAATATGATGCCCAAGAAATTACATTCTCCCCTGGTCATATGGGGATGGTCTTATCATGTTATATATTAGCCCCTTTTCATTTAAAATGACCTAGTCTTTAAATCATGAAGTTATGCATTAAATTGTTAAAATCATTTATGATGTCATGGTTAACCTAGGCGGAAGCAGGATCAAAATCAATCTGGAATCTTAAATCATGTTTTCCAAAAAGGTATCATCTCTATTTCCAGTTAATCGCTTTAAACCCCCCTGTAGTACACTCTATGCCCCTACTCTATAATGGGGTTCCCAAATGAAGATGTGTAGGCGTCGCCCAGGGGCTCTCCCAAAGTGACTAGTCATATAGGTATTATAGGAGGCAAATCAACTCGATCCCGCCTTCTCACCCCACCATTTTATTTAGGCCTTGGGGGCGAACCAATTCATTCTTAAATGAGCATGATCTGCACTCTTCGATCCCCACATCAATATTATGCCGGAATCAAAACATATCATCTTTATCCATTCCCCTGTTCTCACCGAACAGTCCTTAGGGAAATAACACTCTCGATACGTGTCGGGGTGTGATGCAAAGTGAGATGTTAGGTAAGCAGTTGTGGATACGTGGCGGGGGAGTGTGGGGCAAAGCGATGTGTTTTCTAATGGAACAAAAAGGCGATTTCTTCTATAGATAAGAAAGGCATCTGACAATCGTAGTTATCGACGTTGTTTTGTTGTGTGCACTCGCGGCAGCGACGGGATAAATTGGAGTTACGGGTGCTACCACACGAAACACTTCTCTACCGATAAACCATTTCAATAGTACAGGTACTGCTATGCCGCAAAGCACAAAAAGATACAGATATGCTGGCTATTCCCCAAGCACAGGCATAGATAGATGGGGCCAACCTTTCTTATCTATAGAAGAAAAAATCCATCTCGAATCAATCTTTTTCTTCGCAATAATGCCCACCCCCGGGAGCCTTTCGCCATATAGGGGGATTGGGAAGCAGCAGATCAAAGCCTGGGGAGAGTAGATCTCTTCTTTAGGAATGAATAATTAGAATAATGAAATGGCCATAGTAGGAATCATATGATTGTGAAAGTGATGGGTCAACTAAACTGAGTACTTGCTCGCTATTCAAGTTCCATAAGGAGCAGCTGCTGGTGGATCATCTCCTATCTATACTACTGTATCTCCTACTGGATCTATTGTCATTGGTGCTGATAGCTATGGATCTATATATGTATCTCGATCTGAAACATCTGGTTCTTCATCTCTATCATGAATAAGATATCCCTATATACGTCAATACTGATCTGGTGCTAGTGATGGTTATGCTGTTGAATCAACTAACCCCTACTTTATCTATAGGCGACTGGATCAACAAGGTCAATTGGATCTGCTACTGGTGGATCATATGTGGGTGGGTGGGCTCCTACTATGGAAATGGGGCTATTGCCTCTAGTGATGCTTCAACCTTTGTCTTTGTTGCTCCTGTTGGGTATAGAACCTATAAGGGTACTGGTCCTGGATCTACTACTAATCTTGCTCACTTTGGTTCTGCAATATCTCCCATGGGGATGAGATGAACTGACTCTACATTTGCTTAATCAACTACCTTTACCCTTGCTCCTACAAATTGGTCACCAGAATCAACTAGATCGACTTGCACAGATGCTTCAACTGGCTCTACCTGTGCTCTAGCTTCAGGTTAACCTAGGTGGGAAACTAGCTCTGAGTTGGCGGATCATGAATAACCAGTCCTATCAAAGATTGACATGACATTGATCCGGTTGAAATTCCAAAAATGCGTTTCGAATATGGCGATGTGCCGTACCAGAATGGTTAGAACAATGAATCGCAGCGTCAAATCTCATTTTTCTAGTTAGGTAGTGGGGCCCTCCTGGGGACTAACCTTCACTGAACACCCCCTCTTTGACACATCTAGTTCTGCCACCCGGATAGCTGGGAATTCTAGTTACCATAATGTCTCACAACTTGCAAAGATAGTTTTATTTTGCCCTGCCGTCGGGGAGATTGTAGGAGTCGCGTTCACTCTACCCAACCTTAATCTGGAGTGGAGAATTAGTGGACTCAACCTAACTGGCCAGATAGGGGTGGGAACTTAGGAGGATATAGTGGAGTAACATGCCAACTATCATCCACATGCCATAGAATAGTAGGGGCCACCCCCTTTCTTAGGAGTCTATGGGCTCTATTGGTAGGGGTAGGGGTAGGGGTAGGGGGTGGGAAGGTGTACATTAATAAAGCACCACCCACCCCTACTATATATTCCCACCCAAGACCCCTTAGAATAGTAGGGTGGTCGGTGGGGTTGGTGGTACGTGTAGAATCTGGGGAATCACAGTCTAGCCCTAGCTGTTCCCACCCACCCCATAGTTGTGGGGAGGCATTGTTGACAACCATCTCATCCCATAATTATTACTAACCCCACCATCCCCCCTACTATTCTAAGGGGCCTTAGGATGGATGGATAGAGAGCTCAGATTCGGCAGGGAGTTCACTTTCTATAGCTAGTGATGGCCGGTGAAGGATGGCCTACACTAGATGGAAGGAAGGTGGTGGTTGGATGGAAGGTAGTCCGCGGAAAATGCCCTCTACTCTATAGTTGTTTTTTACTGCTCTAATCTCCATCCTTGTTTTTGGCATTGTTGGCCTCGATATCCTATTGCTTCCCAACGGTAATGCCTTAGCTCCAGTAATGAGTTAACAACCTCCTTCCTTCATTCTAATTGTTTGGGCCCAGTGCAAGAAAGAAGGTAGTTAGCTTAGGGGACCATCTTCACTATAGTTGGGAGAAAAGGAAATAGAGTTTATCAATGTGAGAAAGGAAATAAGATTCTATACTGGAGGCAAGAAGCGGATAGTGGGGAGATCTGGTCCTTCGACGGTAGCTCCTGTAGAGTGAACGTGACTCCATTGGGAAGTTAGGAAAGTTCATGCCATCCTTCATCTCTGGTTGTAAGTTATTAGGGCCTTCACCCCTACACGGATGGCCATGTTACTCCACTATATCCTCCCACCCACCCATATGGCTATCCGGTCAACACCAAATTCTCTACATAACATCCACAGGGAGGAGGAGATAACATTTCCCCATAGAATAGTAGGGCCGAGGGTGAATGAAGGAGGAGCCGAACAATCAATATTCGTCGAAGGGCTGGGTATTAGCTCCAGCAGTGAAGGATGCTCCTAATAGAGTTTAGGCATGTTACGTATAGAATCTAATCTCCCTATCTTGGGTCACAATAATCTACTGACTACCAGAGAACCACTTGCCCTTCAAATAGTAGGGGGCTCCCCACCTAGAATGACTCATTCCCCCCCTGGGTGGGAACCTATAGTTCAGTCATATGACCCATACTTTTTATCAATTCCGAGATGGTCCCAAAGCTAAATCTAGTCGGGTCACTTTTGACCCCATATGTGGAGCACTTTTAGGGAGTCGAGCATATGGTTTAGGAAGGCCCCACCAACCCCCCTACTATTCTAAGGGGTGCCTTAGGTAGTGGTCACTTTTGACCCCTAGCCGGAATTGAGCTAGCTACCGGCCAGCCTTCACCCCCGGTAGGTGGAGGAGAATATGGCTATTCAACTATCAACTAGAATTCCAGAACTAGAGTTTCCATGTGGCAGTTATAGGTAGCCATTCCCCACCTGGGTGTAAAACTGAGCGACTACCTTTTGAGCTAGAGGGGGTGAAGGGTGGAAGAAGGAATGGAGACTTTCAAAAAATCATATGACTGGAAAACCAAGCCAGAAACGAGGGAGGGAGTTCACCAGGAAGGAAGTAACGAGTTAACGAGAAAGGAGTTCCAGTGGGAGGAAGGCAACAAGGAGAAAAGTAGGGAGGAAGAAGGATAAAACAAAGCAGCAGGGAGTAGGCTATCTTTGCATGGAGGAGGTGAGAAATTGTGAGTTGAGTGCATTCCTTATTTCCCGAGTTTGCAGATCGCAATCGAGATATTGTTGTTCAATTCTATCGTAGATGGGAGTAAATAAAAATGAAAATGGAAATGATGATGTCTCATAGAAAAAACAATGGTAGTTCGGGGAATGACTTCTCTTATAAGTATCCCATTAGGGGGCCATCAGGATATAGTGCTAATTACTAGCTCGTCAAAGGAACTCATGCTAAGCATTCTATCGGATAATGATAGGGCAGTCCAACATTCAAGAATTCAAAGAAAGAAGGGGTGGGGGGTGGGGGCAACTGACCATCTAAAGGAAGAAGGGGTGGGGGTGGGGAGTGCCACTCGGTTAGGATCAAAAAGGAAGGGGTGGGGTGGTGGAACCGCCTATAAAATGGAGTTTGGGAGTGCCCCCTCACAATGGGGGTAGGGGGTGGCCGGCCTGAGGGTGGGAGGGAGGTGGCCAGCCACAAGGGGGCAAAAGAGAATGGTTAACCGTTGAGAAAATATCTCTTCTCTAGGTGGGGGTGGCTAGCCTACCATTCCTCTGAATAGAAGGGGGTGAAGGAGGGGGCAACTGACCGTCTAAAGAAAGAAGGGGTGGGGGGAAGAAGTTCGTGCAAAGAATCAATAGGTGGGGTGTGGGATGCCACCCACCTGGGTTAAAGAAAAGGAAGGGTAAAGTGTTCATGGGGCATGTTACATAGAGAATCCCGTGTTTCACTCCAGACCTAGTATAGAATCACTGCTATCCCAGATCGCCAGGGTTACACACCCTGGCACATCCCTGCTAGTGCAAGTAGGAGTTGGGGACCCAATGAATATTATGTATGTAATAACGACGATTGTGGTTTGACCCTGCCTCAAAGATCTCTACCGAGAACTCTATCCCACCCTCCCCTACTTCCTTTGAGAATTCTCGATCTAAGGGATTCTCTAGATAAGTGGGCTCGATTAGGAGATAGAGAGGGGAGGTGTAGTGAGCTATCGATCCAGGTAATCACTCGTGCACCTGAATCGATCGACAACTAGGTTATCTTTTGTGAACCTAGTGTGGGAGTTTGTTTCTCCATACCTTTAGAGGGGATGAGACCATTCCATACCATTCCCATTCAACCAACTTTGAAGTTGCTTGATCTCCAGCCACAGATTCCTCCTATCTATATAAGACCTATGAGTCTCATTGCTTGCTTCCTCCCACCTCAAGCGATGAGAGAGAGGTGAATAAGCTCTCTATCCATAAGCTCTGCCTTGAAGAAAATCGGAATATGCCACGCCATACCAAGGTCTCAGACTCTTATGGCCAACTAAGCATTTTAGTGTGGTAGAGAAATGATTGTTGCACAAGTTGTGTCATTGTCCCCTGGGGTAGGGAAACAAGCATGTGGGGTTAATGCCCCACATCCATACAGCATGAGCTGTGCCATCTATCATGGGTCACAATATTACCACCCGGGTTGGAACTACCCACAGAATAGTAGGGGCCCCCCACCCAACTATAGCCTCCCACCCACCAACCCCTTAGAATAGTAGGGGCCTCCCACCCACCCAACGTGGAGTGAATATGCGGGATACGGGTGACGATTTCTAGAAGTTTCTGAAGCCAGATTCTATACGTAACATGCCTACCCGGCCCATTAGAATAGTAGGGGGAGTTTCCCACCCACCTACTTGATCTTCCTCCCACCCTGACCTATTGCTTCCCACCCACCCGTTATGTTGCCCCTACTATTCTTAGCCAGGGAGTGCGCCAGTGTGGACAAAAGTTTCGATAGCCCTACTATTCTAAAGGATCGATTCTATACATCCTATAAAATGGTAGGGGCCTCCCCAATGCACCCCCTAAGGAATATATGGCATGTGTGGGGAAACGAACTACAATTCCCAAGGCCCCTAGTCTTCTATAGGTGGGATGGTCCCAAAGGCGAACATGGGTGGTCCCGACCCCACCGGCCCCTACTATTCTAAGGCAGGTGGGTCGGAACCCTCCCCTTAGAATAGTATTTCAATTAAGCCATTGGGCCCTAAGGCTAGCCTTCGGCACCTGTTATAGTAGTTGCCAATAGGGTTGGCTACCGAAGGCAGGCAACTAACTGTGGGGTTGGACCAACCCATTCACCCGTAGAATTTTAGGGCGCGGGAGGCCCAATAGATTCTAGTGAGTTGGCCCCTTATAATAGTAGCCTATAACCCCACCAACCCATTCGCCTTAGGTGGCAAAGCCTTGGTACCGACCATATATTCCTTTTTCCTGAGAACCTTAGTTCATCAGTTCATGCCCTACTATTCTAAGGCCCTCCTTATTCTAGTAGGTTAATGAATAAAGGAACTCTAGTTTCCCACCCACCCATAGTTGCCAAATTAATGAGTTCATGAACTAAGATTCCCTCTCTCCCAGCCCCTACTATGGCACAAGGGCTAGCAAGCTAATTAATCATATTCTAGCAGGCCCCACCGACCCGCTATAGTAGTTGCGTATCAACAATAATCTACCTCACCCCCCTACAATTCCCTCCCACCCGAAATTCCCACCCTCCCACCCCCCCCCCGGTCTGAAGCGCCGGGTGGGGGGCTACAAGAAATGAACTGTGGGGAGATAAAGGTTAAGTTCCCCTTCTAATTGAGTTGCTAGATTAAGCTAGAATAAGCTAGAGTAACTTAATAAGCCTGCTAGAGCAAGGGGTGGGTGGGAGGCCCTTCAAATAGTAGGGGGGAGTTCGGGTGGGTGGTCAACTCTAGTTCCTGCATGCTGGGAAGCAGGGTGGGCCCCTACTATTCTAAGGGCACGTTCATCAGTCAATGAACTACAATTCCCACCCAACCCTGGGTGGGGGGGCATAGTAGTTCATTAATCAGCTTGCTAGAATACGCTAGAATACGCTAGAATAACAACTTAATAGGCCTGCTAGAGCACCTTTAGCCCCCCACCCATCCCCACACACATTAGCCTGCTAGAATACGGGGACATAGTTGGGCTGGGAGGGGGGATATAGTTGGTTGGGCCGGTTCCAGTAAAGCCTACGGGGTGGGTGGGAGGAGGAGAGGCATAGGGGCCCGCCCCCGCATAAAATTCCACCTACCCACCCCATTGTATGCCTACGCCGGATCAATGCATGCAGGTCCGAATCCCTAGTTACCCGGCTCGTACGGTTCCATGTTCCAAGCTCCTGGTCATTAATTACTCCAGCCCTACGGGGTCGGGGGGCGCACCCAACCCAAGGTTCGGAGTGGCGCTATACATTCGACACAGTTCCATGTTGGATTTCAAACACTGGGTTTTGGTAGGATCTAATAACGTTCATCGCAGGTACGAGTACTGACAGTGGCATATCCAAGTGCAGATCCCGTGAGGGCAGAGGTGAGGTCTACCCCACCGTATTGTGGCATGGTACTAGTCCGGTACGGTATTAGTGTGGCCCTGCCGGCTGTTCAAGGAACAACACAAATCCCAAACTCCTTCTCGTATGCCTGTGGAGCTGGCGTGTGAATGGGGAATAATCCGTCTCGATGGGGTGAGCGTATAGATGATAGGTATTAGGGGATTCGTCTCTGCATATGGAGCTGGCGTGTGAATGGGCAATGAATGGTTTTCCCTCCAATTTCTTTTTGTTCGGGATGATTACAAGATCGGGGATGCATGGCTATATGAGAGATCATCCATTAGGAGGAAGGGCGTGAGGCTCTACGACGAGACAATTGCCCTTGCCCGTACCGGTCTCGATCTAGATGAGCAGGTTGGGATGCCGTGCCATTACTCACTTCCACCTCCACCGGGTGAATGAGGTGGACTGGCTCCGCAATGGGCCATGCACATGGCTAGGAGGATCTGGCCTACCTGGGGTGGGTGGGTGGATATAGTTGCTACTGATCCCAGCTTGCAGTATTCGAACCACCAACCACGCTCCCGGGTGGGAGGGGACGATACCATCGATCGATTAGAGGAATTCGAGCAGTTCATCAGTGGTGGGTTCAGGATCGCCTCCCCCGACTATAGATGGTGGATCATCAAATGCTCATTACTCCCTAGCTTTGATGCACCCGCCTTTTAGAACTATATCCACCGGCCTTCAAATAGTAGGGCTTAATTAATCAGTTCATTAATCCGCCTGCTAGAATAAGCCACCACGAACTAGAGCTTCCCACCCACCCGAACTAAGATCCCCACAGATTAATCTACCTCCAATTAAGCTACTTAATGCCATAAACCTGCTAGAAAAAAAAAGAACCCAAGGCCCCTTGCGTGCTTCGCACCCGGGCCCCCCCCCCACCCCCCATTATAATTGTATATTATTATTGCGGGAGCCCTTAGAATTGATGGTGGATAGGTCTGCATTGGGATGGTAGATAGGTCAAGCCCCACCCCGGCACTATAGTTGATAGTAGGGCCATCCATTATATACGTGATATGACCCCCTATGTAGGGTGGGAATTAGGAGGAAGAGGGGGTCGGGCTGGTTGTATCACGTATATAATGGAGGAGACTTCCGGGTATATAATGGGGCCTCGAATTAGATGAAAGAATAGTAGGGGCCCTCGCTAGAATTCCCTACCCGAGTGGCCATAGAATAGTAGGGGCCCTCCCACCCAGAGGATTAGTCAGGAATTCTAGCTATAGTTTTTATAACTGGCCTGGTGAAGAATCGAATCTTATTTCAATGGTTATAGATAGGGGGATAGTTGACCATTAGTGAATTGAGAAGAAATTGAGATCATATGACTGCAATACATATAGTTATTAGGCTGACCCATAGATATTTAGGGTAGAACAATCCCCTATCTATATATGGCATTGATTCCCACCCCTCTCCCCTACAGGGGTTGCTGGTATCACTACTATAATGGATGGCCCCGGGTTGGTGGGAATTCTAGCTATAGAAAGGTAGGGGCAACTAGAATCCCCGGAACTATCTATATCCCCACCTGCTATAGTAGCTCCCCTGCCAAATAGTAGGGCGGGTGTGCATGCCCTACTATTTGAAGGCTTATTCCACAACTTAACAACCCACCCATCCCTACAACGGTTGAGAAATGAAAAACTAGCCATTTTCATGCCATTCTGCAGGGTGATAAGGAATAGTTATGGTTGGCGGGCATTGCCCTAGCGGCCAGATTGTATACGTAACATGAATGCCCCACTATAGAGGATAGGGAGAGAGGGGCCACCCACCCCTCTATTATTGCTACACAAACTACTAGAGTGCCCAGATGGAATAGATAGGGGCTAGATGGGAACACATATTCAGAAACAACAGGGCCTATTCTAGAGTAGCCACTCCACCTCATTATAGCTAAACTATAGTGGGGGGGGTTTCGAGTAGATCTAGATCGGAACAACCATAGGGAGAGCTGGAAATTTTTGTCATGAATGATTATTGCCCTAACCCTCGACTGATGGTACTGATATCATTCACTCGAGTGGTCAACCGACCGCCTACCTATATAACTGGGCCATGCGCATTGTCAATGGGCCAATTCTTTTGATTAGTGATCCCTAGGCAGGCACCTTCTATTCCCTAACTATGGGAGGGCCCCTACTATTCTTAGGTGTCATTATCCTATTCATCCTATTGCCCCCTACCCAACCCGACTGACCCAAGGCCCCTTAGAATAGTAGGGTGGGGTCAGTCCTGAAACAAACCCCACCCGCTATAGCCCTACTATTCTAAGGGGCCCTGCAGCTATCGAAGGCATGCCTATGAACCCCACCGACCCCCCTACTATTCTAAGGGGCCTTGGGTGGGAGGCAATCCCAGAGAATAGTAGGGCAGGTGGGACACTTAGGAGGAAATCCCATAGAATAGTAGGGGGGGTGGGTGGGAATGGCTAGTGGAGGTAGATTCTATTTGTGGGAGGATCACCGGGATACGCCTTAGGGTGGGAGGCTTATCTGTAAGTCAAGGTACTAAAGTGACTCGACTGTTAAGGAGAGGAGAGGGCGAGGCAGGATTCAGTCACCGGTCTAGGGTCATGATCTACGGGATCAGCAGCATGAGCAACGGATGGATCATCGAAGACTGGTCTTGAATCCTTGGCCGAAATCGCCTCCCAAGGTTCCTAGTTCTGGGCATATGCTGCTACCCCACACTCCTCTACCCATTGATGTCTGGTCCCAAATCCCAAATGTTGTTTCCTCTCCCAGTCGGTTGAGTGACTAAAGCAGCAGCCCCTATCCTATTTGTTCGAAGCCGTGTGCCTAGATCGATGAATCGATTAACCCAGAGGGAGCATAATTCCTAATTATTATCCTGCCTCGCTCCTTCGAGAGGTAGATTAGTTGAAGTAGTGAGTTGTTCACCCATCCCTCAGAATTAGATAGAAGCTATCTCAATAATGATAGGAAAGGGGCCATCTCACTGATCACTAGCTAAGTATCTCGTACAGACCACTGAACCACCAATCGATCAATAATAGAAAAGAAGGGGCCCGGCCAACCACCTCCATCAGTTCTCGTTCCATTCGTTGTAGGGGGATCACCACTATTCCCTCAACCTGCTCGGTTGCTTATTTTATTTATCCCCCATCTGATTCAGTAGACGTTGATCGACCACGATAAGGTAGGGCATCACTAGAAGGGGTATCAGCAATTGAATCGATAGGTGGATAGGTGAATGCTGGGGATAGAGGTTTCGATCCTGAACCGATTGAATGGATGGATGAGATGGGGCCCCTACTTTTTAATGAGTGGATGGGTCAGTTTGTACTAGTAGTTCCACCTGCCTCCCTTCCTCTGGCTCATTCTCATTTCAGAACGTTTCAATCGCTTCGGGCCTCAATCTCCTACCACCCACCCCTGGGCCAACCACTAGGTTGGTCAACTCAATACTTCTTTCTTTGTCGGGTAGCGTGAGGATGGAGGAATGCTTTCACGAAGCAAGTCATCACTCCTCTTTCTTGGATAGAAGATGCTGATAGAACGATGACTGAACACAACCCCACCGGCCATATATTCCTTAGGGAAGGAGATTCAATCCGGGACGGACCATGAAATCTTTTCTCTCCTTTCTCGGGTGGGTGGGATTGGTCAGATTCAATACCAACTCCTCCTTCTGGTCTCTCCCTCCTTATTGCAGGGTGACCCGTACCATATGCGGAAGAGAGAAATAACCCCCCACCCATAACGGCGGACCCCATGGGGGGGGGGAGGATATAGAGTTTTCCCATCTCGACTGTCCTCCCACCCACTATAGTAGTTCATGCCTTCAACAACCGACCATATTGGCAAGCGGGTGGGGTTTGTTTCATGACCGACCTATTCTTAGATTCTATTTGTGGGAGGATAGCTAACTACCCATAGAATAGTAGGGGCCCTCCCACCCTGAGAAAGAAGCCTAGGTGGGAGGACCTTCCTCCTATCCTTGAGTTCTCGGTAGTGGTGGGTGGGGGGAGGTAGTTGATAGTTGGGGGTGGGCATGTTACGTATAGAATCAACTATTGGGTTGGGCCCCTTCCCTATCTAATATATGGTCGGTCCCAAGGGCCCCTATATCTCCCACCCCCCCAGTCCCAAGGGCGCCCACTGACTCGAGGCTTGCCTTCAGTAGGGCCCCCCCTGCCCCCTACTATTCTAATGGGGTAGATTCTATTCGTGGGAGGCCCCCCCCCACCCACCCCACGTTGGGTGGTGGTTACTTTGGTCGGTGGGGTCTGGCCAACCCCACTATCCATATGGCCCTGGTCGGTCCCAAGTTCTATATGGTCGATCCCAAAGTTCTATATGGCCAGTGGGGTTGGGACTGACCATATAGAACTTGGGACTGACGATATAGAACTTTGCAAATACAATGCCCTAACACTTGGGCCGAGATGGGAACCAGAATCCTAGTTCATTTCTGAGTGAGAACCTATGGAGTACTATCAATGCCTACTATCCCGATGCCATTAGGATAAAACCTTTCCTATTCCACTCTCAAACCTACAACAATGATTGTACTCCCCACTTCCCATGCTTTCTTCGATTTCCAGTTTCTAAGATGATTGGTTGAGGCTGGTACAACTATACTTCCCAACCCTAGGCCAATGGGCAAGTGGGGTTGGTGGATCAATATTTCGAGTGGTGGGCACATCCATTTCACCACAGAATCTACCTGCATTCTCTACTAGTTCACGGGTCATTAGATATGAAACAAGGAGGACTGAACTGGGTCGACCGCCTTCAATATGTCTGATTGAAAGGCCAATTGATCGAATACTTTCCTTTATTTGGTGGGCCATAGCCTTCTATTATTTGGTTCTACATCCACTAGGGTTGGTGATGCCACAGATGCACTCCAAACCACATGAGCAAGAGGAGTTGGGTGCACCATTTATCTATTCACCCGAGCAAGGTCACTATATCCTCCCACCCAAGGCCCCTTAGAATAGTAGGGGGGCCAGTGGGGTTGGTGGGCCCCTACTGCCTTTATTCAAATACTCAACTGCACCTACCCACAAATCGAGTGCAATGAAGGCATTTCTTAAGGAATATCCGGGGTTGACTACCAAGATGATAGAATGGGTGGGAGGACAACTATAATTGCCACCAGAACATTTGTATCCCCAGGACCCCTTCCCACTGATTGATTGAAGAGGTGAGGGCTGTAGGGGCTTGACATCCGAGCCATTCCCACATGGATAGGAGCTCGTACCCTACTGTTGGGGCCCCTATCCTATCTACTACTGCCTGGCCTATGCTATATTATAATCCCTTAGGGAGGGATAATTCTATATAGGGTTGGGTGGGAACATATCATATAGGTCTGGATCAATGAATTGAGAAAAAGGCTCGCTCTCAACTCTCAAACGGGGTAGGGGTAGGGGCTCAGCCTCTAACTATCTACTTCACCACACTCGGCTCTTATCCCCAACTTTCTTTCTCTAGTTGGCACTGTTCTGAACATGACTGCCCCTACCAGACAACTATAGTGGGGGGCCCCCCACCCAAGAACTTTCTATTCTCGATGAACCGGGTGGGGGGGGAATTGATATAGAAGTTAGGTTGTTCATCACCAAATACAGATGGCTTGGCTAGAGCCGTGCAGTTCCAGGAATTCCACTATAGTAGGGCATGAGGCAGGCTGAGACTAAGATTCTATAAATAACATTAATCCCCTACTATCTAGAGTTGGGTGGGATGAGATGCTACTCACCACTAGAGTTAGGAGGAGAACTCTATATAGCCCCCCCACCCAACCATCATCCCAACTACTCCTCTCGGCCCCTATAGTAGAGTTCCCGGGTGGGGGGGGAATGGGGCGGGGGGGTCGAGAAAGAGGGGGGCGCCCTATCTACCTATCCTTGGGGGCCTAGGGGCATGTTACATATAGAATCTAGCCTTAATGCCATCAGTGAAAAGATGAATGGGATGGTTTTGTGCTTGCTAGTATAAGCTAGAGGTTGCCCTACTATCTATTAACCTACGCTTCACGACTGACCTATTCACCCTACTATTCAACTAGAATGGGGGGTGGGGGGGGGGGCCTGGGAGGTAGATTCTAGAAGTGGGAGCCCTTAGAATTGTAGGGGGTAGATGGGGGGGAGTTCTAGTGTTACGTATAGAATTTGGCTTCACTATAGTTGCACGAGTTGTGTCATTGTCCCTGGGTAGGAACAAGCATGTTTTTGTTAGGAGGATACAAGTTGGTAACGGATGTTGATGGTGAATACCGCTAAAATGACCAAGGCTGACCCCACCATCCGTAGCGGCCCCAACCCCACCAGGCCCGCCGGGAGGTAGTGGTGGGGTCTTGGGAGAGCGGATAGGTGAATAGGGGCCTTGACGTCTACCAGACCATATTGGTGATGCTACAGTGATGCTGACGCCATACCATATTATATACGTCACATGGTGCATGATGGTGGTGTAATCACAAGCGCATGACCTTGACCCACCGGTGCTTGGGGATCAGTCAGTTGTTTCTGGCTCGCAATGAAGCTAGGGTGAGCAACCAACTGTCCTCTACCTATCTATCTACCTCTCCAAACACAATATCTTGAGTATCGATGATGGTGACCACATCTGCTAGCATGTGATGTTTGGACATAGAATCAGGTCCTTGTGAATGGGCAAAGCCAGGTGCTCTTATTCTATGATGATAGGGATGATTGCTCCCATTACTGACCATAAACACACCAAATTCTCCTTTAGGGGCTTCAACCGCGGTATAGGTAGAAGAAGCTGGTACAGAAAAACCCTATGTATAGAGTTCAAAATGGTGGATTGAGGATTCCATGGAGAGTTTCATTTGGCATCGTGATGGGGGACATAGCTTATGATCATCGACTTTCACCATGCCACCAAGCATTCGATTAAGACATTGCACAATGATTCTCAGACTCTGTCGCATCTCTTCGATGCGAATACAGTAGCGATCATAGCAATCTCCCCTAGTACCCACTAGTACGTCAAAATCTGATTGGTCATGGGCATCATAAGGTGTTGATTTTCTCAAATCCCAGCATACTCCCGAACCTCTTGGTATTACACCACTAAATCCCCAATCCTTGGCCTGATGTGTAGTGACAGTACCAATATCCAATAATCATTGTTTCTGGATACGGTTGCCGGTTAACATCTCTTCTGGTTTGTCAACATGAGAAGCGAATTATCGTATAAAGTCATAAATATCTTGGCATAAGCCAAGAGGTAGATCTTGTGCCACTCCACCTGGTCGTATGTAACTGGCATGCATCCTGGCTCCTGAGACTCTCTCATAGAATTCCAACAATTTCTCTCGCTCCTCAAAACCCCATAGGAACGGGGTTAATGCTCCCACATCCATAGCATGAATGGTTAGAGCAAGTAAATGATTCAAAATTAGAGGATCACCCAAGTGCACGTAGGTCTACTAGGTTGTATGTTAGGTTCAAGCTTCAACACTATGCAATGAGGAATGGCCTATGTGGTTATCACCCGACCCCTATCCATGGTAGCGGGGGTGGCCGTTCCATCCAGCCCTACTAAGTGGTCGAGTAAGTGGCCCATTCATCCTCCCTATCAAGAATTAGACCCTTCTCGTATATCCATTCATCTTCCCAAGAATCAGACCCTTCCCATAGATCCATTCATCTCTTGAACAATGCTCCCATTCATTCGCTATAGCTGAATCATGAACCAACAAATATGGAACCACTGAGCCATCAAACAAACACACTATAGCCAGTTGATGCGCAAATAACAGAACAAGTGATGATGCATCCGATCATGCGACGTAATGTAAAGAGAGCAGATGCATCACAGGACCAATTATGTATGTGTCACATAATGCATTGCGGTTGCACCATCTATCGGATACCGCATCAATGGGATCAGCGGGTACTCAAGGCGATGAAATGCCATGTCGACGCAGTCGATTACTAGGTACAATGAACACTCCATGTGTGGGAAATATATATTAACTATACTAGCAGCCGCCCAAATGCCATATAACTATAAACTGAAAGAACATAACCCCTCGGCTGCTAATATAGTTCAATTGGGGAACCTCCCATCACTAAGGAGGCACCTCCCAAACCTAATCAGGGGTGGGCCCCTACTATTCTATGGAGGAGGAGATATATTGGTGAGGTAGGCACTCTACAGGGTTTGTGGCCAGTCATACTTCTTTAAAAATGCATTATGTACACCCAATTTGTGCATATATGACCTACGGGGTGAGAACTCCTCATGTCCCAATAAATCGAGAAAGACGATGAGGTGTAGGTTGCTGGTTCGATGGTAGTCCTAATTCGATTCATGAGGCCAGTGAGTCCTAGTTCGATAGGCAAGTCATGAGGCAAGGTTGCTGGTCTGTTAAGCTGCTCTTAGGTCAGGCTCCTAATAGTAAGACATCACCACTCTTAGGCAAGGCTCTTGGTTCGTTAAGTGTGGGTTGGCTAGGCTCCTCAAGTTCTCGCCTCAGTAGGTACTTGCGAGGTCCTTCCTTTAGATTGGGGTCTTCCTTCCTAAAGTCCAATTGCTTGGTCTTTCCTTCTCCTCAAGTCATGAAGTTCTCACTTGGGTTTGCATGGTAGACACCTATCCTACAAAGTCTGGGCTCGTAACAAAAGGTAAAACCATCTCCTACGGAGTTATCTCAACTTGCTGCTACCTATTAATAAGGGGTCTCGGCATGAGCATGAGGTCCCCACCTACCTAACAAAATCGACGAGGAAGCCGACGGGGTGGGTGGGAGTACATAAAGACCGCAGGATTTCGTCAATTCGGTATTAAGTTCGAGGACGTCTACCCCACTCAAGGAGGGAACTGGGTAGCTCTCGGTATCATCTCACAGTAAAGGCATCTACACTGGGTGACTGGATTCATACAATTGAAACAGTTACTCTATCGATAGCTACTCTAGAATTGTTCCATCGAAATAGCACTTTCCCCACACCCCTCTCCCCTCGATGATTGCCTCTGAACTGTCCCATCATAATAGCAGGAGTTAGGGATCTCTCCCACTCCTATCTCCCCTAGATAAAGAACTCTGAGGTGCACCATTAACAAGCACCAGATTAGCCAGTTATTATCACTCCTATATCTCCTAGATGACTGCTTCAGAATTGTCTCATCTTAATGGCATTAATGGCGGATCTCTTCCCAGGCTATCTCCCCTAGAGAAATGTGGAGGATCCCATCTCCAACTCCACTTGTAGTGAGAAGCTTTATTTCGAAATAGTGATAATCTAGGTGGAATTGGAACCGAAATAGAATATGAAATTAGAAAATCTAAAAGAAACCAAATCCGTTTCCATTCAGGTCCCAGTTCCGATCATCATTTCATTTCCATTTCTGACCCCGCTTTTTATTATTGTAATATCAATATTGGTTTTGGCTCTGAGCCCAATAGTGTTTTAAAAGGAGCTATTTAGGATGTTCTCTGCCTGGTTCTGCCCTAGTACATATATGAAAGGGTATGATTTTGAAGCATATTTGGTGATGTTTATTTAAGGATCTAACTAGAGGTTTTGTTGTAGGAAAGCTAAAGAATGTTAGGAACATTGGGAGAAGCTACCCAAAGGAACTGGCCTACAGGAACATCAACGGCAGCAGCTAAACCCAAGAAGATAAAGCCTGAACAACTACCTTATACTCTAAGGTAGAATCATAGGGGTCTTGTGGTCATAGTAAAAAAAGTGGAATCGGATTGGTCAGATATCACAAACACAGATCTAGGCCAATATAATTTTGAGGAGTTGTATGCTGATACATTCAATGAGGATGTGACACCTAGAGCTAAAAGAATAATGGATTCTAGTTTGGCTCATATCACCATATTCCCTCTATCTGTCCAATGCTCGAAGTTAATCATGACAACAGCAAGTGCCTACAATACAGCAACTAGGTAGTGTATAGATTCACAGGACAATGTGATCATTGATCTCACTCCTCAAATGTTTCAAACTATGTTCAGGGTCCTAGATCCAAAGAACTTGGTGTAGTTAACTAAGGTAGATGCCCTAGAGAAGTATGGAAAGTATAAGGAATCCAACAAGACCCACTTGAACAAAAGGTGGTTAAAAACATAGAAGAATTCTCTAGCTAAGCTCTCAAATCAACCAAAGAGGGCAGATTTTCAGAAAGAAGTATCGGATTTAATAATGTTGTTTTCTAGGGCTTTTGGGAAGAGAGATGCCTTTCATTTCAAGGAGTGGATGTTTCCCTTCATCTAGATAGTCTTAAGTGGCTCCCAACAATTTGATTGGCTGATGATCGTTTCTGATGCTATTCATGACCTATTGACAAGGATATGGGAAACCAAATGCTTCTTTATGACTTATTACATTGTGTATGCAACAAAAAGGGTAGGTATCTTCCTAGTTCTATATAGGGTGGGGATGATAGGAGAGTTAGATGGACAAAAGAAGGTGTGGGATCATTATGACCAGCTGTCTATACAGGTTGCTGAGACTCAATTCAGAAGGGTTAATGATGCATTCATATATGTGATCATTAACCAACTCAACGGAGATGCAGGGTACAGACTGAGCCAAGAAGCTATGAAATTTATTGCTAAAAGGGGATGTTGGTACATCCAATACCCCAAGTTCACATACTTCAGGATAGCTAGATTTGAAGGTCATCCACATTTTCTACCAAGATTTTGTAACAATAGGATATTTTTAATGTAATTTGTGTATCAAGCTCTAGGGGTTAATGCTCGGTTCATATTAAAACACAAAACAGGGTGTCATAAGTTGCCCATGCAATTGGGTGAATACAACTGTCAACATCTAGTGGGAGAAAAGGTAGTATGTAGTG
The DNA here is from genome assembly GCA_007115665.2 of Sequoiadendron giganteum. Lineage (NCBI taxonomy): Eukaryota > Viridiplantae > Streptophyta > Pinopsida > Cupressales > Cupressaceae > Sequoiadendron > Sequoiadendron giganteum. The sequence continues at coordinate 525,322,277 of CM021107.1, forward strand.
AGTTGATACATCTGAAACTGGGTTTGTATACAGCTCGGAAATACTTTGACCCAAAGGGAAAAATGAATGTCGTGTTTCCTTTTATTTTTGATAGACATTTTAATTTATTGGAAGATTTTTGGAGTGACCGGCAGGATGAGTATGATCTAAGGAAGAAGAATTATGAGAGGTTACCTGTCTGACTCATGGGCAGCTTGGTATCAAAAATGACATTCCAAACACATTGGTGGATGATGGAATTGTATTGGATCCATCATATGAAGCATTAAACGTTGGCACTAAGAGCTTAGATCTGGTTGACTAGCATAGTGAGGAGACAATTGATATAAAGAAAATAGGAAGGACAGTCTTGGATAGGAGCATTCAATGGTTGGTTCTAAGAATGAAAACTCCTCAAGGACTAGCCCCTAAGAAGGGGAAGGGATACAAAAGGATTAACAGAAAATTACCTTCCAAGGAGCCCTTGGAATTCTTCCCTCCAGACATTGAAGAAATTGAGCTTGAAGCAGCAGCTCAAGATGAAATAGAGACACCAAAAGAATATGCCCAAGTAGCACAAGTGGTGTTAACATCAACTTTAGGTGAATCCTCTACTCAAGTACCAGTAGCAAAGTAGAAAAGTAAAGTGATTCCCAAGGAAACTCTTTATGACATAGTTGAATCCATGAAGGGAAAAGGGGTAGAGATTCATGATGTTGGAATAAAATCAGATGAGACTATGTCAGAGAAGGATTTGCAAGAGATATGCCTCTAGAGGAGGATACTGAATAGGTATTGACACCAGAGGATCTATGGGCTCTATTTGAAGAGTCCAAAAAGGATGTTGATGCAAAAGCTGCTGCAATAGAGAAACAAAAGATAATTGATTCCAAGATACAAGCTCATGCCATACTGCAGCAGCAATAGGTAGAAGCTAAGTCAAGAGCTGATGAAATAGAAAAGTAGTAGATGCAAAAGAAACAAGAGCTCAAGATGAAGGAAGAAAATGACAAGTTAGAATTGATATAGAAGATTCATGACCTTGAGGAGGAAAAGGCAAGGCACCGAAGGGAGAGAGAGGTCCTTGTGGTAAAGTTGAAGCTTGTTGAAGAAGCTCAAAGAGAGAAAGAGGAAGTAGAGCGATTACAAAAGGATAAGGAGGTCGAGGAGTTAACCAAGAAGTTGGAAAAAGAGAAAGATGTTGTAGAACTGATCCAGAAGCAACAAAAGGAAAAAGAAGATGTGGATAAGCTTAAGGTATTGGAAGAAGAAATAAATAAAGAATAAGAGAAGAAAATATTGGAAGAAGAAAGAAATTGAGAATTGGAGAAAAGAAGATTAGAGGAAGAAAGATTGAAGAAGGAAGAAGAAGATAAAAGGATACAATAACAAAAGGATAGGGAAGAGGCTGAAAATCTTGTACAGATGCGTGTGGTGCAGCAACAACAAGAGGAGCCAAGGGCTGATTTTCAACCTCAAGAAAATATGCAACCACCTTCTACAACTACTATTTCTTCTTCCTCAACCATAATGACTACTACTCCAGGTGCTCCCACTTGGTTGAAATTGGACCTATAGAAAAGAACAGTAACACCTTCATAACCTCTCAATTGGGAGGATATGATGAAGGAGATTGAACAAGAAAGGCCTAAAAAGAAGGTCAAGATCTTACATTCTACTAGGCTAACAGATAAAGGAGAAATTGTGGCTGAATGTGCTATTCCCATGACAAAAAAGGAAGTTGGAGACATGCAGTTAACGGATTATCAATTAAGTACTGTCTACTTGGGGGGGCCTACCAGGGATTAGCAGATGAATCTAATTGATGTGGTAGCTTCGACAACCAAGTCAAGGATGCTGAAATATAAACAAAGGAAAGATGAGCTTAAGGCTCAATTAGATTAGCTGCATGTGTTCTTGAAAAGTGTTTCTTCTCCAAGGTCAAAACAAGTTGCTGCTATTGAGACTCCAATTTTGCTGAGTAAGAAGGAAGTGGATTACTTGGTGTAGGTGAGAGGCAAGGTAGAAATGTTAGATAGGTGGGTTGACAAGTTGAATCAAGAAGTGGGTGAGGTATTGGTTGAAATTTTTGAGGTTCATAAAGGGGCAAAAGAGTTGATAGGGGAAATGCATCAATATATTGAAGCATTGGAGAAGCAGGAAGAGGAATATAAAGAATGTAGTCAGAAATTGAAAGAGGTTAGTACATTTACTTTGACTACTCTTCTTGAACAGTCAATACTCGAGGAGGATAATAAAGATTTTGTTGAAAATACCTCTCGTATACTCTAATTTAGATCAGACTTCTTGCGCGAACATAGAAATGAAGTCCAAGATGTTGTTAAGGATCTAATTGAAAAATTTGAGGAGATGGAGGCAGTCATCACTATCATAGTGCATGTTAATATACTAACAAAGTAAGGCTTTCCTTTGAGCCAGATAAAAGAGAAATGGGGCGAAAGGTTTAAAGGAGTCATCGAGAAAGGAGATGATGGCAAAGATCTGCTAATAGATCGATTGATGGACATCAAAGAAGAGATAAAGGCTGCTAAGAGAGAGTTGGCAAAGCTGAAAGATATTAGAGGGTTTGTTGCAGCAGAGTTGGAAAGAATTAAGTTCAAAGATAGCTAGGTTGATGGGCCCAAATTAGACATGTTACAATAGGTCTTCGCTAGTTATGATGATTTTATTGCAGAACCAACTTCACATGCATAAATCTCATGCATGCATGGACTTTTCTCTTCTTTTCATGCAGAACTAGCAGTTTAAGGCGCATGGCTTTCTTCTTTTTCTCTTCTATTTTCTGTTCTACAGTTTAACTAAATGTTAATGTAAGAACTGAAGATCAAATTGACTTGAGTTTCCAAGAGAGCTTTCGTTCCTAAAAATGTGGATCAGTTTAAAATAGAAAAGGGTTTCGAATTTTGTATATCTATAAATACCCTTGGGGTATCATATTGTAAGGGTTGGCTAATAGAGAATAGAATTGGCCACCTGAGATTAGGAGATAGAATTTTTCATAGTTGTTATAGAGATACTTTGTTACTTTATTTTGACAGTTAAATAAAATTACAAGTTTACGCAATATGGTGTTAAAAATGTGTTTTACTTGATAAGGTTAATAAGTTATAATCTATCCGTATGTCAGTGATTATGTTGAAGAATGATTGTTTCTTATGTGATGAAAGTCATTCAAAGAAGCTGGATTTAAGGATTATCTTGTTAGATTATTAGTGAATTGAGTTTATTGAAGTCTATTGATCTATGGTCTTGGCAATGAGTGAATGTTTGTTCTTTTGAAATCTTTGAAATAGTTGTGATATGCGAATAGTGGTATTAAATTAAGCACCTTAGATGTATGCAATGGTGTAGTTTATTCTATAAATTGTTTCATGCTTTGGTTTTCTTGATCTATTGAAAAAATTCATTGTTGAAGATATATGTTTGGATGCTAGATAAGTTTAGTTCATGTTTACTGATTTTCCCTCTGATCTATCTTTTTCTTTTGTTTGAAACCCCTTTTATTTACAAAAATAGTTTATTAAAATGAGTCATTTCTTGTATTCTTTATGACCAGCATAAGCTCCTTGAATATTACAGTTGCATGGACCAATTGAGTGACATCAGACAGTTGAGAACCAGCTACCAGGACCTTGGGAGTTAGGCTTCTATATGTTGTCTTTCTTTTTCAGGAGAAATAGAGTAGAAATATTTTGTTTACACGTTGTTTGTGTCATTTTCGCCATCAACAGATCTTGCGCTAGAAGGAGGGCTTGAAAGAACAAGGTGGCTTGCATAGTGTCTTTCTCACCAAAGAAATATGGGAGGATTCTCAAATCCTCTATTGATCCTGAACCATTGCAAGAAATAAAACCCTGGTTAGACCTAGACCCCATGCTAATAGGGTTTTGATACCTACATTTCCACCACCACTTACTCCACCTGGATTTCCATCAAATCCACATACACTGCCACCAATCCAACCTACATCACCACTACTAGCTCGACTAGTATCACCACCACCAGTTATTCCTGTGTCGCCACCAATTCGACCTATATCACCACCACCTACTCAAAAATTCCTACCTATGGCTTACTTTGTGAATAATCCCTCTCCGTTAGGGACTATTCTTGGGGGAATCCATGATTTACCAAAGAACCCAGAGAAGTTTTGTCCTAAATACATTCATGGAGAATCAAGAAGTGCTAAGGAGCATATTTAGGCATTCAAAAATGTTTGCACACGTGCTCATGTTGCTCATCAAGATGTGGTATGTAGATTGTTTCCTTACTGTTTAGGAGATATGGCATATAATTGGTATTTAAATTTGCCCGAGGGACCTATTCTGGGTTGGAAAGATTTAGAAAATTCTTTTATTAATCAATTCAGGGTTAATGTAGACCTTGCCATATTATATCACAAGTTTACCACCATAAGAAAGTAACATCATGAACCACTGCCTTTATTTAACACTAGGTTCTAGAGAATGTATCGTAGGCTACAAGAACCTTACCTAGTGGCTGAGAACATGGCCATACAGGCATATTTGAGAGTTGTTGATCCTTTGATTGGCCTATTCTTACAAAGAACTTATCAACCTCATGAGATTAACTTTCTATCTAAAATTTATCATCTGGCCATCAAATTGCAACAATAGATAAGTCTTCAATTAGGAGGTTTAGGAGTAGCCCTTCCTCCCATAAATTATTCTATGCCTAACCCACCATTATACAACACTGTCCTAGGGATGTCCTATTCCCAATATGGACCTGTATCTTAGTTGCAATGTCCACCTACTGTGCCCTTCTTTAGAAATGGCATGCAAGATTCCTCCCATCAACCTCAACAAAAACCTCAAAATCAACCACACCAAGTAGGAGGATCAACCCATGTCCATTCCCCATCCATAGTCCAGAATGTGCAAAATGAACAAACTGTTCAATTGACTAGTGAGTTAGAGACTCTAAAAAAGACTCTATCTCAGATGTCTAACGACATGGCACAACATAGGCAGAACCCTCCCCATAACCAAAACCAGAATTACAACAATCAAGGAGGTTATAACAATCAAGGAAATTACTCCAATCAAAACCAAAATGAGAACACCAATCGAAACTTCTAGAATCAGAACTCCTCTAACCAAAATTACCAAAATCAGAATAGAGGATATAATCAAAGGTTCAATAACAATAACAACAATAATAGGTAGTGGAATACTAGACGTAACAATGGGGGAGTTCCTCATAATTATCAGTCAGGTGAAGAGAGCTCACATACTGCCAATGTTGCAGATCCTAATCTTATGACTAATTGGTGCAGGCTACATGATACTGCAGCACATTCTGAGGTTAACTGCCCAGAAATGGAGAAAATTGTGAAGATTGCATAGGCTGATTCCCATCCTCCAGTAGGAAATTCCAATCAGGATAATGGGCCAGTCAGTACTGCTATGACTTATGAGACTATTGAAGAGAAATACCAATTTCCCATGTAGGGAGATAATGAGCTAGAGGAAGATGTCTATGATGTTGAAGCTTTCCAGTCTAAAGGAGGTCACTTTTTGATAAATCAGAATAAGGGCCCATTCACTACATCTGCACCCCCAAACAACATGGTCCCACCAAACCAAAATGAAGACAACAATCCACCTCCACCAAAGGGACCTTTTGATCCTCAGAATAGAGGCAATCCACCTCATTTTCCTAAGTATCAAGTTAGGAATGATTCAGAATTTGACTTAATTGCAGAGCTACAGAAACAAAAGACATCCTTGTCATTCTTTGACATCATGAAGTGGTGCCCAACTCAACGAGAGGTGGTATTGAAAGCCTTGGAAGAGACAGATTGCTTAAAGGGAAAAGGTAAATTAACTCCAACAAAGGAAACAAATGCAGTCATGTATAAAGGTAAGACCAGTACCCCACCTTTTCTGTGAAGTCTAAGGATCTGTGGAAAGAACTTACACAATTGTTTATTAGATTCTGGAGCATTGGGTAATGTTATACCCTTTTCAATATGCAAAAATTTAGGATTAAGTCTTATCCCGACTAATAAGAAAGTGATCTAGTTAGACAAAACAAAGGTCAACATTGTAGGTGAGTTAAAGAACATGCATGTAAATGTTGGATTGGATCCAAGGATCCAAAATTACATAGATATCCAAGTGGCTGACATCCCAGAGACATATGGTATGCTTCTAAGTCAGGAGCTAATGAAAAGTATTGGGGGATATTTGTCCTTGGATTTCTCTCACATGTGGTTACCATGGAAGGGAGTACCCACATAGATAAGGATTGAGAGCGAACCCAAACTCAAACACATGATTACAGAATATGATGCTTCGAATGAAGTAGTATATTTTGAAACTGAGATTAGGAGATAGATTTTTTCATAGTTGTTATAGAGATACTTTGTTACTTTATTTTGATAGTTAAATAAAATTATAGGTTTACGCAATATGGTGTTAAAAATGTGTTTTACTTGATAAGGTTAATAAGTTATAATCTATCTGTATGCCAGTGATTGTGCTGAAGCATGATTGTTTCTTATGTGATGAAAGTCATTAAAAGAAGCTAGATTTAAGGATTATCTTGTTAGATTATTAGTGAATTGAGTTTATTGAAGTCTATTGATCTATGATCTTGGCAATGAGTGAATGTGTGCTCTTTTGAAATCTTTGAAATAGTTGTGATATGCGAATAGTGGTATTAAATTAAGCACCTTAGATGTATACAATGGTGTAGTTTATTCTATAAATTGTGTCATTCTTTGGTTTTCTTGATCTTTTGAAAACATTCATTGTTGAAGATATATGTCCGGATGCTAGATAAGTTTAGTTCATGTTTACTGATTTTCCCTCTGATCTATCTTTTTCTTTTGTTTGAAACCCCTTTTATTTACAAAAATAGTTTGGTAAAATTATTCATTGCTTGTATTCTTTATGACCAGCAGATGACCCTTGAATATTACAATTGCATGGACTAATTGAGTGACATCGGATAGTTGAGATCCAACTACTAGGACCTTGGGAGTTAGGCTTCTATATGTTGTCTTTCTTTTTTAGGAGAAATATAGTAGAAATATTATGTTTACACGTTGTTTGTGTCATTTTCACCATCAATAGGAGGCTATTAGAGTAATAGGTTGTTTACTTGATTAATTTAATCATGTTGATTAATTAATTAAGTCACATTTACTTTATTTCACTTAAGCTAAACTTATGATTATTTATTTTGCATTATTAAATTATTCATGTCGTCTCATTCATTATGATGTTGACACTTGTCGCATGATAATTTAATCTTCATCATAGGGTTCTCACTTTAGGTTTTGATCTCATTTCTTAAGGATTGATCTCTTTGTAATTATTCAATTCTCAGGTAATGCATCTTTTGCTTCATGTTTTCAGAGAATGATTCTTGTATCTTTTGATCTCCTTTGGTGATTGGTTATTTTCTTGTAGGTGTTTATTGGGATCTATGAGGTTGGATTATCAATTTCTACAAAAACTTGCTCAAATGAGGGTTTATTGAAATTGGGTCTTGGGAAGCGTATCTTCCAAAAATAATTATGGATTTGGTGGTTTAGTATGATTTTTGATGCTTCACCATCAAAAATTAAGGTTTTGGAAGTGTTTATACATGAGTTACTTTGTAAGATGGGCTTATTTTAGGGTCTAAGACAATGATAGATTGCTAGTTTGAAGAAATTGTTTCAAAAGAACCTATTGAAGTTTTGAAGTATGTTAGATTTAAGCCAAAAGGGTATCTGAAAGTGTTAAGATTTGGGTGATTGAGTAATTTATTGGTGTTTAAAGTTGAGAAAATAGGTCTATAGACCTACTACAAAGAGTAAATAGTCAAGTGAAGGAGAACGCAAATTTGGGTTTATGATCCAAGTTGTTGTTTGAAACCTCTTTAGTTGTGTTTGATTTTATCAAAACCACCTAGCTCTTGCATCACCAAGTAGAAACTTGGCATCCAAATCATGGTCTACCTTTGAAACTATACCCTTACAAGAAAACACCTTCATCCATAAGAGTTAATCTTACTATGCCATGTTTCCTTCAAATGTTTCATACTCATTACTTGGATCCACCACCTTAGTTTCCTAAACACAAGAAAAAATTAACAATTGAGATGCTTTGGCTTTGATGATCAATGATATCAATGGATAGTTGAACTACCAAGGTGGAAGGTGGACCAATCTACCAAAATCTACTAGATGACACCACATGGTTCTGAAAAAGATAATTGATCATCCATTATAATGCACTCTAACCCCACTCAATTAATTGTTTACATCAATTTTAGGTCAATATTAATGGTCAAGGGATATATTCTCTTTATCCCAAAATTATTTGAACATCTTTGAATTCAAAATCCAACAAAGACATGTCACATGAACTTATGTTTTTTCACTTGACTATACACCCTTTGATTCACCTTGAAAATCAAGAACTTCAAAAAATTAGTAGACTACTAAAGTGTTTAATGGTATGATTTATCAAAGTACCTACATCCACCAAAGTTCAGTAGATCACACCACATGGTTTCACCAAAATCATTTGATAAAATTGCTTGATATCTATAGGATCTACTTAACCATCAATCAACATTGAAAGTGCAGATCAAATTTCCCCAAAGATTAGTGATTATGATCGATTGGTGGATGGCTAAAGTTTTGAGTGGTTTTATTCACCAAAGTGAAAAAATCACTGAAATCCACTAGTTCATGCCATGTGGACATATCATATGCACCTAGCCTCCTACTTTCCATCAATGGCCACAATTTTCTCCTCTCAAGATTGACACCTTCAATAGATGGTTGAGGAAACTGGTAGCTCGATCTACTAATATGCTACAATACACTAGATTGTGCCAAGTATCCATAATGTCTATTTCCAAATAGGGACCCTAACATAGACTTGTTGCACCTCTATCCCAATAAGGATCATACACCTTAGCATTCCTTTGAAAAAGGATCCATGTTAGGGATACCCATGCTAACAATAAATACCTTTTTGGAAGATCAATATATGGAAGGCCATAGTATGATTCCAATGGAGAAGGAATACTATTAATAGGTCATAGTGAGCTGCAATATTATTTGTCCCTTATGAATCAGCAATTACCAATTGAGAGCTAGTTTATCTCAAAATTAGCAAATCATTTAAATGCAAAATAAATGTCCTAGGTAAAGTTAAAACTACAAGGGAGGCATGCACATGGTTGGGATACACTTATCTTTACATCCACATGCTACAAAACCCAGTTCTATATGGTCTATCTATTGATGCTTTACATAAAGACAATACCTTAGAAGAGAGAAGGGCAAACTTGGTAAGCATAGATGTGATTTTAAATTTAATAAATAGTAATTTTACTATAGTATTGTTAGATAAGTATGAACCTTTCATTATAATTTAATGGTACTTCTTAGTGGTTATGATAATTGAAATTTTTATGTTAATAGATACATTCAGCTGCAACTATCTTGGACAAAAGTAATTTGGTGAAATATTATTGGAAAAGTGGATATTTATTGGTTAATGATCTAGGATGGATAGCCAGTTATTACATCACTGATTTGACAATGGCTACTTATAATGAGCACTTTAAGCGAACAATGGGTGATATTGAGATGTGTAAATTGTTTTCATTAAGTGAAGAGTTTAAATATGTGACAATAAGAGAATAAGAGAAGATAGAACTTGCAAAGCTCCTAGACCGTGTTCCTATTCTAGTCAAGAAGAGTTTGGAGGAGCCAAGTGCCAAGATAAATGTTTTTCTCTAGACTTACATTTCATAGCTTAATCTTGAAGGTCTCTCCCTCATGTCTAATATGCTGTTTATTACTCAGGTATGTATTTATATTGAAAACCTATGTAGCACAAATCATAACCATTTTCTCAATTTATAAGTGGGTGACTTGAATTTTGTATCCTTTGTAATGCAAATGATAACCATTTTCTACCTTTTTATTAGTGGGTGACCTAAGAATTTTGTGTTTTCCATGAAAATCTAAATTTAGCCCTAAGGATGTTGTGCATGTTCACTCTCTTGCTTTTGTTTCTAACCATACAACCCATCCTTAAGTCCTATCTTCTTCAAATCATTCACCTTTGCTAGACAGAAGGAATTTACAATTTCTTATGGAAGTTGTTAGATGATGCATGCTATGTAGTTCTAAATACATATTTTTTTGCTTTGGTTATATGTTGCAGAGTGTAGGTCACCTCCTTAGAGAACTTTTTGATACTATCCTAAAAAGAGGATGGGCTCAGTTAACAAAGAAGGAACTTAACCTATGCAAGATGGTTGGAAAGCACATGTGGAGTGTTCAAACTCCACTCTGATAATTTAAAGGCATTCCAAATGACATATTGACCAAAATTGAGAAGAAATATTTAGCTTGGGATTGATATTATGATCTTTCAGCCCAAAAGATCATATTTTAAGTCATTCCAACATTTCTTAATCCTCATGCTTCATCAAGTGTTTGTATGCACCGACTCGGTCTAGAGCTGAAACATACAAAATTGGTTATGAAAAAAATCTTTGACATATATCTACAAGTAGCTTAGATAATGGCTTTAAGAACTACTTACCATAGAATGAATGAAATCTAATTATAAAGAGTGCAGCAAGAGGCAATGTGATATTGTTCATTTTTGCTACCTATTTCCTCAATTAATCAAAATTTGGTGGTTATCAGATAGCAAAAAAATATCTTAAAAATAGTAAAATACAATTCAATTTAGATATGCACTTAGATACAGGGGAGTTCAAGCTCACATAATGTTTGTTCTTTTATACCACCACTCAACTTTTCTTGAAAATGTTAGAGCATGGCAATGAACTGCAAAAGCATCAAATGCATAAAAATGAAAAACTAGGCACTATTTGAATGCAATGAGGAAATTGTCACAATACCATGTGCATATATTCAGCGTGGCCCCATAAAATAATCACATTTTAAAGTCCACAATTTTCAGAATACACTCCATACTTTGTGTTGTAGTTAGGGTTATAATAATCAGGGTTGTCCTTGAAATGTTGACCATGAAACAAAAATATTTCAACTTATAGACTATAATATGAATACAAGAAAATAAAATCTTTAAAAATAATGAATTATAATAGATGTTACCTCATAGTGAACAATGGATTTATCAAATGCACATCCAAGGGGATAAGTGTCACCTAGAATTTTAAATGAGCATTTTTAGTACTACATAGACACATAGTTAACAAGGAATGCATTCCTATTCCTTGAAGCCTTTCACCAACTACAAGAATAAGCCTATATGCTATCAAGTTAAACTACTCTAAGAATATTATATGTTTAATTCAATCTAGATCAATTTTTCTATGAAAGATTTTAGATGGGTTCCATTCATCTCAATGATGTGGAATGTTGGTTGAGCTCACCTACAAATGCTGCAACTTGCGTTCTTCTTTAAAACATATGTATGAGGTTCAAATAGTAAAGAGATTGATGAAAGATAGAGGAATTAAAATGATACCTAGATTAGTTGGATTGAAGGCCGTAAATTGGTATAATTTTTTTGTGTAGGAGATAGATCAAATCCACAAAAATGGAAGAGCTATGCAAAGTAGGAGAAATTGGCTTGGAAAATGAAGGCAATAGGGTATAAAGAATCATTTATCTACCACCATAGTGAAAATTTAGCAATTTCATTTGTTTTGTTAAACATGGCCCCTAGTACAACTATTAAGTTGTTAAGAACCTTCAAGTATGTTCTGATTGCCACACTGCATCTAGATTCATCTCTAAGATTGTTACAAGAGAAATTATTCTGAGAGATGTGAGCCATTTCCATCATCTTAAATAGGGATAACTTTGGACGAACTGGAATAATATTATATTCAAGGGTAGAAAAGGTCCCTACAAGCTTCATTCATGAAATCATGCACAAAATCATCTCAAATGCAATGAAAAATAAATTAGAACTCATTCTTCCAAATATTATAGAAGAGGAGCAAAGTGGGTTCATTTCAGGTTGGTCAATTCTAGATGAGGTCATCATTACTCAAGAAGCCATTCATTCTATCAACTACAAAAAGAGAAGTAGTAGTATCATGAAGTTAGACATTAAAAACTATGGAGAATTATTTTTTTTGCAAAAATTGGTTGGATTGGATTTACAGCCTCATTGCTACTGAAGGCATTATGGTGAATCCTTTGAAACACTAAAAACTCTAACAATTCACCTTGATGCTTGAATCTAAAATATTTATTTTGTTGATTTTCCATCAAATCCTATCTCTTGTCATTGATGTATTTCAAACAATCTATTCTTCATCATCTTAACAAACTTCATAATGCCTTTCCTCCATAACAATATCCTTTGGAAAAAATCAAATCATGGACCTTCAAAGTCTTTGAATGAAGTGATGTAGATAGGGGTGACACACCAAATAATAAAAAAAACAAGTGGATATCAACCAAACTCCAAAGAAAAAATCAAATGATCTCCTCAAGATTCAACTCTGAACCATGTTATTCCTTATAGCCTATGCAACCCAGTTTAAGGGATTTTTCAATCAAAAGTCCCAAAGCACTTCACAAAAAAATTAGTGATCAAGATACCCTTTTTAGAGTTACAAAACATATGTGAAAACCAACTATACCTTCTTTGGACCAAGTTAGTGAACCAATACTTCACCCCTACCTAGGGCTAGTTAATTAGCCCTCTTTTAATAAGATAGTTCCCTTTAAACACCCGATCTTCCCAAAAACACCCCAAAAAGTTAAAAAAAAAAGTGTCAAAACTCTAGATTTTCCAGTTTATTTCTACTTACAAGGTTTCTTCAATGCTACCCCATGAAACCCTCACTCTACCATGCAAATACATAGGGTTTACTAGAAATCATGCACCCAGACCTTTCCAAATCACTTCAATAATTTAAACATCTCCCAAAACACCTACACAAACTCATCAAACACTCACAAGGTCAATACCTTTATTATTTTTCCAAAACACTATCATGGTTCCTTAATTTCATGATGAAATAACACTGCCTAGCCCTAGGGTATCACACCATCATCAAATTACTTCACCCTCTTAACTCCAAAGGCATTGGAACATCTATTCTAATATAATACAAAGATAAAAAAGTAGGTGGATTCATCAAAACATTAAATAGTTTTTGTAAGATGGGAAAAAATCAAATAACATAGACAAGGTGATAGCCAACAAAAATCTAAGCTAAAATCCCAATCTAAACAAGAGAATACAAAAAACTGAGGAATAAATGAAAATAATTCAAATGAAATAATTCCCCATTGAACTTGAATCACTTCTCTTGTCTCTCCTTCTTCTTCTTATGCCAATATTGCCCTCAGATTTGTAGTCTAACTTGTGCAAATACCTGCAAATCATAAGCAAGAAAGTTGGAGGAGAAAGGTTGCTTTTATAGAAAACCATTCTAATGGACAGACAAGATTGATCTTCTAGTAATATTCTAAGATCAACAAATGAGGATTCATGAGAGGGAGGTTACAAAATGGATGGCCAAGATCGCGTTTCTAGAAAGACGCCAAGATCTATGGTTGAAAATTTATGCACCCAGAATATGTAATGCATGGAAAAGATATGACGTCGATGGCTATGACATACATGTAGGACATGTAGGCTATGACATGAAATAATAATAGGGGATCTTTGACCAAAATGGAGGGATAAATTATTTATTCAAAAATGGAGGAGAATGACAAGTGGCAAATAAATAATTTATTTTCAAATTATTTATTTGGAGGAAGTGAAAAGAGAGACTTAAATAAATTCATAAATTTAATTAAAGGAGGATATAGAAATTAGACATGGATAATTGATTTGGATCAATTATTTGAAAGAGAAGAATGACACATAATTAAAAAAAATCGTCAATTATTTAATTATAGAAGAATGAAAGGTGAAATAATTATTATTATCTGACTATAGATAGGTGATGAAAGATAAATAATTAAATAAAAAATAATTTATTTTAATTGATCAAGATAGAATAGAGATCAAAACTTGATTTAATTAAATAATTAAAAAATTATTTAATTAATAAAGGAATATGATCAACAATAATTAAATAATTAAAATTATTTAATTATTAGAGGATGGCGAATAAGGAAAAAATGGTGCTCACAGACTTAGGACATTTTTTAGTGTCTACATTTTGCCCCTCTTTGACATAATGTAGTTCATTGCATTGTGTCAAAGAAATTTAATTCTGAAATATGCCCCAATGTAAAGAGATAGCGGAAGGATGATGAGAAGGGTTGTGGTATGCCCCCTCGAGAGGATAGGTGGGTTCAAAGAACATGAATGTGCTCTCAAAATGGAAGATTAGACTAGAGGATGAAGGATAGAAGAATGTTAGCGTGAAAAAGACAAGGGAGATGGGATGTTAGTATGAAAAGGGGAAAGAAGATAGATAAGAAATGATAAAGGGAACCAACTTTCGTGCTTATTTTTTTTTTATATTTATCATCATTGGGCATCAAAAATGTCACAAATGGACCACAAACAGTAAAAAAGACAAGGAATGCCCTAGTATTTTTGCCAAGACAAACCACATGCAACAAACAAAGAAAAGAGGCCATGGTCCATCATTGTCTCTCTAAATCCATTGATAGAACATCCTCACAGAGACAAGTAACATGAGCCAAAACCAATCGAAAAGATAAGAAAATACAAACTAACAAAGTGTTTTCCAAGATGGTGTTTTCCAATGATAATGATGATTGTTTGATTGGCTGATTAGGTTGACCAAGATGAATGAGTTTATTGATAGGTTAATAATGATTGATAAATTTATTTGATTGACTGCGCCTAGCCTCAAGAAGGAAAAATTATGATGAAGGAAAGATTGATTGACCAAGTTGATGAAAAAGTTGATTGACAAAGATGAAAAATTGATTCGATTGATAGATTGACAAAGATTGATTAACAAATTGACAAAAGCTGTGAAATTGATTTGATCAATAGGTTGACAAAGATTGATTGTTTGTATGATGAATATTGATGAATATCACCAAGAGATGTGATGATACCCAACCACAGGAAGGACACATAATATTTGAGGTAGAGGACACATCTGATAAAGTTGACTAGGTGATGAGTGTTGATGAGGCACCTATCCGTAGGAAAGACATATCCTACGTAAGCTAAATGACCAAATTGACAAAATCTAATCTCAGGAAGGAAACATCCTGATAAGAGACAAGAGATAAAATTGAATGAGACAAACAAAATATTTCCCCATTCTAGTTGAATGACAAGGTTGATGGATGATAAGATAATTTATTGACGGAGGATTTCATTCATTTGTTGTTTTGTGATTGAATGATGATTTCTTTCGGACCAAGGAAATGACCTGACTCAATGAACCCTAAAGGAATTGACCTAGGGGGCCTTGGGGGCTCATGAATAGATGGCCTTGCCTACGTAGCAATGCACAAAGACCTTGTAGTCTGACATGACTTGACTTTGTCTTATTCAACAAAATACTAAGTCATGATTTTATTTGGACAACCTAAAGGGATTGACCTAATGCCTCGGGGGCTCATTTAAGATGAGACTTGTCTATGTAACAAACGTGCAAAGGAAATGTAGTTTGAACACTCTAATAAAACTGATTCAGACTCAAACTCAAACTCTATTTTTGGGATTTTCGAAGCAAATTTGATGTTTTCGGATTTTGAGGATTTTTTTTTTGGATTTTTGGATTTTGAAATGTTTTGATCTTTTTGGATTTTGAAATGTTTTGATTTTTTCTGGATTTTGAAATGTTATGATTTTTATTTATTTTTCTTTAGGAATTTTTATGATTTTTATGGATTTTGAAGGTTTTAAAGGGCTGCAACCATTTATTATTTCCCATCAAGATGTAATTCAAGGAATTACCCCCATTCAAGTATAGGACCAGTTTATTATGCATGGAGGAATCAATGGATGAAAAGAATGATCATGAAAGTGAAGGACACTAAATGTTGATGTTCTTCTAGCCATGAGAAGGATGACAAATCTTTATTATGTATGAATCAGACTTTATTATGGATGATAAATATAGGGATCATGACAAATGCATGTGAATGATACCTACAATCAACTAGGCATGCATGCACAAGGATCCAAGGACAAACATGGTCTTGCCCCTAGTCAAGCTGAAAACCAATTAATAGGTGATGATGATGATGACAATGTTGTTTGATATGGGAAGGACACATCTTGAAACAACATGAGGATGATGATAATGTGACTAAAGGATCAAGTTACGCAAGAAGGCTAGGAACAAATCCAAGGAATGTTTTAGATGATGTACGAGGTTGCATAGCAAGATTGCATGGATTAGGCTTGTTGCATTTGGAACATTAACCTTAGGACAAGATGAGATTATGAAGGTAACTTGGATAAGTGGATTAGAATCCTTAGACCAATGACAAGGGAAAACCAAGTCCAGTAGTAGGTATGGATGGATAATGTATTTATTTTGGCAAAGGATAGGAGACATGATAATTTTTGAAAGAATTAGCATATGATCTCCAAGGACTATGTCACATAGGAATAATTTTTTTTTTCTGAGATATGGGTTTGGATAAATTCTATGAAGGAAATGACATGAAATTTCATGGATAGTGTATGACCAAAGGATAGGCATGTCAAGAATTTTCCCAAAGCATGATTTATGTTTGTGCCCCATTTCTTATCAAGATCAAGGTAGGTGCGAAAATAAATGGAAACAATATGGATTGGATGGATAGATGGAAATTTCATGTGAAGGATATGGGACATGAGACAACTTTCCCCCAAGTGTAATGTTCCACATAGATAATTTATTTTACACATGATGCTTGTTTGCTAGGTTTTCATCATGGTACTTATCCAAAGTGCCATAAAAATGGTTTTCACTATTGGACAAAAAATTTCTCTTTATTATTTACTTTTATTTTTTTGATGTCACATAAGATGCCCGTTTGCCAAGTTTTCATTAGGGTGATTTAAAACAAAAAAAAATTATATCGACTTGATGTTTTGTATGATCGCTATTTGTTTTGAACCCTTTGATGGTGTTGATGTAGATATTGGTGTCATGTTGTGCCAATAGTGACCTTTATGGAGTATTTTTCTTGTTAGGATCATAACACTTGCATATAACTGATCAATGTCATTGTGATCCTTGTTGATACTAGAGTTGGCCTTATCAAAATACAAAAATGGTGATAGAGTACCATGGGAGTCCTTATGATAAATATTTTCTACCAAGATGTGACAGATTTATGATGTGGGATTTATAGACTTTAGGCGAGATGTAGGATTATGATGGATGATGGTAGGTGTGGATGGACTATTTGGTGTTTTGGATGTAGCAATTTTTATTTTCCAAACTTTGGATGGTGGACAATGGAGTTTGGAATTTTTATTGGGATAGTGTTTGGAACCAACACCTTTATATGCCTTGCTTAATGAACATTTAGAAGGAGATGGACATTTATTATATGTGGGAGTCCTCTTTTCTTGTGGTTCCACATTTTTATTCAATTTTAGACTTAGAATATTTTCTTTGCTTGATCCATTTTTCTTTGCGATCCATTTTAACTTTATTTGTCCACTTGGATTTTTGTTTGATTCAATGGCCTTTGACATTTGATTTTGAACTTTGGATTTATAATAATTTTCTTTTTGTTGGTTCCTAATAGAAGGTCTATTTTTGTTGTAATGATAGTTTATGGTGTGGATGGAAGGAGTGTTGCAAGCAACCTTATGACAAGGACTACTCATGACCCCCATTTTGATGTTTGTATCAGATAAAGTTTCCCCCAATATTGAGGAGGTACCACTAACATCATTTTCTTCTCTAATTGAAGAATAACCAAGACCTTGATGTCTAGGATTTGCATAAAATTGTATTGGTTCTATAATACCTTACTCATGTAGGCCTAGTCCTTTTCCTTGATACTGCATGTTCTGACAAATTCTGTTTGCAATGGGGTATTTTTTACTTTGAAATCAAGATGTGAACCCATAATTATTTAGTTGGAAACCATTTCTTGAAATTTTCTCATCTGTAAGAAAGATTTCTATGACAAAGGTAGATGCTCCTAGTTGATATGATGTTTCAAATTTATCATTCGTCATTCTTGTTTCTTCTTGATCATTTTGGAAATCAATTTGATCTATGGTAGATTTTGTATCTTCTTCTTTGACCTGACCCATAGTAGCTTCTTTGTGTTCTCCTTTGACTTGATCAATAGTAGTTGCTTTATGCTCTTCTTTGATGCTATCCATATCATTCATTTGATTATCTATGTGTCCAAAGGAGGCAAGTGTCTCATTTTGGGAAATGGTGATGTTTGTGTTTGGATGGGATCATCTTCAAATGTCTAGTTATGAATGGCATAAATTTCGATGAGAGGATCATTTTGGAATTCATGTTCAAGGGTAGGATCTTGGTCAACAATAGGTGTGTTTTGGATGACATGATTGAGAATATAATCTTGATCAAGGATAGGTGTATTCTGGATGCCATGATTAGCTAGAAGGATCTCTTGGATGGACTTAAGGATGGGTTCATGGGATGGACTACTTTGATCTTGACATGAAGGTGAAGCTATGATGCCATGATTTGGACTTTGTTTTTGACATGTATCCTAAAATTTAGGCAATGAAATTTGATTTTGGACAAGGATATAATTTTCTTTGATAGACATAGGATTTTGACATGGACATAATGGAGCTTCAATAGCAAGATATTTTTTGATATTAGTAGGCAATGGAGGACATAATGGTGACAAATGGTTGGATGGTGTAAGATCAACAATGTGATTGGATTTCTTAACTTTATTTTTATTTAGGATTCAAACAAGTTCCTTTGCTAGTCATCCTAAGAGAGCATTAATTAATGTGCTTTTATTGGATGGTATTGTAGTTTGGGATGGAGTTTATGGAAATGGGTTATTGGATGATGTACTAGGATAAGATGTGGAGGATTGGAATGGAATAGTCGATGATAGATAGGATGTGGATGATTGGAATGAACTAGTGGAAGGTTGGTTTTCCTTGTCAAGGTTAGGATAAGGATGATTAATGAACATTTTTTGTGGATCAATGGCATGTATTGTGCTAAGTGAATGTTTATAGTGAGGGTATATGTATGAAGGACTAGAGATTTTGGATTATTGGTAAGAAGGGTATGTGAGTGGTTGGTATTGATTATTGAGGATTGATTGGTATTCAGTTTGACTACAAAGAAGATGGAGATAAAGTGAAGAAATGGTCATAAATTTGGATTAAGATGGATAAGGAAACCTTAGTGAGGACCATACCAAACTTGTGACCTTTGGATGGCAATGCAAGGTGCCAATGAAAAATGGATATGAAACTATGCTATTTTTTTGTGATTTTTGGGATATAAGGATGCAAAGTGCCAATGTACCTAAGACCAAGATTAAGGAATGGTGGAATGGAAATGACCCTATGACCACAGGATTTTTTTAAAATATGTTTTAGATAATATAGGGATGTGGAGTGTAATGCAAGGATAATAATGACCTTATGACCAAAGGATATGGCATGCAAATGAAGTTAAATGCTAAATGATGCAAGATGGTATGGGACTAAGCTATTTTTTTGGATTATAAGGATATGATGATGCAAGATGATCATGAAAGGATAATGATGACTTTGAAATGAAAGGATGAAGCTAAATGAAGCTAAATGAAACTAATGGATTCAAAGGATATCAAAGGTGCACTAATTAATGATAAAGGATAATGACAAGGAGACTAAATGATGCTAAATTAATGATCAAGGGTAGTGATGCAACTAGGGCTAAGGTGAAATTAAACTATGTTTTTTTGTTTTTGAGATATAAGGATGCAAAGCTTAATCTAGGTAATATGAGTCTAAATGAGAGTAATGTGAAGGAATTTTAAACTAAGGGTGGAAATCAAGCTATTGTGAACCCAAGGAAACACATTTCAAATGTCATTGACCATAAGAGAACTGTTAGAAACCCTAGATCAAACATGCAAACCTAAACACCTTCCATAGAAGAGAAAACATCAAAAAAGCAGAGGTTTGCATGAAATGTGCAAATTGATAATATTCAAAATTAATAAATTACAATGAGAGAATTTCTTTATAAAAGCAATGTATGCAACCCTAATGTTGACCTAAAAATAGCTCAACTAAATAAATCTTACTTATTAATTAATTAAACTAATTATTACCTAAGCAAAACCTAAGTAAAGTTATGCAAGTGTAATTAAATATTAATTACACTAACACCCCCCCCATAAGTGCAACTTAGGGAGACTAGATAAGCATGCACCTAAAACTAAGGAAACAAATTTCAAATGTCATTGACCATAAGAGAACAACCAAGACTAGGACACAAGACCGAGATCAAACTTGACAAAGTGACAAATGATAAGACAATGACCATGACAATGGTCAATGACAAATAGAATGTCTAACCCAGATTTCCAAAAGCTCAAAGGTCTCCCTATGTTAAAAATTTAAAGTCCTAAATGCAACTTAAGGGTGAATGTCCAAATTGTGTAATGAAAGGAATTAAGGGATGCAACCTATAATGCAATTTCTTCCTAATGTGGATGCTTAGAACGAGCTCACAAAACTTGGAAGTCTCTAGTTTGGAGATCAAGATCATAGTCAAGATGAGTTGGATTAGTTTTGGACCATGATTTTTGAAACTTTGGTGATCAATATTTTTGTGGTTTTGTTTCAAGAAGTTACAGTTCATAAAGAATCATTTTACAAATTTGATGTTTCTGACTAGTTTTATGTGGATTTTTAGGCTGATTTTGATGAAATTTTTCTTGGCAAACACACAATACAATCACAAACACTTATTTTGGTCCGATTTTGGGTGTGAAAAATGTTTGATTTTTAAGATGATAAGCATACTCCTAAGGTTGGTAATGATAATATTCACTGAGTTCCCACTCAAATTTCTCCATCCACGCTTACTCTTAGCGGATGATTAGAAGCTTGACCACATTGGCTCCCCTCCATGACACTCACTTCTTGGGTCAGCCAAGCTTCAATTCTCGTGAATCTCCCATGAGAAACTTTTGATCTCTACTAAGAGCTGCAAGTATATGGGACGACTTTAGAGGTCCAACCTCTTGCACTAGCAAATAGAGCAATTTTGACTGCTAAAAATAAGAGGTGTCTAGTAAGGGCATCTGGTTCAGGGGGTAATATGATAAACTCCCTTAGGAGGTCTCCCTACCCTTAGAATAAGGGGTTACATATAATAAAGATACTAGGGGAGAGCTATCACATACCACATCCCGTTGATTACAACTTTCCTTGCAATCACAAATTTCTATTGTGGTTTAGAAGGTCTTGTGTTTAGCCCATTACTCATCCCTTGGGGTGAGTTATTTTTCCAACCAAGGCATTCCCTTCTAATGGGTGAACACAAAAATGGATGGTTCTAGCTTTCTGATCACCAAGTTTGCACAAGGTGAGAGCATAATACCCACCACCCTCAAACACTAAGACATGGTGTTCATTTACCCTCTAATTTAATCTATGTGAGAAAGATAATCGTTCATTTTAGAGCACCAAATGAAGAGTTATCTAATCTAAAAAGAAAAAAGTGGTTTCAAAATATAGTCCTTGGACATTCGAACCTACAATACCACTTGTTAGTAGTTTCACAAAAAGATCTTGGCCGAATGAGAAAGCTGCAAAAACTAAGTTAGCACAAGAGATTTAAAACCAAACTAAAACTCAAAAGTCACCAGCTAACTAAACTAAGAAAAGAACTTAGAGAAAATTAAAAACTAAGAGCTCAATTTTTTTGTTGCTTAGACAAAATCAATTTTTTGGGAACCCCACTCGAAAGCCACATGCTGCAAATAGAAAATTAGTAAACCAAAAAAAAAACTTGCATATAAACAACAAACTAAAATAGTGATAACTTAAACATAATTTTAAACTATTAAAGTCTATGGAAAACTAAGACATAGAACTTCAAAACCGAGAAAAAGTTTAGCAAAATCCTGCACAACAAAAGTGTTATAAACAAAAGAAAATTCGGATCTTAACAACTAAATCTTGAAAAGCTGTGAGCACTAAAGCAGTCATAACTTTCTAAAAAAATATCAAAATTTCAAACCATTTCAAGTTTCGAAAAGCTAAAAATGAGGCCTACAAAACCCAGATGATATTTTTTTGACAATTTCATGCACCCATTTTTCTATACTCAAAATAATATGACAGGATTTTATGCAAATTCTTGGCTGTAACCTTCAAAACAACAAAACAAGCAAGAAAACAAATGATTTTTTCTGCAAAATTGTAAGATTCACTTCAAGTTACCAATGTAAGATGGGAAAGATCAAATAGTATAGACTAAGGTGATAGACACACAAATCTAAGCTAAAATCCCAATCTAAACAAGAGAATAAATACAAATGAGGAATAAATGAAAAACATTCAAATGAAAACACTCCCCATTGAAATTGAATCACTTCTCTTGTCTCTCCTTCTTCTTCTTATGCCAATATTGCCCTCATATTTGTAGTCGAACTTGTGCAAATACCTGCAAATCATAAGCAAGAAAGTTGGAGATAATGGTTGTTAAATTGAAAATGGAGGAGAAAGGTTGCTTTTATAGACAACCATTTGAATGGACAAACGTGATTGATCTTCTAGAAAGATTCTAAGATCAATGAATGAGGATTAATGAGAAGGAGGATACAACATGGACAGCCAAGATCGAGTTTCTAGAAAGATCCCAAGATCTATGGTTGAAAATTGATGCAACTAGAATGTGCCATGCATGAAAAAGATATGATGCAGACAACTATGGAAAACATGTAGGACATGTAGGCTATGACATGAAATAATGGCAGGGGATCTTTGACCAAAATGGAGGGATAAATAATTTATTTTAAACTATTTATTCAAAAATGGAGGAGAATGACAAGTGGCAAATAAATAATTTATTTTCAAATTATTTATTTGGAGGATGTGAAAAAGGAGACTTAATTAAATTCATAAATTTAATTAAAGGAGGATATAGAAATTATACATGGATAATTGATTTGGATCAATTATTTAAAAGAGAAGAATGACACTTAATTAAATAATTTCATCAATTATTTAATTATAGAAGAATAAAAGGTCAAATAATAATTATTATCTAACTATAGAAAGGTGATGAAAGATAAATAATGAAATAAATAATGATTTAATTAATTATTTAAGAAAGGGGTATTAGTGATGCAATTAATTTAGTTTAATTGATAAAGATAGAATAAAGCTAAAAAATTGAATTAATTAAATAGTTAAAAATTATTTAATTAATAAAGGAATATGATGAGGAATAATTAAAAAAATAAAATTATTTAATTATTAGAGGATGATGACTAAGGAAAAAAGAATTCTCACAGGCTTAGGACATTTTTCAGTGTCTACGGTTTCCCTCAAAACCCTTAACCCAACAAAATAGGGCAATCCCTGTGTTTTTCTATTTTCTCCCACAAAACAATGAATTAGACCTCCAAACCAAAAGAAATGGAAGTTAAACACATATAATCACATACACAAATGATCTTAGGTCATGGAAAACTTGTACAGGTCTATACCAAGAAAAAGAAACTCAAAAAAATAGTAAATATGCAAGTTTAACATTTGGAAATGATGAAATCTTCTACATAAACTAAAAAATAAACTTTAAAATTCCATGGAGAGGCCTTTAAATACCTTTTACCAATAGTTCCTAACTTCCTAACACCCTTAACAACTTTCAAACTCTAATGACTCTTCAAATTCCAATGACAACTTTTACAAGTTTATTGTGAAAATTTTTACATTTTCATCTAAGTGGCCCTCCAAGCCTTTGATTACATTGCAAGTGGTCTTATTAGACCTTATTCATGGTGGAAAAATTAAAATCAAACCTACACTATACCCTAACCACCTACATGCTTCAATTTTATCACTAAGGTGTAGGTGCTCCTACACCATACACCCCCATAGAGAAAAGACTCTTGTCACAAGAGTAGAGGTTCATCCCATGCCTCATTGCTACTCAATACATCCTCAGACATGCAACCTCCTTCAACTATTTCAAACATTTATATTTATTGATCTACTCTACCTCTTGACTATGTTCATGTTGAAAGTTGTCTTCATCTACATGTTCAGACCTGATGTCTACCCCATCCTTATACTTGGATCAAAGCTTGATGTTGTCCTAGTCCTTATACCTGCAAACAAACAAGGGTTAGCAATACATTGACCAATATTCTTCTTTATTTCATGTACACTCTTGTATCTATCCATAATTCCTTGCATACTCTATCATCCCATCATTGTTATCAGACTTGTGCCCTTTTGTTCACATTGTCCTCTTCTCACTATCAGTTTTTTCACACTATCAATATCATGCACCTTTGCACTATCAGGCTTATCAACCCCTACAATTGCAAATCTAACTTTCTTTTCAACATTAAATTCACCTATAGGACAAACAATGGTCCCAATGGTAATTCCACCTTGTCTCACAAACTATTCTTCAAGCATTCCACCCTATTTTATATGCTGCCCTACAGACTTACCATCATTCACCTTGACTATTTCAGACTTATATGTAAGTCCATCATCCACCTTTTGCAAAAATAAACTCTTAATTTTCCTTGCATCATTCATTGGTGATTTTCCTACTGTCCTAGCATCAATAACCTACTTCATATTTGTAAACAAACTATTTTTTCTGCCCTCAAGCCTTAAGGGCTCCTTCTTACCAAAAATGACAACCTTAGGCTTACCCTTATCTCTTCCACTTCCCTACGAAGGAGTTAGCTTAAATATTTTTCCATCCTTCTTGATAGTATAGGTGTTTCCTCTACCATCAAATCCTTCTCTTGTCACTGATGTATTTCAAACAATATATTCTTCATCATCTTAGCAAACTTCATAATGCCTTGCCTCCATAACAATATCCTTTCACAAAAATCAAACCATGGACCTTGAAAATCTTTGAATGAAGGGAAGGAGAAACAATAACCTATCACTTATTTCCACTCAAATCATACTTTTACAATGAATATATACTCACTATGAATGTCCTAGTTGTGCTGATATTTATTTTCTTGTAAAATTTGGGATGATATAACTGAATTGCAAACAATTTAATTTTGTGAATCAAATGAGATTTTGAAAAGTAAGGAATGAATTTCAACTAAGAACCCAAGGCATGCCTTTTTTTGAAATTTTGAATGTTATGGAAAAGACTCAAAATTCTAATGAACAATTAAAATTCACTTCAAAGCCCTACTAAAGGTGAAAGCCAATTGATATGATAAATGTTGCTGCCATAGGTGAAAATTAAGTCTAAAAATAAACTGGAGGATTTAATTAGGCACAAAATTTTACCAATATCAGGCACCACAACCCACTAATTATAATTTCTCCATTTTAGCTTGATTAAAAATAATTTTAGCTTGGACAAATCTGAGTTTGCACCTCTATTAAATAGTAGGATTTTGTCACATGATTCAATCACCTCCCTGGACAAATCAACTCAACTCTAAAACCATCTCTACAAATTATTTTGAGCTATTTCATAAACATCCTTCCATCAGATATTGCTTTCTTGGTCAAATCCATGACAATTGATACTTCAAGAAGCTTAGAAGCAAGCAATCAAGGTATAAGATGATATGTTCACCACTAGAATTATTTATTTAATTTAATTGGATATATGTGCATTTAATAATTAGAGATAATTAATTAGACATAGGGTAATATTAGAGGGAATAATATAATTTAATCAATTAATTGACTAAACGAATTAACATAAAGTTGATAAATCAAAGGTGTGACAAGAGAATGAGAATAACTTGAAAATAGAATTGGTCAATTGACAAATGTTGATAGACTTGATCAATTAGAATGAATGTTAGTCAATAGCGTGAGAGTAGGGTGATTAAATGGGATGATTATAGTAAAGCTAAGGTGAAAAAATTTAGGAATATATAATAGATATGCACAAAATGAATTTGGTGGAAAGGCTTTAAAAAGTTTCAAGCGAATACAATTCACAAGTGTAAAGCCAAATTCCACAACCTTTGCCAACATCCTCCCTGCCTGTGCCAAAATGGGAGCTTTGAAACAAGATATAAATATCCATCAATGCATAGACAATACACGAAAATATACCTATAATAAATTTGGTCTATGGATTGCAATATTATAAGATATGCACAAAATGGATTTGTTGAAAAGGCTTTAGAAAATTTGAAGCAAATGCAATTGGCAAGTGTAAAGCCAGATTCCACAACCTTTGCCATCATACTCCCTACCTATAATAAAATGGGATCTTTGGATAGGGTATGCAAATCCATCAAAGAATAACTAAAGGTGGATTTATATTAGATATTATGGTGTGAAATGCTTTGTTATATATGCATGCAAAATGTGGAAGCGCAGGGAGGGCACGTGAATTGTTTGACAGAATGCCTCAAAGAGATGTCATCTCATGGAATGCAATGATTGCAGGTTTAGAAGAAAATTATTTGTTGAAAAGGATTTCTAATGCAGGGATAGGATGTATTTCACCCAAACAACAGAATTTTTTTTATCTTAATCACCAAGTTGATCCTCAAACCCTTACAAGACTCCTTTCATAGTTTGACTCTGCCTTGCCAACTAGGTCTACAGATTGGGTTTTCTCAACTTTTCCTCTCCATGTTTCTCACCACAACCAATATCTTGAATATTTTTAACACCATTCAAGGCCATCCTAAACATATGTTAAAACCAACTAGGGTTCCTTTTTGACCACTCTCTCAAGACTCAGTGATAACGTTGTCCCAATAGGTCAATTAGGCATATTTTTCAAAGTAAGTGATCTAGAAACTCAACCCCAACCTTGCACAACTTCTCAGACCTCTTAGGAAGACAACAAAAATCCTCTTTCAGCAATTTTTAGAACTCCAAACCCTCATCTACCCGCTGCTCTTCAAAAACCCTCAATTCCCACCATTAAAGGGTAGGGTTTATTCAAAGTATGGTTCCCCAAAACTTACAACCTTGAAATTGCTTCCAACACTCTCAAAATTGTCTTCCTTCACTCAATTTACCCTCACACAATTTATTCTCACACTCTTTTGACAAACCCACTCAATAAACCTTCTTTTCCATTCTCAATTTCGTCAATTTTCTCTCACGATAGTCATACTTCACCCCAAAAATTCACCATATAGACTCAACCCTACAATCTACCATCCTAAACCTACTCTACTATGCCCATTCCATGTAGTCACAACAATTACAATATGTGGAATGGGCTTATTCGATATTTAGGGCTTTAAAATCTCACAACAACGCTTATAGTCCTATCAATAGTGAATTGACAATAAATCAACTATTACCCACTATGATGGTTCAAACAAGATACACTGAGAGGGGGGTGAATTAGTGTTGTACAGAAAATAACTTTATTAATATTTATCTTCAAAGCATTAGTAACATTCAACCATAATGCATAAACATGAAGAAAATAAACACAACACCATAACACAAGGATTTTTACGTGGAAACCTTTTAGGGGAAAAACCACGATGGATGGCCAATCCACAATATGATTTTAGTATACTCAAATGAAGTTTACAATATGGGGAATGCACTTGCACTCAGGCACACTACCTAGAGATCACTACTCAAAAGGGAAGGCTCATTGCCTTATAAAATGTTCAGATTAAATCCATCTAAGAGATTGAATTGAGATATTAGCATCTACATATGCTTTATTACAATTCTGGTTAGGCTCAACAATCGATCTTTTTTCCTTCTGATTGATTCTCCACTTCTACTCTACTTTGCTCAAACTCACATCACAAGATCCTTAATGCACAAGGAAAACTGTGCATAATTTATCTTCTTCTCTTCTAATATTCTCAATTCGCATCAACAAACCTTCTTCCTATATCAAAATGATATGATCGAATACTTATATATCCATGATCAAGAATTTAATCGCAATAGGTCACTATCAATAGAATACAAAAATAATTACAACTAATGTCTCAAAAAATGAGTAATATGTAATGCGTATCCACAATAGTCGGCCACCCAAACAAAGATTCTTGAATGAAAACATACTTGAATAATTACTTCACAAACATCTGTGACATGTTATATCCACAAAGTCAGCTTCCATGTACTAATAAAAAAAAAAAATCTCAACTGGTTCTTCAAACTCACACACAGATCGATACAAGCCACTAAGAATCTTGATAGCAGTAGATATAATACACCAGAAAACATTCCCTGAGATGCACAACACAAAGTAATAACATTAAATATTCATACGGATCAATGAATACTGAACTAATGGATGCTTTGTTCTTCCTTGACTATCTTCAATCTGTTTGCCGGTATGATTGAATGATGATGTGTGTATCCAATCATCAGTTAGGGTTGTCATCAATGAAAACAACAAATGATATTAGCAGTGTCTCTTGCCAATAATACCCCCCTTTGGCATTGATGATAACACTTAGTGAAAAATGATTGTGTCGGATCAATACCAAGATGAATTGCACTGCCATCTCCAAAATTCCAAAAATACAATTCTCCCCCTGAGATGATTATACATTTTTCACTCTAATACTCTCCCCCTTTTACATCAATTGAAAAGGCAGGAATCCACATTTAGAAATATCAAATAAGACCACATAGATACACAAATTCTTCTTAATCTTACATAAAGTGGAAAATATTTGCAAAATCTTTCTGTAGCTGGATCAAATTTGCGTCCCAAACCCTTTTGAGACTCTCCAGAATTGTTATGTGACCACATACTAGATAGGATTGTGTCTCTACAGACTCCAAGTTTTCTATATCACTAACTTCCATAGTGCCTTCACCTTCCTTTAGTGCACTTGACATTATCTCAATTTTTGGATGAATTACGCCTTATAGTTCACATGCTTTCTCGACAAATTTGTTATTTTCATTCTTCAAGCTCCTTATCTTGTCAAATAGAGATATTAACTAACCTTCTTGCATTTCAACATAGCTAGTTGAAGGATCAAAAGCTTAGGAAATAACAATTAATGTTTTTCCAAATCCTTAACCTTCTTTTCATCTGCCTCAGTAAATTTTGACAAAAACAAATATGATTTATTAATTTTTCCATCTTTAGACAAAGAATTTTGTACATTATTCACACATGTGGCTAATTTTTTTTTATCTTTAGCAATCATTTCTTTCAACCCACAAAACCTTTTGACATCAAATTATTTCTACACTTTAACCATAGCTGATTTCTTAAGTGACTCAAAGTGAGTGCTTACTAAGTTGATGAGCTTCTCTAGTTCATTGGAGGAGGAACCAAAAAAATCTTTGACATGTGTAGGCATTATCTTCTCAAGAACTCCAAATGCAAGGATTAAAAGTTCACTATCCTCAATGTGGGACATCAACAATTATTCTCTATCCTTTTCTTAGGTGAATGATGCTGCCTTCATTTTCTAAATTGGAGACAAGGTAGATAGGTCAATAGGACCTTCAATAAATTCTAGATCAATTTCTTACTATTTTTCTAGCAAAAAATTCTTCACTACCTTTGCAATTTCTCTTTCTTCCATTTGAGCTTCTTTTACCTCAACTTTCTCAACTATTGTTTCTAAAACTATAGGTTCTTGCTTTACTTTTGGATTTTTAATTTCTTCACCCTTCTCAATAGATATAAATTTAGGAATCTCAATTACCATAGGTATTTCTATATTGTCCATATCAAAAGGAATATGTGAATCCTTAGCTGCATCAATTTTTTCTTCTTTTGCTTCTCCTTCTAGACTAGATGGGACATCTTCAACATGTGTTTCCTCAGTAACAAAATCAATTCTATCATCTAACAAAATATTTCTCAATATTTGCTCAGTTTTTTTATAACTTCATTAGTCAAACCAATCATGAATTTATTCACTCTTTTCTTGCTCTTGAATTCATTTTTGGCTTTATTAAAGAGTGCCTGCATGTCTTCCATAGACATTACCAGACACAATTCTACAAGTATTCTTTCCCTTATTTGCTCTTCTTCTGTTCTAGCATTGACTCTCCTCATTTCCAAAGTTTTATATAATCTTTTAGGTAAGCTAGGCATTATTTCAATAATAAATTTATTTAAAATATTCAAATACTTGCTTGTTGCCTCCTCAAGAATTCTTTGACTAGATTCATCAAAAGTTCCATACCATTTACAAAGCAATTTAAGATTTTCATCTTTAACCAAATATTTTTCAACTTCTTCCACTGACATTCTTGGTTTGCCAACTTTTTCTTTCTTCTTGGCTTTGACTTCTTCACCCAAAGATTTATCTTTTGAAACTATTGCTGCCTTAGCACCTTGATGCTTGATTTCTCTAATACCTTCCTCTAACTCTATCTCTTCATCTTCAAAGACTACTTTATAGACTCTTTTTATTTTGTCTTTCTTTCTTTTTCCATCCTTACAGGATGTCTTCATAGGAATTTGTTTTACTATTGGAGTGGATGGGGGTACAGAGCTACTTGTTGACCTAGTTTTGGCAGAGGGTGCTACCAGACTAGTTGATTTAGTTTTTGTTGACTCTTTTGCTGCCTCTTTTGCTTCTTTATCTTCTTCAGCTTCTTCTCTTCTGCTTCTAGCTTCTTTTAGTTTCTCTACGGATATTCCCATACTTTTTGCAAGGATTTCTACCTCTTTTCTAGCTCTTTTGGTTAACATAGGTTTCTTGAGTTCATTGTGCACCTGTATGTCCCTTTCTGCATAGGTACCAAACCTCTCTTCTACTAGATCCAAAGGTTTACTCAATAAGTGTTGTGCATACATTTCCAAAATTTTCTCTTCAACTTCATAGCCCATAGGCATGATCCAACCTTTTCTAGGATCAATGTCTTCCATCATGCATTGATCAATATCTAACATAAAATAAAATAATACCCTTATACTTATCAACAATAGAAGTAGGAATTATTTCTCTAGCCTACATCATATTTTGAAAACTCTTGAAATATCCCCAAACAACTTCATTCTTGGTCTTAGTTTCTGCAAATCTATGAAAGAGATCTCTAATTTGAATGGATACTGGTTTATCTTTTTGCCATTGAATCTTTCTGAATCTCAGAACCTCATTCATGAAGTAGAAAAATAAGCATAATAGTAAGTTACCATACTTGAAGGATATTTTCTTTTCTTTCTAGATCTTCCAAAGATTTTCTATTAGCTAACTCCTTAGTAACTCACATAGATCATAGTTTTCATTTTCCTTTACCATCTGATAGGCTACATAAATGGTTGTACCAGAAACAAAACTATCTCGGATGGAATGATAAATCTTGTACCCAATAACCATATATACAAATTTGACATCTACATCAACAATGTCATCAATTTTCATTGCCCTTCTATCATATTTAGAACTAATTCCATCAATGACCATTTGATTCTTCACCAATTTCAAAATAGGTAATCTAGTAGTGAAACTCAAGCCGATAACAACACTTACAACCTCTTTTTTTATCGTGAAGGGTATGTTCAACCACATGAATTCTATATGAACTTTACTAAAGATGTACTAGACCCATTCATTCTCTTTTCAAAATGGGAAATTTCATAATCTGTGTGAATGTATTCTTTTTTAGGGTTTTGAATTCTGACTTGACACAAAAGTCTTATCCAATTATATGATTGCTATACAAACTCGGTAGTTGTGAGCTTCCTAAATCTTTAATGTTTGCGTGAATATATGCCCTAATAACTTCAATATGTAAAACTTCGTACGAAACAAATAAAAATGCTCCTAACAAGTCTATCTTGAGAGATTTGTAGGGATTCCATTTGAATTTGGGATGAGGTTTGTCCTTGAATTCAACTACCAAAGGAGTATTCATTTTGACCAAATTACAAATTCACAAGGTTTTCTGATAAATACCTTTTCGTTGGATCAAATTTTATTGTCGTATCACCTTCACACTTGAATCTCACAAGCGATTCACCAAAGTTCACCTCAGAGCTCTTCAACTTCTTTTCTTCAAAGTGCAAAGTAACAAATGAAATATAGAAATGACCTTTTATCACTTGCATACCTAACCCTTTTTGTTGCAATAAAATTATTTTTACCCTAACTCATTCGGATACCTTGTTTTCACACACTGTGGAGGACAAATCTTTTGTGGACCTTCAATACTGCTTACTACTCTCTCGAATGAGTTCAATAATATCTATAGAGAATCTATGCACTTGTTGTACATTTGGTTTCAATTACCGATTAGGGGGTTAAAATATTTTATTGATAGCCCCCCCTTGGCCAAAGGCCTGAAGCTAATTCCCAAAGGAATTTCCAGAAGAAAATTCTAGTGCTAGCACATTTTCTTCATGAGAGGGACTTTTCTTCACCCATTTCTTCTGCATCCATTGCCCAATCACATATGTAGTGAATTTTCCTTCTCCCTTGATATCCATCTATATGTTTTTCTTTTGATTTATCAGACCTTTACTATTCCAACAGAATGTAGCAATGTGTCCAATCTTTTTGTAGTTATAGCACACAACATTTCTCTATCCAGACCAGTTGTTCCACTGATTTTCTCTTGATCTACAGTGGTTAGCAATATGACCAAGTCTATTGCATGTATAGCATCTAATATTTCTATGAAATTTTTTCATCACATTTCTATATTTATTTGACTTATGACTAAACTTATGAGAATTAAAGGACTGACTTAAGAATGATGGACCACTTGATTTCATTCTACTTCTACATTGAGTAGCCATGTGTCCAAATTTATTGCAACTAAAACAATATCCATTAAATATTTGAGCATTAGGTTGCCTTACCAGATACCTTCCAGATTTGTTCATTTGATTTCCTTGCCTGAATCTCCCTGGTCCATAATTCCTTTGTCTAGATTTTGAACTTTCTCCTTCCTCATATCCAGGACCTCTCTTCTCACCATTAGTCCTCAAATTTTTAATTAGTTCATCAAGCTTGACTGAGCTAACTTTTAACTTCTCCTTATACTCATTTGTAGTATCAAGTTTATTTCTAAGATCATCAATCTACTTTTCAAGGAATTCATCATTGTTTCTAGATTGTTCTAGTTCATTATCCAATCAACTACATACTTCAAATTTTTATTTCAATGAATATGCTAGGTTCTCTTGATTCTTCTTTCTACCTTCAACCTCCTTGGTCATTCTCATCATGATAGATTCCATCTCATGTTTTAGGACATCGTTATCTCTAGTAAGCTTTTCACATTCTTTTGGCTTTTCCTTCAAGGCTTGACTAATTTGTTCATCTTCAATGCTCTTACTATCACTCTACTTAATATTTTCATAGAGTTCCTTTCTCTTCTCTCTAGAATTATTGATTGTATCTTTCAAGGACTTAATAAATTTCTCAAAATCCATGAGGTTTGCTTGCAATTTCTAAACTTCAACCTTTGATAGATCAAGATCATCTAGGGCCACCAAAATCTATTTTTTAAGACTACTCAAATCCATTAAAACACTTTCCAAGATCTCCCCAAGTTGTCAAACTTCTTCGGAGGAACTAGCTTTGATACCAATTGTTGGAAACAAGATACATTGAGAGGGGGGGTGAATCAGTGTTGTGTAAAAATTAACTTTATTAACCTTTATCTTCAAAGAATTAGTAACATTCAACCATAATACATAAACATGAAGCAAATAAACACAACACCATAACACAAGGATTTTTATGTGGAAACCTTGTTAGGGGAAAAACCACGGTGGATGGCCAATCCATAATATGATCTGAGAATACTCAAATGAAGTTTACAATGTGGGGAATGCACTTGCATTTAGGCACATTTCCTAGAGTTCACTACTCAAAAGGGAAGGCTCACTGCCTTAAAAAATATTCAGATTAAATTCATCTAAGAGATTAAACTGAGATATTAGCATTTACGTATGCTTGATTACAATTCTGGTTAGGCTCAACAATTGATCTTCTATCCTTCTGACTGATTTTGCACTTCTGCTCTACTCTGATCAAACTCACATCACAAAATCCTTATTGCACAAGTGAAACTATGCATATTCGCTCTTCTACTCATTTGATATTTTTAATTCACATCAACACACCTTCTTCCTATATCAAAATTATATGATTGAACACATATATATTTATGATCAAGAATTTAATCACAATAGGTCGACATCAATAGAACAAAAAAACATTACAATTGTCCACTCAAAACATGAGTAATATGTAATGCATATCCACAACTATTGGCCACAACCTGGCTAGGACCCAAACAAAGATGTTCAAATGCAAACATACTTGAATAATTACTTCCCAAACATTTTTGACATGTTTTATCCATTAAGTCAGCTTCCATTTAGTAATAAACAAAAAATTTCTCAACTGGATCTTCAAACTCACACACAAATTGATACAAGCCACTAATAATCAATAGAAGTAGATATAATACACCAAACAACATTCCCTGAGATGCACAACAAAAAGTAATAATAGAAAATCTTCATACAGATCGATGAACACTAAACTACTAAATGCTCTATTCTTCCTTGATTGTCTTCAATCTGTCTATTGGTATGATCGAATGATGATGTGCATATCCAGTCATCGGTTAGGGTTTCCATCATTGAAAACACAAAATGATATTAACAATGTGTCTTTTCAGCATGTCATACCCTCAAAATGAATCTAAAACAAAGATAAGACTAGTTTTTAATTAGATCTCAAGTTGTTTGAACCAATTATTGTTGTCGATTGAAACATAGGCAAAAATGTTAGCTTTTATAAAGCAAGAGGTTCCTTCTACTTTTCTTGTATATATGATGTATTTATCATGTTACCTGGTTTCGCACAAGGTGATTTTTTGAATAGGACAACTCCACTAAAATATTTTTTTCAAGCCAACAACACATTAGCCATCTCTAATTTTAACAAACATCTAGCTGGTTGCAATTCAGTGGATTATGGCCTAAATAAAATGCTGGTCTATTTTCTAGTAGAGCTTATATGTTGGTATACCTAGAAAACTCCATAATGCATCCAAGCCAAAGGATACCCCAATAGGGTTTTTTATCAATCAGATAGAGATGGAAGAAATGCACAAGATTTATTACTTCTCTTGATATAAATGATAGAAGAAATGTTTGTACATCCATACAAGAGTAAACATGTGTAGCCCTAACCTTTTTTGTTTGTAAGATGTTTGCACCCTTGATATCTCTATCAATGACACCTTGTTCATGAAGATAAGCCAACCTTCCAAAATCTACACCAAATGAGAAAAATGGTGGTTACATATTAAATGGGCTAGAAATATAATATCTTGTATAGATTGAAACAAAAAGGGCATAATAGATCTAGGATTTAGAGTGTATCATATTATACACAGGGATTTATTCAAATAGCCAAAACTATCCAATGTACACAACAACACCAGATTCAAGAAAAGATCCAAACTTATTTGGCTTGATGATGCTAGCAAGTGATCCATTTTCAACATACCTTCAAAGTAAAGTGAACAAAATATGAACTTTATTTTTCCTAAGTCAGAGGAATTTAGCAAATCAGATTTATCCTATTTAATCTACTTTGTTACATGGTTGAGCATTGTATACAACAATCATTTACTCAAGTTAACATAGTCAAAAAAGGTGACAAAAATAGATAAATATGTCAACAAAAAACTCAATCAACATAAATCAACTTAAGATGATACTTACTCAAGAATTATGTACAAGTATGTTTTTGTCTTAAAGGAACCCCTATACTTTACAATGATTTTATGGTTCAAATTCTGCAATCAAATGAAGGTATATTATCAAAACAACAAATCATACAAATGGTTTATATTTTATTCAATGCTTCATCCTTTTCATTGTTAATTTGAAAATATTAAAAGAATCCTAATTTGATTAATATGAATCTTTTCCTAAATGACATGCCATAATATGCCCATTCACAACACTAAAATTTTCTCCCATCAAATATATGAAATAATAAATGCTAAAAATAGTGAAAAAAACTAATCATATTTTAAAGAAGAAAATATAGACATTATGCATTAAGAAAATCATAATATAGGATAAGTACATTACCTTTAAAAGATCAATCTCTTTCTAGAGACATTGAAGAATACTTTTGGACACCAAAAATATTTCCAATAGATCAGTAATAATAATATTATACCATCTTATTGAAAAATAATAAAACATAATCTTAATAATATGACTAAAATGGTTATGATAATTTAGCATTGACATCAAAGTTGAAAGGTTGAGAATTAGAAGAAGCATGAAATTGCACATAAGAGAAAAATGCTGCATCAAAGGTAATGAAAAAATCTCAATAATCAACTTGAAGTATTTAAAAGACTATCTAATTTGTTGAATTTTTAATTAATGTTTGATTACAAAGAACCATAGCTTCCTACATTTGCAAAAAATTTGCAAAGGAAAGATACCAAATGTTTAGACAATGTCCTTTGGATTCACATATCAAATATTTATTCATTGGATGTTAGCAATTCTTGGGGAAGAAATTTCAAATCAATAAATCTCAAAGTAAAGTGTGATACTCCTATAAAAACCTCCTAGAAAATTGAAAATGGTATACCTAAGAATTTGATGAGGACAAACTATAGATTACGCTTAGAGTCTTGAAAACTCACAATATTAATGATCCTCTTGAAATAATAAATCATCTAAAATCCAATATTAAACCAAATATAAAGACACTAATCTCAATAGAAAATAAAAACCTTTAGACATTGTCACTGACATCAAAGATTCAAAGGTGATGAGTATGTTTCCATTTACCTTTGTATACCTCGTGCAATCCGAATAGAGTTGCATATGTTTTTAACAAGAAATATAAAAGAAAACATTATAGAATATATATATAGAGAGAGAGAGAGATGGAAAGAGAGAGTGCATGTGGAATGATTCATTCTTAATGGACAAATTTGTAATAAATCTAAAGTGTTCTTTGTCAATTGATTTTTAAGAATGTAAACTAACTTCTAAATTTCAGTTAACATATAACTATCAACTAAATCATAACATAAAATCAATCAAACCATAACTATTAGGATCATTACACTACCCACATATCCTACCCTAATACTCATGAGAAATGTTTTCGACCCAAGTCATTATGCCAATTTTGTTGCTTTTGAGTCACATGATATTCTAGCTCATATGCTAAATCTCTATATGTCATCCCTAATCAAAATACCACCAGAGTTGCCTCTCCCCTCCCTTCTATCACTTCATTTCAGCGTTCCTCAAAGTTTCGTCACAGTCAACAAGTTTACATCCAATAGTAATACTCTTGAAATGGTTGTTGCTTCCTCTCATAAATCAAGTTCTCCTAACCCTAAATCTTAGACTATGGTTCATCCTTCTAAAAATGCAAAAAATAGTTTTGCATTAAGATCTAGTGTTGGGATCCTATCACACCAATTCATTTGGTTGTTGTTGACATTTTTGTTTTTATTGGCACTATTAGGCCCCTATTTTTTCTAGTTGTGTGTAAATAATGAGAGTGGTTTTCCTCTTATGGGAGAATGCATTAGCTAAATTTAATTTCTAGAGGAACATGGAATGGCCATGATAGTATGAGGAAGAATGGTATGAGCATGAAGCCTGTAGTAGATGTAATACATAAAAAATGGATTTCTTAGAAAGTTTATGAGGAATCAAGAGCTATTTACTTACATTAGCTATCATATACGAGGTTGTGAATGCAAATTAAATGTATAATATGGTTTTTCTTAGGATCATGAGGAATATTTGAAGAGGTTTGTTGAGGTTCTTAATAGAGAATTAGTGTTCACTGATTTTATAGAGGGAAATAATGTTCAATGAGATCATATGAATCTTGCACAAACAATTAAACTAACCTTGTTAAGAAGTCGGGGTCTAAAACAACTACCATTAATAGTTCAAAAAAGGCATTAAAAACAAGAAAATATAATCCACTGGTCTAAGGGTGGAGCTCATAGAAAATATTTACATCAATTCAAAGCTAGCTTCCCATGGAAAAATCAATAAAACCATTCAACACCCGGTTCACCAACGCACACAACGCAAAATGATATTTAAAAGATATTAATGATATAAGTAAATAATACACCAAAACAATGCCTACCTCATTTGGAGAATGAGCCGAATGTAAAAGAGTCTAGAATGAAATAAAACACAACAAAAATGATTTGGCAATGTAAATATTCCAAAGAATAAAATTCATTGAAACCATGGCAAGCGACTTACCTAAAAATTTTGCAACACATAAAATGCATACTCCAAAATGCTCATCAAAACCTTATTTTCAGGTTGCAACTCACCAAGTTGGAGAAGTGAAAGGTAAATACCAATGAGAAAGAGTTTGGAGGAGCGAGAAACCAATAGAAGTTGGGAAAATAGAAAAAAATCATGAAAAACAACTGAAAAAATGGCAAAAAATGATGAACGGGTGAGATTTGTGTCTTGCATTGATATGGACACAATTTTATTAGTTTATTTCTATGAATAATATTGTTTCTTTTAAATATTGATGGAATTTCATAATTTTTATATTTTAGTCATGGTACAATTTAATAGTTTCAATTTAGTATGTGTAAATGGAACAATCATGTTGTATTAATACCATATGTAGTTGAATAATACAATTCTATGTCTTTATATGTGGCAAATGGTGTGAAGCAATGGTAAATCAATTGTAATTTTCAAGAAGCAACTCTTCTAAAATGACAAATTTAATATGTTTCACCTTCATTCATAGAAGCTTCAAATTTAATGTACTTTTCCAATCCTTCATAGTTGCACAACAAAATCAAAATCAAAGCTTCAAATTTAATGTTTTTAACTATGGCTTCAAATCATAGTTAAAAACATGAATGATTCATTAACATAATGAGTAATAAAAGTTAAATAATGTAAATGTTAAATTTTTTTATAAAATATGTGAAGGCCTTAAGACTATAGTGAGAGGCAATGCCTTCCATGCAATAGGTATTATTGGTGCACCAAGCAACTTAGGTGGCCAAATGACCTGTTTAGGTAGGGGTCCCATGAGGGGGGCTTAAGCTCTATGTATTATGATCAAATTCAAAAGAAG
Source organism: Sequoiadendron giganteum (assembly GCA_007115665.2). Taxonomy (NCBI): domain Eukaryota; kingdom Viridiplantae; phylum Streptophyta; class Pinopsida; order Cupressales; family Cupressaceae; genus Sequoiadendron; species Sequoiadendron giganteum. Next base: position 525,361,431 of record CM021107.1, read on the forward strand.
AAAGAATAGAGAAGTAATAGTAATTTATTTAATCATTTGGTTGTGATTTTACTTGATGACCAAATTAGTCACTTATGATGATCAAAATGGTCATTTATTTGCCAAATTCTACTAGTGTTAGTCACGTAGTCATTTATTTTCCAAATTCTACTAGTGAAAGGACACTTATCATACTTAATCATTGATACACTTTCTACTTCTTTTCCCTCTTTATCCTTTTCAACAAAGATTTCTACATTTTCCTTTTCATCCTTATTCCCTGCACACAAATTTTCACTTGCAAACATATCAATACCAAAAGAAAAATAAGATTCAATCCTTTGCATTTTATTTTCCTTTCTATCCTTATTATTTTCTAAAACTTCTTTTTTTACTTCCTCTCTCCTATCTTACAAAGGATTCAAAATTTATTCTTCCCCATCCTTTATGATACTATATGTATTCTTCCTACCATCATGTAGAGCTATTTGATCATACAACCATGGTCTACCCAAAAAAACATGGTATATATCCATAGGTACTATATCACATACAATCATACCCTTATATCTACATATTCAAAAATTAACCACACATTGCTCACTTACCCATATCCGAAAATTTCCTTGCAACCAAGAAATATAGTATGGGCTAGGATGCTTGATTATTTCAATTTCAGCTTGTCTACCATCTCTTTGAATACAATATTATTTGTGTTACTCCTATCCATAATGACTTTACAACATTTCCCACTCACTTTACACCTTGTTTGGAATAAATTACTCCTTTGGATGGGCTCTTGATTCTCTATTTGTGGCTCTAGCAATTTTTTCTTCATCACAAAAAATTCTCCTAGCTTCGAAGATATTTTATCAAAAACTTTTCGACACTCTCTTTGCAACTACTTATGTCTCTACTTGCAAGTCTTAGTGCAAACTGTTTCACGTTAGCACTTCTCCCTGCACACTTAGCAACAATCATCTCTTATACCACTGATAGAATAATAAAGGTTGCAACACCCTTCAAAAACCACTTCAATCCCTCTTTAAAATCCACATAGGTATTACATCAAAATGTTGGAAGTATTGCTTATAAAACAAGAAAACTTGGTTTTTACTTGCAAACTTGATAAATTGCAATGTAAAAACAAAGGATTACAAAAAAAAAATCAATCAACAAAGGAATGATGGATAGAAACATATGTCCATTTAATACTTGCAACAACCTGTAATGATATAAAATATTCTGCAAGATAGAACTAGGTTAGAACATGCATGCAATAAAAATACTATCAATCAATGGAATGCAAAGGAGAAATAATGAGAAAATGAATGAGACTAGAACAGTCTCACCCATTTCTCTCTTCCATGGCTCATTTCCATTGCACCTCCTAACTTTGTTGTATAATGAATGCCCTCAGATTATGTGTGTGAGAAAACTCCAAATGTCTAGCCCTAACAAAGCTTTGAAGGATTTATAAAATAAATCTATGCAAACTAAAAATTCAATCCTAATATGCAAGTTATTGAATAAACCTAAGATGATATGATAAATGATGATAGTGAGATTACAAAAATGTTAATAGATAATAATCATTCATCCCAAAAATGAGATCAAGAGTGTTATTTTATTGAAAATGCAATCTTAAATGGACGGACGAGATGAGAGATTGAGAAATGTGCTAGAATCAAAGGTCAAGATTCAATGAGGCAACTCTCAATTAGGGTTAGGGGAAAAATCCCCAAATGTGTGGACAAGATTTAATTTAAGAAATTAAATCAATGGTGGAAAATAAACGTGTCATTGAGATGAAATTAGTAAAAATCAGAAGACAAGAGGATGAGATTTTAGAAAATCAGTAATTTTAGCAATTACTTGATTTGTAGAAGAATATTTCCATTTTGAATTAAATTAATTCAAAATATGGATTTGTGAGATAATGAGTAATTGATTTTTGAAATTAATTACTAAATGAAGAATCAGTTAACCATGTGAGATATTTTTAAATGATTTTTTTAATTTAAAAATATAGAAGTGTCATATGCCATAATTAAATAATTAAAAATAATTATTTAATTTAGAAGAAGTAGTTAATTATTTAAATAAATTATCAAATCTATTTAATTAAGAGGATTTAGGAATTAGTGACATAGTAAATCAATATATTTTAAATATATTTATTTAATAATCAGGAGGACATTAATGATAAGGATTAATTAAATAAATAAGACTTTGTTTATTTGCAAGAAGACTTTGATAATTAATGACATATTAAATAAGTAAATACGATTTATTTATTTAATAATCATGAAGAATGAATTAATTAAATAATTATAAACTATTTAATTAATAGTTGAATATGGGTTAGAAACATTATTATAGAGTTATAATCATGTCATGGCGAAAGGTGGTAAAATAGTGGTCACAGGCCTAAGTCATTTTTAGGTGTCTACACAACCCTATTAAAACCATCTCACAATCGATTCTTCAAACAACATAGAAATTGCAAACAATCCAACACAATCTTGGTTTGCAACTTCCAACCATTTCTATGCTTCAAATAAATTTTTTATTACAACTTATTTTCCGTCATAAAGGACTGATAAAAAACAATAAAACCCCATACAAATATCACATAAGCCAAAGAAATACATTGGAAAATTTTCTCATGCTCAAACTATGTGAGCTCCCACAAACTATACACTCTCCAACATCTCTATTCCACCTTCAACTCCTGTAATGTCTTATTGAAAGACTTGGCACTCCATTTTTTGTTATCAATCACTCCAAACATGCAATAAACAAAATTTCAAACCCACAAAACTGAGAAGTAAACTCATGTATTTTCTCCCTTCTAGAAGTAGACTTATGTCTCACAATCTTCAGTTATGCAGCCTACAACACTCACAACACTCAACAAGTTCTAACAATGAACTTCCAATATATTTTCTGCTAAAAATAGCTCCTCACACCTACAACATACAACAAAAAGAAACCTCCATGGGATGCTACAACCTCTCTCCAACTCTCTTTCAACTTCTCCTCCCCAAAACTGAAGGCTACAAGAAGAAAAATTCCTTCATAACTCCCTGTCATAATGAAATTTCATTTCATTTCCTTCAAATTCCCCTTTCCCAAAATTGGAATGACCCCTATCATGTAGCTGCACCAAAAAAAAAACACATAAAATAATTAAAAAAAATTAAATCCAATTAATTTCTCCATTCCAGAAATGTTGGGAGTTATGTTTGATTGCTCCTCCACTAGCTCCCGAAAAAGAAAATCCCAGAAAAACTAGACCTGGGCATTCACCTCCATAGTTCCTATTTTTTAGGGATTCTAAACAATTTTTTAAAACAACTTTATTTCATATCCTAATTTCTATCATTCTTTTCTTAGTATTTTTTAATTCAAATTGCATTAAAATTGCAATGTTGCATTATTTGCACTATGCCAATTTTGACCATTTCAAAATGAGCTTGAATAAACATGAAATTAACCAAGATGAAATGAAATTCAACATCCCTCACATGAAATTTAAATTAATCTCTCAACCTCACCAAAATTCAAATTCAAATTCCTTTTGGTTGATGCAAGATAGCCTGTCAACCATGGATGTTCTTGCATCAGTAACAAAGTTGAATTTGAAAAGATTGAAACATCCAAAATCTTATAGGATAGCATGGATGCTCGTAAGATATTGGTGAATGAACAATTTTTGGTGAAGTTTTATATTGGGTCATATAGGGATGAAGTATTGTGTAAGATTATGCCTATGGATGCATGCCATTTACTATTAGGGAGACCATGGCAATATGATAAGAAAGAAATTCATGATGGAAGAAGGAATACTTATACTATGAAATCAAATGGAAGAAGAATCAAGTTGATAACTTTAGAGGAAGCGGAGAATATTGAATTTTGTGGCACTTTTAGACTATGTTTGGTAGATGGGAGAAAATTTCTTGATGGTTTAACGAATCAGAACACGTGTTTTGTTTTGATTTCAAAGAAAAGTAATGGTCTGGAGATAGACAATCCCACTAAAGATATTGAAGAAGTTGTAGAATTGTTGATCGAGTATAAGGAAATCATTTCAGATAATGTACCAGATGGCTTATCGAAGGTTTAGAGTATTAGCCGTCAGATAGATCAAATTCTAGGAGCCAATTTTCCAAATAAAGTAGCACATAGAATGACATTGGTAGAGAATGCAAAGTTGAATCCAAAAATACAAGAGTTGTTGAGAAAAAGGATTGATCATAGAAATTTTGATCCCATGTGTAGTACCTATTGTACTTGCACCTAAGAAAGATGGAGAGTGAAGAATGTGTACAAATTCAAGAGAAATTGATAGGATCATTGTCAACTATAGATTCCCATTGATAAGGATGGATGACATTATGGATTGTTTGAGTGCAGTAGAGTATTTTACAAATATTGATCTCAAGAGTGGATACTATTAGTCTTGGACCAAAGAAGGAGATGAATGGAAGACTGCATTTAAGACTTTACAAAGGATTGTATGAGTGGTTAGTGATTCCTTTTGGATTGACCAATGCATCAAGAAATTTCACGAGGTTGATGAATGAGGTATTGAAGACATTTTTGGGTAAGTTTTTCATTGTTTACTTGGATGATATTTTGATTTTAACTAAAACTAAAGAAGAACACTTGTTGCACATTAGGCACGTATTGCAAAGGTTCAGAGAAGAGAATTTTTTGATAAATATCAATAAATTTAGTTTCATGAAAAGATATCTAGTATATCTTGGATTTGTTATTTCTACTGAAGGATTGAAAATGGATCTAGAGAAAGTAAAATCAATCTTAGATTGGACTACACCAACAAATATTGGACAAGTAAGATCATTCCATGGACTAGTGAGTTTTTATCATAAGTTTATTACAATTTTCAGTAGTGTTTGTAACCCCATGATAGAGACAATGACAAGAGATAAGGACTTTAAGTAGATAACTAGAGTCCAAAATATTTTTGAATGTATGAAGAAAAAGGTGATAGAACAACTAGTGTTAGCATAACCAGATTTTCAAAAAGTATTGCAAGTGCAAATGTAATAGGAGCAGTGTTGATTCAAGAAGGGAGACCCATAGCTTATTTTAGTGAGAAATTGAATGATTCCAAAAGAATATACTCGGTTTATGATCATGAATTTTATGCCATAATTCAAGCCTTAAAGAAGTGGATACATTACTTGTTGCCTAAGGAGTCTGAGTTGTATACAAATCATCAAGCTTTACAATATTTGAATAGTGAAGGTAAGTTGAATAAGAAACATATGATATGGGTTGAGTCCTTTTAGAGTTATACATTTGTGTTGAAGCATAGGAGTGGCAATTCAAACAAAGTTTCAAATGCACCTAGTAGAAGAAGCAGTTTGTTGAAAGAGATGAGAGTGCAAGTATTAGGATTTGATGGATGGAAGCATATGTATGAATGTGATGTAGATTTTTTAGAAGCATGGAAAGAATGTATGGAACCAGTAGTGACAAACCGAAGCCAATGGTTGGATTATTTCATTCAAGAAGGTATGTTATTAAGAGGATATTAGTTGTGTATGTTGAGGAGTTCAATTAGGGTAAAATTTGATCAAAGAAAAGAATGGTGGATGATAATAAGGGAAATTTGGAGTGGATAAGATAGTATCTCTAGTGAATGGAAATTATTTTTGGTTGAAGATTTATAAGGATGTAAGGAATTATGTTCAAAATTGCAAAATTTATTAAGTTGCAAAAGGGAGTAGTTAGAATACTAGATTGTACAAACCTTTCATAGTATCAAAGAGACCTTGGGAAGATTTGAGAATGGATTTTATATTGGGATTTCCAAGAACACAAAGAGGTTATGATTCTATTATGGTAGTAGTGAAAATTTTTTCTAAAATGGCACATTTTATTCCTTGTAAGAAGACTAATGAGTTGTGCATGTTGTTGATTTATATTTTAAGGAAGTTTTAAGATTGCATGGATTACCTAGGATCATTGTTTCAAAAAGAGACACTAAATTCATTGGATTCTTTTGGAGGACATTTTGGAAGAATATGAAGATAGATTTGAAGTTCAGTTCAACACATCACCCATAGACACATGGACAAATAGAGGTATTAAACATCAATTTGGGTAACTTTTTGAGATGTTTGGTTGGAGATAAACCAAGAAGTTGGCATATAGTTTTACTGTGATAGGTAGAATTTTCATACAATAATTCAGTGAAACAAAGTATAGGGAAGACACCACTTTAGATTGTTATTGGAGTAAATCCTAGATGTGTTGTGGAATTAAGAGACATCAGCATGGAAAACAAAAGGAGTGTAAAAGTGGACGATTTTTTAGATTTCATGGACACATTGCATAAATAGGTTTAAATGTTTTTGGAGGAAACAATAACATTTATAAGGAGAAGGAAGATGAGGACCAGAGACATAAGTAATTTATTTTTGGAGATGAAGTGATGGTATATTTGAGGAAGGAGATATTCTTAGTTGGTACATACAATAATTTGAAGATGAGGAAGTTTGGACCATGTAATATTTTAAGGAAATTTGATTTTGAAAATGTATATGAAATGGAGTTACTAAAGACATTGGGAATATCACCTATTTTTAATGTTGTAGGCATACACGAATTTAAAAAAGGAGATTCAAGTGGAAGTATTGATGAAGTTGAGTTGAAAAAATAGTTACCACATTAGGAAGTAGAAGAGATTGAGCATATCTTGGATACTAGAACTAGAAGGAGCACTTAGAACAAGCAGTACAAAGAATATCTTATGAAGTGGAAAGGTAGACTAGTGGAGGATTCATCATGGATATTTTAGGTTGAGGTGGACCATCTTGGTTTTCATCTTAGGCCCAAAAAGTGAGGGACTCATTTTCTTCCAACCCCAATTTTTTGATGTAGGAGCATCCTTAGTTGTAAAGCAATCTTATATCAACCAAAAATAGTTATTTTCTTGCATTTCATTAAGTAGAAAATTTAGTATTTCATTCCATATTTTATTACATCTTTTTTTCTTATCTCTTGGATTAGGATATAGCATATACACATCAACATATATCACATATCGAATTTTCACATCATTTGCAGTTGTCTATTGAAAGTTATCACTCTCAGAATTTCACTGTGTTACCAGCTAGAGCATTTGGAGCTGACCTAATCCATAATTCCTATTGCAGACCTATTCTAGATCATGAAATCCTAAATGGAATATATTTAAAGAATCTTGGGTTCATTGGGACCTATCTTGGAGTTCTAAAAATTACATCTTCTCAAATGGAGTTATATATTCATGTTTCGTGGTTGACCTTCATGTTTGATCCTTCAATATATTATTAACCCTTGTGGCCAAAACAAACCTATTTTGTAGCTTGAGAAGCATATTTATAAGGATTTTTAATCATCTAGACAAAGTATTTCATATAGTTCATTCAGTAACTTAGTTAGAGGATAAGATTTAGATCATTATATTTTTGCAATAAACCTTCGGGGGCATGCAATAAAGCCTATTTGGCCAATTGTATATTTGTAAGCCTTTAAGGTTGCTTGTGAGCCCTAGATATTTTCTCTTATGTCTAGTGTTACATTTAAGAATTCTATATTGATGAAGATTCATGTTTTCATACCTATTTTCTATGTTGTTTTCATTGTGTTGACTCATTGCTGCACTATCCAAACTATTCCTTTTAAAACCCTCCTATCATGACTACACCATGTTGACTTGTCCTTAATTAAATGCCACCCTACTAGAAGTATATCTTTCTAGCTATACTTGAGGTTAGAAAATTTCATATCCCATTGGATTTTGGCCAAATAGAGCTATTATGTTAGGACTGAGATTTGTACTAGGATTTTCTCTACCTGAAACAAAGTCTTTGAAATTTGTATATTTTGACCTAGATGTTTAGCCTCCTAGAGGATTCTAGTAATTAGTTCTAGTCATACAATGACTACTTCTCAGAGCTAATGGAATCAATTCTATCCCTTATCTCTTTGATCCTATTTTTGTTGAAACTATATATGTAGTGCCTCTATTTGTACCCTTAATTTCCCATCATTGTCTTATGTTGAACTATATGTTTTTTCTCTTTGATTAATTTGGACTTTCAATTGATCCATTTGATTTGATTTTTGTTTTTGTTATAGTGTGCCATTGTAGAAAAAACTAATCTAGGGAATTCAAATCTCCTACCATGTTCTTCAGGGTCTAGATTTATAATTCCAAATAGGAGTGTTGTAGATAACTATTTTCTCCCCTTGTCCATCCTAGCCTTCTATAATTTTTCTGGGACTTTTTACCAAAATGTCTTCTTCTGTACTTGTCATGAATTACTCCATCTACCAAATTTCTCAACTATTTATTTAATAGTTGTGGTGATTCCTTAGACATGTGATGGAACTTACCTTGTATTTACTTTACTAGCTCCTCTAGTAGGTTGGGGCTTTCCACATGATATTGTAGGATCTCTTCTCTAGTTGTTTGGTGGAGGATGTTTCCCAACTGAAACTCACATAATGGGGAAATATCATTGTCGAGATCTACTTGTGAATTGACAAATGGGAGATGTAGGAGTTGGGAAGAGGAAACCATGTGGACAAGGATGGAGCAATGAAAAATACAAATGAGTGATTGTTTTATGTTTTTATTTTGAGGTTCAATGATTATCTAGTGGCAAGAAATGGAATATTAGTTCATAAAGGTGTATTAATGGAATGAAATGAAATAAAAAATTTAACATTATATTGGAATTTATTATTTGAAGTGATAGAGAAAAGATCCAAATTATGAGGAGAAGGGTAGTCACATAGAAACAAATCATTTATTCCATGATCTTTACTATCTATTTTCTTATAAAATCTATTAGACAAATTCTATAATTTTTGGCTTGTACCTTTACTTGTTTGGGAAAATATTTAATAAAATCAAACTTAATCTAAGACCTACGATAAAATTCCTACCTAAATCCAATATATTATTATTTCCTACTTATAGGGTGTTGTTTATGTTTTTGTATTGTTATTTTTTATATTAGTGTTTGCTGAAATTCATGTAGATTGAAATAGCTTCAAATTTTGTTCAAACATTTAAAAAATTCATTAGGATTAAAAAGGTCATGGATTTATCTAATGTTACATTTATTGAATTTTTTTTAGTATTATTTTTTAAAAAATGCAATTGGTTGTTTGTTTATTGTCTAGAGGATTCCAAATTTTTAATAAGTTGAAAATAGCCAAAAAATCAAAGCAATAAGTTTTATGATTGTTGTTGTAATTCAAATATTATATTACATAAAAAATTAAATCCAAATTTGATTATTTTAATTTATATTTATTACCAGATACTTAGTGTATGGAATTTTCTCAAACGGTGTGATTGTGAAAAATTCTTAAGATTCCAAGTTCTCCTTTAAAATTAAAAGTGAACACAAGGAATGAAATCTATTGAAAAATTCATCGAGAAAGAGGATGCAATGATAGTTTCAAACTATTCTTGTATAACTGGTTGTATATAACAATAAAAAATCTCAAAGAATAATGAAATAGATGGATTTTGTCACATATGATTGCACGTGCCCTTGTGAATATATACGCAAAATGTAAAAAGCATATATTTGGTGTTGGTGAACTATTCAAAAAAATACTTCAAAAAATGTGTCCTTTGGACTATAGTGATTGCAACACTCACATTAGCATTCATTGAACAATAAAAAATGAAACATTTGCAAGGATTGCTAATGTTTAAGATTTATATATGTTCCATTTCAAAAATCATGTAGGACCAAAAAGTAAAGGAACTCTCTAATGTTGTATTTACCAAAATTTTCTTTCTTTTTTTCCTTCAACTACTACTAGTCAATTATTCTTTTCTCATTTCTTTTAAAATTCTAATTAATCGAGAATACAATTTTTTTTAATCAATAACATGGAACAACTCCAATATAAAACATGTATTTAAAAATTTTAACCATGGTTGAAATGTATTATAGGAAATAATTTGGAAAAACTTAAATAGGAACTTTAATATTTTTATTTCTATCTATTAGAAAATGTAGATTACATGGTATTAGCCAAATGAAGTTGTATGTGGTATAAATGTATGGTTCCATATTCAACTTTGAAGTTTTATTGTAGATAATTTTCCCACTACTTAAGGTTTCTATCAGGTATGTAGTGTTTCATGCTCGATTACACAACTACCAAGATATGAAAGATGCGTTTATGTTCATCTTATACAAATTATACAATAATTTTTCTATAAAAAAAAAAATTATGGGAAGTTAAAAAAATATTCTTTGGGATGGAGGAAATTTCAATATCTATTCATTGATAATATAATATTAACTTATTTTGTTGTAATTATCTCAAATTTATGCTCATATTCTTTAATATTTTTTGTATTTTTATTGTTTTCCCTCGTATTATGCAATAGTAAGGCTAATTGCAAAAACCATCCAATAACCTATGTCATTATCAATGGTGTGTCTTATAGGAGGTATGTATATGCCACCATATTTTTTGAATTATGTGCACATATTGATGTAAACATGTATAAACAAGAAAAACTTAGTCAACTGATATTTTTCACCTTTTTGCAACACTTTGATTAAGAATAAAGATTCATTGAAAATTTGATGAAAACACACAATATTCTAACCAATTCTAACTCTTCTTGCACCAAGTCATGGTTTTTGTAATCCAAGATGGTTGACGATGATATTTGTATGTTGGACTAATAATAGAATAACATTATATTTCAAGGAATGAGTATGATTATGGATTGAGTTGAGGACAATTTATAGATTATTGGGTGAGTGATTGAAAATTTGGGATTTATTTAAGGGTGTAAGAGTTGTTATATAATGCTCTATACAAAATAATATTTGGTTGCATATTGTAGCCACCCAATATCTAGGAACTTCAATGAATGTACCAAAGAGATTAGCTATGAGATAATAATACTATTCTTTCAAAGGATGAAAATGATAGATTACAATTAGATTGACTTACAACTAATAAAACCTTGGCTATATTTCCAAGGTTATATATAGGATTAGACAATATTATGAAAAGTTCCTTAATAATATTTCATGAGACAATAAAATTGAAATTACGTAGGGAAGAAGTAAATGACATCAGATAAGATAAGTTCTAATGCCAACTAAGACTTCTAGAAAGATTCCTAGGACCTAAGTAAAATTAAAATGTGAAAAGGACCTATTAGGTGAACTAGTTAGGCAAACCAACATACCTACTTAAGTGTAACTTAGAGAGGAAAAAATGAAAATAATGCAAAGATTGGTTCTATGGGGCCCTATTAGGTACCCATGTACAAATGAAATCTATCACAAATGGAGAAAAGGAGAAAACTATATGGAACAAGACTCCTCCCCAAAAGAGATGACAAAAGATCCTTTTAATGAAGAATTACAATGAAAAAAAATCATGTGAGATAAAATACCCCCCCATAAGAGAAGAAGAGAGGCCATGCAAACCCCCTCAATGTTTCTAGTCTCTTGAAAGGATAGTAGATTCTCAACATTAAATGTTTAAGATGGTCCAATCTCATCGAACAACATTCCTCTTGTTAGGATGAAACAAGTCCCAGATGTTATATAGGATGTCTTCTCTTTTCGAAAGGAAGATGGGCAAAGAAAGATGTGTGATATTTTTGAATTATGGTAAAATAAATCAATGTAATTATTGAAAGATGAAAAACTCCAAATAGGTGTCAAATTATGAAGAATGATCATGTAGAGAATGAACCAAAGGGTAAGAGTGATCCCTCACAAAAATTGGAGAAGAATCATCTCCATCAAGGAGAACATGCATGCAATCAATGGTGTCTCTCAAATCTAAAATGTGGGACTCAATAAATAAACTTGTAATTTATGTCAAGTACTCATACGGTCAACTAGTTATATATAAAAGAGAATATATGTTTTTCTACATTAATTTAAAAGAACCCAAGACTATGGCAACATAAACATTATCGAGAGAAATAGAAGATGAAGGAGATGGAACATTAGAACATGTCCTTTGAACCTTAGTAAATGAAATAATATCGAGATTGAAATAACCATATTGAATCTCCTCAAAATTTTCCACACTACATTCCATAGTGTGTACATTAGTTGAATGAACAATAAGATTAAAATGTAAGAATGTGTAGATGCACGATTGATGGTCAACCTCCCCAACTACAATTACATATCTACTATACATATCCCAACTTATGATAAAATATAGTGTGGAATCAACACTCTTTCTACTCCATCATGTGTGGTTTGATAGATAGAAATGATATTGGTTGACAATGAAGTAACACAAAGAACATAATTGATGCAGGAGCATCCCCAATTGTGAAGCAATATTACATCAACAAAAAATAGTTCTTTTCTTGCATTGAATTTAGCTAGAAGTTTCAGTAGTTCATTCTACATTTTAATGCATATTTGTTTCTTATCTTGTGGAGCACGATATAGCATCAACATATCGATATCTATCACATATCCAAATTTCACATCATTTGCAATTGTCTATTGAAAGTTATCACTCTTAAAAAATTTGTGTTACCAACTAGAGCATTTAGAGCCAACCTAGTCAATTTTTTTTATCTTGGACCTATTCTAGATAATATGAACCTAAATATAATATCATTAAATCATCTTGGGATCATTGAGAACTATCTTGGAGATCTACAAGTTACATCTTCTCTTGTGGAGTTATCTTTTTATTTTTTGTGGACGACCTTCATGTTTGATCATTCAATGGGTTATTAACCCTTGTGTCCATTGCAGACCTATTTGGGAGCTTGAGAAGCAAATGTATACACATTGTAATCATTTAGGGAGACTAGTTCAGATAGTTCATTTAGAGGTAGCTAGAGGAAAAGGTTGAGATCATTACATTTTCACAATAACCCTTTTGGGGCATGTAATAAGGCCTATTTGACCAATTTTATGTTTGTAAGCCTTTAAGGAAAGCCCTTGTGAGCCTTGGATATTCACCCTTGTGGAAACAATTTCATGTAATAATTCTATATCATGATCGCATATCTATTTTCTATGTTTTTGAAAAATTAAGCATCATGTACAGGGTGTTGTACCCTTCACAATGAGCCACAAGGGCCAAAAAGGAATATGTCCAAAAAAACTAACAGTAATTCAAAAAGAAACAGAGATAACACATTAACAACATAGAGACCATGGTCAGGCAACAAAGACACAAACACTAGCATATGCAGTAGCTAACTGACATTGTCCAAGTTTTTAAGCAGAAGGTCCACAACATCATCACCGACCCAGTCTTGATTCTCCTAGGCATGTAATAAGGCCTATTTGACTAGTTTTATGTTTGTAAGCCTTTAAGGAAAGGCCTTGTGAGCCTTGGATATTCACCCTTGTGGAAAACATTTCATGTAAGAATTCAATATCATGCTCGCATATCTATTTTCTGAGTTTTTGAAAAAGTAAGCATCATTTATAGGGTGTTGTACCCTTCACAATGAGCCACAAGGGCCAAAAAGGAATATGTCCAAAAAAAATAATAGTAATTTTAAAAGCAACAGAGATAACACATTAACAACATAGAGACCATGGTCAGGCAACAAAGACACAAACACCAGCATAGGCAGTAGCTAACTATTATTGTCCATGTTTTTAAACAGAAGGTCCACAGCATCATCACCGACCCAGTCTTGATTCTCCTAGGCATTATTGCCCTCCAACTCCTCCTTGATTATACAAGATAGGGTACTAGTAAAAAAATGACCCAAATTCATTGTGAAGTGGGTCATCCCTCTAAATATTTGATCGAGCATGTCCATCTTCTTTTCCAAAACAACGAGCTCCTCCCCATCATCTGTGGTTCATGGGACCTCACCAGGCTCAACAACCAGGGGGTGTGAAGAGTGAGAATTCAAAGTCTATTTCAGTATCTTGTTGTTGTTAGGAGTTAAATGGGGCCCTTCCACATTATCATCCTCTTCCTCCTCAGTCTCCTCTTCCTTATAATCCTTGTTGTCGGTCTGCTCCTCCTCTGAGTCCTCAATAATCTATCTTTTTTTGTTGTTTTTCACCAATCTCCCTAATCTTCTTATGGTATTCTCCCCTCCAATCATGAATGTGTTCCCCACTACTGTATCACCTTTAGAATCTTTCGCTATTATATTCTTCCCTTTACCCTCCTTCACCATCGGCTCTGGCGCACCCTTTTTACCATCCTTTCCTTTTTTATTGCGATGGATCTGTAAGAAGAATTAGTCTGGGTGGCCTTGAGTTCACAAAGGCTAGTAGCAACATTAGTATGTGCATTACCTGCCCCGCCCTTAATTGTTTTGGTAGCCTATTTAGTTTTGAGGTTTTTAGTAGTACCTAGGTGGGTTAATCATGAAGGGTTTTTAGATTCAGCAGGGGAGATATTAGCAATAGTCAGGGGTTCAATTTCGTCAATACGAACAACAAAGATGGATCTAGGGGGACAAAGGGCCAAATGAAAATGGTAGAGTCCTAGGATAATCCCCTGATGCAGTGGTGGAGGCAAAATTTCATTTGGGTTAAGACTAGCTATTTCCTTTCATTTTTCAACCGAATTCTCTTGGTCCATGAGCAAAAAGAAAGGAAAAATAAGTAGGATTTTATGCCTTAGATGATTCAAAAGGGGAAAGTGATAGAAAAAATAGGTTTCAAACCTACCTTCAAGTGTGACGTTCTTCATAAGGGCTAAACACAGCTCGTCCTAGGGCTTTGGGAGGGCTTCACGTTCAAAGCCCGACTAGTTTCAGGCTGGTTCCTCATTCCCCATGAAGAAAGCTTTCAAATTGTCATTGTTCGGAGTTCGGGTATGCTTAGGATATTTCTTCCTAGTGCAATGCATTCCAGTAGCTTGTGCTATAACCTCTTTGCTGACTTCAAAGGAAATGCCACCCATTGTAACCCTTTGGTCCTTCAAAGAATTAGCGAATTGACCAAACAAGATAGGGTTGTGGCCAATCAGAATCTCCATGACAGGAGCAAGGCCACCCTCCATGCAGATATGCCAAACCAAATGATTCTTATGAAACTCTTCGTAATTGTCAGGCTCAATCCGAATGCGATTGCCACCCATGATGTTAACCTACACAGGAAACCAGAGAGCTTGCAAAAAACTAAATTTTGAAAAACCAACAAAGCAATAGGCTTTCTTCGCATTGTGGGTTTTAAGGTGAAGAAAGCAGTGTTGGATAATGATTTCAATGTATAGATCACAGGTGCGAAAGGGAAGATCACTATAAGAATATATAATGGTGGCATTAAAGTGGATCTTAAGATGATTGCTGCGACCTAAGAAAAATTAGTGGGCATGTAGGGTTTCTTGGCCATGGTGGAATTGCACCAAAAATAAGGCATAGTGGTCACTTGGCCAAATTTAGAAATGAAAATGTAAGCATAATTGGAAGCCCATGCTAAACTAGCAGGATCAAAGGCACTAGAAGGTAGTATTACTTCATTATGAAAGGTCCTATCAACAGTCATGACTGTAGTCATATGGAGGGCATGATGAGTTAAAACAATCCTATAGAGAAGATATCACATGATACGACCTCTTAAATTCATCAATGTCTCATACTTTCCTAATCCCTTCGTAGAGACGCCTTCTTTTACCATGTGACTAGCCTTTAATTTTGAATTCCACCATTTGTAGGTCACTTGAGCATTAGAACTCATCCACCATGCCCAAATGACAACCAAGTGGGCCCCTCAAACAAAACCCATTACTCAAAGATTTTAAAACATCATGATGAGTGGTTTTTTTGTTCTTTCAAGATGATATCTTGAATCCTTGTTGGTAAATTATCCATTTTCCTCCAACATTTAGAGTGACCCCAATAGATACCACAATTAACCAAAGCATCCGCCACTTGGTTACCCTCCCTAAAAATATGTGTCACTTTGTTTTCTCTCAACTTGGATAAAAGGAACCTAGTATCCAATAGAATATCCTTCATACTCCACCAACTAGACTACCCATATTCACAACATTAGTAATTGACTTAGAGTCCTCTTCAATGTGGATGTTTGTAATCCCTAGAGAGACAACAACTTGGAGGCCCATGAGTAGTGCATGAGCTTCTTCCACAATAGAAGATTGGAAACCAATACCTCCCACGAATCTAGCAACCAGGACCCCCCCAAGGCCTCTAATCACTCCACCAATGCTAGCCTTGCCTAGGTTGCCCTTAGCAGCCCCATCAAAATGCATTTTGAGCCAACCTCTATCTCGAGGCTCCCATTTGGGGTTTTTCCTGGCCAGGGATTTAGAATTGTCAAACCAGCTAGCCTCTAACTTATGGCGCTAGGCCTTGTCCATTCTTATTTCATAATCAAAAGGTCCTATCTCTAGAGGTTTCCCATTGAAGAGAGAAATGTTTTCCTTAGTGAGCTAGACACCAACACCAAAAACTTCCCTAGGATTCCTCTCAATATTCTTGAAGACCCTGTTATTCCTTTCCTTCCACAAACACCAACAATAATATGAGGGACCTGGTTCCAAATTTTTCCAGGCAAGGGGTGGGGATAGGGACCAAGCTAGCCCAGGATGAAAGATATGGTATCCTTACCCATGACCCAAGAAACACCCAATTTTTCAAAAGCCAACCCCCATACTTCAGCAACAAACATACTATGTAACAATAAATGATTGACAATTTCCTCACCGCATTTACATAGTAAGCATTTGTTGGGGATATAAAATCCTTGTTTCCTCAAATTATCTTGAGTAAGAATCCTATTATGGTAGGCAGTCCACCAGAAGAGATTTATTTTAGGGATCATATGGTGGTTCCATATTTTATTCCAAGGGTCCACCATAGTACCATGGTTTTTCAACAAATTGTATGTCAAATTAACAAATAGATCCCCCTGTTTGTCAAAGGTCCAAAAAACTCATCTCCCTTGTCATAGGAGGGAACTGTGGTAAGAGAGAGTAATTCCTAGAGAGACCTAGCTAGGCAAAAAAGGACTTGAGAAAGAGGATAGTAGAGGGCTAGGTCCTTCCACACCCTAGCCCTAGGAGGTCCAAAAACATAACCACTAATATGGAGTCCAAAATACCTTTGAGCCAACCTCTTAAGATTCCTAAAATCAGAACAATCCAGAGGGATATCGATTAACCATGGGTCTTCCTAGAATCTGATCCGATTTCCATTTAATCGCATTCCTTAGTAGGCTCTGTGTACTGCAAATACTCCTCCAAGCAAAGGAGCCTTGCGGGTGAACCTCTGAAAGGCAGTTGACCAAAGGCATGTTCTGAAGATATTTGGAAATCATTATTTTGCACCAATCCTTAGTATTCCTTATTTGATCCCAGCCCACCTTGGCCATCAACACCTTGTTAGTGTTGAATATAGTCTTGATCCCAAGGCCACCACAATTTTTGGGTTGGTAGACCTTTTCCCATTTGACAAGAGAAAATTTCTTCTTATCCTGAGTCCCAAAACAAAGGAAGCTCCTTTGGATTTTTTCAAATTTGTTAGCAATGTACCTAGGTATCTTAAAAATAGAGAGGAAGTAAGTTGGTATTCCTTGAAGGGCAATAGTGAGTAGTTGGAGCTTACCAGCATGGCCTAGGATGGAACCTTTCCACCCAACCAGTTTCCTCTAAATCCTTTCAAGCACTAAGTTCCAAAATTTTGGGGTGACCTCTTTAAACATGAGAGGGAGCCCAAGGTAAACCAAGGGGAGGGTCCCACTTAAACAACCCAGAATCACAATCACTCTGGCTTGCAAGTTAGGTGTATTGTTAAAGAAATAAATCATGCTTTTATTGTAGTTGATGCTTTGACCAGAACATGAAGCATAATTGTTTAGGAAGGTTTTCCATTTCCTAGCTTCCACCATAGAGGCTTTCCCAAAGAGAAAGGTATCATCCACAAATTTTTGCACCACAACTGGGTCCAGAGAGGAAGTTGCTCTAATTCCCCTAACAGAGTCCTCCGATAGTAGACCAGCAAAGTTCCTGCTCAACACATCAACTATCATGATAAAGAGATAGGGAGATAGGGGGTCACCTTGCCTGATCCCTCTACCAGTAGAGAAAAACCCAAAGGGGGTCCCATTGACCAGAACAAAATACTTGATAGTATTTACACACTCCATTATGAGTTTAATAACCAAATTGTTGAACCCAAACATGGCCAAAACCTTAGGGATGAAGTCACATATAACTTTATCATAAGATTTAGAAATGACTAAGTTGAGAGCCATCCTTGCATAATTACATCTTTCCATAGAATGGAGAAGATCATGAGTGTTCAAAGTAGCATCAAGAATATGGCGCCTAGGGACAAAAACTTTTTGGATAGGACTAATGAGTTTATCAAGAAGGGGATTGATATGGTTCACAAGGATCTTTGATAGGAATTTATAAAAGGTGTTGCACAGGCTAATAGGCTATAAATTAGTCATGGATTGAGGATCACCAATCTTAGGAATTAGGGCAATAAAGGTGTGGTTCAATTGTTTAAGGATTTTACCAGTTTTGAAGAAATCACGAGCTGCCGGCACAAGGTCCCCACCCACAGTATCCCAGAATAATTGAAAGAAGGTAGGGGAAAACCATCAAGGCCCAGTGCATTGAAACCCCGCATACTAAAGATAGCCAGTCGAACTTCTTCCAAAGAGACAACACTAAGAATCCCCAAATTATCATCTTGGGAGATGATGGCTGGAAGGTGGTTGAACAATAGATTGTCCAAATCCGGGTTGGGCGCCTCATTTAGGGCTGAGTAAGCCTCTTGAAAGTAATTAGCAGCTAAAAGGCCAATTTGGGTGGGAGTCAAAACCACCATGCCAAAAGTATCAAATAGATTAGAAATTCTATTTCTTTTCCTATACTTGATGGCAGACACATGAAAGAAGGAGGTGTTCCTGTCACCCTCCTTCAGCCATTGGACTCTCGATTTTTGGTTCCAAAAGATTTCCTCATTTTTGAGGATTCATTCCCATTCCTTCCTGGTTTCCATTTCTTGGCTGTAAGTCTATTGACTATCATCTCTTGCCTCCATTTTCTTTTGTTAAGTTCTCAATTCCTCCTCTAACAACTTTTTTTTTTGAAACATGTCCCTAAACATGCTCTTATTCCATCCTTTAACCATGTTTTTAATATGTTTGAGTTTTAAAAAAATCCTAAACATTGGGGAGCCATGGACAACGATATTCCACCATTCTATAATTTTCTTTCTGAAGCCAGGGTGGGAATTCCACATTATCTCAAAATAGAACAGGATGGGGCCCATAGCAGGCCGAATATTTGAGGTCAGCAATAGGGGATTGTGGTCAGACACCATTTTGGGTAGGGTTTTTAGATTGGAATTTAAAATATTAGTCCAATGGGGGAAGTAGAGAAAATAATCTAACTGAACCTAAATCTGATGTTCGCCAAAGCATTTATTAGACCAAGTAAAATTTTGGCCCATAAGATTTATACCTATCAATCCCGAAGAGTTCAAAAAATTGGCCAGGTCAGACATGCTATCAGAGTAATCCAATAGGCCACCACTTTTCTCCGAAGGCAAGAGAGGAGAGTTGAAGTCCCTAGAAACCAACCAACAAGTTCCCCTATTGAGGTTAATTTTAACAACAAGATCCTGCCATAGAGTATTCCTCGCATTCCTCTAGTTAGGAGAATAAGTATTGATTATAGACCAAGAGTCACCTAGGTAAGAAAAGGAGGCCCATACACAATTTTTATAGTGAAAAATTTTTGAACCCAAAAAATATAGAGGGGTTCCAAAGCACAGCCAGACCGCCCGAAGCCCCCTCAACATCACTATAGAAGTAGGATGCATTTGGCCAAATAAATTTAGCAATCTTATCAAAAATTGTCTTAATAATTTTGGATTCTTGTAATAGGCACACATCAATCTTATGTTCCAAGACATAGTTCTTCAAAGGAAGTTGTTTGTGGTAGTTGTTGAGCCCATGAACATTTAATGTCATTACTCTCATTTCTAACCTTTCTTAGAGGACACGTTCAATGTCGTTTGTTTATCCAGGGCAATATCATTTGTAGTTTCTCTCGTCCTAGTGAGTCCCTGGTTGGGTCTTCTTGGTTTTGAATATCGTCCTACATCAAGCTTCTTCTTCCTCCCTTTTTTTTTCGGCATTGTGCAGGCCTCTTCTTCTACAATTTTCTCAAGCTTCAAGCCCTCTATACTCTCCATAGATTCATCAATTACCTTGATACTCTCTTCTTCCCATATCTCCCCTTCCTCACCCATTGTTTCACATATCCCCACAGAGCCCGCCACAAGCAGGGGATCAGCAGCCAAAGAACCAAAGCCCTTGGCCATCTGGACAACTAGGGGTTTGATAGTAGACTCATTTAAGGATAAAGTCATTAGATCAACACTGGAGTTGACCAGACTAGGCAGTGGGTCAACCAAAGTGGGTGAAGGCATTAGGTTAACAAGGCCTAGGTGAAGCAATCAGAGGAGTGGCCTCCTTCAGAGGTGAAACCTTCTCCATGGGAGGTGTAAGATTCTTCAAGGTACTAGGCTCCTAATTAAAAGAATATTTGAACTCAAAGATAAGGTGGCCAACTTTAGCACACTTCTAATAGTAGACAAAAACATTTTCATAACACAGTGGTTGGGTCCAGTTTCCAAACTCGGAGCACAACTTGACCGTGTTAGGAAGATTTTTATCAACACAAATGTTAACACAAAATATTGCAAAAACTAACCTGGATTTTGATTTGGTGATAGAGTCAGTGGTGAAAAACTGACCTAAAGAATCCCCAATACTTTTAAAAATAGCTTCATCCTAATACCCCAGAGGTAAGCTAGGCAACTGAACCCATATTGGAGTCGACTTTATTAGGTCCATAGTAGGGTCAAACCCCAGCTTCCAGTGACACATAGCCAAGCGGTGTTTTCCATACACCCAAGGAGCTATGGAAAGAGTGACCACCATGTCCTCCACTACCATGAACCTAAAAAGAATGAGACCACCAACCATAGCCCATATCTCCACACTCCCCTTGAGACGTCATTTTGTAGCAGCCCACTTCTGAACCATATCCATAGTTGGACGGAAGGAAAGAAATCTAACCATAACCGTGTTCTCCATGGAGGAGATTATCTTATCATAGACCGAATTAGGAATGGTAAAGTCCATCCTAGAAGCAGTGACAACGTCAGAAAACGGAGGAACCAAAGTAGAGTTCTATTTGCCATTGGTCAACACATCCTTCCACCCAATTTCTGGAAGAATCTCTACCGTCGGCACAAAGCCAGTAGAAATGACTGGAATCTCAATAGTCTTCAAAAGACCCATAGGTGAAAGCACTATCCCAGTAGGAGTGAGCCCTGAGAAACATGTGCCACATGTGATATGCACGGGTCAGGAGGGGACAAAGGGGACCATGGGGTACCCCTAGAGTAGAATCCACCATGCACATAGGAAGTTCAAACGCAGGCAGAGGAGAGGGAAGTGGGAATTGGTCAAAATGTTAACTCATTACTACATGGTTCATACTATTCCCTTAGGAACCCTCTTACCCTAACTATGCAAATCGTTAAATGATCCATCATTCATATCAATAGATTGCTTCATAAAAACAAACATATACATGTTTTTAGCCATCAAGATGTTTGGTGTTAAAAAAAAATCAAATGAAGAGAAAATATTTTCTAATAAAGGCATATCATATGAAGCTTTTGAATAAAGTATCTACCTCTGTGACTAAAAATATTCAACTACAACAATTTTTTTCCCCTTATGTCTCTCTAACTTTAATAAAGAAGAAGGTGAGCCTCTTAACTTCAAAGGAAAATTTATTTTATTCTTCTTAAGAAGAAACTTCAAGTCATCAATTTTATTTGAATAAAATTGATGTTCATCATGCCTTGCTTTCTTAAAATATGCACATTTAGGCTTATCCTTCTTGGACGATTCCTCTTGAAAGGAAGAGGATTCAAATTCCTTATGCATCTTGTTCTTTTTGTTCATTTTCTTATTTTTAGGAATCCCTAATTCTTTTTATACCTTATGCTCACTATCAACCAATGATTTTTGTTTAGAATAATTGATTAAACCCATATGAGTTAACACCACTTCCTCTTGTATGAGGATATTAGTATAGTTATAAAACATAGGATCAACATATGATTCTCCCAAAGAAAGATGATTGGTATGAAATCCAGAAAACATTGAATATTAGGGACCAATCTTGGATAACATATTTACAATAAATTGTAAATTCTCCTTTTCAATATTGTGATTTTATTTTTTTGTACATGGGTACCTCATTATACCTTCTAGGTAAGACCCATCTGCAAATCATTCATGCATCCATCATGGAATTCATTGTTAGGTTTTTAGCTTCTCCCTAATTTAGGCTTAAGGATGTGTTCGATTACAAAGGAAATCACCTACTAATTAATTAATAATTAATATTAGGCCTCTTTTTATTTTATCACTTAAGTTAATCTTAGTAAGTGATTTTTACTTTATAGGAAAATGAGAAGCTAAATGGATATTTACTAGTTTCACAGTCTTCATACTGAATCTTATGAGGATCTTCTCTATATACTTATATTGTGATAACCAAATCTTACCACGTTCCCTATCTCTATGTATTTCTATGCCCAAATTTATTTTTTATGCTCCTAGATCTTTCATATCAAAATTCCTATCCATTTGAGTCTTTAACCCATTGATCTCAACTATTCCTTTTCTTGCTACAAGCATATCATCAACATATAACACCAAGATAATGAATAAACCATATTTAAAATTTTTAAATTAAACACAATGGTCATTCTCACTCCTTGTAAAAAATTGACTCACCATGAAGGAATCAAACTTCTTGTACCATTGCCTCAGAGACTACTTTAGGTCATACAATGAATTTTTGATTTTATAAGAAAATTTCTTGTTGCAATCTTGAACAAACCCTTTTGGTTGTTCCATATATATCCCCTCATCCAAATCTCCACGTAAATTTTTTATTTTAACATCTAATTGCTCCAACTCAAGATAAAGTAAAGCAACAAGTGCAAATACATTCTGAATAGAAACTAGCTTAACAACAGGTGAAAGTATTTCATAAAAATCAATACCTTCCTTTTGGGAATACCCTTGCTACTAGCATTGCTTTGCACCTTTCAACTTTATCATCATCACCCTTCTTCAATTGAAGACCCATTTTCAACCAACAACTTTCCTACCCTTTGGAAGTTCTACTAGGTCCCATGTTTTATTCTTCTCTAAGGCATCCATTTCTTCTTTCATTGATATTTTCCATTTAGCATTTTCAACAACATCCACTACTTCCTGAGAAAAAAAAGGTTTCCCATCACTTGAAATGAAAGAAACAGATGAAACATAGTCATCATGCCTTTTACATGTATTTTTGACCTATGTAGATCTTCTTAATTCTACTTGTGGAATTTCCACATTTTCTTACAAATTTTCTAAATCCTCATCTTCTTCTTCAAAAGCTTCTTCCTGCTCCCTAAATTCTATAGATGGATGATTTTCCTGTTAAATTTATTGATGTTGAGGTATTGTTGATGCAAAAAATTAGCAAGGTAACAACCCTACGTGGGAAACTCAGTTAAAGGAGGGACCTATTGTGCTAAACTGTGTAACCTCAAGATATTAAAGAAGTCGACTTCTTCTATAACTGGGGTTTCTAATGGGAAAAGGAAACATATATAAAAATAAAAGATCTAACTAGGGTGATGCATCAAGATTTAGATGTAAGGCACGATAGACGTATCTTGTAGATGTGGTCTAAGGGCCCATTCAACAATCTGCTATATCTTGAAATAACAAACATCAAAGAGAAAGACTTGGATGATTCATTTCATGACATAAAATAATTTGCATAGAGTTTTTTTGAAAAGAAAGAGTTGGAGACATGGTTCTAAATCAACATTCTATTCAAATCATTTAAGTTGCAAACGAACTATTTAGAAACAACACAGTATAATGTTATCCAATAGTTAAAAAACACAAAGGCCAAATTGCAAGGGCATAGTCAATAAGTATTTACAATTATCTAACAAAACAAAGGCCTGGTCTCTTCCTAATTATTCTATAGATATTTTCAAATTATTCTTCAGAAGAAGAAGCAGTATATATAGCTAGGGGCTTCCAACACTTGAAGGGCTATAATAGAAAAGATTCCCAATCATGAACAATTATGTTCGCAACAATGATTCACCATGATCGTTGCAATAGAAAAATTACCAAGCATGAACCTAGTCTTCCATGAGCTAGATGCATCCCCTGCAAATGATGGAAGTGGTCTTGGCTTACCTTGTGTAAACAAGTGTTTCCACCCAGCGAAGGCAGTTAGAACATGCAACAGAGTATGGAAACTTGACATTCACACCGTTCCTCCTTTTAAAGAAGATGCACCAAAGGGACACATGGTGGTATTTCAAAACCCATGGTTCATCCTCCCCATCCCTTGATAAGAGCCTATGATGAGAAGACATGTGGTAGTATCCTTACTATTGGTACCACTTGAGGGGCCCATCAAAATTTTGCACGAGTGAAGGCTACATGGAATGCAGTTGAGGCTCGAAAGAGAGCTATATGCAAGCAAGGTTAGTGCACCCAATTTATTTACATGTGGGGGAAAATTGGGGCTCAAAAAATAAGGGAAGGGAAGCTCCCCTTCGATGAGTATTTAGGTGACATGTGGTGGCAGTGAGTCAAGACCATTGAAAAACTAGCATGGAGGCTTCAAAAATTGTTGGGTGTAGTCAGAAGCTAAGAAAAACATCAAAAACAACTTGAAGAGAGCATGGGGCATATAAAATATCCACAACTTCTGGTGACTATTAGGGGTGTTTTGTCTACGGAATGACAAACCCAAAAATATCTAGTTTTGTGACCAAGACCTTATTCATTGAGCATTGGAGTTATAGATTAGGAAGGGTGATCTATAAGGGCAGATAGTTGACCTCAAAAGGTGTTGATATGGCATGTAGAATCTCATGTGCTTCGTGTCGATCGAGCATTTCTTTAAAGGGTAGCATTGTTGATATTTTGGACCCGACCTCAAGCTGAAAAAGTAGTTATGTGATCTGATGAGTTACACCCTCAATGTCCTCAGTGCTAGGAGGCTGGCTGAAGCTCTAAAAAACTTATAAATGCCACTTACTCTCCTCAATTATGGTTACAATTTTCTCCATGGTAGCCATAGATTCATCAAAAAGAAAAGGAGAGGACAAGCTCATTTGGGTTAGTTGGGAAAACTTTGCTTGTACACTGTCTATAGTTCATCCTAATTTGATTGAGCATCATTGAGTGTGAAGGGTGGCATCATGGTAGTAGATAAACTCCTTCACAATCCTAGTGGATGACCTTCGATTCTCAACCCCTTCTCATACAAGATCCTCGCTTGGTAGGGTATATAGCTTGCCTAGTAGCTTCTCTACTTCGGGAACCTTTTTCCCTATGAATTATGGGAACTGTTCCATTGTTCCATGAACCTTGCTACATAAATATGTCATCTCCACCATGAATTGAATTTTGGGATGGAGAGTTTTACATAAATCCTTCACTCTCTCCCATTAAGAAGAATACGGTTGTTGGGATACTAAGCAAAGGTCTGACCGTGGAGTAGGATTTTAAACAATTTTTTTCAAGAGATTAATCTCTACATCCCTTGTCCAAACCTCTTACATTAGCTAGGCTTCAGGTTGTAGACTCTTCCTCTAGGGAAAGCCTGATCTTCTAAAGGTCTTCTTGAAATTGAGCCTATGTGCTCTCTTGATTTTCCTCCCTTTCTTGCATTGCTTGCTCCATATGAGCACACAATTGTTGTAATTCTTCATTCTTTTACAAAACCTCTCCTTTTGATTGGGCCAACATGTCAGATAATTCCTTGTTCCTTTTCCATAGCTCAGCTACCTAATCAGGCTCCTGGGATTTAAACCTCTTCAGCTCTCTCTACAAGCTAGCCTTCTCTTCCTACAAATTTTTTGCAAGGTGCACCCTTTCTACTTCTTGTGCTTTGTCTTTGGCCAACAAGAATTCCATCCTTCCTTTAGTTGACTTGAGCCTGTCCTCCACCTTCTTCAACTTGCGATTAGAATTAAGAAAGTCAATAGTCACAACCTATTGTGTCTCCTCCATTAGCTCATCTTTATCTTGTGGTTGGGCAACTCAGAAGTCCAGTCTGATGGCATGGATGATAGTCATCAAGTTTCATTTCTCCCTCTAGTTTGGAAACACTGGGATGCATGGTTGCAAAATAAAATAATTATTGAGCCTTGTTATAGATTGGCTAGACTTTGGGCTCCACTATCTTCCTGGCATCCTTTTCTTTTTTCTTCTGGAATCAGAGAGATCAAGCTTGCTTCATTGTATCACTCTGCGATAAGAATTGATCCATCGATCTGATGTTTTCACCTATAAATTTTGTGTTGGGAGGCACAGTAAAAAGGAATGAGAGGTAGGTGACCTAAGATGCTTCCTTCTTTGGAAGGGAAACCATGATCTGAGAGAAGGGAGCAATATTCCAAATACCAGGTGATGAAGGTGTGGAGGGACTTATGGGGAATGATGGTGGCAATGGAGATGCACTAGGCTCTAATGGCTACAAAGGTTGAGTTGAAATTGACTCATAGGATGCCACAAGGACAACAAAAGAAGAAACCAAGGGGGTGGTAGCCATGGATATGGATGAGGAGGCCGATGGGGCAGATTGAGGGAGAGTCAAAGCCATCTGTCCAATATGAGAAAACTGGGAGAAACCTTCTACAACCCTTATAGAGGGAACATAGAAAGATAGGCTCACATTTGGAGTGATGGGTTCCAAAGGGATTGTGGGAGAAATAAGAGATTGTGAGCTGAGAAGAGAGGGAGAGAAAGATACTTGAGTAGTTGATTCCATCTCCAACCTTTGGCCAACTACACGCTCCTACAAACCACCTCCGTAAGTGGCATTAGTGTGTTGTCATTTGCTTGGTGGAGGGTTCTCCACATCCAATGATTTTGTCAATTTTTGTGCTGCTCCAGGATTCCATATGGCCACGGGTCAAGATTGTGTAGACCCTAATCAGAAAATATTCATCTATACACTCCTAATAGTTGTGCTAGGCTATGTCAACATTTTTTTTTTTTGTTTACCCATATCAGAGCATGGTAGGGCATCTTTATGGTCAGACTCCTCTGCATCACTTGCATCAGAATCTACATGTTCCTTGTTCCAGAGGGTGTCAAACTGATCATCAGTGTTGAAAATTGATGGGTGTTGGAAAGGGGCAATGGTGTTCTTGATCCCTTGGCAATAAACCCAAAGATCATTAATCTTTTCCAACTTCCAGTCTTGTTCCCTCATCAAGCTATTTCAAAGGGTAGTACTTATGCGGAAAAATTCATTTACCTTCCCCTTAGGGAGATAGAAACCAAGCCATGATGGCCTCCAATTATCTGTCAGCATGAGTGCAAATTTCACCAAGATCCTGTTGATATCTTCTAGTGTATTGCATTGATTTTCCCAATAAGACCGAGGGCTATGGTTTAACTTAATAAATGTGTCACCCAGGTAATCCTTGGGGTTGTAGTCCCACCTATTACAAATGAAAACAAGCCTGAGGTGTTCCAAATTTTCCTGCAGTAGCTCTGTAAACTTCTTCCTTACCATGACCACTATTTTGTAGCTGATAGGGCATTCAAAAAATCCCCTCTTCTTCTTCTTTGGGTCAGAGAAAAAGGTCCAATCCATAATATCCATTTGTCAAAAAACTCCAAGGGCCAATACCCAATCAGTGATGGATGTAGGGAGTTGGATCATCTCTTCAAAAAATCCATGCACTCAGACACATGTGAATTCCTCCTCAAGGAACTAGTCACACTTGGGGAACATGGATCACATCCAACTAGTTTGATTGCCCGA
The DNA here is from genome assembly GCA_007115665.2 of Sequoiadendron giganteum. Lineage (NCBI taxonomy): Eukaryota > Viridiplantae > Streptophyta > Pinopsida > Cupressales > Cupressaceae > Sequoiadendron > Sequoiadendron giganteum. Next base: position 525,389,328 of record CM021107.1, read on the forward strand.
CAGGCGATAGTAGTCATCATCATCGCCTAGATTGTGCAAAATCAAAATCAGGAATCTCTTCGAAAATGAATAATAATCATAGGTGGAAGAGAGGATGGGAGTCCATACTGAAACTGGCTTTCAATGCTTCTTCTCATCAAATATTGAAAACTCCTTTTTTTCCTTCAAGAAATCAAGATTCTAATGTATAAACATATACGCAAGAAGAGAAGGATAACTGAAATTACCAACAGTTTCAAACTAATAAATCTTCTTTTGCATATCCTTGACAATCATGTCCACAAAATCATACTAGAAAGGGTCTTTCTATCTCCTTAATTGAAAATCCAGGCCCAACTAACATTCATACATGATCGTATCATTGTCCAAGTTGAACACAAAAGCCATCATGGAGAAGGCATTTGACATATCTGCCTAGATGAAGTCAACATGTCGGTTCAAATATTTTAACGTTTGCTAGAAATCTTGGGGCCTTCCAATCTTTGCATTATAAAATTTGAGGGAATTCCTCCTACCCTTCCAGAATTTCAAACCCTTTTTTTGGTTGAAGGGCTCCATCGGTTGCTCTCTGGTGCTCTTCTCGGGAACACACAACATGTTCCTAATAGTCTTTGCAGTTAGCATGACTCTCAACCTTCTTCTCTCAATGGCGCTTGTCACCAAATTGAAACAATAAATACTTTCATGAATTATTTCTCGGTAGTGGTGCACATAAGGGACCATATATTGTGGGAGTTTGCAGAGCCATTTTTTGTATGATAGTTGATTTTTTAAGGCTTTCTTCATTCTAGCAAAAGTAGCTTCTCTCAAGATCTTAGGGTTAGTCTTGAGGATGGGGTCATAAATGTTATCCCACTCTTCCTTTACCAAATTTGCATCATTGAGGGGTATGTGCAGGATCATCATGGAAAAAACAGGCCCTTAAGTGATGATAAAATTCACAAAAATCAGAGTTAAGCAACTTGAAGTAAAATTTTGAATAAGTTATCTATATTATTTCAAAAATGTGTAAGAATAGAATCTGTAGAAAATTGAATGTAGTTTCTAAAGTACTAGGTTTATTTAAAAAAAAAATCTATTTGGTGAAAATTTGAAATTTCAATGCAATAGTACTTAAATTTCAAGGAAAAAATAAGAAGTAGGTGTCTGTCTGACCACCCTAACCACAATAAAATGATAATATTTTTTTAAAATATGTTAGATATAAGTAGAGGACTCATGTCCCGATGTGATGTAGATTTTTTTCTAATTTTTTTTTAAGTAAATAATTAATTATGAATTTTTTATTACAAATTTTTAAAAATATAAAAATTTGTATGTTTGACCACCTTAACTTGGTCAAAGCTTCATGAAATTTAATATTTCTTTTAATGCTATATTATCCAAAGCATAGAATTTGATGCATGTTTCAGATTCAAAAAATGTGATACCATTTGAAATCTATAGATTTTTTTCAATGAGCCTATCAATCAAGACTTTAGTCATAATTTAAATAGAAAATGAATAATAATTATTTATTAAATTCAAAGTAAAGCATAATTTATATTGGAGGAAAGCTGAGAATATCCTTTAAAAACCCTTTTTGTTTCATCAATTTTTAGTAAAAATAAATTCATTAGCTACATGGGTCATCATATCACTTACATCCCATCATGATCCTGAACATACCTTGAGAGTACCCTTCCTAGTTGTCCACGTGCAAAACCACTCTGGCTTATCTAGGATTCTAGGTGTACCATAGGACTCATTCTCTTGAAAAATATTGACCATGGGTGATGTGAGCATCGCATCGACCAAGCTTTGAGATGTTTCACCTGGCTTATTCATCTGTGGATTTTGGGTTACTTGAGGGGTAGTGGATTCCATTTTTCCTCAGACTTCTAAAATTTTCTACACATCTCGTAGCAAATCTACAGTTTGAAAACTCTCTGCAGAATTCTTGTATTCAAAAAGCCTTATTTTCTCTAAAACAATTGCATGCAATACTTAGCTTTTCTATCCTCCTTCGAGTGGTAGATGAAGGGTGTTTTTTCTGCATTAAATTTGGCATGTACTGCCAACCTTTTGGTTTGTGCAAAGCGAACTACTTTCCACTTTGAAATGACAAGGATTCATAATGACCCGAGGTACCTACAACTCATTGCACGATTTTCCTTGGAAATTGAGCTAGTGATTTGAATGCAGGCTAGGCATCATTTGTTGTGGTAATAATACCTTGAACAAAATGATTACGCCAAATTATGTGATAATATTTAAATAGATACACATCCTTTCTTGGAGTTTGAGAGGCACCTGCAAGATGACACCTTAGTGTCTGGCCAAATAGACTATTGTCAGATGCTGCCACTAGCTTTTGCTAATTAATTAACATGCCTTAATTTTGCATGTAGCAACTCCTACCTATGGCCACAACTAGGTGAGAGCCTCAAGTGATCCTTGGCGTTGTGTTTGAGGTAGTACTTGGATAACCTCATGCTTATGATATCCGAGTTACGATGCTTATTTTTTTCGCTTCTATAAATAGACACCTAGGTGTAGGAAAATTAAACTTAGCAAATTCTAGTAGAATTAGCATTAGGTGATTAGTTTAGCATTTTGCATTTGTAGTTTCCTTAGTATTTGTGTAGAGTTTGGATTTAGGCATCTTCCATAGGGTCGTTGTTTAATAGTCATATAGATTTTGACATTATGAATACCCCAATTAAGCTAACCTCCCAAAAATATCAAACAACCTTTTTGGGTGAGATTTCAACTATGTGCTTGAAGAGGATGACAAAGAATAAGCATTCTTTAGCAATTGTGGCCTTGAAATAGGTCCTGGTTTGAGACTCCCTTGAAGTTGAGGACAAGTATAGAGTAAATACTAATGTGTGCTCCCATTTTTTTGCATCGATGCTTGACATCCAAATCCCCAGGACTCTTATCATCCGACTGGTGACAATTTTTTTCCAAAGAAGTATCTGAATGGCCTCGAGGAGGTAGTGGCAAATGTTGCATTTGATGGAGGAATTTTGAATACAAGCAACCTTCATAAGCTTATTGAAGAAGATGCGGTCATCGCATGGTTGTCATTTCTAAGTGGTCTCCACCTCCAGTCGTAGGAAGTGCATCATCAAAAGGTTACTTGTGCTTGTCATTTTTTCTTTCAAATCTGCAATGTGGTGTCATTCTACGATATTGATTGGTACACCGATTTCAGGAACCTAGTGTTCCCTCGACCACCTACCATTGCTTATGTGGATGGTTTCTCTAGCCTAGTTGGTGCTACTAAGGATGGTATGGTTTTGGATGATTTTGTTGCTGCTGCTACTTCTCATGGTTGAAGATTTTCTCTTTTTCATGCTTTAAGACTGAAACTCGTTAGTTTTTTTGTATATAGCCTAGAAAAGGCTTTATAATATAGAAATATATATATAAGTATATTCTTTTTAAAAGAATGATCTTTGAGCCATTTTTATATTGTACTTATTGAAGTATATAAATTTAATGAAGATATGGCTTATGTTTGAAATTTCTACCTTGCTGCATATTTCTTGTCCCTCCTAGAATTTGTGTTATTTTTTGTATCATAATGTGAATCTTTGTTGCAACATGGATAAGGAAGACTGGCCGAACAAACAAAATAAAAAAAGGGAAATAATCACAATAATTACCTATTTACATGTTAGAATTGTCTAATTGAGCTCTATAGAAATTTTAAGGTGAATTCCCTTGGTGGGAACCCTATCGCTTTTCTTTCTATGCTTTCTAATTTGAATGCCTCATATCACCTGTACTGAATTATTATGAATGGACCCTCTTGAAAGTTGTTAGATTTCTCATGCTCATTGGCTCTTATTGTTTGTTGAATGAATTTTATCACTAGACCCTTACCATCGAGTCTCTAGTCTAAACAACCATCCAATAGAGAAAACACATTCGAACCTACTTCATTGTGTATGATTGATCCTACCAAGGGTAGTAAGTGATGATTTCTTGGTGATGCTCAATTTAGGTTGCAGAAATCAATACATAGGCGGGTATCTCCATTCCTCTTTTGGACCAGGACAAGACTAAACAACCAAATGCTAGGCTCAACTAAGAAGACAATTCATGACTGAACTAGCTTTTCTAACCCTTGCACCATCAGTGCTTCAATATTTGACAAGCCAGTTTGTCCTCTCTCACTAGTTCTATCATAGGCTAGATGATACCGAGATCATACCCTCTGAGTTTATGATATGACCAGGCCAATACTTGATCATCCTCCTTTGAAAAGTGGATGATCCTTTCTTCACCTCTATCCAGGATGCTCTTTTTGACTTTAAGATTACTTGCATCTTTAATTTGAACATCTGTATAATTGCCTTCATTCGCTACGAGCTTCCTCTTATTATTTAAGGTATTTCCAAAAAGGGGGATTTTAGGAGTGACCAAACTCTTTGGAAGCTCATGAAGTCCTTTCTAAATGTCTCATCTACAGTCAATTTTGGCAACCCTTGATTGGAGTTTGTCAATATCTACTCCCAACTGAAAATTGATAAAGACAATGTGTTCATCAGTGTCAAATACTTGCCAGCTCTGACCACCATCTGGAGTTGTTGGTCAGAATATCATTCGTACAAAGTGTCAGTTATACATTGGGTTAGGTGCTAGTTTGAATCGGGGTCTGATTTCAACCATTTGATTTGTAGCAACATTCTATTCTTGAGAAACAACTTGAATATTGAAAGTTTCAAAGCTCTCAATTAGGTCCCATACTTCTTCTCCAAAGGATCTCATACGTGCATCCTTTGTAGTATCGATATTCTGAACTTGATTGATGATTAGCTTAGAAATCCCAAACATATTTACGTGCTTGATGTCCATTTTCTTTGCTAGGCTCAAATCTAGTATGAAGCGTTCATATTTAGCCTCGTTGCTAGAATAGGAAAGTTGGGATCAGAAAGGTCTGACTGTCTTCTTGCCACTTAGGGAAGTCAGGCATACTTTAGCTTCTACATCGATCTTGCATTTTGCACCATCGACTTGTAGCAACCACAGTCCTGATGTTGAAACACCTTTAGGTTCTCGTGTCACCTTCGGGATGCCTTGGTCTTCATCATAAATAATATAAGCTCCTAGTCTAGTGGCATGATAATTTTTGAAAGGGTCTTTATTGCTTAGGAGAACCTCCGCTTGATCAGTCCAATCTTTGGTGATTTATTCATCTTCTAGAAGCTCAATGTAGTACATCTCCTCCTTGTTGATAGAGGTGTGAGTGGACTCAAAGAATTTCTTAGCTTCATCCACAACATGTTTTGAATGCAAAGGTTTAGACACCAAATTCATTTTGGATCTGTGTTTGGTCCTTATAATTAGGTGTGATCAGTCTAAGAAAAGGTATCCACCTAGTTTAGAAGTGAATTCCTTGAACAAGTACAAACCGAATATTGGAGGAATATCAATGATCATGGTATCCTACTTATCCATGATGTTGGGGCAGCCAAACATAGTTAATGGAAGGTCCTTAATGATCCTCATAGTATTAACCATATTCCCATCTAATTGCATGACTCCTTTCTTCAAAGGTTCATAGCTCAATCCTAGGGCTTTAGATATTTGCCTGGGCATGATAGTGGTGTTGGCACTAGATTCAATCATGGAGTTATGTAGTAATTTATTACCCACAATAAGGGTTAAGAAAAATGACTTCAGTTTTGGTTTTCCTTCATTGAATTTGACTATGGATTGTTCATCTTGATCCTTAGTAGAGGCCTCCTTTGTAGTATTTGTGAGAACCTTGGCTGGAGGTGACTGATCAATATTCTCTCCTTGAAGTGATTGCTCCTTTGGTTCTATGATCGGGTCTTCTTAGAGAGCCCTTTGTAGCAATGTCTTCTGCTCCAAAATGGCTAAGATTTCCCACAAGGAAACATTAGTAGATGATTTTTCCAATTGTTCCACTACATCAAATGATAGTGGAATCAGAGGCTTTTTCTTCTTATCTTTTTTTGTTATGATCTCCCTTTGTGGTGGAAATTATGGTACCACTACAAGGGTACTAGGCTTGCAGTCGGGAGTACTTTAAGGCTGCAAACTGACTAATTCTGGGATGACTGTTTCACCCATTAATCTCCCTTTAGAGCGAGTTTTGTAATCAAAATGCACTTGTTGAGTCTTGAAAGTGGATTCTTTCAATGTGAACACCGCTTCCTCTCCTTCCATCCATGAGAAGAGGTTGTGATTGAGAGCTATATCATTCGCTTGTTCTAGAGACATCCCTTACATTTGAGCAGTGAGTACCATGTTTTCCATTTGTGGAGAGGTATATGCATAACCCCCATTGTCTGAAATTGTGCCTTAGCTCTGCTGCTCTGCCACCTTCTATTGTAGATTTTTGTGTGGATTATTTTAGGGCATATGTGGATCACTACAAGGGAAACACCAGGGGTTACCTTCATTGACCAAATTGTTTTGCCCTGTTGCTAGCTCTATGATAGAGCTTTCATTGGTGTTCTACAATGGAGTGGGTACTGGTACTATTTGACTTCTTTGTGCCTAAGCACTTGGGTGAGTGCCTCATTGGAACTGGTTTTGTTAGTAAGAGGACCTTTCACCCTAATAATTATAATAGGTTAGCTTTGGAGGAGCAACCTGGTTGCCCTTCATGACAGTTATCTCATTGGTCATAGCTTGCAATATTTCCTTTATGTCACTCATCTCATCCTTCACAGAACTAGGTGTGACATTCTATGGTGGAATTGTGTATGTGTATATAGATTGAGGAGGATTAGTTGTAGTGTTGGGAGGAATTGCCTAGGCAGAAACTGGTATTTTGAGGAATATAGGCATGATGGGTTGAGGCAAAAACTTTCTAGCATCAATCATATTGTTTTTTGCTTTAATTGCGACGCTATATGTATCTAATAGAGTGGTTCCACCAAGTGACTGGATCATTATTGAGATATTGAAGTTGATGGACTTTAGGTAAAACATGAATGCCAAATCAAGTGGCAAGCAGATTACAGCCTGAATTCTTTGCCAAGTTATGTGGAATCAGGTGTTGGAGTCCGTTGGGGTTTCATATGGAGCATGCTTAATGATCTGTAACTAGTGATACTAGGAAGACCCATATTTTTTATTTTAGAATCTTTCATAAAAATGGTCCCCAAGATGGTCCCAAGTGTCAATAGAGTTAGCTAGCAGAGTGTGATACCAATCTGATGCTTTTCCTCTGAAATAAGTTGCAAGCAACCTCAGTGCTACATTCTAGTATGTAACTCTGTGTACCAAACATACATCTGCCACATCTTGTAGATGTTCAGGTGGTGTTCTTGAGCCATCTCTAGTGAACTTAGGAATAAATTTGAGAGTAGAGTCTAGGATGGGGGCCCAAATGGTAAGCATATAGGTGTTCTAAGAGGACTTCTGGCATTGCATGCCACATAGTTTTAGTTGGCGATTGGTAACATGGCTAGTGGAGGGTTTGGGACATTTACATGATGTTTTCTAGTTGGTATTGTCCCTAGTCATGGTACCAATAAAATAGGGTTGTTTACTATTTGGGATCTTGTGATAGGTCAATGGCTCATATACTTTCTTAAGGCTTAAGCATACTTTCACAGTCCCACTGAGCGTACCAGGACAAAGAAAAACTATTGATGTCAAAAATTGGCACGGTAACAACCCTTTGTGGGAAACTCAATTAAAGGGGGGACCTATTGTGCTAAACTGAGTAGCCTCAAGATTATAAAGAAGTCAACTTCTTCTATAACTAGGGTTTTGAATGAGAAAAGGAAGTAGATATAAAAATAAAATATCCAACTAGGGCGAGGCACTGAGATTTATATGTAAGGAATGATAGACCGATCTTATATATGCGGTCTAAGGGCCCATTCAACAATCTACTATGTCTCGAAATAAAAAATATCAAAGAGAAAGACCTGGATGATTCATTTCATGACACAAAATAATTTGCATAGAGATTTACTAAAAAGAAAGAGTCAGAGACATGGTTCTAAATCAACATTCTATTCAAATCATTGAAGTTGCAAATGAAATATTTAAAAACAATACAGTATAATGTTATCCAATAGTGAAGAAAAAAAAAGGACAAATTACAAGGGCACAGTCTGTGAGTCTTTAAAACTATCTAGAAAAACAAAGGCCTCATGGAATTCTAATTCTTCTATGGATATTTCCAACTTATTCTTTAGAAGAAGAAGCAATATATATAGCCAGAGGCTTCCACCTCTTGAAGGGCTGTAAGAGAAAATATTCCCCATCATGAATGATGATGTTCACAAAAATGATTCACCATGGTTGTTGCAATAGAAAAATTCTCGAGCATGAACCTAGTCATCTATGAGCCAGATGTATCCATTGAAAATGATGGCAATGGTACTGGCTTACCCTATGTAAACAAGTATCACCTCCCAGCGAAGGTATTTAGAACACGTGGTAGAGTATGGCAATTTTGCGTTTGCACCATTCATCCTTTTAATGAAGATGAACTGAAGGGACATATGGTGGTATTTTGCAGCCCATGGTTCATCCTCCCTATCCCTTGATGAGAGCTTGTGATGAGAAGACATAAGGCAGTATCCTTACTATCGGCACCACTTGAGGGGCCAGCCAAAAGTTTACATGGGCGAAGGCTACATGGTAGCTAGTCGGGGCCCGAAAGAGGGTTATATGCAAGTAGGCTTAGTGTTCCAGATTTATTTACACATGGTGGTAGAACAAGGCTTGAAAAATAAGGGAAGGGAATCTCCCCTTCGATGAGCGTGTGGGTGACATGTGGTGGCAGTGAGTTGAGACCGCTGAAAAAATGGCACGAAGGCTTAAAAAATTGTCGGGCATTATCGAAAGTTGAGTAAAACATCAAAAACAACCTGAAGGGAGCATGGGGAATATAAAATATCCAAAGTTACTTGTTCTTATTCAGATTTATCAAACTCTATAATATCTAATTTTATGAGAGAAGATTCATCAAATACTACATCTTTGTGAATAATAACTTTGTGGGTAATAGGATCGCACAATCTATATCCCTTAATTTTGTCACCATAACTAGCAAAGATATATTTCTTAGATTTGGGATCTAATATATAACATTGATCTTTTGAAATAAGAGCATATACATCACAACCAGAAAAATTCAGATTTCAATAATCATAAGAATGACCTTTCAATACCTCTTTAGGAATCTTACAATATATTGCAACTAATGGTGATTGACTTACGAAATAAAAATATATAGGGATTTCTTTTTCCCACAACTCTTATTGTAACTTAGCATTACTAAGCATTCTCCTCACTCTTTCTAGAAGAGTCATATTCATGTGCTAAGCAACACCATTTTGATAACGAGTGTAAACCGTGGTTTTATCGCTTTTGATCCCAACTTCCTTACAATAAATTTCAAACTCCAAAAGATGTGAACTCACCTCCATTATCTCTTCTTAAACACTTGATTGATTTTCCAATTTTCTTTTCAATCAAATCTCTAAACTACTTAAATACATTAAACACATTATCTTTTGTTTTAAACATATAGACCCACACCTTTCTAGACTAATCATCTATAAATACCACAAAATATGATGATCCTCCAAAAGAAACTATAGGGAATGGTCCCCAAACATCTAAATGAATATAATATAGAATTCCCTTACTTGTATGAATCCCTTCTTTAAAATTTTGTCTAGATTGCTTCCCATAAATACAATGCTCACAAAAATTCAAATTCAAAGATTTTAAATGTGGAAGTAACGTACAGTTTGATAGTGCCTTTAATCCTTTCTCACTCATATTACCTAGTCATTGATGCAATAAATGAATAGATTAATTTTCTTCCTTAGATACCACTACCACTTCATTCATTACTATACTCCCTTCAATATTATAAAGGTTTCTAAGGTTTGTAGACTTCATGACCACCAAAATACCCTTGGACACTTTCATTGATCCACCTTGAATTGTAAATGTATAACCTCTAGAATAAAAAATTCCTAGGGAAATTAAATTATTTTTGAGTTTAGGAACATGTCTTACCTTTGTTTATGTCCTCACAACATCGTCAAATATTTTAATCTTAATGCTCCTGATCCCAAAAATCTTACAGGAAACATTATTTCCCATAAGAACAACACTGCCATCAATAGCTTGGTAAGAAGATAACCAATTCTTATGTGGACACACGTTAGATGTACCAAAATCTAATAGTCATTATTCATGATACTGTAAGGAATTATAACTAGATAAAGCTTCATCAACCATACTTGAACTTGTCTCAACCAAATTTTCTTCCTTTTTGGAGTTATCATTTTCTTCTTTCCTCTTCCAAAAATCTTTCTTGAGATTCCTTGATTTACTACAATACCAACATTTTCCCTTACCCTTTTTGCCTTTTGACTGAGATTTGGATGTAGCTCTTGAATCTACCCCTTTTTTCGTGGACCGACCTCTAACTACCATTGCTTTTGATATGGAGGTTTCTATGTTAGATTTCCTTCACATCTCTTTAGACAACAAGAGTCCCATAATAGAATCAAATTCAAGGGTGTCAGTTGTGCTAAAGCTAATAGAAGTGATTGTGAACCCCAATTTAATGCCTACACATAAGCAAAAAAAAAACATAATATTAGATCAAATGCAAGTGAAAAACAAGGATTCCCCATGAAATCCATTTACAATGCTCAAATAGAAAGGAAAATGAAGAACAATGCAAAACCTAAATAAAATCTATCTAAGCAAAGAAAACTCTTGATCCCATGGGGGAGTTGGTGCCAATTGATGTGTCGAAATCGGCCCTTTCCCAACTCCTTTGTAAGCTTGATGATGATTGATCCACTTTGGTTGAATTCTTGCATAAACTAGCTAAGAACATGATATAGAGAGATGAAAATGGCTATAATTGAAGATTGATTTGAGTATAATAAGTTTACTCCAATTGTGGATGATAGAATGAGAGGAAGAGTCTCTCATTTATAGATTTACAAAATGGAAAAGAGAGTGAAAATAAGCAATGTGGGATAAAATACCAACCGATGAGAAGAGGACACTTGTCCACATGTGATTGGAGGAGGAATGAGCACATTTTGGTCAATGTGCATGATAAATGCTATGAGATTCAAATTTGAAATTTGAATGTGACATGTTGGAGGGATAAAGAAATGAATTTAATGTCACTTGGCTCAATGCACAAGGATGTGTAAGAGGCATTGAATGACTTGTTTGAAGTACCCATCCACTTGCATTTTGAATTCAAATTTGGGGGAATATTCCCCTCTTATGCCATGTTGAGAGAAAATAGAGATTTAATAAATCAAAAGTAATTGATTTATTGTGCAAGTTGCATTCTCTAGAGGATGTTATTGATAGGGATTAACTTAATCAAGAATTTGATTAATTTAATGAGGGATTAGATGATTTGACAATTTTGACTTAAATTGATGAATTGATTTAAATTAGAATTGAGAGGAAATGATTAATCAAATAAATGATTTTGATTTATTTAACTAAGGAGGAATAGTGTTAGATTAAATCAAATAAGGTTTAATTTATTTAATTTAATAAGAGGACTTTAGAGACTTTAATAAAAAAAAATGATTTATTTAATCAAACAAAGATATAAGGTTAATTAAATTAAATTGATTAATTTAATCAAAGGAGGTGAAAGACTTAATCAAATAAATAATGATTTATTAAATTAAGAGACAGAATATGATGAAAAGCTGAGAGTATGATTTAGGAGTAAATGTCGTTAGTAATCAGGATCAAGTGTGCCAAATCAAAATTTTACATTTTCCATGTCTATAGTGATTAATTGATTCGAGGATTTAGGCAATGAACACAATAGCGTAACTATCTTATCTTCTTCTTTGACTTTTACACCTATACTAGCTCAAGACATATACAAGTATTGAAAATATTTAAATGATCAATAAATTTTATACCTTCCTTCATTCACAAACTATAATGTTGCCTCTTCAAGTAGATCTGAGTTGTTAAGGATTTTGTCATATAAAGACTCTCTAGTTTACTCCATAAGCCTATAGTTTTACCCTCTCTAACAATATTAAAAAGAACATGATCTCCTAAACACGATGAAATTGTGCTTAGATATCTTGTATCAAGATCCTCCCAATATTCATCAATCATATTTGTAGCTTTCTTTAACTTTCCAACCAACACTTTGTACAATCCTTGTAGTAACAAACCATGCATCTTGAGCTTCCATAGCTCAAAATTATTCTTCCCATTTAATTTCTTCACCTTGAACCTTTCATTCAAAACCTCTTCCATCTAATGCTACAAAATAAACACCAAATCCTAACACATATGTTGCTAAATAATTCCTCTGATACCACTTGTTGATAAAATGGAAATGTAAAACCCATAAAACTAATAATAATTGTAGCAGAATCTAGATGTAAATAAATAAACAAGATAATTAAATGGAATCACAAAATAATAAAAAATACATGGATTTATGTGGTAAAACCTTAACAATATGCCAAGGAAACATACACGATGCAAAGTATCAATATTCTTATTGCTCAGAGAAATTGATTATAACTTCAACACAACTGTTTTTCTTCAATTACAATTCATTACAATAATATTTTAGCCTTCAAGGAAACAAGATATAAATAATATCTTCAACTTGTGTTGCACATAAAAAAAATTAGAGTTTTATTTATTTATTTGTTTTATTTTGTTTTATTGTTTTAAATATTTATCTTTTTTCAAAGATAAAAATCCACTTATTTCTAATTTATTGTTGTCAGATTTTAACAATTTCTTAGTTGTTTTGTTAATGGTTGTGATGAGTCTCCAAAGATGAGAGGTAACTTTCCTTATACTTCCTAAGAAAATGTGTCTCAACCTTGCAATTACATACAATACTATTGGCACATAAGGTACTGTTCAGCCAATGATGATGGGGGGGAGGGGTGCAGTGGTATCCCACCCCCATGAGGGGTCTAGGGGCAGTGTGCCTTAGTGGGGGCTCGGGAAATGCCCCTGAAAGGAAAAAAATATTTATATTTTATTATTGTAAATCTAGACGGTTCATCATTATGTCTCATATCCTGATGAGGGCCTCAAATCCAAAAACCCACTCAAATCACAACAATAGATACTAACACAGAAGATGTGAGATAGAAAAATAACTCACTTTCAATTATTTTCAATAAATGAAATTACAGATTCAAAACTTACATGCTAAAACCTCATGGGATTGATTCATTACAATAAAATCAACTCTCAAAGCATAATCTATTATTTGGAGCCACCTCCTACAACTTCCACTTAACCCTTTTTATTTTACCCCATTAACTACCCTAGAATGTTCTAGAAAGTTCAGCTTTCCCTTTTATTTTGGTGTGAAAAGTCTCACCCTTTGATTTTTGGCTTGGGAAGAAATTTTAATGAAATTCATGTTTTAGAGGGGCAACTTTGTAGGGCAATAAATTTTGATCTGAGTGTCTGATTGGATATTATTTCATTTTGTTGTAAATCTCTCGAAGAGATTTACAGTGTTGAATCCATCATAGATTAGTTGGTTGACATTTTGAACTATTTCGGGGCCTCTAAAGTCTTCATATCTGAGTTTGAAGTTGCATTGGAGAAATTTCCTAGGACGAAAACTTTAATTTCTCCCAAATCATGTAGGGTATTTAGATGATTCTTTCGCGATCAATTTTTTATTTCAATTTCACTCCTAGGGGTAAATTTTTAGATCCATACAAGCCTATTTAGGATGACTTACTAAAAATAGTAAGTGCCCATTTTTTTCTATTTTTGATTCTTGGCTATCTTACACCCCTTAATTACCATCATGGGACTCAAAACAACAAAATAAAATAAAGATTTTTTTTTTTTGGGTGATGCAAGATTGCCCTACATCGTTGGATGCTCTTGCATCAAACACCTAGGGTAATTTGAAAAGTGACCCTATAATTTCTAAGGAGTTAAAGGGAAACCAAGATGGTTAACCTTATGCTCAGGCATCCATGATGAATCTTCAACATGCCTTCCTCTCCATTTCACCAAGTACTTTGCATATTGCTTGTTTCTTGTGTTTCTAACCACATGACTATCCAAGATTTCTTCTATCGCTTCCTTCTCTAAAGTAGGTGCAAGGATTTTCCACTGTTCTTTTATTGGCCCATCCTTTATATCACTTTCATGATATTATGTCAAATTATAAATTTTAAACATAGGAGAAGTGTTTATTCCACTAGGAAACTCTACCTCATAATAATTTCTTGAATTGTGCTTCTGCAGGATCTTACATGTTCCAAACTTTTTCATGTTTAACTTGTTGTAAGTAACAAGAAGAAACCTTTCCTTTCGAAAATGAACCATGACTTCATCTCCTACCTATAACTCCTTATGCCTCCTTTTCTAATCTACCTTGGCCTTATATTGTGAATTCATATTATTGATATTTTTCTTCACCTCTTCATAAAAATTCTTTAGGTGCTTAGCAAAATCTTTAGCCTCAACACTACAATTCTCCCCCTTATCCATCTTTCTTAGTTTAGAAGTAGTTCTTGGACTACTCCCATACATAATCTGGAATGGTGATTTACTATTGTTCCTATTGAAATAATTATTGTAAGAAAATTTTGCCTATGGTATAATCAAATCCCATCCCTTGGGATTATCTCCTACTAAACATCTTAGCAGGTTACCCAAACTCCTATTCACCACCTTTATTTGTCTATGGATGGTGTAGAAAATTGAACTTCAAGTCTATCTTCAACTTCTTCCATAATGTCCTCCAAAAATAACCAAAAACTTTGGTATCTTTATCTGAAACTATACTCTTCAATATACCATGTAGTCTCACCACCTCTTTGAAAAACAAGTCCACAATAAAAACAACATCATTGATCTTATTGTTGGCCTTTCTGTTGCACCAAAAGATCGACCTATCAATGTCTAATACAAGCATTAGTTAAGATCCACTGGAGGCAGTTAAACCATGTCGCAAACCCAAAGGGAGATGCTGGAGGTTAGTCCAACAATCCCCCCTCAGCATCACCTAAGGGGTTCGAACCCATGACTAGCTCTGATACTAGTTGTTGGCCTTGTCATTGCACCAAAAGATTGACCTATTAATTCCCACTACAAGCGTCAGTTAAGATCCATGGGAGGTGGTTAAACCATGTCACAAAACCGAAGGGAGATGCTAGCGATTAGTCCAACACTTATGAAACAATGAAATGTTCCATCTTTGAAAATCTATTCAGCACCAAAAATATTGAATCATGCCCTCTTTATGTCCTTGGTAATCGAAGAAAAAAATCCATGCTAATATACTCCCATGGCCTCTCAATTATAGGTAATGGCCGATATAGTCTAGTATTCTGACTTGTTCCCTTTTCCATCTGACATACTCTACAACTTTGTACAAAATTATTCACATTTTTTTGTAACTGTGGCCAGTAATAATTCTTACTAAAAGGAGCAATGGTCTTATCTCAACCAAAATGTCCAACCAATCCTCCACTATGCTTCTCCTTGATTATATTCTCTTGCATAGAACTCCTTATAAGGCACAATTGGCTTCCTTGAAACAACATCTCATCTTGGATTAAGAAATCCAACCATCATGTTTCATCCAATGTAATAGGTTCCAAAAAATCCTTCAAAGCTTCTGCAAAGTCTAGATCTTCAAGATACAAAATCTTGAATACATTGAACCCAACAAAGCTATAAAATAGGAAAAAATACTATAAAACAAATTATTTTGGCAACAAATACTATCTTCATTTCTTTAAATCTTGAACTATATCATAAAAATCTTGATCATAGAAAAAATATTTCTTCTAGCATCATTCAACTTCTCAATAAAATAGGCAAGAGGCTTACCTTCTTGAGTAAAAATAACTCCTATGGCTATGCCAATAGCATCACAATCTACCTGAAAGACCTTATTGAGATCTAGAAGTGCCAAAACAGGTTTCTCTATGACTTTCTTCTTAAACATATCAAAACTTTTTGTTTCTCCTATTGTCAATTTAAAATCCTTTCTATCCCCTCTCATTCCTTCAGTTAGAGGTGCACAAATATTGTTGAAATTCTTAATTAAATTTATGTAAAATATTGCTAGACCATGAAATGATCTTACCTCTATAATTCTCCTTGGGGTAGGCCATTTAATGATAGCTCTCACCTTCTATGGATTTATTTTCAGCCCCTCTATTGAGACAACAAAACCTAGATACACCTACTCTCTCTTCACAAAACTACATTTCTTCAATTTAATTAGTAGCTTCTCCTCCCTTAGCTTCTCAAAAAATCTTTAGAGATGCATCAGGTGCTCCTCCAATATCTTACTAAAAATTAGAATATCATCCAAATAAACAATAAAAAAATTTCCTAAAAAATTATTTCAATACCTCATTCATAAGCTGCATAAATGTTATCGGTGCATTGTTAGCCCAAAATAAATGACTATCCACTCATACAATCCCTCCTTGGTTATGAAGGTTGTCTTCCATTCATTTCCTTCCCTAATTCATATTTTGTGATATATTCTCTTCACATCTATCTTCATGAAGTACTTAGCTCCACTCAAAAAATCCATAATGTCATCGATCCTTAGCAAGGGAAATCTGTAATTGATGGTGATCTTGTTGATGGCTTGAGAGTCTGTACACATCCTCCATTCTCCATCCTTACTTGGTTCTAGTACTATAGGTACCGTACATGGGCTCAATCTCTCTCTAGTGAATCCCTTCTACAAAAAATGTTGCACTTGTCTATCAACTCTTCACTCTCTATTAGAGTTGTATGGTGAGCTTCCTTAGTAAGAAAAATTCTTCCAAGAATCAAGTGCACCTAATGACTAATATTTCTTACTGGAGGAAAACCATTAGGTATGTTATAAAAAATAATATCTTGAAAATAATTCAACACATCTGAAACCTCTACCAGTACCTCATTAGTATCTTTTTTATCAACTCTAGGGATCAATAAAAAATAAATATGCTCATGCCTCATACCTTCTAGGAAATTTCTTCCATCAACCAAACAAATTATTGCATTACTACATACATTTTCCTCTGCCTCTTTCAAGGACTTCAACTTATGATGGACTCCATCCATTGTCTAAGAATAGGTGTTGGCATGTCCATCATGTACCACTCAATAATCAAACTACCATGCTCTTCCTAAAAACACATGACAAACATCCATAGGAATCATATCACATAATACCTCATCATGGTAATTTCCAATCTTGAACTTTACCAGACATTGTTTATTTACCAAATCTTTATGATCCTTTTGTAACCAAGCAATCCGATATAGATTTATATGCCTTCTTCTCTCCAATCATAACTTACTAACCATATCTTCCGAAGTAAGGTTATTAGTAATACCTCCATCAATAATAATATTGCAAAATTTACCTTCACACTTACATCTGGTGTGAAAAAAATTCTTCCTTTGAGTTGGTTCCTTCTCCTTGTTTAGCAAGGCTCTTCTAGTAACAAGAACCCCTCCTCTTTCCACATCCTCATAATGTGAAGACTCAACATCTTCATCTACATGTGCAATTTGTGAATTACCATTAGTTCTTCTATTTGTCCTTCCTTGATGTTGAGGACACTCATAGGCTCTATGTCCTTCTCCACACTAGAAATAGGTTCCACAAAATCCTCATCTTCCCAATCCTCATCTTGATCTAACTCTTCCTCTTTGGTCTCCATTATTGTGTGGAAAATAGAATTTTGTCTCCACTAGGGTTTAGGACCTACGACAACAATATTTTATACTTCAAATTCAAGGATCACCCTGGAGATCTCACCCCAAGAGTTAAATAGAGGAAAGATATCTAGCAATAGGGTATCCAAGGGTAAGAATTCAGGTTATAAGAGGGGTTCACCACCAAGTTTTGAATTGGAAAGACAATTTGATGAGGGATAAAATGTAAAACCCTAGTTTGATGCAATGCTTCAATGACTAACCTAAAAATGACCATGAAAAAAATAAAAAGTTACAAAACTGAAAATGTGCACCTGGAACCTTGTTGGAGATAGAATGGAGCTTTGAAAACTTGAAATTTCTACTTTTTAGGCTTGGTGGGACTCATTATCCATTCTAGCTTAATCAATCCTAGATCAAGGTTTCTACACAGGAACAATTTTCTCGAAAAAGGGTATCTAAAACTATTAAAATCCCAAAATTAACCCAAAATGGGACTCATTCACCAATCTTGGTGAAGGAGTCTACTTGGGGTCTTCTAAAAATTGAAGATCTTAATTTGGTCTTTAATGTATTATATTCTTGTTCCTCTTGGTTTACGGATCTGAAGCTACCAATTTCAGACATGTGGGTGGCTTTTTTTGAAGATTATGACCTTAGAAATTTGGGAATCACTTCAATAATTTCTTGTAACCTGTTCTTCAAGGATATCTAAGTCTTTAAAGTACCTAGATCTTCAATCACACAAGGAAAGAGAGGAAATATTGATTGTTAGGGAATAGGGGTTTTCCTTGGTTAAACACCTTGTAAGTAATTAAACCAACTGACTAAATATGATGATGAACCATGAACATAAAGTAATGCAATTATAACCTTTCCATGATGATGGATCTTGAATTGCTACAACAATTGAGGAATAATCTACCCTTGAATGCCTTAGAAATGATCTTGAAAGCTATCTTGATGACCTTGTGAATAATTGAAATGCTTAGCTCTTAAGTGCTTGACTTGATGACATGAAGGTATGATGAAATAATGATTTGAGAGGTCATTTATATAGGAAATCCACTCAAATGACCTTTAATTTGATCCCTAAGGACAACATTAATGAAATTTTAATTACAAACCCACTTTTCCCACTCAAAGCCTTGAAAATATGCCAAATGGGACTTATTCCCCATCCTTGGTGAATGAGTCCTACCTGGATCTAACTCATTCCCTTAATATGGTGAATGGGTCCCACAGGGGCTATTTTGCTAGCTAGGATGTCGAGGAGTGAAAAAATTAGGTTTATATGTTGATTTTATCAAGTTTTTGGTAAAAATATGCCTTGGGATGGACAATACAGGGTCATAGGGGTCTATTAATGATGATATTAAGGTTTAAAATGAAATGGGGCCCATAATCCAATGTGAAAGTGTAAATGAATACACTCTACAACACTAAATTAAGGAGAAATTGGGTCTATTTAGCTTAGAACACATTACAACACTACATTAGGTCCACTTGATTTACAAGCCTCCAAAATTTAATGTGAAGATGTAAATAAATACATTTTACAACATTAAATTAGGATAGAGTTAAGTTAATTTAGCTTAAAAAGGGCCCAAGACATAATGTGGATGTGTAAAACACCTCAAAACACTAGATCAAGGTGACATTAAGTCCAATTTATCATTATTTATTTCCATATCAGGAAAGCTAAGAATTTATCTACACTACATTTAGCCCCTAGTTTAGTGAGAGGATGAACTTGCTTCAAAATCACACTAAAGTAGACAATCAAGAGGGGTCCAATTGTACCACTGCAAATGACAAAGAATGAAAAAGATCAAGGAAATGGTAAAGCCCCTTGGATCCAAGATCCTAAATTAAATTGAAATAAGCACAAGAAGACACACACAAGGTGAATAATATGCAGTAGAATGAGGTACTCGATCATGCAATGAAAATAACTAGAAGGAAGAGAAATACAAATGAGAAAAAATAAAAAGGTGGATCAAGCTTCAACAATTTGTCCAACATGATGTGGATTAGATCTAGGTTATTTTTCCAAAAAAATCATACTCACTTTGAAGTGATGGAACTCTTGGCTGTCCACTAGGTGATAAGTCCTAAGAGGTGGGACACATACACTCATGGCTGGTATGCACTCATACTCACACACAAGTGGCTATGGGGAACATCATGCCTCAGATTGGGCTTCCTGCTCAAACCATATCAAAGATATACCTCCTGATAACTTTGATAAGGTGCCACGTAAAAATGAGCTTCAAGCTTCATGAAGCAAGAAAAAACTTCATATGCTTGAAACTCATGAAAAAACAAGATGGCTGCATATGAATTCAAAATGTGTTATCCAAGGTGGCCATATAATCAACATTGTAAATGCAAAATAGTGTAAGGAATGTTCAAAGGTATTTTGCTTAGTTCATGCAAGGTCTCTTCTTAGGGAACATCATGCTTAATGTTTCCAAGAGAGAATAAGTCAAATAAATATCACACTCTTGGAGGAAATCAAGCCCAATGAATCCACCAAGAAAAGGACACATTTCAAAAATAAGGGTATGTGCAAGATCATCATGGAAAAAATAGATCCTTAAGTGGCAATGAAAATTTAGAAAATCAGAATTAGGAAATTTGACGTAAAAATTTGAATAAGTTATCTATATTATTCAAAAATAATGTAAGAATAGATTCTATAGAAAATTGAATAAATTTTATAAACTACTAGGTTTATTTAAAAAAATAAAAAATCTATTTGGTGAAAATTTGAAATTTCAATGCAGTAGTACTTAAATTTCAGGGAAACAATAAGTAGTAGGTGTTTTTCTGACCACCCTAACAACAATAAAATGATAATACATTTTTATAATATTTTAGATATAAGTAGAGGACTCGTGTCTCAATGTTATGCATATTTTTTTGTAATTTTTTTCCAAGTAAATAATTAATTATGAATTTTTTATTACAAATTTTAAAAAATATAAAAGATCGTATGTCTGACCACCTTAACTTGGTCAAAACTTCATGAAATTCATTTTTTATTTTTTTAATCCTATAGTATGCAAAGCATAAAATGTTATTCATGTTTCAGATTCAAAAAAACGTGATATCGTTTGAAAGCTATAGATGTTTTTCAATCAGCATATCAATAAGAACTTTAGTCATAATTCAAATTGAAAATCAATAATAACTATTTATTAAATTCAAAGTAAAGCATAATTTATATTGGTGGAAAGCTAAGAATCTCCTTTAAAAACCCTTTTCGCTTCATCAATTTTGTGTAAGAAAAAAATCATTAGCCACATGGGCCATCATATCATTTACATGTCACCACATTTTGTCCCATCATGATCCTACACATACCCATAAAGAAAATCACACAATGAAACATGAGTATCGATGTATGCCCCCACTTTAAAGCAGTTGCTAACATCATTGCTATGAGAAATTTCTTGAAAGTAGAAGAAGAGATGACAGCTTATTCAGAAATCCCTATGCCAAGTCATATGTTTCTAATAAGCTACATCATGAATAAGTATGTCGCATGTGAGCCAACTTAAGGCATGTCGTACACATCCCAAGATTTCTCTTATATGTTCATGAAAGGTGATTAACTAGCTAAGAGGAGGCAACAACAAGTGACATATGAGGACAAGGCTATCTAGCCCCTTGCCCCCACTTAGTGCATGAAAGTGATGAGCCAAATAAGATAAGAATAAGTATCAATTAAAGGAGTTATGTACCTCAACACAAGGAAGAGCACCACACTCCTTGAGATGCTAAATTCGATTACTCAAAGACTTACATTCATTAGTAGAATGACCATGAACTCTATGATAGGTGAAAAATGAATTCTTGCAGTATAATTTCTTTCATGTTCTTGGAGGAGT
Source organism: Sequoiadendron giganteum (assembly GCA_007115665.2). Taxonomy (NCBI): domain Eukaryota; kingdom Viridiplantae; phylum Streptophyta; class Pinopsida; order Cupressales; family Cupressaceae; genus Sequoiadendron; species Sequoiadendron giganteum. The sequence goes on from CM021107.1 coordinate 525,410,912, forward strand.
CTCGACAAGATACTTGCTTGGTCAATAATGGAGTATGTTTCATTATTTTGCGACAAGTATATCTCAGGCTTAGTATTAGTTGTCATAACTATGCAAGACTCTAGATTTCAAGATTTTGTTCTCTCCTTGAAAGGAGGATCATGTAAAATATAACGAATTCAAATCATTAGTGTTTTGTGAGATGACATTAACATCAGGGTACATGCAAGATCATCATGGGTCAAAATTTGGCGATATGTAACTGATATGATGGCCCATATGGCTGACGAATTTTTTTCTACCCAAAATTGATGAAACGAAAAGGGATTTTAAAGGATATTCTCATCTTTCCACCAATATAAATTATGCTTTACTTTGAATTTAATAAATAATTATTATTTATTTTCTTTTTGAATTTAGGCTAAAGTCTAGATTGATAGATTGATTGAAACAAATCTATAGATTTCAAATGGTATAACATTTTTTAAATTTGAAACATGCATCACATTCTATGCTTTGCATAATATAGGATTAAAAAAATAAAAATTGAATTCCATGAATTTTTGACCAAGTTAAGGTGGTTAGACATACAAGATTTTATATTTTTTAAAAGTTGTAATAAAAAATTCATAATTAATTATTTGCTTGGAAAAAAATTAAAAAAAAATATGCATCACATCGGGACATGAGTCCTCTACTTATATATAAAATATTATCATTTTTTTGTGGTTAGGGTGGTCAGACAGACACCAACTTCTTATTTTTTCCCTCAAATTTAAGTACTATTGCATTGAAATTTCAAATTTTCACCAAACAAATTTTTTATTTTTTTAAATAAACCTAGTAGTTTAGAAACTAAATTCAATTTTCTACATATTCTATTTTTACATATTTTTGAAATAATATAGATAACTGATTCATTTTTTACATCAAGTTACCTAACTCTGATTTTTTTGAATTTTATCGCCACTTAAGGGTCTATTTTTTCCATGATGATCCTACACATACCCATCAAGTGAAGATTTATTTGTTTGTTGCAAATGATAACAAGAAATACCACTAGTGTCTATCAATTTAGGTTGCACTACTGTTAAGGTTTGCTTAGAGGAATCCTTTTTTAGAGTGTTGATATCAAGTGAAGGCTTGTTTATTTCTATCAAAGGACGATAACCAAGACCATGACTCATTTCTTGCATGTTAGCCTCTATAGGGTTAGAGATACCTTGTCCTCTAGCGCTACATCCTTTTCCACTATATCAAAGTTCTTTCATAAGCTCATAACCTTTCCCATTAAGTTGTTTCATTGCTTTTGGATCTGGTGGTTAGTCGTTATTGAACTCATTGAAACTTGTTGTGTAATCTATTGTCTCTTGTTCTAAAGTGGTTGAGGTAGATTCTTTTGAAGCATCTGTCAAATTGTGTGCTAACATTACCACTTTTTCTTTTCCCTTTTCAAAGTCTTTGTGTATGATCTTGTATTCTCCCATGAATTTTTGTTTGAATTCTAAGGAACCACAATCATCTTCTAATAGCTTTGTCACTTCCTTGATATTTTTTTCTTTGTAATTTTGTTCCACGGGTTCCACTTATGTAGTTGGTGTTAATGTTGCCAAAGAATTTTCCTTGTTTTTATCAATGTTTAAACAACTGTTTGGGTCAGGACAAACTTCGAGTGTGTATACTTTTTTATTGTAGATGTATTTCATTTTACAATAAAGAGTAGAAGGTACCCAATTCATTGCATGAATCCATGGTCTTCCTAAAAGGAGATTATATGAAAGATCATGAGGCGTAACATGGATCGATGTTTCTAATGTGGCCTCCCCAACTGTGATAGGAAAAGTTATCACACCATGACATTGTTTTCCTATATTTTTAAATTATTTAATAGATAGAGATTTGGGTTGAATTTGTGATTTATCCACACCAAGTCTGTCCAAAAGGGTCACACTACACACATTAAGGGCGAAGCCATTATCCACAAGGGTTTTCTTTATCCCTTTTATTTTATGTTGAGATATTATTATGAAAGATTCATTTTTTTTTTGAACTTCCAAAGGGGGGAGTTCACTTTGGTGGAAAACAATGTCATCATTTATTCCTTGAATTATGGCTTCTATGTCATTTGGTTGTGTATCAGAAGGATTAGGAAATTTTTATAGGGAACTTTGAGGCATATTGTGATAGGTGAAAATTGAATTAGGTACCATAAGGATATCTTAGTAGGAGTATTCTTTAGTTGTTTGACAAGATCATACTCCTTTCCATGGGAAGGTCCTAGTAAGATAGGGTTAGGTAGGATAGGATTAGACAAAGGTAAGGTTGTTTGTGTTGGTTGTTGTGGTTGCAGATTTTTTTTGGTGTTATGTGTATGAGCAATGGTATTAAGACTCAACTGCTGCAAAAAAAATTTCTTAGGTGGGTATAGGATGAGTTTGGGTTCATTTTGAGTTTATAGTTTGTGTGAAGGGGGGTAAAGGATGAATTGAGGTTGAACAATATTAACATCCCTTAGGGAGTGAGAGTCTAATGTTGCCTCATCATCTTCATCTAAGGATACTATATCATTATTGTCAATGTTATCCTTTTCTTGCACCATGATATCCTCCCTAGGAGGAGAGTTTTAAGGAGAACAAACCAAATGTTCTTGACATTCAAGGATTAGTTATTCTAAAATGACTTCATCGCAAGTAAGGGAGTTATCAATGGATGGATTGTCATGTTTATCAATAGTGGGGGTATTAGGAGAAGGCTCTATTTGATTGTCCATTTACTCTAAGGTCTCATTCTCTTATGCCATATTACCTACCTTAGTAGGAGAGCTTGTAATATGTTCAACACATTCCTTAGTTAAATTTTATAAAGTATCTTCATCACAAGTAGGGGGGTATCAAGAGAAGGGAAACTATGATTTTCATGCTTACCAAATAGATCTTTCCAAATGGCAGGAGCATTAGGGAAGGGAGGAGAAATATTCTTATGACCCTCAATAGGTCCATCTTCTAACACTAACCTATCCTCTTCGCATCAAGGAGGGATATTAGGAGAAGAAAAAATTTGATTGCCATGGTTATCTATGATACCATCCTCTTTCGCTTGACAAGAAAGGGATGAATGGAGACTAGGCAAGGTGATGTTTAGAAATGTTTCTACATGATCTCATCTTATTTCTTTCTAATATCTTGTAAAGGGGAATGAGGAGAGGGACAATCAAGACTCTCGATGCTTGTAACTTCTTTCACCAAGATACCTTCATCACTAATAGGAGAGGTATCAGGAGAAGAAAAAGTATGACTATTATAATTGTCTAGACTACCATCCCCACCAATGGGAAATGCAATATTAAGGATTGTGTCAATTGTTTGATCCACTTGCTCTAGGATTTTCTCATAATTATGAAAGATAGGATAAGGATAACTAACATGTTTCTTAATGACCTCATTATTGTAATCTAAATTGAACTCATAAGAGGGGATGTTGTACTTATGCAACCCATTTTTAACCATATCAAAGCCACATCTATTGAAAGAAAACATGCTATTATGGAAAAGTAAAGAAAGTGAAATGCAATTTTAAGGTTTGAAGCAAGGTAATTTTATGATTACACTATGCAACAAACTAAAAGATGAAATGTTGTGAATGCAATTTTTGAATTGTGAAATGTATGAAATGGACCAATTTAAGCTAGATTTAGTGAAATACATGTAATATAAACTCAACCAAATTAAATAGATAGTTAATGGTAGAAAACATAAGTGTAGAAATAAGGCTTTTAGTGCTGAAAAAGGTAGTTTCAGGGGTGCAAAATGATTGATTCACCCAAGGTGGCGAATGAATCCCAATAGGGATTTTTTTTCAAAAATTTCAAAAAAAATCAATTTATTTTTATGATTTTTGGTTTGTACAATGTGTAAACTAAATGAAAATGCAACTTTTAGATAATTTCCAATGATTTGAGATGCACAAATGCAACCTAGATGCACTTTCACTAATGCAAAAAATTGAAACCCTAGAATGCAAAGTTAATGCAAGATAAATATAGGATAATAATGGACTCCAAATCAACAAAGAAGGTATTCTAAATGTAGGTTCACCAAAATGGAAAAGATAATTTTGTCTCCACTAGGGTTTAGGACCTAGGGCAACAATATTTTATACTTCACATTCAAGGATGACCCTAGAGATCTCACCCCAAGTGTGGAATAGAGGCAAGAGATCTAACAATAGGGTACGTCCTAGGGTAAGAATTCAGATTAAAAGAGGGGTTCACCACCAAGATTTGAATTGGAAAGACAATGTCATGAGGGATGAAATGAAAAACCCTAGTTTGATGCAATGCTTTAATAAATGACCTAAAAATGACCATAAAACAAAATAAAAAGTTATAAAATTGAAAGTGTGCACCTGGAATTTTGCTAGAGATAGAATGGAGCTCTAAAATTTTGAAATTGTTACTTTTTTAGGCCCGGCAGGACTCATTCTCCATTCTACTTGAATTAGTCCCATATCAGGGTTTCTCCATAGGAACATGTTTCTCAAAAAAGGGTATCCAAAACTACAAAAATCCCAAAATTGACCCAAAATGGGACTCATTTGCTAATCTTGGTGAATGATTCGACTTAGAGTTTTCTGAAACTTGAAGGTCTGAATCTAGTCCTTAATGTATGCTCTTCCTATTCTTCTTATTTTCTGGATTTGAAACTGCCAATTCCAAACCTATAGGTGACTTTTTGTGAGGATTATGAACTTAGAAATGGGGGAATAACTCCAATAAGCTTGTAACCTATTATTCAATGATCTCCAAGTCTCCAAAACACCTAGATCTATAATCAAATAAGGAAAAAGAGAGAAAATATTGATTAAAAGGGAATAGGGGTTTGCCTTAGTGAAAACCTTTTACATAATTAAAACAAATGCGAAAATAAGATGATGAAACATGAACATGAAGTAATATAATTAGAACCTTGCCATGATGATGGATCTTGAATTACTACAACAATTAAAGAATAATTTTCCCTTGAATGCCTTAGAAATGATCTTGAAAGCTATCTTGATGACCCTATGAAGACTTGAAATAATTAGCTCTTAAGTGCTTGGCTTGATGACATGAAGATATGACAAAATAGTGATTTGAGAGATCATTTATATAGGAAATCCACTCAAATGACAATTAATTTGATCCCCAAGGCCGACATTGGAGAAATTTGAATTAGAAACCTACTTTTCCTACTCAAAGCCTTAAAAAAAGGCCAAACGGTACTCATTCACCATCCTAGGTTAATGAGTCCCAGAAGGATGGGAATCATTTGCCTAAGTTGGTGAATGGGTCCCACAGGGGCTATTTTGCCAACTGGGATGTTGGGGAGTGAAGAAATCAAGTTTATATATCGATTTTATCAGGTTTTTGGTAAAAATATGCCTTTAGATGCACAATATGGGGTCATAGGGTCCTATTAATGATAATATTAAGGTTATAAATGCAATGGTGCCCAAAATTCAATGTGAAAGTGTAAATAAATACACTTTACAACACTAAATTAAGGAAAAATTAGGTCTATTTAGCTTAGAAGGGCCCTAAATCCCACGTGAATGTGTAGAACACATTACAAAACTATATTAGGTCCACTTGATTTAAAAGCCTCCCAATTTTAATGTGAAGATGTAAATAAATACATTTTACAACATTAAACTATGATAAATTTAATTTAATTAGCTTAAAAAGGGCCCAAGACCTAATGTGGATGTGTAAAACACCTCACAACACTAGATCAAGGTGACATTCAGTCTAGTCTATCATTACTTATTCTCATATCGAGCAAGGTACAAATTTTTCTACACTAAATTCTGATCACTAGGATGGTAGGTGTTATTTCCTTTTTGGTTATGGCTGCTACAGGATCCTTCACCCTTCTTTTGATCTTCATTTCAAACTCCATATGACAGTCCACTAGTCTTTCCAACATGGCCCCCACCTCTTTGCTTTCTTTCAAATATTTTATTGATCTTTTCTTCTACCTTCAAAGAAAACTAATATACATCTTCAATGGTAGACATTCTTACCAGACCCAACTCTTCTTGAATACTCAACTTCAACTCATTTATGTAATGAGAAAATTTCTCCTTATTGGCCTTAGAATGGCCTGTTCTGATCAAGAAATGATTAAATTCTTTTATATTCTCCTTGACGGATTTTCTCGCCTGTTTCAACCCTTGCATCTTCAAAAAATCTAGCTCATAATCTATAGGAATGAACTATATTTTTAATTTGTCCACCATATGATCCCATCTTGTTACTTTCTCTTTTCCTCTTTGATTTCTTTCTAGTTTTACCTCTTTCCACCGAATATTTAAATGGCCCTTGAGCTTGGTCTTTGCAAATTTGACCCTCTCAGAATCTTCCACCTCCTCATTCTCAAAGTAATCATACATATCGTTGATCTAATCAATCAATTCTTCTGCGTTAAGATTTCCAGAAAATGTAAAAAAATTGATCTTTGGCCTTTTCCTAATCTTAGAGATGGCCTAAACTAATATGAATTCCTCTAGATCTTCTACTTCTTGTTCTTCTTTGAACTGTTCCTCATTTTTAGCTTCGCCTTCACTTTCATCTCCTCTTCTTGGCTCAAACCCTTGATGCAACTCCTCTTATTGTGATTTAACTTATCTTTGAAGGGCTCTAAAACCATTTTTTGGTATTGAACCACAAAATAACATGCACACACAAGAAGGGAAAGAGGATTCCCCAATGAGCTTTTAGGGTTTTTCAACCTAGAAGCTAACTCTAGGAGAATGGATCTCTTTCATGCTAATAGTTTTGTGTTTTTGGGTGTTCATTCAAAGAGGGGTTGGGGGTTGTGAATGTGTTTGTAGTGTGGCAAAAAAATTTGAAATGAAATGATTGTAATATAATCTATAAAGTGTAAACATAACAATGTAATTCTAAACTATATACAATGTAAAGAAAATAAACTAAATGCTTGCAAATAGAAAGGAAACGGGAAAGATAAGAACTTGTGCACCTGGGAATGAGATATTGTAGATGAAAGGCTCCAAAATCCTCTGGAAAATGTCTAAAATCTTCATAGGGACATTTTTTCCAAGTTGGGCAACCTAGTCCTCTTTCCCAGAAAGTTTTGTGAAACACGTTTCTGTCAAATGGGTACTCAAAAATGTGAAAATCCCTAAAACACAAGCTTAGAGGGACTAGGTCACCATTATGGGTGACCTAGTCCTCTTTTGGGCTTTTGAGAATCTAGAAGAGGATATTGGAGTCCTCGGTCTGCACTCTAGATCCTAGCAAATATTTGGTCTAGATTTTGCTAAAAACGGGTAGAGAGAGGCCTCAAAGCTAGAACTAGGGCTTGGTTGACTTGAATGATTTTGATGGATTGAGGAAACCTTTGCAACACATTTCTTCTTCAAAAAAATGCATACAAAATCCTGCAAATCACACATGTAAAGAAGAGACAAGGGTTAGGGTTAGAGATTAGGGGTTTGCCTTAGTCAAACCCCTTTTGAGTAATCAAACCAAATGAAAATAGAAATGAAGTAATGAATCATGAAACAAAGGAGTGGGAGAGGGAGTTACCTTTCCATGATGTTTGATCTGGATTTTTTTAGCAATGAACCCTTGAATACTTTAAAAATGATGTCTTGTTGACTTGGAAGATGAAACCCTAGCTTGCTTGAGGAGGAGAAGTGATGAGAGATTTAGAGGAGAGGTGAAAATGAGTGGTGCATAATGAGGAATTTGGGTTCTTAGGATCATTTAAATACAATTTATTTCCTAATTTGCGTGAAATAATACCATATAGGCCAACCTTAGGGTCTTAGAGACAATAATAAATATCCCGAAGGAAGATTAGGTTAAATTTGAATTTTATGCCACATGTGACTAGGCCACCCAAGGTGGTGACCTAGTCCACCTGGGAAATTTTCATTATTTGTCAATAATTAAAAGGTGATTATTTATGTTTGTAGGGATTGTCTTCATAAAACACACTAAAGTTGGACATGTATGAGGATTAAGGGGTCATTTTGGCATAATGAGGGGTTAATTTGGTGATGACAAGCCTAGGAGAGTGTGAAAATGTTTTAGAACACCTTACAACACTTCATCACAAGACTTGGAAAGTTGTACAATGAGGTTGAAAATGGTCCAAAATCCATAGGAAAAGGTCCAAATGAGCAAAAAGTGTCAAAGTCCTCACTTTTTGGTGACACATTTAGCCCCCACTTTAGTGAGAGGATGAACTTGCTTCAAACTCACACTAAATTAGCCCAATGGAGATGGAAAATAATGACAAAGAAGAAGAATGGGGAAGATGAGGGAGGTGGTCAAGCCCCCAAGGATTCAAGATTCTAAGTCAACTTGACATCAACGAAAAAGACACTCAAGGGTGAATGCATAAAAAAAAAAAGATATACATGATCATGCAATGACAAGTTTGGTGTGAAGAGAATGGAGAGGGTAAAAAAGATGTGCTCACTCTAGGGCCATAGAACATCAAGTTGTCTGTGGGGTGAGAAGTCCCAAGAGAAGGTGAGAAACATACACATGATTGGTATGTACTCTCAAAGGTGGCTATGGGGAAAGTCATGCCGCTTGTTGGGCTTCCTGCTTAACCATACCAAAGTTATACCTCATGATAACTTTGATAAGGTGCCACTAAGGAAAGTGATGTTGGAAATGATTTTGTTCAAAGATATTTTTCTTAGTTCATGCGATGTATCATCTTAAGTAACTTTATGTGTAATGTGTCAAGAGAGTCAAAGTGAAAATTTACTCATCTTGTCTGCAAGAGAGGCACGGGCTCATCTTGTATACAAAAGAGGAAAAATGCAGATGTCTCAATCCTAAGTAACATTGTGTGTAATGTTTTGAAGAGGATGGATCATAAGAAAAAGAAGATCGCACAATGAAATGTAAGTAGTGATGTATGCCCCAACTTTAAAGGAATTTTGGAAAACCGTACTGTGAGCAATTGCTTTAAAGTAGAATAAGAAGAGGAAGAAGACATGAGATCTTCTTTGGAAAGCCCTATGCAAAGTCATATGTTTCAGAAAAGCTACATCATGAAGAGGAGGGGTGTATGTCACATGCGAGTCAATCTTTAATACATGTTCACATCCCAAGCTTGCTCATATATATTCATGAAAGGTGAATGAAAAGTCATAAGAGACAATGAAAAGTGACATACAAGGGGAGAAAGGCTAACTAACCTCTTTCCCCCACTTAGTGCGCGAAAAGAGTGACCCGAAAAGGATTGAGGGAATGTAAGGTTGAGGGTGAAAATTAATATTGATTAGAGGAATGAGGTGCCCCCACATAAGGGAGAGCACCAAAATCCTTAAGATGTTAGATTTTGCAACTTAATTCCTTACACTCATAAGTGTGATCACCATGGACTCTGTGGTAGGCATAAAAGGAATGTTTTTTGGAACATTTCCTTTGGGTGCAAGGAGGAAGGGGGATCAAATGATCTTGGAGGAGTCTCAACAAGATTCCCTCTTGATCAAGGGTAGAAGGGGATACTTTGGTGGGAAACAAGGAAGGATCTTTCTTAGTATGGGACGGCATACCTACGCAAGACTTTATAGATTGTGAGATATTATACACTCTCTTAGAGGAGTGTGTAACATCTTAATCAAGAGGAGGTTGGGGGATGACAACGAATGTAAATAAAGAGTCCTTTTTTGGTGTCAAAGGATCACTTTGGAAGGTAGGGTGAGAAGGGTGATTTGGGATAGGGTTGGTGTGAAGGGAAGGTTTGATGATCTTGATGAAAAGACAAAATCCAAGACCATGATTAGATGTTTCTGTATGAGCCTTGATAGGGTTGCAGATACCTTGTTCGTGAGCACCACAACCTTTTCCATTGTAGCCAAGTTGCTTCATGGTCTAATAAACTTTTCCATAAATCTTTTTCAGCTTCTTTGGATTAGGTGAGGGTTCATTGTTTGCATTGGTGGCTAAAGTAGTTGAGGTGCATGCTTTCAAAGGATCAGCTGAGTCTTGTGTTAATAATATTGTGTGTCCCTTTGGAGATTATTTGGTGTTGGTCTTGGATTCTTCTAGTAAAGGAGGGGAGAAGTCTAAGGAACCCAAAAAATCATCTAAGGACTTTGGTTGTACGGGTTCCACTGGTTTGGTTGGTGTAGTGGTGAAGGATTTGGATTTGTTTTTCTCAAGGTGTAAGACACTATAAGACTCAAGATCAATGTCAAGTGTGTACACTTTCTTGTTTTAGATGAACTTCATCTTGTGATGAAGAGTGTAAGGCACACCATTCATTGCATGAATCCATGGCCTGCCCAAAATGAGGTTAGCTAAAATGTCATTTGGCATAACATGGATTGCTGTGTCTAATGTGGCCACTCCAACTGTAAGAGGAAAAGTGATCACACAAAGTGGCTTTTGTCTATTACTGTCAAATCCAGTGACAGATAAGGAGGAAGGTTGGATGGTCGATCTATCAATATGGAGCCTATCCAAGAGATTGACACTACACACACTAACTAAGGAGCCATTATCAACAAGGGCTCACTTGATCCCTATGCTTTTGTATTGAGATATGATCATGAAGGATTCAACTTTATTTTTCATGTCCAAAGGAGGGAGGTCACTTTGGTTGAAAAAAATGTCAACATTCAAGCCTTGGATCATAGCTGCAACATCATTTGTTGGTGCATTAGAAGGGATAGGAATTTGGTGTAAGGCTTCCTGCATCATGGTGTGATAGTGAGGGGAGGCTTGGATAAGGTCCCATAAAGATATTTTTGTGAGAGTATTCCTTAGTTGATCAACAAGGTCATACTCCCTAAGAAAGGAATTGAAGCGAGGGGTAGCAAGAAGAATAGGGGGGATGAAGGTAAAGGTGTTGAGGTTGATGGCTTAGAACACAAATTTTTTCAGGTGTAATGTGTATGAGCAATAATATTATGACTCAATTTCTCCAACACATTAGGCTTAGGTGGGGAGAGAGTGAATTCGGGTTTATAAGGTGGGGAAAGGATGAGTTGAGCTTGAATAATATTAACATCTCCTTGGGAAGGGGATTCAATGTTATCCTTGGCTTGCATCATGATATCTGCCCTAGGAGGAGAGAGTTTAGAAGAACTACAAGCATCATGTGCTTGACATTCAAGGAGTGGTTCTTCTAAAATAACTTCATCACTAGAAGGGGAATGATCATTGATGGGATAAGGAGGAGGGGGATGGTTAAGAGGGGAGTCTATTTGATTGTCTAGGGTCTCATTCTATTGTTCCATACCATCTACCCTATTAGGAGAGCTTGGAAGAGGTTCATCACATTCTTCATCACAAGGGAGGGAGGAATCAAGATAAGATCCACTATTATTTTCAAATAGATTACCCCAAAGGGGAGGAGAATGAGGGAAGGGAGGGTCAATAGTTTCATGACTCGTACTAGGGGTGTCTTCTAACATCAAACTATCCTCTTTGCATTGAGGAGGGATGTTAGGATATGAGAAAGTTTGAGGGTCATGATTAGGGAGACTAGGTAAGGTGAGGTCAAGAAATGTTTGTTGTTTAAGGTTGGGAAAAAAGGGATGAGGAGAGGGACAATCAAGACCCTCAACACTTGTATCTTTTGTCACCAAAATACCCTCATCACTAATAGGAGAGGTATAGGGAGAAGTAAAAGGATGAGTGTTATGATTGTCAACACAAATTTCCTCATCGAGGGGTAATGCAATGTTAAGAATGGTGTCTATATTTTGGTTATTAACATGTTCTCTAATGAATTCATTATTATAATCTACATTGAACTCATAAGAAGGAACATTAAATTTATACAATCCATTTGAAACCAAATCAAAGCCACATATTTTAAAAGAAAACATTGTATGAAGAGAGAAAGGGGAGAGAGAATGCAATGCAATAATTTATACTAAAATGTTGAAATGCAACTTTTTCAGATGGAAAACAAGGTAATTTTCCAATTACACTATGCAACAATCTAAAAAAGAAATGGAGTATATGAAAAATTGAAAATAAGGAATGCATGAAATGAGATAATATAAGATAGTTTTAATTAAATACATGTCATAGAAACACAACCAGTTGTTATAGGTAGGTAATGACACAAAACAAAAGCCTAAAAACATGGTTTTCAGCTCTGTAAAGGGTAGTTTTAGAAGCTTAAAGGGTATAAGTCACCCAGGATGGCGACCTAGTCATCCTAGTGATTTTTTAAAGATTTTTTAGGAGTTTTGGATTGGTACATGTGGTTTTTGTATGGGGTGATGCAGAATTAAAAATAAAATGGAAAATAGCAGAAAGATGCATTGTGTTACAATGCAACAATGCAACCTTAATGCAATTTTCAGTAATGCAAATTTTAAAACCCTAGAATACAATTTGCACAATGCCTAATGCAATGCAATGCAATCCTAGGACGGGGAAGAGTTCGAAATTAGAAAATTAAGGTATAGGAATGTCAAGTTCACCAAAATGAACCACCAAAAACATGCACATGTACAAGAAGGTAAAGAGGATTCCCCAATGAGCTTCTAGTGTTTTCCTCGCTAGAATCTAACTCTAGGAGAATGACTCTCTTTCACGCTAATGGTTTTGTGTTTTTGGGTGTTCATTAAAAGAGGGGTTGGAGGTTTTGAATGTGTGTGTAGTGTGGCTAAAAACTTGAAATGAAATGAATGTAATCTAATCTATGAAGTGTAAACAGAACAATGTAATTCTAAACTATATACAATGTAAAGAAATAACCTAAATGCTTGCAAACACAAAGGAAATGGGAAAGATAAGAACTTGTGCACCTAGGAATGAGATGTTGCAGATGAAAGGCTCCAGAATCCTCTCGATTTTTTTTGAAATCTTCATAGGGACATTCCTGCCAAGTTGGGTGACCTAGTCCTCTTTCCCAAAAGTTTGTTGGAACAAGTTTCTGTCAAATGGGTACTCAAAAATATGAAAATCCCGGAAACACAAGCTCAGAGGGACTAGGTCGCCATTATGGGTGACATTGTCCTCTTTTGGTTTTTCAAGAATCTAGAAGAGGATATTGGAGTCCTCGATTTGTACTCCAAATCCCAACATATATCTTGTTTAGATTCTACAAAAAATGGGAAGAAAGAGGCCTCCAAGCTAGAACTAGGGCTTGGTTGACTTGAATGATTTTGATGGATTGAGGACACCTTTCCAACACCTTTCTTCTTCACAAACCTACAAATCACACATGAAAAGAAGAGATAAGTGTTAGGGTTAGAGATTAGGGGTTTTCCTTGGTCAAACCCATTTTGAGTAATCAAACCAAATGAGAATAGAAATGAAGTAATGAAGCATGAAACAAAAGAGTGAGAGAGGGAGTTATCTTTCCATGATGTTTGATCTTGAGTTGTTGCAAAAATAAACCATTGAATACTTTAGAAATGATGTCTTGTTGACTTTGAAGATGAAACCCTATCTTGCTTGAGGAGGAGAAGTGATGAGAGATTAAGAGGAGAGGTGAAAATGAGTGGTGCATCATGAGGATTTAGGGTTTTTAGGATCATTTATACAATTTATGCCCTAATTTTCCTGAAATAACACCATACAGGCCGACCTTAGGGTTTTAGAGATAATATCCAAAAAGAATATTAAGTTAAATTTGAATTTTATGCCACATGGGACTAGGTCACCCTAGGTGGCGACCTAGTCCACCTTGGAAATTTTCATCAGTTATTGGTAATTAAAAGGTGATTATTTATGTTTATTGGGATTGTCTTCATAAAACACACTGAACTTGGACATGTATGATGAGGGTATGTTCAGGATCATGATAGGCCAAAAAGTGGCGATATGTAAGCCATATGACGACCCATGTGGCTGACGATTTTTTTTAACCCAAAATTGATCAAATGAAAAGGGTTTTTAGAGGAGATTCTCAGCTTTCCACCAATATAAATTATGCTTTACTTTGAATATAATAAATAATTATTATTCATTTTCTATTAGAATTACGAATAAAGTTTTGATTGATAGGCTGATTGAAAAACATCTATAACTTTCAAACGGTATCACATTTTTTGAATCCGAAACATGCATCACATTCTATGATTTGCATACTATAGGATTAAAAAAAAAAAAATTGAATTTCATGAATTTTTGACCAAGTTAAGGTGGTTAGACAGACTAGCTCTTATATTTTTTTTAAGTTGTAATAAAAAAATCATATCTAAAATCTTTTAAAAAAATATTATCATTAAATTGTGGTTAGGGTGGTCAGATAGACACCTACTTCTTATTTTTACCCTGAAATTTAAATACTATTGCATTGAAATTTCAAATTTTCACCAAATAGATTTTTTATTTTTTTAAATAAACCTAGTATTTTAGAAACTACATTCAATTTCCAACAGATTCTTTTTTCACATTTTTTTGAAATAATATAGATAACTTATTCAATTTTTTATGTCAAGTTGTCTAACTCTGATTTTCTGTCTTTTTATTGCCACTTAAGGGCCTATTTTTTCCATGATGATCTTGCACATACCCATGATTAAGGGGTTATTTTGACATAATAAGGGGTTAATTTTGTGATGAAAAGCCTAGGAGAGCATGAAAATGTTTTACAACACCTTACAACACTTCATCACAAGACTTGGAAAGGTGTAAAATGAGGTTGAAAATAGTCCAAAATCCATAGGCAAAGGTCCAAATGAGTGAAAAGTGTCAAAGTCCTCACTTTTTGGTGTCACGGGTATAATAACATTCCTTCCACCACCATGGTTTCTTCGTGGAGGCATTCTGATCACTTTTCTTAGAAACCCAGAACAAGTCCTGGTGCAAACTACTTCACATTTAGCTATTTGTTTACACACTCAAGAAAACCCACTCTGATACCACTTGATGAGGGCCTCAAAGCCCGAAACCCATTTAAATCACAACAATAGATACCAACACAAATTATACGAGACACAAAAATAAATGACTTTCAATTATTTTTAGAAAATGAAATTACATATTCAAAACTTACACGCTACAGCCTCATGGGCTTAATTTATTACATCAAAGTTAGCTCTGAAAGAAAAATATATTATTTGGAGCCACAATCTACACTAATGGAGCCACCTCCGATAGACTCCATTTAACACTTTTTATTTTACCCCAATAACCACCCTAGAATTTTATAGAAAGTTCAACTTTCCCTTTTGTTTTGGCACCAAAAGTCCCACCATTTGATTTTTGGCCTAGGAAGAAATTTTAATTAAATTCACTTTTTAGAGGGGTAACTTTGTACGGCCGTAAATTATGATCCAAGTGTCTGATTGGATATTATTACATATCATTGGAAAGCTCTCAAAGAGAGATATAGCGTTGTATCCATCATAGATCCATTCATCAACTTTTCGAGTTGTTTTAGGGCCTCTAAAGTCTTCATATCTGAATTTGAAGTTGCATTGGAGAAATTTCCTAGGACAAAAACTTTAATTTCTCCCAAACCATGAAGGGTATTGAGATGATTCTTTTGCGACGAGAAATTTTTTGAATTCCACTCCTTGGAGTAAATTTTTAGGTCCATACGTGCCCGTTTAGGCTGACTTAATCAAAATAGTAAGTACCTATTTTTCACTATTTTTGATGCTTGACTGTCTTACACCCCTTAAGTACCATCATGGGACTCGAAAACAACAAAAAAAATAAAGAAAACATTTTTTTGGGTGATGCTAGATTTCCCTACACTACTGGATGCTCTTGCATTGTATCTGATGGTTGGTATTTTATTAGCTTAACCTTTTATAGAAGGAATCCCTATTTTATGAGGGAATTCTATTAGAGCTATGTATTGTGATGTATTATGAGAATTTGATAATGGATGTGTTGCGTTTGGATCTTTGAGTGGTGATACTCCTATGAGAAGCTTGCTCTGCAAGTATATTATAATCTTTGTTATTTTTGAATAATATATTGGGCAGCTTTTGGAGTGTGGGGTTTTTCTCCTGAAATGCTTTTCCCCATGTAAATCATTGTGTTGTGGTGTGCATGATATTTGTGTTTATTTATATTTAAGTTTTTGTAACTATTAAAGATTTGTGAAAGTGGATTAATAATTATTTTTATGGATTAACTGATAAATAAATGAATTATTTTAATAAGTGGATTTTTTTGGGCATCGAGGTGGGACAATGGTTGAAAATTCATCTTAGTGAGATTTTAGTGCCTTAAAAAGGATGGGGCATAAATTTTAAAATTTTATGCAACAAATATCTTCTATGAAATAATATTCATTTTGGAAAATTCAAATATCCATGAAAACATCAATGAAAGAGGTTGGCAAGTAGAAGAAAAGAACACTTATTTAGAATAGATATCCATTTTGAAAAAATCGACATGAACATTAAAAATGGATATACGTTTCTTAAAATGGATGTCTAATTTAAATGAATGGATATCCTTTTTGGTTCAATCTTCCATACTAAGAAGTATATTCATTATTTTAAAGTGGAAATCATTTTTTAAAGTAAATCTCCATTCCGTCTAGAAAAATTTACCCCATAATTTTGCTACTAAAATTGGACCAAAATTCTTGTACTTACCTAACAAGAAAACATTCTATGTGAAGATCTTCAAAGATGTCAAACACCATCTTACAAAAGAAATCCCAAGGAGCTTTCGACTATTGCATCACTTGTTCATTTTAAAAACTAGCATAATCAAAGATATTCGAGCATGGTGGGAGCATAAAAATTTCATAAACAAAAGATGACATGTATATTAAAGTAGGAAACACTATAGAGTTGAGTCCCAATAGCACATAAAGGAATTGATGTAAGTAAAGCCACACTATCAAACGCTACTACAAGAAATGGCTAGTGGAATTCAAAAGATGCTAGGATGGAAACATTTGAAAAAAAACTTTTAAAGGAGAACAAGACAAAGGTGAAGATGAGACTTGTATGACCTCAATGATTTCAAAGAGAAAGAATCTGAGTTGTTGGATAGGGCAATAAATAAATAAAAATAAATTCTTCTTGTTGACTCACCCAAGGGGTGAAGAAGATTATGAGACCAATCAAAAGAAAGAGGTGAGGAACATGCGAACTCAAGGTTTTGAAACATATAAGCTTCTAGAAAAACTAAATGTACCACAAAATGTTTTTAGATAGGAAGACAAATTATTATCAACCATCATAAATAGAGGGCCACAAGTGGCATCAACGTATCAATACTCAAAAGGAATTTTTTTTCTTACATAGTGAAACCCATAATTCAAATGTTGAGTTACCCAAAATCTCAGAGTGATCCCAGACATGAAGAAGGGGAACCCCATGCACTTGAGATAGACCTAGAGAATCCATCCATGAAGAAGACAAACTACTCAAAGAGAACATGTGTGGAAAAATACTACATGTGAGAGCCCAAATCAAAAGAATGATATTCATGAGAGAATATGCATAAAAAAACAATAAAAGCTCCCTAGGAGGCCTCCAAATAATCTAGAAAAAGTCAATTTATATAGATGATAAATATGTACTAAAATGATGAATATTGAATGGTATGTGTTAACAATTGATGGTGAGTAAGGAGAGTTTGAAAGAAGTCATAAGGGTAGTTGAATAATTAGATTTAAAATATGACTTAGAAGTTAGAATTATAATATTGTTTGGTCGTTCTATTTCGAATTTTGTGGACTTGTTTTATGAATAGTTGACATGTAGAGTATGTACATATTGAAAAAACTTAAGATTGGTGAGGTTGAGTATGTAAGTTCCTTGTGAGTGAACAAATTGTCATTTAGTTGAGAAATTTAGGGTACTATCATTGACTACATGGAAATGATACTTGAAGAAATTTCACATCTCTTTACAAGAAATAGCTTGCTATTTGTACGTTCACTTTATTAAACATGTCAAAATATATATCAATAGAATTTTTGTCAATCCTTCTAATTTAAATTTTTAGTTAAGAACTCCACTCTAAAAATAATTAATTTTACGTATAAAATATTAATTTGTTAACATTATTTCACGAAATATTAAGTTTTCTATTTCAAATCCTACTACTTTACTTGGTTACAATTTATTTTGTTTAATTTTTTTAAAAATATTATTTATATTACTTCTAAAGAAAAATTAGAAAAATATTCTCTATCTGAATAGAATATAAATCCATAAGATCAATCAAAATGTTTAATTTCTATCTAAAATAGAAAACCAGCTGCAAATAGTACTATAAACTATAGAAGCTTTTTATTTATAAGATCAGATTTATTAATTAATTCAAAATAAAAATACAATATTATCTTTATTTCTTTATTTTTAATTAATTAATAAATCTGATCAAATAACCGGAATGTATGCTATGTAGCCTTTTCTTCGTCCTTGTACCCTTAACTGCCCATCAGTGTCGTGTGTTGAACTGTACGTTGTTGATCTTTGAATAATTTGGACTTTCAATTGATCTATTTGATTTTTTTTGTTGTTGTTATGGTGGGCCATCGCAGACAAAACAGATAGAGGGAATTCAAATCCCCTGCCATTTTCTTCAGGGTCTATATTTATGTTCCAATCTGGAGTGTGTTGAAGCAGACTTTTTTCTCTCCTTGTCAATCCTAGCCTTCCATAATTCTGCTCGAACATGTTATCAAAATGTCTTCTTCTACCAGATTTCTTAGTTGTTTTGTTAATGGTTCTGACGAGTCCCCAGAATTGTGAGATCGGAGCTTTCCAGATGATATTGCAGGATCTCTTCTCTAGTCGTTTGGTGGAGGATGTCTCCCAACTGAAATTTACATAATGGGGATATATATTGCCGAGATCTACTTGTGAACTGACTAATGGGAGTTGTAGGAACTGCGAAGAGGCCACCGAGTGGATGGGGATGGAGAAATGAAAAATACAAATGAGGGAGTGTTTTGTGTTTGTAGTTAAAAGGTTCGGTGGTGTTTATACAGGGGCAAGGAAAGAAATATTAATTCATATAGGTGTATCAGTGGAAGGGAATGTAATAAAACTTTCTTTCGATTAGAATTAATTCTTTGAACCGATAGAGAAGGGAAATCGTACAGAAACAAATCATTTATTCCAGGATATTTATTAACTCTTTTTCTTATTGATAGACTCGAAAAATTCTATAAGTTTTGGCTCGGACCTTTACTCTTGTTGGAAAATATTGGTCGCTGCTTATAGGGTGGGGTTTATATTTTCGTATTGTCAGTTTTTATATTAGTGTTGGTTGAAAATCGGGCAAATAGAAATAGCTTCAAAAAGTATTGCAAACATTTAAAAAAGTAATGCAAGCTTAAAAAGGTAAAGGCTTTAACTAATGTTGTATTTATTAAATTTTGTTTATTATTATTTTTGTTGGAAATTTAATCTCATCTGCATTATTAATTTTTTCCAAGCTGGACCTGTCATCTCAGCAGACTTCGTACCTAGTGAAGATATTAGCATTAAAGACAAGTTTTTGAAGAAAGAGATTGAAAAAGATTTCATAAGATTTGAAATGCTATCATATTAACTCATTCGAGGTTCTCACATGCTTTTTGGGTGTTATGAAATGCAATATTTTATTTTGTGTTCTCTCTCAACCATTGGTGTTCAACATTCTATATAATATTAGACTTTGTATTTTGTATGTACTCTTTTAGGAGTCCAACTCTAAGAGTTGTATGTTAGTTTGTGGTCATCTAAAACCACCCATATTAGTTCGTGGTAATCCGAAACCACCTATATGTGAGAGATTTGAAACTCAAGCAACAAATGGCTCTAGATTATTTACTGTTTGGAGGGAGCAGCAAATGGCTCTAGATCGTTCATTGTAGAAGGAAGAACAAAGAGCTCCCAAGAGCTCCTAAATGTTGTTAGGTTGTAATTTGTAGTTTGTAGTTTTAGTTTATATATAATTTTGTATAGTCATTTTCTATATAATGGAAGCAAGTTTGCATACCTATCTCTTTATGTCTCCAATTTGCTCTACTTTTATTGTTCAACATTTGAATTTTGGGTATTCCCATTTAGCTTAGGAAATAGAGCAGTAGCTCTATCTGTTTTTTTTTTTTTTTAAATTCTTGACATGGTATTAGAGGCATAGGCCCCATTTCCTCGTGAGTTAGGCATTTTATTTTCTGGGTATTGAGTTTTTGTGCAAGAGACATGGCTGGAGAAGAGGAATTCAAGAGTTTATATTAGTTGCAATTGATCAAGAAAGTCTAAAGATCTACAGATCTAAAATTGTTAAAGAGGATGCAGTCCTCCGAAAAATTTAAAGGAATGAAGGGCAACACTTGAAGAATAAGAAGCCTCAAAAGAAGGTTGTAAGAGTTAAAAATAGAAAGAAGGTTGTATGTGTAACTATTTAGTTTGAGAGAGAATGGAAGATTGTGAGAAGTGCATATTTAAACTATGCAAAATAAATTAAGCAAGAGGAGTTGGTTGAAGTTATAAAAAGTTGAGTGAAGTTATATGATTGAATGCCATAGCATTCTGTATTTGTGTAAAGGTTGTTTAAATATAGGATCTCCGAGCACCAACAATGTGACTCTATAGGAGGTGTTAAAAGTGTCTCACACCTGAACATACAATGGACTGGTAACCAAGTGTGCCAGAGTTCATGGGGAGAGCATCCCAACAACAAAATAGGATTTCCTAGGATCGATCCTAAGAACTTAAAGATTGAAGATGATAGCTCTCGACAGATCCCAACAGTTTTGAGTGTTGATGCAGAGAAAGCACATGAAGTGAAACATGACATAGTGGAGCTTGCAATAGCTCCTAATACCTCTAGACAAGCTCCTAATATCTCCCAATTGCTCTGGACTGTTCCAATTTTTTTTTGAGATGAATATCCGTAGTTGAGATTAAGGGGGAGTGTTTGAAATTTAATCTCAGTTATTAATTTTTTCCTAGCTAGACCTGTCACCTCAGTAGACTTCATACTTGCCTTCATTGTATTAGCATTCAAGACAATCTTTTCAAGGAAGAGTTTGAAAAATAATTTAGAAGATTTGAAAAGCTATCACATTAACTCACTGCAGGCTCTCACATGCTTTCTGGGTGTTATGAAATACAATTTTTTATTTTGTGTTCTCTCTCAACTATTGGTGTTCGACTTTCTATATAATGTTAGACTTTGTATTTTGTATGTACTCTTTCAGGAGTCTAGCTCTAACACTTATATGTTAGTTTGTGGTCATTGGAAACCACCCCTATTAATTTTTGGTCATCTTAAACAACCTCTATTAATTTGTGGTAATCTGAAACCACCTATATGTGAGAAATTTGAAACTAGAGTAGAATATGGATCCAAATTATTCAGTGTTTAAGGTTTTGTACAAGATTCATGGTTGGGGAAGAGGAATTCAAGAGTTTATATCAGTTGTAGCTGATCAAGGAAGTCTGAAGATCTATAGATTTGAAGTTGTTAAAGTGGTTGCAGTCCTTCGAAAACTTTAAAGGAATGAAGGGCAACACTTGAAGAATAAGAAGCCTCAGAAGAAGGTCACAAGAGTTAAAAATAGAGAGAAGGTTGTATGTGTAAGTGTTTAGTTTAAGAGAGAAAGAAAGATTGTGAGAAGTGCATATTTAAAGTTTACAAACTAAACTAAGCAAGAGGAGTTGGTTGAAATTATAAAAAGTTGAGTGAAGTTGTATGATTAAATGCAACAACATTTTGTATTTTTGTAAAGGTTGTTTAAAGCTAGGATCCTCAAGCACTAGCAATGTGACTCTATAGGAGGTGTTAAAAGTGTCTCACAACTGAACCTACAATGGACCTATAACCAAGTGTGCCAGAGCTCATGGGTAGAGCATCCCAACAACAACATGGGATTTCCTAGGTTCGATCCTAAGAACTTAAAGATTGAAGATGATAGCTCCCGACAACTCCTAACAATTTCGAGTGTTGATCTAGAGAAAGAACATGAAGTGCAAAAAGATAATGCAATGGAGCCTACAGTAGCTCCTAATAGCTCTGAATGAGCTCCGGATAGCTCCTGATCACTTTGGACTGCTCTAGAATTTTTTTGAGATGAATGTTCACAATTGAGGTTAAGTGGGAGTGTTGGAAATTTAATCTCACCTATGTTATTAAGTTTTTCCTAGCTGGACCTATCACCTCAACAGACTTCATACCTGCCTTCACTATATTAGCATTAAAGACATGTTTTTGAAGAAAGACTTTGAAAATATTTTAGAAGATTTGGAATGTTATCACATTAACTTAGTGTAAGCTCTCACACACTTTCTCGTTGTTATGAAATACAATATTTTATTATGTGTTCTCTCTCAACCGTTGGTGTTCAACTTTCTATATAATGTTAGACTTTGTATTTTGTATGTACTTTCTTAGGAGTCCATATCTAAGAGTTGTGTATTAGTTTGTGGTCATCTAAAACCACCCCTATTAGTTTGTGGTAAAATGAAACCACCTATATGTGAGAGATTTGAAACTGAAGGAACAAATGGCTCCAGATTATTTAGTGTTTGTGGGGAGCAACAAATGGCTGCAGATCGTTCAGTGTAGAAGGAAGAACAAAGAGCTCCTAGGAGCTCCTGAATGTTAGTTTGTAATTTTTAGTTCGTAGTTTCAGTTTCTGAATAATTTTGTATAGTCATTTTCTGGTTAATGGAAGGAATTTTCCATGCCTATCTCTCTATGTCCCCAATATGCCCTATTTTTGTTGTTCAACATTTGAATTTTGGGTATACCCATTTAGCTCAGGACACATAGTAGTAGCTCTGTGTGTTTTTTTTTGTTTTAAAATTTTGTACATGGTATCAGAGGCATAGGCCTCATTTCTTCGTTAGTTAGGGTATTTTTTTCTGGCTATTGAGTTTTTGTGGAGGAGACATGGCTGGAGAAGAGAAATTCAAGATTTTATATCAGCCGCAACTGATCAAGAAATTTTGAAGATGTACAAATCTAAAGTTGTCAAAGAGGATGGAATCCTTCGAAAAATTTAGTGGAATGAAGGGCATCACTTGAAGAATAAGAATCCTCAAAAGAAGGTTGTAAGAGTTAAAAATAGAAAGAATGTTGCATGTGTAACCATTTAGTTTGAGAGAGAATGAAAGATTGTGAAAAGTGCATATTTAAAGTCTACAAAATAAATTAAGCAAGAGGAGTTGGTTGAAGTTATAAAACGTTGAGTGAAGTTATATGATTTAATGTCATAGCATTATGTATTTGTGTAAAGGTTGTTTAAATCTAGGATCCTCGAGCACCAGCAATGTGACTCTATAGGAGGTGTTAAAATTGTCTCACACCTTAACCTACAATTAACTGGTAACCAAGTGTGCGAGAGCTCATTGGGAGAGCATCCCAACAACAAAATGAGATTTCCTAGGATTGATCCTAAGAACTTAAATATTGAAGATGATAACTCTCGACAACTCCTGACAATTCTAAGTGTTGATGCTATGAAAGCACATTAAGTGAAACAAGATGACATATTGGAGCTTGCAATAGCTCCTAATACCTCTAGACGAGCTCTTGATAGCTCTCGATTGCTTTGGACTAGAGTGTTGGAAATTTAATCTCACCTACGTTATTAATTTTTTCCTAGTTGGACCTATCACCTTAGTGGACTTCATACCTGCCTTCATCTTATTAGCATTAAAGACAAGTTTTTGAAGAACGGGTTTGAAAAATATTTTAGAAGATTTGAAAATCTATCACATTAACTCACTGCAAGCTCACAAGTTTTTTGGTGTTATGAAATACAATTTTTTATTTTGTGTTCTCTCTCAACTATTGGTGTTCAACTTTCTATATAATGTTAGACTTTGTATTTTTTATGTACTCTTTTGGGATTCTAGCTCTAAGACTTATATGTTAGTTTGTGGTCATTGGAAACCACCCCTGTTAGTTTTTGGTTATCTAAAACAACCACTATTAGTTTATGGTAATCTGAAACCACCCCTGTTAGTTTTTGGTTATCTGAAACAACCCCTATTAGTTTTTGGTAATATGAAACCACCTATATGTGAGAGATTTGAAACTAGAGTAGCATATGGCTACAAATTATTCATTGTTTAAGTTTTTGTGCAAGAGACATGGCTAGAGAAGAGGAATTCGAGAGTTTATATCATTTGTAGCTTATTAAGGAGCTCTGAAGATCTACAAATATGAGGTTGTTAAAGAGGCTGTAGTCCTCCGAACACTTTAGAGTAATTAAGGGCAAAACATGAAGAATAAGAAGGCTTAGAAGAAGGTCATAAGAGTTAAAAATAGAGAGAAGGTTGTATGTGTAACTATTTATTTTGAGAGAGAAAGAAAGATTGTGAGAAGTGCATATTTAACATCTACAAAATAAACTAAGCAAGAAGAGTTGGTTGAAGTTATAAAAATCCGAGTGAAGTTGTATGATTGAATGCAGCAAAATTTTGTATTTGGGTATTTACAGGATGATCATGGAAAAAACATGCCCTTAAGTGGCAATGAAAATTGAGAAAAATCAGAGTTAGGAAACTTGACATAAAAATTTGAATAAGTTATCTATATTATTTCAAAAATATGTAAAAATTGAATTTGTGGAAAATTGAATTTAGTTTCTAAACTACTAGGTTAATTTTTGTAAAAATGAAATCTATTTGCTGAAAATTTGGAATTTCAATGTAGTAGTATTAAAATTTCAGGGAAAAAATACGTAGGTGTTTGTCTGACCACCCTAACCATAATAAAATGATAATATTTTAAATATAAGTAGAGGACTCATGTCCGGATGTGATGCATATTTGTTTGTAATTTTTTTTCAAGTAAATAATTAATTATTAATTTTTTATTACAACTTTTGAAAAATATAAAAACTCCTATGTCTGACCATCTTAACTTGGTCAAAACTTCATGAAATTCATTTTTTTTTTAATCCTACAGTATTTCAAGCATAGAATGTGACACATGTTTTGGATTCTAAAAATGTGATACCGTTTGAAAGCTATAGATGTTTTTGTATTAGACTATCAATTAGGACTTTAGTTGTAATTCTAATAAAAATTGAATAATAATTATTTATTAGATTGAAAGTAAAGTATAATTTATATTGGTAGAAAGTTGATAAGCTCCTTTACAAACCCTTTTCATTTCATCAATTTTGGGTAAAATAAAAGTTGTCAGCCACATGGGCGAAGTCTGGAGAACAAAGGTAAGTTGTTAAACACTTTTTTCATGTTGACTTCTTAGGATTGGCAGGTCCGAACCAAATCCCAAGCCTAAATCCCTAGGCATTAAATTTTTTGTCATCATATCAAATATCCGATTCAAATCAGATATCCGATTTGAATCCCATATCTGATATGTTTTAGATATTAGTTTTAAAAAAAATTATACAATTTTTAATTTATGATTTCAAAAATGCAATAAAATTTATAATTTAATATATATAATATACAATAAATTTTATAATGTAATATATAATATGCAATTTATGATAATCTCTTACCGAATTATGTATTTAATATATAATATATTATATTATTAAATGTATAATTTTTAAATATTATTTCAATATTTTAGTTAATCTATAAATACTTAAATATATATATATTAGTAATATATAAAATAAAAAAATATTATCTCTTTCCCTCTCTCTCTCCACCTCTATCTCTCCCAAGTCTCTCACTCAATCACTCCTCTCTCTCTCTTAATATTTGTTTCTTTGTCCCTATGTCTCTGTCCTTCTCTCTCTCTCTCTCTCCCTCCCTCCCTCTCTCTCTCTCTCTCTCCAACTCCCCCTCTCTCTCTCCCTCCCTCAACCCTAAACCCTCTCCCTCTCCCTCTCTCCCTCTCTCTCTCTCTATATATATATATCTCCCTCTCTCTCTCTATCTCTCTCTCTCCCTCAACCCTAAAATTTTCTCTCTCTCTCTCTCTCTCTATATATATATATATATATCTCCATCTCTCTCCCTCTCTCCATATCGCTTTCCCACTCTCCTCTCTCTCTCTCTCTCTAGGTGATCCCACAAAGCTAGTTTACAATTTCTAAGAGATTCTGATTTTTGCTGAAATCACATATTTTTAGAAAATATAATTATTTAAGCCTTAAAAAAAATCATTTTAAAGATTCCAATTGAAGAGGGTTTGATCAAACCACCTTAGATCAAACCCCCTTAGACAGAACCCAGCTATTTTTAAACCATACCTACAATGAAGTCTCCTTTACACCTATCAAAATGCTGATGAAAAATCACATTTGATTTACCTTTTGGGGGATCAAATGAATTCATTTAAAATTTATTTCAAATGATCATGGTAGTCCTCAGAACAAGCTATCCAATAAATATAATTTTAAAATGTTTTGGTTTTATTATGTATTTGTTTTTTTAGTTTTATTAAACATAGGTTTTTCACTAAAAATCAAGTTCTTTGTTCTACATATGTGAAAAAATAGAAGATTATCAAAAAAAAATTAAAAATATGTTTGGGCTAGGTATTGATGTCGTTGATCCATTAAAAAATAAAAATTGAATTTTGATACATACAGAAAAAGTTATGTTGTATACAATCCACCTATGTTTGAATTGTAATTGGGTTGACTTCGAATCTTGATTAAGGAAAAAATATTTAATAAAACACTATGAAACCAAATGAATGTGCTATATATCGTAGTTAAAAATCTAAATTCAAAAAAAATATAATTTTATCCGTCATGCAAAAAAGTTATGTTGTATACAATGAGTGTCACTTCTTAAAAATGTTGTTTTTAAAAAAAAACTAGTTTTCAGGGATATGGAAAAAGAAGTGCAATCTAATTCCAAAAATTTTGGAAAAAATATATTTACAATCCATAGACAAAACTTTACAAATCACTAGTTTACATCATTTTCAAATTCCTCACGGTTTAGCCGCTATAGGAGCCTAAAAGTGAAGATTTAGTTTAAAAAAATAAGTTTAGTGTCCAGTTTGTCCAAAAATTGTAAACTAGTATTGTGGGATCACCCCCCCTCTCTCTCTCCCTCAACTCTAAACCTTGTCTCCCTCAACTCTAAATCCTCTCTCCCTCTCCCACTCTCCATTTCTCCCTCTCCCTCTCACTGTTGCACTCTCCCTCTCACTTTCCCACTCTCCCTCTCCCTCTCCCTCTGTCCCTCTCCCCCCTCTCTCTCTCTGTCCCTCCCTCTCTCCCTCCCACTCTCCCTCCTTCCAAATCTCTATCCCTCTCCCTCTCTCAATCTCCCACTCTCCATCTCTCCCTCCCACTCTCCCTCTCTCTTCCTCTCTCCCTCTCTCTCTCTCCCTCTCTCTCCATCCTCTCACTCTCTCTCCTCCCTCCCTCTCCCTCTCTCTCAATATCCCACTCTCCCTCTCTCCCACCCTCTCCCTCTCTCCCTCTCCCTCTCTCTTTCACCCACGCTCCCTCTCTTTGTCTCCCTCTCTCCCTTTCTCCCTCTATCTCTCTCCCTCTATCCCTCCCTCTCCATCTCTCCTTCTCTACCTCTATCTCTCTCTCCCTCCCACTCTCCTTCCCTTTGTCTCTCCCTCCCACTATCCCTCTCTCAATATCTCACTCTCCCTCTCTCCCTCTCCCTATATCCCACTCTCCCTCCCACTCTATCTCTCCCTCCCACTCTCCTTCTCTCCCTCTACCTCTCTCAATCTCCCACTCTCCCTATCTCCCTCTCTTCCTCCACCTCTCCCTCTCTCCCTCTCTCCCTCTCCCTCTCTTAATCTCCCACTCTCCCACTCTCTACCATTAACCCTTAGGTCTATGTGGCCCTATATCGGATATCCGATTTATAAAAAATTGATGTGTAGAGTTAAAATATTATCGTAGCAAAACATTTTGAAATGTTTTCCAAATCAGATATCTGATTATATTGGATATCGGATTTGTGGGACATAGAAAAACCCCATGTGGGCCATTTTTGTGCATTCCAATGGACCCTACATTATGTTTGCAGCACTTTGCAAGTGACAAACATGCGGTTTCAGACAAGAAGAGACAAAGATAAACTTTTTGGAGCATCTTGTACTCAAATTTTTCATAAGGAATGATTTTTTAGCATCTTTTATGAGATATAATGGGGAGCAATAGTTGTCGGAACAAAAAAAAAAGAGAAAGTTGACAAAAGAACAAATTGAAGAATATAGACAAAGAGGTAGAGAAGGTCATAGGAAGAAAAGACAAGTTATGTTATATATGTGTGAACCTGAGCCCTATGGTCTCAAGTGAAGAGTAAATTGAATATGTTCAAGGTGAAAATGTAGAACATGATTGAAATTGGGAATGAAAATGTTGAAGGTGAAAATGTTGGAATTGAAGATGTTGACCTATTAGAAATCTTGAATAAGATTAATAACTAGGAACACCTACAAAAACAATGATAAATCTTCCACAAGAGGATATGCAAGAATGAGCTTGCTTGATATTAAGACCTCTCAAATGATGAGGTAAAAAAAGGATGTTTCAAATGATATAATAACCCTCCTTATATAGGAAAGGGTGAGATACAAGATGCATTAAGATGTTGCCATGTGTCTTGATCTAACAACATTATTAAAAGATTAAATGCAACCTAGGGTTAATATGACCTAAGTTAACTTATGCTAGTGTAGTAAATAATATATTACACTAACACCCCCCCATAAGTGCAACTTAGGGAGGAAATGAAAATGCAATGATTATCCATGATGATGATGGGTCCCAGCTGATTCCATTTTAGGTACCCATGTACATAGGATGAAAATGCAACTAATCAACCACTAAATGGAGAAAAGGGGAAAAATCAATGGGAAAAAAACCCCTCTCCGACATATTAGTGCTTTTACAACTTCCACCAATGAGAAATACTAAGTGGTCTTGATTTCAATGCATTACAAAACCCTCACAAATAGGGTGTAAATTAAAACTACAGTATTGGAACTCATACAAGTAAAACTAACAGCACCACTGCAATCTAGTCGAAAAAACATGCACTTTCAATACAATAATCACCTCGATACGAGGTCGTATGAGAAAGTTATGCTTCTTCGAAGTTCCCAAAATGAGAACTATGCAATATCACGACTGAGAATCTGAAATTTCTGAAACATTTCTGCATCAAAACCAAAAAACATTCACACTAGTGCATAGAGCACAAAAAAATAGCCAAATTCAAAAAAAAAATCATGAGAAACGGAGTTCGTATGAGCAAGATCAGAGCATTGGAAAACTGCCTTCAAATCTACAACTGCCAACAAAGAGGGGTACGGCTGAAGTTTTCTGAGTTCATTTCTGCAAAATATACTGACTGCATGCAAAAACTAAAAAGTGCCTAGATGGATTTTTGATGCAGCGAACAAAACCCAGATGGCGTTTTTTCTTGCAAATGTACAAAAGATGTAGATCTAGTGTAAAATAGACGCCTTTAGCAACAAAAAATGACCCCAACAACCAAAAAATGACATGCAAATGTTGAATCAGCTACTTAAAACATGAAAAGGCATGCTAGAACCTGCAATGTTGATTAAAAATGCAAAATATGCAAGTCGGTTGTCAGATTTGAACTTGAAACCCCGATTCCGCAATTGTGTATCACGATCTCTGTTTTGGTGAAGCAAAAGCCAGATCTGACTTTCTCGACAGCCCTAGACTCGGATATGAGCTCAGATTTCCTCCAACATGCACCGAAAGTGACCTTCCAAGAAAACCTTAATATGGAGACAACCTCAAAGAAGATCTTACAGCCATAGCTCAATCATCAGATTTGGGAAGAGTCTTGCAGGAAGGGCTTTGATACCATGTTAGAAATCTTGAATAAGATTAATAACCAGGAACACCTGCAAAAACAATGATAAATCTTCCTCAAGAGGATATGCAAGAATGAGCTTGCTTGATATTAAGACCTCTCAAATGATGAGGTAAAAAAAGGATGTTTCAAATGATATAATAACCCTCCTTATATAGGAAAGGGTGAGATACAAGATGCATTAAGATGTTGCCATGTGTCTTGATCTAACAACATGTGACAATAAGAAAACCCTAACAACATTATTAAAAGATTAAATGCAACCTAGGGTTAATATGACCTAAGTTAACTTATGCTAGTGTAGTAAATAATATATTACACTAACATGAACATGGTATTTAAATTGGGAATGAAAATATTGAAATTGATAATGAAATGTTCAAGATGAAAATGTTGGAATTAAATATGTTGAACATGATATTCAAATTGGGAATGAAAATATTGAAACTAATAATGAAGATGTTTAAGGTGAAAATGTTGGAATTGAAGAAGTTGAACATGCTATTCAAATTGGGAATGAAATTATCCAAATTGATATTGAAATTGTTGAAGGTGAAAATGTTGGAAATGAAGATGTTGAACATAATATTGAAGCAAGTGTAAATTATGTTTCACCAGATTACATGAGAAATGAAGAACCTTGTGTGTAAGAAAGACATATTCCAAATTCAAGACCTTCAAGGACCCCTAAATGGTTAGTTGAAATTGATGATAACATTATAAACAATTTTGAAGGCAAGAGGTCAACACGAACTGTTTAGTTGTGGGATAGAATACTTTTCAACCAATATTTTAGCGATAAGACATTGACTGAGCAATGCAAACTTTTTGTACAATTGCTAAAGATTCAAAAGATGAGACCTTTGCTAGCCAAATCGAATATTCGTGTGAAGAAGACTGAAAAAAAATCTATTATTGTCAAAAATATTTTTAATGCTCTCAAGTCTATTGAAAAAAATAAGAAGGAAAAAGATAAGAGAGCTACTCGGAGAGTCATTACAACCGCCCTAGTAAGCCATCAATTGAAAAAGGCTCACTTTATGAGACAAAATTGTATTTATTTTGACATAAATCATAAAACTTTGGATAGATCAATTGCAAGAACAGAAAGAATAGATGATCCTCTTCAAAATGATACATGGGATTTTTTCGGGAGGCTTCCATGTGTTGATAAGAAGCTAATCAATAATGTAAAGCAAGAAATTCAGCAATTTTGGCATGATAACTCTAGAGTATCACCCAATGCAAAGGATGTTTTAAAGTTAAGAATTGGCAGTCACGACCATACACCACATCCTAAACATTTCTTGGAATCAAGCCAAACAATGTTGTTCAACAAATTTATTCGAACACATCCAAATATGGAAATCTCGCAAAGGAATTTTGAAGGTTTGAAGCCATTTTATTGTGTGCCTCTTAATATTTGTAATACTTGTTGTTGCAAATACCATGTGGAGTTTTCAATGTACCATGAAATATTATGCTATATCCATTCTACTTTGCATACTAATGAAATGTTGTAGGAGTGTGGTGCAATGCATCTTCCAAAATCATCAAGGGACTTGCTAGATCTATTTTTATGTTCTAGAGATGATGGTTCTTTTTTCTATAGAAAGGATTGTTTAAATGCAAAGTGCTCACAATGTGGTGGCTTGTCAAAGTTTGTCAATTTTTTCATGAGGGTTCCAGACATGAATTCGTGAAGAATATTGTTGAGAAAAAGAGATATAAGATAGTCAAATATACTTTGCAGAGTGGAGGTGAAGGTTCTAGATGCGAGTTGGTTACAAAAGAATGCAGTGTTGCTGATTTTATTTTAGATTTTAAGGACAATCTTTTATACAAATATGCAAGGCATAGTCATAGGTCTCAGTGGTTGGATCAATAATTCAAGATATGTAAGGACTCTTTTCCGATTGGCACTATTATATCAGTGGTTGATTTTGCAGAAAAATACACATTACAACCACAAAATGAGGTACAATCTTAGTATTACAATTCCATTCAAATTGTTATTTTTGTCCACATAACATTTAGACATGCACCTGATAGTATAAAGGAGGATCAAAAGATAATGAGAGTATCATTTTTATATGAGTGATGATAGATCTCACTCCTCTAAGTATGTCTAAGATTGTTTCGGGAATTTTTTTGAGTTCTTGCAGGAGCATGATATAGCACTGGGCCGACATCTCATTTGGTCAGATAAGTGCACGGGTCAATTCAAGAATGCTCGTATGTTTTATTGGTTGAGTAGAATGCATGTAGAGAGGGGTGTACCTAATATTTGGAGTTTTTTTAAAGCTGGGCATGGGAAAGGGGAGAATGATGGAGTAGGTGCATGTGTAAGGAGAGCTCTAGTTAAGGAGCAATTGAAGATTTCAGGAGAAAAATTTAGTGATGCACATTCTATTTTTGATTGGTGTAGTTCAACATTGTCACGGGGAGGGACACTTGATTCAATAGTGTACAAATTATTTTGGTTGGTTGAGGAGGGTACGATGGGAGGTAGTTTGGATTGTCATACAATGAAAGATTCTTCAAAGATGCATTCATTTTGAAGCTCAGTTGCAAGCACATGGACCATTTGGACATGACAGTTGGCTTGTTTTTGTCAGAGTTGTATTCAGTGCGAGTGGGATCAATGTGAGTCAAGTGAGTGGGTGGACACATGGGTTCCATAATATCTAACTCATTTATCTCAAAATATATCGATGACAAATTACATAATGGAAATTTCACTTGATTATGACTAGCTTTCAGATCTACTATAGCTAAGACATTGCTTTTGTAGTTGTTGCACCGTAGGGGAATGAAGAGAAATCAGAATATTGATTGGCTTGATGTGTGCGGGTAAAGCACAAGCTAACACAAACAATGGAAGATGATGATGGGTTCATGTATCCTACAGGTTTAGTTGTGGTTACAGGAACTTGGTTTTGAACATACATGATTAGAAAGAATGGAATACCTGTATTTGAAGACTACGAGAAACTCAAAACCATTCTCATGTATTCACACCTTGTTATAGCAACAAATGTTAAGTTTTTTAAGCATCATGACAAACCAAAGACAAAAAAACTATGGACACTTAGTAATGTTGATCATGAAGCAATATTGGATACTCTTAAGCTAAGAGATGACCCTTCAGGCACACGTGAATAGCATATTCAAGAATGGAAGGTAAAATGCTTAGGTTCATTATGCTTAAGTTCATTAGTGTTCTTTATTTAATACTGATATTTTGTATACTATTGTAATGCAAGTCTCTTTAATAGTGATATTTTGTATGTACTTTTGGGATATTTTTGGCATGATTGATCATGGACCTATTGCAAAAATAGCCAGCTTTGATCCTTCTAGAGAGGTATGTGACAAATTACAATAATATAGATTGGTTATTCAAAGAATCTTGTATAGTTTGCATGACCAATTCATCATCATTCAAGTTGTTTAAACTAATATAGATTTGTTATTCTAAGCATATTTTTTGTTGGGAAAATATAGATTTATCATTTAACAAATTTTGCAATACTGTTGGCATGATTGATCATGGACCTACTGCAATAATAGGTAGCTTTGATCCTTTCAGAGAGGTATGCGACAAATTACAATAATATAGATTGGTTATTCTAAGCATTTTTTCTATTGTATGTAGTTTAACTACTACCTTGATGGTTTGTATAGGTGCTTGTCACTCCAAAACATCAACATACTACTCTTGTGGAAGACTTTGCCCTGAATTCCTCCAATAGGAAAAATTTATAAAAAAATGAATTTTGAAATGTGAAACAATGTAAAAAGGTCTTAACTGTGTATAGGCATAATCTATATCCAGTGATTTTTTTTGAAATATGGGTCAAACATCTGGCATTGTATAAAGGGTATGTTTAAAATGTAAAGAGATTTTTGTACTTAATCGAGCTACAACCGAAGGTTTTCTTCCTTGTTCTTTCTCGGTCGGTATGCTCATTTGAACCAGGTTTTTCAATATCTCCTATTTATATATAATAAATTATAGTGGCTTGCCATTTTTTCCAAAAACAAAAATGTAAAAAGTTCATGTGAATTTCATTTCTCATGTAATTTATTCTTTGATCTAGAAAAGTGGAAAAAAGGTATTTGGGTGTGCATGATGTTCAAGTTGATTCGGTAAGAGTTTTTTGATGTAAGAGCTAGGTGGCTTTAAACAACACAATTACAATTAAAGATGATTTAAACTCCAATTTGATCATCAAAACCAAACTTGGGTGCAAATTCAATCCCCAAACCTTTCCACACCCTATAAACTCATCAAACACGTCTATTAGGACTTGGAGAAGCTTGATCCAACCTTAAATATTTTTGCCCCCACATTTCATTGACATTAGAACTTTGGACTCTTAAGCGAAATCATCGGTCCAATGTAGCTTAGAGTGATTCGGTGTATTTGGGTGGAAAAGAGGACCATACCTAGCATAAACGTACCCATCCGAATGTGTTGGAATAGTTCATTTGGTTGTATGAGTTGGAGAATGAAAGTTGCACCACTTTGCAACTTTACATTACTTGCATTTGACAACTTTTCCCTCAAATGAAAACTCATCACCACGGGAAAACGCCTCTGAGATAGAAAAATTCGAGAGAGGTTATTGTAGATGGTCCCAACACAATCTCATATCCTCAAACGAAGAGTCTATAAGTATCATGGTTTCCAAGAAATAGCCCTTTGAAGATTTTTGCCTTTTAACACTTTGGACTCTTAAGGGAAATCATTAGTCTAATGTAGCTCAGAGTGGTTCAGAATATTTGGGTGAAAAAGAGGACCATCCCTAACGTGAACGTACCCATCTAGGCATGTTGGAACAGTCTGTTTGGTCATATGAGTTAGAGAATGAAAGTTGCACCACTTTGCAACTTTTCCCTCAACTAAAAACTCATCAGCATGAGAAAACACCTCTGAGATACTATAAACTGAGAGAGGTTATTGTAGATGGTCCCAACATGATCCCATATCCTCAGACAAAGAATATAAGTGTCACGATTTCCAAGAAATATCCCTTCAAAGATTGCTTCTTTTTAGCACTCT
Source organism: Sequoiadendron giganteum (assembly GCA_007115665.2). Classification (NCBI taxonomy): domain Eukaryota; kingdom Viridiplantae; phylum Streptophyta; class Pinopsida; order Cupressales; family Cupressaceae; genus Sequoiadendron; species Sequoiadendron giganteum. The sequence goes on from CM021107.1 coordinate 525,445,647, forward strand.
GGACTCTTAAGGGAAATCATCAGTCCAATGTAGCTTAGAGTGATTTGGCATATTTGGGTGCAAAAGAGGACCATCCCTAGTGTAAACATACCCATCCAGATGTGTTGGAATAGTCCGTTTGATTGTACGAGTTAGAGAATGAAAGTTGCACCACTTTGCAACTTTACACTGCTTGCATTTGACAACTTTTCCCTCAACTGAAAACTCATCACCATGAGAAAATCCCTCTGAGATAGAAAACACCAAGAGAGGTTATTGTAGATGGTTGCAACACAATCCCATATCCTTAGACGAAGAGTTTGTAAGCATCACGGTTTCCATGAAATATCCCTTCGAAGATTGTTGTCTTTTAACACTTTGGACTCTTAAGGGAAATCATCGGTTCAATGTAGCTCGGTGTCATTCGACATATTTGGGTACAAAAGACAACCATCCCTACTATAAATGTACCAATATGGAAATGTTGGAATATTCCATTTGGTCGTACAAGTTAGAGAATGAAAGTTGCACCACTTTGCAACTTTACATGCTTGCATTTGACAACTTTTCCCTTAACTGAAAACTCATCACCATGGGGAAAAACCTCCATGATAAAAGAAACCAAGAGAATTTATTGTAGATGGTCCCAACACAATCCCATATCCTTGGATGAAGAGTCTGTAAGTGTCATGGTTTCCAAGAAATAACCCTTTGAAGATTGCTGCTTTTTAGAACTTTGGACTCTTAAGGGCAATCATTGGTCCAATGTAGCTCAGAGTGATTTGGCATATTTGGGTGCAAAAGAGGACCATTCCTAGCATAAACGTACCCATTCAGATGTGTTTGAATAGTTCATTTTTCCGTACGAGTTAGAGAATGAAAGTTTCACCACTTTGCAACTTTATATTGCTTGTATTTGGCAACTTTTCCCTCAACTAAAAACTCATCACCACGGGAAAACGCCTCCGAAATAACAAAAACTGAGAGAGGTTATTGTAGATGGTCCCAACATGATCCCATATCCTCAGACGGAGAGTCTATAATCCTCGTGGTTTTCTAGAAATAGCCTTTTGAAGATTGTTGTCTTTTAGCACTTTGGACTCTTAAGGAAATCATTGGTCCAATGTAGCTCAGAGTGATTCGGCATATTTGGGTGCAAAAGAGGGCCATCCCCAGCATAAAAATACCCATTCGGATGTGTTGGAATAGTCTGTTTGATCGTATAAGTTAGATAATGAAAGTTGCGCCACTTTGCAACTTTACATTGCTTGCATTTGGCAACTTCTCCCTCAACTGAAAACTCATTACCACGGGAAAATGCCTCTAAGATAGAAAAAACCGAGAGAGGTTATTGTAGATGGTCCCAATATGATCCCATATCCTTAGATGAAGATTTTGTAAGCATCACAATTTCTAATAAATAACCCTTCAAAGATGGTTTCCTTTTAGCAGTTTGGACTCTTAAGGGAAATCATCAATCCAATGTAGCTCAAAGTGATTCAACGTATTTGGGTGCAAAAGAGGACCATCTCTAGTGTAAGCATACCCATCCAGATGTATTGAAACATTGTGTTTGGTCGTACGAGTTAGAGAATGAAAGTTGCACCACTTTGCAACTTTACACTGCTTGCATTTGACAACTTTTCCCTCAACTAAAAACTCATCATCATGGAAAAATGCCTATGAGATAGAAAAAACCAAGAGACTTTATTGTAGATGGTACCAACATGATCGCATATCCCTAGAAAAAGATTCGATAAGCATCACGATTTCCAAGAAATAACCTTTCGAAGATTGCTGTATTTTAGCACTTTGGACTCTAAAGGGAAATCATCGATCGAATGTAACTCAAAGTGATTCGACGTATTTCTATGAAAGAGAGGACCATCCCTAGTGTAAACGTACCCATATGGATGTGTTGGAACATTCCATTTGGTCGTACGAGTTAGAGAATGAAAGTTGTACCACTTTGCAACTTTACACTATTTGCATTTGGCAATTTTTCTCTCAACTAAAAACTCATCACCACGGGAAAATACCTCTGAGATAGCAAAAACCGAGAGAGGTTATTGTAGATGGTTCCAACAAAATCCCATAGCCTTAGATGAGAGTCTTTAAGCATCATTATTTTTGAGTAACATTTCGTCAACGATTGCTACCCTTCTACACTTTGGACTCTTAAGGGATTTCGCTGATTGAACGTAGTCAGACTACCCCGGTCTGTTTGGGTGCAAAAGGGAACCATAACTAACCTAAACGTACCCATCCAGATGTGATAGAATAGTCGATTTTGTCATATGAGTTGTAGAACAATATTTATTGATGCCTCCAATCGAACTCCAATGTTATTTTTTGTGCGAAAAAAAGCAAGGAGACCATAGCTTGCTGCGAAAAACTAGTCAAACACCTTTATTTGAACCCTACCACAACTTCTAGACTCTTAACTTGTAGTTTCCTTTACAATTTTATTAATTTTCCTTCAGAAGACTACATGGAAATTTTGATAATTTTGAAGCAAGAATGCATTTTTGGCATATTGGACCCCTAGACTCAAAACTTCAACTTAATACACCTTAAATGGTCTTCATTGACCTTATTTATTATAAATAGATCACACCTAACCTCTCAACCTATCAACCTTCAAATGTCTAATCTTGCAAATAGTAGATTAGATGGGAAACTAAAGAGGAAGAGTTGATGGTGAGTGGCCCAGTGAAGGCTAGAGAAGAAGAGTTTGAGGAATATGGTGTTAGGATAGGGGATTGTCCTTGGTTGTCATATTTGGTTGTGTGGAAAATGTATGCTACTATAGGGATGGTTCTTACCATAAAGAACCCGAGAAATATTGTGAAGAGAACCCAAGGAGTATGGTGAAAGAGCACCTAAAACATGTAAGATTTCATGAATTGACAAGGCCATTCCTCCTTTTGTATAGGTCTCACCTTAGAGGAATGGGCATGAATTAGATAGGGGTAGGAGTAGGAACAAGTTTTTAGGGGTGATAAATGGAATAGAGTGGTCTGAGAGGGCTGCTTTGTTAATAAATGTGGTCTCATAGAATTCCATGACAAGCAAATGCAATTGACAACTGTTGGACTAGTTTTTAGTTATCCAATGTGAAGTAATTGCATAAATGCTTAGGTTGACTTTGTAAAAACTATATTGTAATTGAATTTTTTTCATCCATCAACATCTAGTTCTTAGTTATGCAATGTGAAGTAATGCTTTGAGTTTGAAAGATATGCAATGCAATGTAATCAACGATATAAATATAAACTACTTAATATAACCATTCTTTTTTATGCTATTGTACATTGATATTTAACCATTGCTCAAGATAAAATTTTCAAATAGTTTAATCATGCACACGAGGAACAAATTAAATTTTGATTGTCAACTTCTATATATCAAATTATCCAATAATCAAGTTTATGTCCATATACAAAAATGGCATCGACGCCAACTCAAACAAAGTTTTACAAAATATGCCCTATGCCATCTCAATATCTATTTAAAATTTACATGCCAAAATTTCTATCTCATCCTAAACTATTGGTGGATCATCAAAATGGAGCCTCTTTGAAGCACTCATTGGCTCTAAAGGTAGCTACACAAGAAAAATTCAAACCACAATTGAGATTAGTTATACTAAATAATTTAAAATCGAATAAATAACATCAAAATCAATATACATTGAATTTTAATTGAACTCTAAAATTGAAATCTTGATTACCTAAAATATGCGTCTCTTCAAAGGGTCAGGAGTCCTAGAATATACCAAACCAACTTTTGAAATGCTAATCTATATATGTGAACAAAAACATAAAATTGATCCAAGTTAACATAAAATTATTGGTAATAGAAACATATTTACCAAACACAAAATAAAATAAACATGTACCTCTTTAGGTTGATCTTTTTCTTTATCTCCTTTAGGTGTTTCAACACCTCCTCCTTGAGGTGTTTCAACACCTACTCCTTGAGGTGTTCCAATACCTACTCCTTCAAGTGGTGTGTCACTTGTCAACAATGATGTATAGCTCATAATCGCATGTACATAAAAATGACAAGTACATATGAAACTACCAATCTATTTCGATGTATGTATAATCAATATAAGATCTTAAAAATCTTAATTAATTCCAATTTGAGTTCAATTACCTTCCCCTTATCTAACTTTGCACCTCCATAGTCTAGACAAGGCTGCACCTCACTCGCACTAGCTGTTTCCTAAAAGAGTAAAATAAGATAAACATATAAGTTATTATATAATTTCATTAATGAAAATTCAAATGACAAGCAAGTATTTAATATAAAATATAAATGAGTGAGTGCAAAAATATATACTGTGTGCATGTCGAAGCAAAATGAAATGGCCCTAAGGGTGCTATCATTCACCCGTGTGAGCTCTTCCTTAGATATCAACTATTAAATAGATCATGTAAATAAATATTAGTACTTGATACTATTTTTTATTAATATTCATTTAAAAAAAAATGCAAGTTATGAATTTACAACTTAAATCTTACCTATGTCAGTATTCCAACATCCCCCTCTCTAGAAAGAGAGGACTCTGTAGGGTGCACTCCACTCCCCTATGACTGATCTATAATGTCCACATCATGGTGGTCATAATTAGAAGTGTCCAAGGGATGCTTAGTGGGTTTTACAAGAGGACCCAAGCATATCTGGTGGCACATAGTGCAAGTATGTGGCACATAAATATGTGGACCTAAGGAGGATGATGTAGCAGCACTCAAGCCTTCGCCAACATCACCAGAATGTGGCTGAGTTACTGTAGAAGCATGTGAAACCAAATGACCATTCAAAGAGTGAATAGCCTGAATAGTCTGTGTCGTTGCATCCTAGATAATCTTTAAATGATATACTGGAGGTGGCGGAGGAATGGGAGGAGGGGGAACATATGGGTGCGAGACTACTCTAATTTCCCTTGGTCTATCCTAGGGAATACCTCCACCGATGCCCTAGAAGGGTTTAATGTCAAAGTAATTGACATGATGCCCTAACACAAAATCAACATATAATTTTTTAATATTGTAAAATGGTATATCAAAAATTTTGTTCGGTGGTTTATCAAAAACCATACACCAACGATCCCAAAAGTTATCTACAATGTCCCTAATCATGCACCATTTTATAGAAATTTTTGGTTTGTTAACACTCATTAGAAAACTGGTGCGAGGATTAGTGAATAAAGAGGCTATTTGGGCTTTGGTTATTTAGAGATCCTTCACATCATTATAAGACAATCCATATGCATAATATATCCTCATATCTTCTCACCACGAACAAAAGGCATTATGTTGGGTGGAGAGGGTCTCTATATTTTTAATTATTTCTTTCAATGTGTTTTTGATATCTCTCAATCGAGGGATTGTCTTATAAAATTCACAAATGCCCCTCAATTGCCCCAATTTTTCACCAATTATGTCTTCAATTGGTGGCTGCAGAGGTGGTGGAACATTTGGCTGTGGAGGTGGTGGAGCATTTGACATTTGTGCATTTTTATTCTTAGCCATAATACTTGATTAAAGTTAAAAACTAATTAATCTAATTAAAATTACACAATATAAATGACATTATTGTAAAAATACCTTAGTTTTTAATAAAAATCCAAAAAAAACCATACTTTTTCACGAAAATCCAGAACAAACTCTATTTTTTGATAAAAAAATACATCAATAACACTAGTTTTTAATCAAAATCCATTTAAAAACATTAATTTTTAATAGGAATTCATTGTAAACTCTATTTTTTAATAAAAATTAATAAAAACCCCTACTTTTGAAAGAAAAATCATAAAAAATATTTAAAATTATAAGAATCTACTTGAAAAATTGATTACAACATTAAAAAAACTAAAAACTTACCTTTGAAATCAGATATCTGGTAAAAGTGGATATCAGATTTTCACTTCTCCTTGTGCACCTGCGTCCAAAATGTGAGAAATGAAATTTTAATAGTTAGTTGTATTTATTTATATTGTTTGCACAAATCAGATATCTGATTTGTAGAAACTAGGTTTGGGCTTTGCTTCAGATAAATGTACTGACACCTGAGCCTAAAAAATTCAACTTGGCATTTCCATGTTTTTGAGTCGATCCAAAACATGATTTTTTTCCCATTGCCACTTTTTGGCCCATCATGATCCTGGACATACCCATTTTTGTAAAGGTTGTCTAAAGCTAGGATCCTCGAGCATTAGCAATGTGACTCTATAGGAGGTGTTAAAAGTGTCTCACACCTGAACCTATAATGGACTGGTAACCAAGTGTGCCATACCTCATGGGTAGAGCATCCCAACAACAACATGGGATTTCCTGGGTTCAATCCTAAGAACTTAAAGATTGAAGATGATAGCTCCTGACAACTCCTGATAGTTTTGAGTGTTGATCCAGAGAAAGATCATGAAGTGCAACAAGATAATGAAATGGAGCCTGCAATAGCTCCTTATAGCTCTAAATGAGCTCTTGATAGCTCTCGATCACTTTGGACTACTCCAAAAAAAATTGAGATGAATTTTCGCAACTGAGGTTAAGGGAGATTGCTGGAAATTTAATCTCACCTGTGTTATTATTTTTTTCTTGGTTGGACCTACCACATCAATATACTTCATACTTACCTTCACTTTATTAGCATTAAGTTTTTGAATAAAGACTTTGAAAAATATTTTATAAGATTTGAAATGCTATCACATTAACTCAGTGTAAGCTCTCACATGCTTTCTCATTGTTATGAAATACAATACTTTATTCTATGTTCTATATCAACCACTGGTGTTCAAATTTCTATATAATGTTAGACTTTGTATTTTGTATGTAACTTTTTAGGAGTTTAGCTCTAAGAGTTGTATGTTAGTTTGTGGTAATATGAAAGCACCTATATGTGAGAGATTTGAAATTGGAGGAACAAATGGCTCCAGATTATTTAGTGTTTGTGGAGAGTAGCAAATGGATCTAGATCATTCAGTGTAGAATGAAGAACAAAGAGCTCCCAGGAGCTCTTGAATGTTGTTAGTTTGTAATTTGTATTTGTAGTTTTACTCTATGAATAACTTTATATAGTAATTTTCTTGTTAATGGAAGGAAGTTTGCATTCCTATCTCTCTATGTCCCCAATCTGCCCTATTTTTATTGTTCAACGTTTGAATTTTAGGTATTCCCATTTAGCTTGGGAAATAGAGTAGTATCTTTGTGTGGTTTTTTTTTTTTTTTTAATTTGTACATTGTATCAGAGGCATAGGCCCCATTTCTTCATGAGTTAGGGCATTTATTTTTTCTAGGTATTGAGTTGTTGTGCAGGAGACATGGCTAGAGAGGATGAATTCAAGAGTTTATATCAATCGCAATTGATCAATAAAGTCTAAAGATCTAAAAATCTAAAATTGTTAAAGAGGATGCAGTCCTCCGAAAAGTTTAGAGGAATGAAGGGCATCACTTGAAGAAAAAAAATCCTCAAAAGAAGGTTGTAAGAGTTAAAAATAGAAAGAATGTTGTATGTGTAATTATTTAGTTTGAGAGAGAATGAAATATTTTGAGAAGTGCATATTTAAAGTCTGCAAAATAAATTAATCAAGAGGAGTTGGTTGAAGTTATAAAAAGCTGAGTGAAGTTATGTGATTCAATGTTGCAGGATTCTATATCTATGTAAAGGTTGTTTAAAGATAGGATCCTCGAGCACCAACAATGTGACTTTATAGGAGGTGTTAAAAGTGTCTCACACCTGAACCTACAATGGACTGGTAACCAAGTGTGCCAAAGCTCATGGGTAGACCATCCCAACAATAAAATGGGATTTCCAAGGTTCAATCCTAAGAACTTAAAGATTGAAGATGACAACTCTCAATAGCTCCTGATAGTTTTGAGTGTTGATGCAGAGAAAGAACATGAAATGAAATAAGATGGAATAGTGGAGCTTGCAATAGCTCCTAATAGCTTTGGACAAGCTGTTGATAGCTCCCGATTGCTTTGGACTGCTCCAAAAGTTTTTTGAGATGAATATCCACAGTTGAGATTAAAGGAAAGTGTTGGAAATTTAATCTCACCTACGTTATTAATTTTTTCCTAGCTAGACCTATCACCTCAGTAGACTTCATACCTACCTTCATCGTATTAGCATTAAAGAAAATTTTTTGAAGAAAGAGTTTGAAAAATATTTTAGAAGATTTGAAATGCTATCACATTAACTCATTGTAGGGTCTCACACGCTTTCTGGGTGTTGTGAAATATAATATTTTATTTTTTGTTCTCTTTCAACTATTGGTGTTCAACTTTCTATATAATGTTAGACTTTTTATTTTTTATGTACTCTTGTAGGAGTCTTTCTCTAAGAGTCGTATGTTAGTTTGTGGTCATTGGAAACCACCCTTGTTAGTTTTTGGTGATTTGAAATAACCCCTATTAGTTTGTGGTAATATAAAACCACCTATATGTGAGAGATTTGAAACTAGAGTAGCATATGGCTCTAGATTATTCAATGTTTAAGTTCTTTTGCAAGAGGCATGGCTAGAGAAGAGGAATTCAAGAGTTTATATCAGTCATATCTGATCAAGGGAGTCTGAAGATCTACATATATGAAGTTGTTAAAGAGGTTGCAATCCTCCAAAAACTTTAGAGGATTGAAGGGCAACACTTGAAGAATAAGAAGCCTCAGAAGAAGGTTGTAAGAGTTAAAAATAGAGAGAAGGTTGTATGTGTAACTGTTTAGTTTGAGAGAGAATGAAATAATGTGAGAAGTGCATATTTAAGTTCTGGAAAATAAACTAGGCAAGAGGAGTTGGTTGAAGTTATAAAAAGATGAGTGAAGTTGTATGATTGAATGCAACAAAATTTTGTATTTTTTTAAAGGTTGTTGAAAGCTAGGATCCTCAAGCACTAGTAATGTGACTCTATAGGAGGTGTTAAAAGTGTCCCACACCTAAACCTACAATGGACTGGTAACCAAGTGTGTCGGAGCTCATGTGTAGAGAATCACAACAACATGGGATTTCCTAGGTTAGATCCTAAGAACTTAAAGACTAAAGATGATAGCTCATGACAACTCTTGATAGTTTCGAGTGTTGATCTAGAGAAAGAAAATGAAGTGCAACAAGATGATGCAGTGGAACCTACAGTAGATCCTAATAGCTCTGAATGAGCTCCTGATATCTCCTGAGCACTTTGGACTACTCCAAAAACAATTTGAGATGAATTTCCATAGTTGAGATTAAGGGGGAGTGTTGAAAATTTAATCTCACCTACATTATTAATTTTTTCCTAGCTGGACATGTCACCTCAACAGACTTTATACCTTTCTTCACTGTATTAGCATTAAAGACAAGTTTTTGAAGAAAGAGTTTTAAAAATATTTTAGAAGATTTGAAATGCTATCACATTAACTCACTGGAAGCTCTCACATGCTTTCTGGTTGTTATGAAATACAATATTTAATTTTGTGTTCTCTCTCAACCGTTGGTGTTCAACTTTCTATATAATGTTAGACTTTGTATTTTGTATTTACTCTTTAAGGAGTCCAACTCTAGGAGTTGTATGTTAGTTTGTGGTCATCTGAAACCACCCATGATAGTATTTTGTTATCTAACACCACCCCTTTTTGTTTGTGATAATTTGAAACCACCTATATGTGAGACATTTTAAATTGGAGCAACAGATGGCTCCAAATTATTCATTTTTTGTTGGGAGCAACACATGGCTCTAGATCATTCAGTGTAGAAGGAAGAAAAAAGAGCTCCTAGGAGCTCTTGAATGTTGTTAGTTTGTAATTTTTAGTTTTTAGTTTCAATTTATGAATATTTTTTTATTGTTATTTTCTAGTTAATGGAAGAAATTTTGCATGCCCATTTCTCTGTGTCTCCAATATGCCCTATTTTTATTGTTCCACATTTGAATTTTGTGTATTCCCATTTAGCTTGGGAAATACAGCAGTAGCTCTGTGTGGTTTCTTTTGTTTTAAAATTCTTGACAATGTTTTAAAATGTAATTGGTTGTTTGTTTTCTGTTTAGAGGATTTTGAATTTTTAAAAGTTGAAAAAATTCAAAAATACAGAGCAACACATTTTATTATGGTTGTTGGAAGTAAAAGTTTAGATTTCATAAAAAATGAAATTCAAATTTTAATGTCATCATTTTTATTTATTAATAGATATTTAGTGCATGGAATTTGTTCAAATTGTGTGAGGTGTGGCATATTCTTAGGCTTGCATTTTATCCTTTAAAATTAAAAGCATACACAAGGAATGAAATATGTTGACAAATTCTTCAAGAAAAGGGAAGCAATAATAGTGTGAAATTATTCTTTGTAGAATTGGTTGTATATAACAATGCAAAAGCTTAAAACATAATCAAGGAGCTAGATTTTGTCACATATGATTTCATGTGCCCTTGTGAATATGTATGCAGATTGTAAAAGGCATATATTTGGTGTAGGTGAACTATTCAAAAAAACACTTCAAAAAATGTGGCCCTTGGACTATAATGATTGCAACACTCACATTAGCATTCATTGAACAATGAAAATTGAAATATTTCTAAGAATTGCTAATGTTTAAGATTTATATATGTTTCATTTCAAAAATTGTGTAGGACCAGAAATTAAAAGAACTCTCTAGTGTTGTTCTTTTATCAAATTTTTCTCTCTTATTTTCTTTCAACAAATACTCGTCACATATTCCTTTCATATTTCTTTTAAAATTATAATTAGCTGAGAACAATAATTTTTTTGACCAATAGCATTGAACAACTCCAATATCAAACATGTATTTCAAAAGTTTTATTGCAGTTGACATGTATTAGAGGAAATAGTTGGAAAAAACTTAAATATTAAATTTAATATTTTTTTTTCTATCTATTAGAAAATGTAGATTGCATGGTATTGGCCAAATGAAGTGGGATGTGGTATAAATGTATAGTTCCATATTCACCTTTGAAGTTTGATTGTAGGGAAGGTTCGCACTACTTAATTTTTGTATGGGGTATGTGTTATTTCTTGCTACATTGTGCAACTCCCAAGACATGAAATATGATGTTATGTTTATCTTCTACAAACTACATAGTACTTTTTTAACCAAAACTTTTTGTGGGAAATTGAAAAATCTCCTTTGGGATCACTAGCTCATTTGACTGCAAAATACGATGAAAATTTCTTATGAAAGATGTATAATTAGATGTATTTTTGGGTACTTGTGATATTTAATGTGAAATTTTCAATTTAAAAAAAAAATTATGCCTAATGTTTATCGAAATTTTGATGACCCTGATTTTTCATCAATATTTCGACAAACATGTAAAGTCAAACTATGGCTAACATATGGTTAGTGGGGTCATTCGTCAAAATTTTGAAAAACACATAAAGTCAAATTGTGGCCGACATAAAAGTGAGCTCGACAATTTATCTATACTTCTGACAGTGTTTTCCTATACTTGTGAATTTTCTCTACTTGTGAATTTTCTATACTTGTGATAGTTTGTGGAGAACTCAGGATTATTTTCTTGGAAAAAATAAAATCAAATTCAAAAAGATATCACTAGGTTGAGGGTAGTCATTGTCTTTTCCTAGAATTTATTTTTGAAGTCAAATTTGTTCCAAGTTTGAAAATCATATTTTAAAGCAACATCTCATCAGATTTCATTTTTAGACTTGTGCATTTTCAATTTTTCATTTCTAGATTTTTTTGTGCAAGTTCAATATTATGATTTTAGGAGTCTAATAGTTGGAAATAATAGTAAAATCATAATTTAATAAGTTCTTGAATTATCATTTTAAATTTTGTTTTGGGGTCATTAACTTCAGGCTATCTTCTCTTTTGTAGGGGTGCTTGCATACCAAATTTTTTTACCTGTCTATGATTAAAAAATATTGGAGTGTGAGTTTGATATTTTTTGAAGATCTAAATATTCAAGCATGGTAAAGAAAAATCATGTTAGATAATATTAGTTGAGAACAAAATGAAGAGACACTTGCTAGATTGTGGGCTAGATTGAAAAGAAAGGGTGATGGGAAATGTTATTGTCCTTGCAATAATTGCAAAGGCTTAAAGACGAGAATATTTTTTATCACAACAACTGGGAAACATTGTAGGCAACATGGTCACATTGAAGGAGGGCATGATTATTATCCATTGGTAAATTTTTCATTATATATCTTTATATTCATTGAATTTGTGAATGTTTATATCGTTTTAACATTTTATATATATATAAAAAATCACTTGATCATGATCATGGTTTATTTGTGTTGATCATTATTATAAAGGTGGGGAACCCTAGGGCACGTGATATGGATTATCACGACCTGGAGAATGTGGTTTTGTAAGAAGAGGAACATGGAGTTGTGAATATTAAAGATGAAGTTAATGATCCTATGGAAGAAGATGATCATGTGCTAGAAAACATAGTTGGAGATGATGGTACAAATACATTGATCCATGAAAAATTTAGTGGCATAGCTAATCATGATGATCGAGATTAATTTGATGATGTTCATGATCTACTTGTACATGAGAAGACATGCAGGCCCCTTTATAAAGTCTCCCAAACAACTCTTCTCTCTGTTGTATTGTTGTTGGTGAACTTGAAGGTTATGAATGGTTTATCCAACATAGAAATCTCACGGATGTTAAGGTATGTCATATATGTCATCTTTTTCATCTATTTTAATTGTTGTTAGTTCATCACTAGTAAATAAAGCATGAAATATGTACCATTAATATTCTTTATATTAAAAATTTGTTTTTTTTTGTAGATTGATAGGTGAATTTTGGTTACCACCATCAAATATTTTACCTCACTCATATCAAGATTTATCTGCCATTATGAAAGATATTGGAATGGAGTATCAAGCAATAGATGCATGTCCCAATAATCATATTATATATCGTAAACAAAATGAATTTGAAATAGAATGCCCAAAATGTCATATCAATAGATATTGAATAGATCAACTAACAAAAAAGGTTCCTCACAAGGTTCTACGTTATATTCCCATTATTCCATGTATGCAACGATTATTTAGGTGCGAAATCTTAATGAAATTTATGGATTACCATGCACAAAATAGAAGTGGGGATAAAATTATTTGAATTCCTATGGATGGTTTTGCATTTAGGGACATGGAAGAAAAATGGCCACAATTTAAAGAAGAACCTCGCAATTTGAGGCTTTCATTGGCAGCAAACGATGTCAATCCATTTGGAGAGTTGAGATCTATTTACTCGGTGTGCCCTATTTTTGTTATCAACAATAACATTTCTCCATGGATGTCAATAAAGAAGGAGCAAATAATGTTGGAAATGATTGTTTCAGGTATTTGTTTACATCAATTTTCTTTAATGTAGTAGCATCTCATTTGTCTTATTTTTTGCATAATGACTTATATTTTTTTCATTTAATAGTCATGTACATTAATTTATATATATTGAAGTAAAATGGTTATAATAATTATGTAATGTTTATGTCCATTCAACTAGGTAAGTACCAAGTAAGAGATATGAATGTATATATCGAGCCTCTTAGAGACAAGTTACTAGAGTTATGGAATGGTGTCACTATGTATGACGTCTCTAGACCAATAGGACAAAGACAATTTTAATTCCATGCAATGCTTGTATGGAGGATTCATGATGCCCCTGGGCTAACACATTTTTTTGTTATGCTATAACATTTGATTGCACTTTAACAATATTTAATTTTATGAAGTAGATATCATGCATGTTTTTTAAAATATCTATTCATTATATATAATTATAAAAATTGACATATTTAATCGAATTATATATGATCTTGCAGGTCTTCAAACAAAGAGAAAATTTTCATATTTAATTTGTGGTCCAAAGATGAAATCTCGTTATTCACCAAGTTTAGGAAAGTAGGTGTTTGATGAGTATAGGCACTTCCTCCATAGAAATCATAAGTATCGAACTACTAAAAAACATATTTTCAATGGGAAAGAAGAGACTACATCAAAACTAGAAAGAAGGACACCTCACCTATGGAAGTTGGAATATAATAGAATTAATCATCAAGCTTATACATTGGATCAATTTTTTTATCTTTCATATATGATATGTTTGGAATTTATATTTCTATATTGTGTTTTGTTTACTCATGCTGTAATTGACAATGATTGTCGTTAATTTTTTTAACTTATATGCTTCATGAAGGTCATTAAGGCATTAATGGTTGGCTTCCACAAGGACTAAAAAGTTATCCTATAAAATTTAGTAGGTTGCCCTACTATGAGTAGCTACAAATTGTGCATTTGTTTGATACAATGCATATCATAAATAATATAACACAAACGTTATGGAAAATATTGGATGGAAGGCATGAGAAAGAAAAAATTGTCAAAATTTGTAGTGACATTGAAGAAGCCAATCATGCAATGAAAAATTTGATTCAATGAAATAGAAATAGAGACCAAATTAATATAAGCACCCTTCCTTGGTTATTAGCGGAGCAGCAAAGCAATTCTATAAAAGAAGTCATACGAAAAAATTGATTTCCCACATGATTTGCTACGAACATAAACAATATCATAACAAAGAAAGGTGAATTTGGGTCAAAGATGAAAATTCATGATTGGCATGCATTCAATAAGGTAATTATTCTATTATATTATATATATATTTTTATACTGCATGTACTTTTTAGTGTATTATGTTTACTACTTTTTGGAAAAATAATGAAAAGATCATTTTATAATTGTTGGAGTACGTTCTACCTCTATCTCTCCCAGAAAACTTCAACAACAATGTCAAGAAAGTTATATATGATCTTGGAAAATACATGAGGTAAGTAGTGATATTTGTTTGATTCATTGTATAGATCTTATATTTTCCATTTGTTTTACTTGTTATGTAATATATTCTATATTTTTGTTAAATCTCATTAATATATTGGTGCCTTGAATCACTTGTAGATGGTTGTCATCTAAAGAAATCCATAAAGAAGATATAAATTATTGGAAGAGAAAAATTCCTTGTCTAATGTGTGAAATGCAAAATTGTCTACCTTCAACATTTTTTAATGCACAAGAACACTACATCATACACCAAGTTGAGGAGATTGAATTGTGTGGACCTGTACACACAAGATCAATGTGGATGGTTGAGAGGAACTTGAAACTTTTGAAGGCTTTGGTTAGACAAATAACACATCTTGAGGGTTCTATGGTGGAGGGATATATGGTATACCAGACCATGGTGTACATTACTAAATATCTTCCTAATTTTGCAACAAAGATCCATGTAGATCACATTTGGGATCCCTACTCCATTAAAAAATTCGAAAGGAAGTACCTGATGGGGAATGGTAGATTAAGGAAAGTGAGAGGTAATTTTAAGATGGTCATGGAGATTAATTAGAATATATTTTACATATTTTTTTATGTATATTGTACTTATTTAATTATTAATTTTCAATATACATCAATTATAAATTAAGGTCGTATACTATGGTAATTAACTAATTATATGTCGTTTGTGAATTTAATTTTTTTTGATACATTTGGTCGAGAGTGGATGCACTACATTTTTACGTCGCAAACAATCTTGATTGGATGACGGTATGGTTGAACGATGTCAACAATCTAGTCATGCATTAACATGGAAAGGTGTGGCTTCATTGGTTAAAGAAGTTCATCGTAATGGATATTCCAATGTTACACCAAGGGAAATTGATTTAGCATATGGTTTAAGAGATAAACATGTACGTATAAATATATTAATCACCCATATTATTTAATTATTTTCAATTATATTGATGTATATATATGTTGATGTTGAGTTTTTTTCTTTACATACATTTGGCCAAGAATAAATATGTTTATCATCTAACGATGCAATAATTTTACATGTTTAACATATTGTTGGTGAAACACCACAAGGATATGTGGTGCAATGGTCATAAATTTCAAATCAAAATGCTGGATGACACAAAGAAAACTTGTGATTCTGGGATAACTGCAGTCTTTCAGGTGACTAATGTTTCATCTAGAAGTGACATACATCCATAAGTCTCAGAAAATTGATACAATAGGATTTTGGATGATATACTTGAGTGTGACTTTAAGTCATTCAAATTAGTTTTGTTTTTCGTCCAATGGTATAGGCTATGATTGAGTGAAAATGATCTCAAGAGAGTTGTTATTGAACATGAGAATGGATTTACCATGGTTAATACAAGGTCGATCGAGTGAGCTGGAAATGAGCCCTATGTTCTTCCAAGCTAATGAGTATGTATTTTACTCAGAGGTTCCAGGTAAACCAGTTTGGTCATTTTTTGTTGGACATGATCAAAGAGGAAGGCCGATAAAGTATAATGTGGTTGAAGAAGAAGATACCAAATAACTAGAAGATGATGTAGATGATGATCAAGATCAATAGTTAGTTGACGATCATGTGCTTGGTGAAGATGTCAAAGAAGAGGAACTAGATCATGATGATGTGGGAGTTAATTTTCATGAAGATGATATATGTGTGGATGATGACATTATCGAAACTAATATCAATGATGATGATGATATGACCAATCCTTACAAAGTCGAATCTGGATTGGATGATACAAACAAAGAGTTGGATGAAGAAGAAGATCAATGACATTGAAATGTATGAGTTATGTGATTATATTATCTATTTGATATTGATTTCTTGATAGAATTATATTTGACTTATATGATTACATTATTAATTCATGATATTTTTTTATTTTTATGCCATTACATAATTAATTCATGATGTTACAACTATTGTAGCTCTCCTAAAAAATTCCATATGATCATAATGAATAGTGTTTTGGGAAATTTCATGAAAGATGACACATTGATCATAGTAGTGAAATAATTTCAAATTCGTTTATATTTTTTAGACCAATCACCCTTCGCAATTTCATTTTTAGGATCATCTCCAATTTGATTACTAGGACACATAAGGTATGATTTGATTTTCTTATCTTGGAGGAACATTATGGCTCTGTGTAATGTGAGAAAATTTTGGATGGGGTAGTTTCTATTGGTAAGGTGTATCACTCCTTTATGCGACGGCCATACACTTATGATTGGGTCAAGTGTTTTTTTCTTTAGATAATTCCTATTGCCTTTTTGATAGGTTATGATTTGATTAGATGGGTTATGAAGCACTTATTTTAAGTAATTTATTTCTATTTTAATTTTTAATTTATTAAATTCAAACACATCCAAAATTATGTCCCTTTCTTTAATTGATTATTACATTATTTAATTATTAACTCAAATGACACCTCCAATCTAACTATATCTAATTGAATTTATCTAAAGTGTTGAACATTTTTAGATCAAATTTAGTAATTAACTCAAAAAATTTTTCCAATTTAAATATATGTATATTTAACTTATTAGTATAGGAAAAATCATAGAATTCCATTTATTTACCATCCTTTCGTATTTTTCAATTTTAGGCTTACCTTTCCTATTTCTCTCCAATTGAGTTTCCTTACATTAGATTTTAGAATAATATTTCAACTCTATCTTACCAAAATTTACTTTATTAGGATGATAAATATTCTCATATTTAAAATATCCTTCAAGATCATTAATCTAATCAATCAATTCTTCAGGATCTAGACTATTCAAGAAATTATGTATATCCATTTCACTTTTCTTACCAAATCTTGTCAGTGCTTTTATTATTCTATATTTGTCTCTTTCTTCTTCAACTATGAATCCTTCTTGTAATCCAACATCATCATGTTCATAATCACTATAATCCAATTTAGGGTTAATAATACCTCCTCTATCATGTCTAACCAAATATGGATATCCTAATCATAGTGAAAAATTTCTCAATTAGTTCTTAAACATAATTTTAGCCTCTATCCATCCTTCTAGGTGGCATCTTTAAATTTTGATATGAACTACATCAATATTTTCTAGTCTATCTACTATAATTTAAATTAAATTTTGGTTACAAAATAGATATTATGATCGATCAATTAATTTCCTGTATGGACATAGTGACATGTGAATGGGGCCAAAGTTGATTTTTTTTTAATTTGTGCTTGTATAGAGTGAAACTTGACATGGTTATCCCGCATGCATCCATTGAAGATATGGGAGGGTTTTGAGACTCAAACATGACGTCATGCTATATAAAGGCATCTCGTCCTTCCTAGTAATACAAGTTGCCTTATTCTTCGTCTCTTTCATATATTTTTCCTAATTATAAAATGGTGGTAATTGATTATTCCCTTATATATCATTGTATAATTATTTTTTTCTATATTAATTTATACATTTTTATTATATTATGTGGAGCTCCAAAAAGTTAGAGAGGATTTCAAGTTATTAGGTTCAAAATAAAAAATCATCGCTTGTCTCTCTATATACTCAATAATCAAAAGGCCATCAAATTTTCCATCCTAGTTGAGAGTAATGATTATATTATTATTTTTTTATGTTCCTATATAGCTTTCTTGTACATATATTTTGTATTACTAACATGTGACATTGTATGCATATATTTATTTCTTTTATATATTATAGTTTTACCAACATATACTATTGTATGCTTGCATGGCTTCTTAGTTAATATTTTATTATTATTATTGATCTTTTAGATATTTTCTATAAGTTATTATTAGATGATACACATTGGATTCCTTTTAATTTTTTATATTTGAAGATACATAACTAATTACAAGGATAATATAAAGAAGATATATCTATATATGTATCATTTATGAATTTCTAAATTATTTTACTTCCACGTAAACCACTTTCTTTACTTCAATTGAGAAACATAATACCTCTATAATCTTGCATTTATCAAGTGTCAATAAAATAAAATTCAAGTACTTCACTATCAGTTTTCTATCCTATCTCTACCATTCTAATTCTAAAATAAAACATACAAATCAAACTTAAATATTAATTTTAATTTCACATTTTATTTTGATTTTTGGCTCGACGTGTGTATGAGAACAACATAGCTTCATGCAAAAAGACCCTAATTGGAAAAAAGGGGCGAGAGGAAAGCCATAGCTATGAGGTTGAGAACACTTAGAAAAGGAAAATCAATGACCAAGCGACAATGAGAATTGTATGTGATTTATATCTTTTATATTTGCACCCCCATTCTCTTTAACCTGCAATTTTCTTACCAATCGATGACCAAGGGACAATGAGTACCAAGGGTAGGTCATTGCTTGATAAAATATCTCCATTACTCCCTTCCATAACTGATTTACAAACCAAGGTAGTGCCTACACCATTTTGTCTTTCAAGCATACTCCCTTCATCATTTTGTCCCGTTCCCTTGCACCAATAGACATAGTAGTAGGCTTTCAAGATGACATTCATACATGTAGGCTTGATATGGGATCTTTTCTCTACAAGACAATCCACAACAACAACGACTTGTCTAAATTTCTCATACATTAAGATATTTCAGTATTCAAAGCATGAAGACATCTTAGCCATCAAAAAATTAGTGATAGTTTCAAGAGGATAGTATTACACATAACTAGAAAGATTCATTCTTCAAAGGATTCAAGGTATAAAATAATAAGTGCACAAGTTACTATCATTTTCAATAGACAAGATGTAACACCCCACCACACAACCCTAGAGGAAGTTGCAATAAACTACTCAAATGAACCAATTTTATTTTTTTTGTTTAAGAATAATTAAGTTAATATGCAAGTTCACTACCCATTGCCAAAAACCTTTAAGGTTACGAGAGTGAGGTTACTTAATAACCCATGAAAAACATTAAAGATTAGAAACCATAACATTTAATTACTTAAGAAATTAAGAACACATACATTCCATACAAGATAAATTCATCAAAGAAAATAGAGATACCATATGATTTTATTTAACAATAAGATTAAAAATCTCATTCCCCAAATGAGGTAAATCCAATAAGCATAATTACGAAGTACATCATCCACCTCGAAAATAGATGAGGGGTAATTAATTACAAGATCAACTGAAATGAAAATAAGTATAAAGAGTAACTAGATCCCACAAGCTCTCCAATTGGAAATCTCGTCCACATGAACAAGAAGTAAACCCAATAGATTAAGGTACACATTCCACCCAACCAAGTGGTACCTGAAGGCCCATCCCCCATGCTAGGAGATAGTAACAAGGAATCCTAGGCAAAACCATCTACCTCTAGACACAGGCTGAAACATAACAGAACCATACTAACACAACCAATCGCATGTACAACACAAGTACAACACTAGTACAAATCTAGTACAACACTATTATAACACTAGTACAACACTAGTATAACACTAGTACAACACTAGTATAAGGGTATGTGCAGGATCATCATGCAAAAAATAGGCCCTTAAGTGGCAATAAAAAGACAGAAAATCAGAGTTAGACAACTTGACATAAAAATTTGAATAAGTTATCTTTATTATTTCAAAAAAATGTAAAAGTAGAATATGTAGAAAATTGAATGTAGTTTCTAAAATACTAGACCATTATTTAAAATAAAAAAATCTATTTAGTGAAAATTTGAAATTTCAATGCAGTAGTATTTAAATTTCAGGGTAAAAATAAGAAGTAGGTGTCTGTCTGACCACCCTAACCACAATAAAATGATAATATGTTTTTATAAGATTTTAGATATAAGTAGAGGACTCATGTCCCGATGTGATACATATTTTGTTATAATTTTTTTCCAAGTAAATAAATAATTATGAATTTTTTATAACAACTTTTAAAAAATATAAAAGTTCGTTTATCTAACCACCTTAACTTGGTTAAAAATTCATGAAATTCATTTTTTTTTTTTAATCCTATACTAGTCGAATCATAGAATGTGACGCATGTTTCAGATTCAAAAAGTGTGATACTGTTTGAAAGTTATAATTTTTTTCAATCAGCCTATCAATTAGGCCTTTATTCATAATTCTAATAGAAAATGAATAATAATTATTTATTAAATTCAAAGTAAAGAATAATTTATATTGGTGGAAAGCTGAGAATCTTGTCTATAAACCTTTTTCGTTTCATCAATTTTGGGTAAATCAAAAGTCATCAGCCACATGGGCCATCATATGGCTTACATATCATAGCGTTTTGGCCCATCATGATCCTACACATACCCATAACACTAGTACAACACTAGTACAACTCTAGTACAACACTAGTACAACACTAGTATAACTCTAACATGGTTATATTGCTTCCAAATATAAAACAAAACAAGTATGTTAAGAGAACCATACACATAGAATCAAATAATAACTAATGTCATAGATAGATTGTCATCGCATAGCTCGTTTGAGTTACCCACTACGAATCTCTGTAGGCCTCGACTCTCATAGTTACTAATGTAGAATCAAATACATGTCATAAAGTCCAGATAGATGACCTTGACATTCCAAGCCTTCCCACTCACCCCAAGCCTAAACAAGCACTTGCAACTATGAGTGAGGTGGGGATTACCTTGATTAGAGTGAAATACTACCTAAACTTCTAAGAACAAAGATTAGTTAACACATGGTCCAACTACCTCCGAAGGTTACCCAGTATTACCCCTTTGGGCTCTAGCGCCTAATAGAAGCCACTCTTCTACTTGACAACATACCAAAAAAACTAATCACCAAGGGAATTCCAAGAGCATACATACTAGGTAATATAACCACTCCAAACATTGGAGGCAACAAAATGCATAATCCACTCCTTTCAAAGGAGGCACAAAACATCCCCGTTCATGGAAATCGGGTAAAACACTGACTAGGCACCATGCACTACCCAAGGGATTCAAAACAAATAGTTGTCATCACCAAAAGACAACCCCCATCCTCTAAGATCCTCTGGAAGACTTACATATTAAAGACACTTATCCCATTTCCCCAACATGTACATAGAGGAAATAATCACATAAGGCAATTGTGAGGAAATAAACTAATTTTGGATATACTAAATCAATTTCCCTTTAAAATTCATTTCATAGTAAATAAAACAATTGCCCTAATAGAATAATTAAATAAAATTATTATTTGTCTTTCTAATTCCTGAGAAGGGAAAACTAATTTTAATAAATAATTCAAATCCATGATTACTTTTACAAACAACATAAATCCACTACCTTTAATAAAATTCAATAGTTTATTGTCTCAATTAAACTAATTTAATATTATCTCTTTCTGATACATGATAAAATTCAAACCAACTATTTAATCCCTAACTACTTGTAAATACTAATAAAGTGGTTACTTCTTCAATTTAAAACATACTATTTTAAAACGTCTATTTCTCCTTTGCAAAATAAATCATGTAAAATCAATTAATTCTTCTAATAAACATGATCTCTGAACATCAAATTATTTATTCTTTCAAAATATATTATTAAAAAATAAATCCGTTAGTTTGTCTATAGTACATTAAGTTAAAATTCCTCTATTGCATTTAAATCAAGCCATCATTTCAATTAATATTTTAATATCTCTATATATGTATATTAAAATTGATAATACAACTATATATATACAATTAATATACATATATATATATCTTCATATTGTTTATATATACATTTATTATTTATATATATTAGATATATATTATATTATTAATATATATTAATATTTTAATATTATAAAATATAATATAAAATATTATTAATAAATATTTTAATAGTATAAAATATAATATATAAATATTAATTATTTATTCTTTTTATAATATATAAAAAAAAGTCATCCACGTTTTGACCTAGGGTTGTGTGCCTTTCTCTCGGGCCATGTGCTTATTCAAGGGTTGGAGGGCGGTTGTATTCATAGCCGACCCTAATCTTGGGCCAACTGTGTGTAACATCAGATCCCCCTAAGGGGCGTTGGTTGTGTTACAAATAGCCGAACCCCTAGTAACGGTGCGACCGACACAAGGGAGTGGGAGTGAGGAGTGCTTTGGGCATGGCTCCCCCACAGTGCCTCCCATGGGGGGTGTGCTAGTGTGAGCCCCCAGTGACCCCCAAACCCTCCAATGCAATTTTTTTTTTTGAAATTTTTTTATACATTTTTTTAATAATTTTTATTCAGAACCCCTAGAGATTTTGAAATCCGCGTTTTGACAAGGGAGGCTTGTTTTTATTTTTATTTTTATAAAAACATATTTTACCAGCATAACTTAAATGCAAAATATATAAATTAGTATATATATATACACATCAATACATATATATCTTTTTTTTTAATACCCACACCTAAGATTTTCAAAATTAATCGAGCAAATAATTTTTAAAAGACAATTTGCAGTCAAGAACACAAGTTTTTCTTGAAGAAATTCATTTCCAAATAGAGGTTTTGTTTCAATTTCAAATAAATTTTCACATGGGTTTTTCTTTCAATTTAACAAAGTTTATAAATATTTTTCAAACAACAATTAAAATTTTGTGAATCTTTTCAATTGAAAACTAA
Organism: Sequoiadendron giganteum; assembly: GCA_007115665.2. Taxonomy (NCBI): domain Eukaryota; kingdom Viridiplantae; phylum Streptophyta; class Pinopsida; order Cupressales; family Cupressaceae; genus Sequoiadendron; species Sequoiadendron giganteum. Next base: position 525,469,058 of record CM021107.1, read on the forward strand.
TTTATTTAAAAGAAAACTTGGTTTTGCCAAAAAGCTTAAAAGGTTGTCAATGGTGCTTTGAATTCAGCTTCTGATTCCAACATCTCCAAGAAATCCAACTTTCTTCTTCAAAACCAAAACCAAACCAAAAAATTATTTCCTCCTTTATTTTCTCAAATTTTCATCCTCCCCCAAAACACATTAAAATCCAAATATAAACCCAAGGAAAAAAAAAATCTCCTCAACCACCCCTCATTAATTTTCAAAAACAAAAATAGAAATATCTCCAAATTTTCAATTTTCATTTTCAAACTTTCAAAAAAAAGAAATTTTAAAACCTTTTTCAAAATTTCCAATTTTAATCTTTACAATTTTCTAATTTCACACAAATATCAATAAATTTCAAAATGCATAACTTAATTTAATTTCAACACAATTAATATAATTAATCAATAAAATAAATCTAATCAAGATTAAATCATTTTTTCATTTTCGCTTTTGAGGTTGTTTTGATTTTCGCTAATGGTTGTTTCAGTTGTGGTAAGGGGGAATAACATAGTGTTTGCAAGACGAAGCGTAGAAGACAAAAAAAAAAACCAGAACTATTGATAAATTTGCATGCAGAACCTAATGCCTTTGTGTTAATTTATTTATTGAAGCAAGTTTTTGTTTGGTAGATAGATAATCGTCATGTGGATTAAAAAGAATCTTCTAATTGATAGATAGACAATTGTCATTTGGATTAAAAATAACCACTTTCTTCTTTTTCTGGTGCTTTGCATGTATTTGTCACCCTTACGATTTGGTACACCGAAGTATCCTCTCCCCTTGCGCATTCATGCGATCCTGGGTGTAAGAGAAATGGTTGCTAACTCTAGAACTTGGGCCTGTTTGTTAGGTTTTCAATGGCAGATATCTAAAAGCTAAATGCAGATTTTATCAAATAAACCAGAAGTAAAACACACAGAAAAATAACACAGAGAATTTAACGTGGTTCACCCAATGTGGGCTACATCCACCAAACCGCAGCCATCCAATGATTTCATTAACCAATGTAAAAACCCTATTACAATATCGCGAATAATCGCCTGTTTCTTATAATACTGTAACTCTATCCTAAACCCTTTATAAATTAGGGTTATACAAAATTGGGGATTTTTCCCTTTTTGTGATTTTTCCCTTTTTCAGTAATTTCGCGAAAAAGCAGGCCAAAAATTTTTTCTCGGGGGCTACCTCCCCCGAACCCCCGCCCGGGGCCCAGCTCGGCCCCAGACCCCGGCGAGGATACATGAAGAGTGTACAGTATAGAATGATCAGTCGCCACATACCAACACTGTCTTGGTGGGAAAAAGTACTCACCCCAAGACGACTCAAATTGGTAGCACGCTAAAGACAAGCAACTTCCAGCTGGTATATAAAAGTGGATTCTTGGGGAAAGCCCAAGAATCACGCACACTATTTTGACGAGATGGAAAAAAATGGACTCTCACTGACGTTGGATAGTGTCCCACGAATGGAATGCCCTTATTAAACACCTTGTTGTAGAGTTACCAAAATCCTACGTATTTGTTGGCATAGCAGGGTTGGCCCTATGAAGCTATCTTACATACTTACGGTTTATGTGTGGAAATGAAATGTATGCCATGGGAGTTTCATGGATACAGTAGCTTGGCTGCCCTATATAAGTGAGTGTCATGGAGGGGAGCCAGTGGGGTCAAGCTACTAGTCATTCGCCATAAATATGCGTAGCTGGAGAAATCCAAGTAAGAATTCAACAAGTATTGTCCTAAAAGCCTAGGTTGTAAATGTTTTCCGAGTCTTAACAATCCTACCATCACAAAACTGAAAATACATTGATTGTTGTGTTTGTTGTTTTCTGTATTTGTCAAAATCTTGATCAAAAACAAAGTCAGTCAAAACAAACTTTCAGGAAAATTTCATCTGTCAAAAAATTGAGTCACATTTGTCAGTCCAAATGTCGCATGTGTCTCAGAGAGTCGAATCTGTTAGGGGAAAAACCGCATCTGGCTATCAGAAAATTCATTTTTTAACAGTCTGGATATATCAAACCGCAACTATCAAATTACAAGTCGCATGTGTCATGCAAGCTGCATCTGTTACAATTAGAGCTGCATGTGTCTGTCATAGCTTGATTTTTATAGTGCATATTGAAAACTGCATTTGAGGCCATAAGTTGCATTTGTCAGGTCAAAAACCACATCTGTCATGAAACACTACAATTGCATGCAAAGTCTGGGAACCGGGTTTAGTTAAAAAGCCGCATGTGTATTAGAGAGTCGCATCTGTCACATAGAAAACCACAACTTTCATAATCACCACATGCACAATAGTGAACCGCATCTATCAAAATCAGAGCTGCATTTGATATGTGAACCGCATGTGACTATCAATAAAATTTTCGAAAACTGCAAAAACCGTGTCCAAAACATCACTGTCATTTTCATTTATGTTTCTAAAGATCAATATTGGATCGAATTTACAAATTTTCTCAAAACCTTGCATTTCTAGGTGTCATATATGTCATATTCATCATCATCCTATGTTGCGTGCATATAGATACTTCCTAGGAAACTGCACTTAGCATAATAGAACAAATTTCCGCGTCATTGGATACGTCTATGCCTTGATTTGTCGTCGTCATTGAACCTAGTCACTTTAGTCATATAAGTGAATCTTCTCAACTCAACAGTCTAGTTTGGGAAATTCACCTTGTCAACAGTCCTTGTCCTACAATTAGGTTCTTTGGTCAAACACAAATCGTTCCATACATTTACTCCATAGGTGGTAGGTTATACTATTTTAGATTCATTTACCGTCATAGTCCATTCAAAATTTTGCATAATTGTCCATCATATCCTACATCATTTTAGTATACGTCATTTTAGAAGTCTTTAACAACATCCTTATTTGTCAAAAAATCCAAAAAAACCATAGAAATAGGTCATATCAATTTTTAGACATAGTCTGCATTTACCCCATTTGAACAAATTTTTATGGTTGAAACAAGGTCTCAAAAGAAACATAAAGCAATGACAGACCCCAACGAATTCATCAATCCTTTCGAAAATCAACCATCAGGGAGTAAGAGACCACACAAAGTTTTGTTAGACAAACATGTCACTAGAGACAATCAAGGACAATTTTTTGTTGAAGACATAGACGCTGCTGTACAAGATCCTGAGTTTGCATCTTTTATGGATGAATGTTTGGAAAATTATCCCCAACGCTATCTAGCAAAATTTCTAGTAGAAGGTGCCACACTACTGCCAGGGTTTGATATTCATACATTGAAACAGCAGTCTAGTTGACACACACAAACTACAACGTCAAGAATCTCTATTCCGCAAATTACCGCAGCAATATCAATTGGCATACCTACCCCAACGTCACCAATTGTAAGCACTATCCCTTTCAATGTGACACAAGGTTTACAATTCACTGCGGGAGCTACCTTCTCCAACCCCTTTGGCACCAATACTACTGGTAAGAGACCCAAAGTGGGAACAAGAATCCCTATACCCATTCAAAACATTCAAACTGGACATATTCCCATTCAACAACAAAACATTGAAACACAAAAATTTGAGGGAAAGAATACTAAAAAGGAAAAATGGAGAAGAGAAATTGAGATAATTCGAAGGGGTGAATGCATATTTGGTGAGCACTTTCCAAGTTATTTGTTTTGTTATTCATTTTTTATTTCTTTGTACTTTGTTGTTTGATTTTAGATTATTATTTAGATTAGGATTAACATCTTTATTCTAGTTTGTAGAAAAATCTATCATTTACATTTGGTGAACCGCAACTATTAGGTGAACCACATTTTCCTATAAAGAAAAAGCATAAAAAACCACGAAACTGAGTTTGAAACATCACTGTCATTTTCGCTTCTGCTTCTTAAGATCAACCTTGGATTAGAAACTGGTAAATTTTTCTCAAAAACCTTGCATCATTAGGTGTCATATACGTCTTAGTCACAATAAACGTCTTAGTCATAGACATCCTAAGTTGCATGCATATAGATACTTCCTAGGAAATTGCATATCACAGAATAGGTAACTTTCCTCGTCATTGGATACATTCATGTTCTGATTTGTCACAAGTCATTGAACCTAGTCACTTTAGTCCTATATGTGAATCTTTCCAGCTCAACAGTCTAGTTTGGGAAATTCATCTCATCACCGTCTTTGTCCTACAATCAGGTTCCTTGGTCACATTCAAATCCTTGCATGCATTTACTCCATAGGTGGTAGGTTATACCCATTTTAGAATCATTTACTGTCATAGTCTACTCAAAATTTTGCATATTTTCTATCCTACCATACGTCATCTTAGTCTACGTCTTTTTAGAAATCATTTTAGCAACATCCGTTATTGTCAAAAAATCCAAAAACATAGACATAATTCCATATCATTTGCATTACCATCCACCACCATGTCTTCTGTTCACCTTGATATGCTTGCTAGTCAAGTTGAATACCAATTACTCTACATGGGTCAATACCAACAAGCTATAAACTTCAAAAGAAAATTTATCCAATCCAAATCCCAATCAACTTCAACCCATGGTCAACTACCCACATATCCCTCTTATCAACAACCCATAAACTCTAGTCCTCCATCCATCTACCCTCATTATCAAGAGTCTCTTAGCACAATCCATACCATTAATCCACAACAAACATCCATTAATCACCCTTACCTTAACGTTGACAAGGAAAACCAACCTCCCACTAGTCTATTCCAAGCCTCCACATCCTATCCTAGTCCATCATCCCTCAACCCATTCCAAGCTTCCACATCCCATCAAAGTCCATCATCCACTAATCCATTCCTACTCACTCCATCCCAACCTACATTTAGTCATGAGAATGCATTTATTCATGGTCTCCAAAATCACATCCCATTGCCTACACTTGAGGATACATGTCAAAAAGAAAGTCTAAAGCATGACATCATGGCTTCACCTTCATGTCAAGATCAACGAAGTCCATCCCATGACCCTATCTTTACGTCTATCCAAGAAGTCCTTCTAGATAATCATGGCGGTCAAAATACATTTATCTTTGATCGAGATTTCATTCCCAATCAAGTCATCCAAGACAAACCTATCTTTGATCAAGAAACTACCATTGATCAAGAAATCCAAAACGATCCACTCATCGACCTTTACGCCATTCATGATCAAACATTTGAGGTTGATCCTACCCAAACTTTGAGCACTGCCATTTCCAAAAATGAGACACTTGCCTCCTTTGGAAACATAGATGATCTTCCTTGAGAACAAGATTCTTCTACACTAGATGATAGAGATAGGGTTGGGATTGAGTTCCTCACTGGCTCAATGCTCTGGGTCACAACTTGATAACCCCCTTTGGTGTTAATTCATTCACCACACAACCTATAGGTCCTCTACTATTGAGGCGCCCCTAGTTCACTTACCAACCCTGCTATCATTACAAAATTGCTGCTACCAAGCAATTCTTGGTGCTCTTTCTTGACATTTCACCATCTAGCCCTTAATTCACTTAAAGACTAGCCTACTCCAAATGATTCCCTACCCGTTACAGGGGTGTGTGACACCTTCCCAGGCTTCCAAAGTCATATTTTCCAGGTGCTTGAACAAACACCAAGTTCCAATTTTCCATCGTTTTCATAAAGTCCCTGTTCTAGGGGTTCTTTAGACTATTTCTTGGTCTGTTCAGCATTTTCAAATCTCTATTGCACTATTGAGACTTCTGTCTTCTTTCCTCACCTTCTTAAGCTTCCTGCATTCACCATACATCTTTGAACATCAATAAAATCACACCCCTGCTACGTGAGGGTTTATCCTTTTGACTGTCTTTCCTTGTCGGGCCTTCAAGCTCGCCTAGGAACAGTCACTAGCATGCTTCTTAAACCTTTACTGTCCCCTATGTCTACACTATTTACAAGAATGCAGTTTAGTTTTGTCTCCACAATGCCCATACTTCTTGGCATGGACAGAAGACTAACTAAAACTCCTTTTTTCTGCGCATAACTAGTCAAAACAGCAACTAACAAAAACATAGAATTTACAAAGATAGTTGGAAGTGATGAAAACACTAGCTATTAAACCAAACAAATACTAGAAAGAGCTTCACTACATGTTATTCCAGGTAACAAAATTCCTTTTCTAATTCATTAGTAGCAAGCACGCGGCAAGAACAGGAAAAACATAAATTTTCACATCAAAAAGCACTATTTTTCTCTCTATTCACGTCAAAAACTGCCATGCTCCAAAACCATCTCCCCCTCTCAAAAATCGAGCAAAACTCTTTTTTACAATCCAAAAAAATCAGTTAGGTTTTCTTTTCTTTTTAGCCTCAGGATGGCCAAAAGCTCCCTATTTGAAAACATAGTGTGTTTTTCAATTTCTACCTAAACCTTAGGAAACAACCACCAAAATGATTTCAAGCTAACTCAACCTCTTTCTAAGAAGCAAAAAGGTCCCCAACCACCAACAAGGTGATCCACAAAACCAGAAAAAAACAATAAAGTGTTAATTAAAATAAAACTTCAAAAATAGACTTGTGCTTTGGCACTTTGGGCAGGTGCTCCTGCACCATTCTCCCCCTCTCAGCACAAAGACTAAGAACTAGAAAGAGGGATCATTTTCAGGTCAATGCCAAGTTTCTTAAATTGATCTTCTTGTACCCATGTAGACTCTGCGTCAGGCTTGCTCTTCCACTTGATAAGGTGCTCCATGTATACCTTATTCCTTGTTGACTTTTTCACCCTGGACTCCAAGATCTGCTTTTCCTCAGGCTGCTCTTGATTAGGTAGGGGTACATTACTGATGTCCTTGAAGACCTCATGACTGTTCTGAACCTCATCACTGACTGTGCCCTTATATTTGATCAAATCAGCAACATTGAACACTGGAGATATACCCAAATCTGATGGAAGTTCTACCTTGTATGCATTCTTCCCATACTTGGCTGACACCTTGCATGGACCCACTCTCTTCATTTGCAACTTGGTGGACATCCCCTTCTGCAATCTAGATTTGTTGAGGTGAACCATAACATAGTCCCCAACTTGAAACTGCACATCTCTCCTTGACACATCAACTTTATCTTTCAATTTTTGTGTTGCTACTGTTATTGTCTTCTTAACCTGCTCATGAATCTCCTTCATGGTCTGAGTGAAGTCTTCTGCATGTCCACTCCTATTCTCTTGAGATCCAAGGTCTCTAAGTTCACAAACTCCTCTTGGGTGCATCCCATACACAACTTCAAATGGACTTTTCCCTGTAGTTCTATTAACACTGTCATTGTAAGCATACTCAGCTTGAGAAATCACCACATCCCAGGTCTATCCATATTCCTTTGTCAAGCATCTCAATAGATTACCTAACACTCTATTAACCACCTCTGTTTGACCATCGGTCTAAGGATGGTAAGTTGATCCAAATGATAAATTTGTTCCCAATCTGCTCCATAATGTTTTCCAAAAATGGCTCATGAATTTCACGTCCCTGTTTGATACAATACTTAATGGCAATCCATGGATTCTTACTATCTCCCTAAAGAAAAGATGGGCTATGTAACTTCCATCATGTGTCTTGCAAGGGATAAAGTGACTCATCTTGCTAAATCTGTCCACAACTACAAAAACACTGTCAAAACCAGTTTTGGTCTTAGGAAGACCTACCAAAAAATCCATGCTCACACACTCCCATGGTCTGTGAGGAATAGGCAGGGGCTGATACAAACCAGCATTGCTAGCTCCTCCTTTGGCTTTCATGCAAACAACACACTGTTCTACATATTTTCTGACATCTCTTGCCAACTTAGGCCAGTAATAGAACCTTTGAACTAGCTCTAAAGTTTTGTTAATACCAAAATTCCCACTAAGACTGCCATTATGTTTCTCTTGGATCAGATTTTCCCTCATTGATCCTCTTGGGACACATAACAGATTACCCTTAAATAACAATCCATTTTGTAGTGTATACTCAGCATATTTACTATGAAAGTGATTTTCAAAATCTAAACATACCTTGTAGGCTTCTGAGAAATCTTCATCCTCACCATAGAGATCTTTGAAACTCTCTAATCCTATGCTTTTTAGCTGTATCTCTTGGACTATCAACATTCTCCTGCTTAATGCATCTACCACTTTGTTTTGCTGCCCCTTCTTGTGCTTAATGGTAAATGTAAAGGCTTGGATGTACTCCATCCATTTTAAATGTCTATTACTTAGATTCTCTTGGGTATTGATGTAACTGAGTGCCTGGTTATCTGTGAAGACCACAAACTCTTCGGGCAATAAATAATGCCTTCACTTCCTAAGGGACTGCACTAAAGCATAAAGTTCCAGATCATAGGTGGAGTATTTTTGCTTGGCTTCATTGATTTTTTCACTAAAGAAGGCTACAGGCCTACCTTCTTGACTAAGGACTCCTCCTACTGCTACTCCACTTGCATCACACTCAACTATGAATAACTTATCAAAACTAGGCAACAAAAGTATAGGTTGGGTTGCTACCTCTTGTTTCAGCTTTTCAAACCCTTTATCAGCTTCTTGTGTCCATTTAAACTTTGCTTTTAGACCACCTTTAATAGTATCTAGCACTGGTGCACATATACCACTAAAATTCCTGATGAATTTTCTATAAAACTGAGCTAAACCATGAAAACTTCTTACCTTTGTTGCTGTGGTTGGTGTGGGCCAGTTTAGGATGGCTTCCACCTTACTTGGATCCATCTTCAGGGTTCCTTGGGATACTACAAAGCCTAGATACACAAGTTCTTGTTTGAAGAACTCACACTTCTCAAGGTTGATTGCCAATTGTTCTTCTTGTAGCCTTTTTAGAACCATCTCCACATGCTTCAAATGTTCTTCTGCTATCTTACTAAAAATCAGTATGTCATCCAAGTAGACTACCACAAAAATCCCTGTGAAGTCCTTAAGCACCTCATTCATTAGTCTCATGAACGTGCTAGGGGCATTAGAGAGGCCAAATGGCATCACTTTCCACTCATATAAGCCATCATTTGTTTTAAAAGCCATCTTCCACTCATCACCCTCCTTAATTCTGATTTGATGATAGCCACTCTTGAGGTCTAACTTGGTGTAATACTATGCTCCTCCAAGGCAATCCATCAAATCTTCAATTCTAGGTATTGGGAACCTATACCTAATGGTGATCCTATTGATTCCTCTAGAATCAGTACAAAGTCTCCACTTACCTCCTTTCTTAGTTGCAAAACCAACTGGGACTGCACAAGGGCTGATGCTCTTTTGAATCAGACATTGACTCAACAATTCTTCTACTTGCCTAACCACTTCAAGATTCTAATCTGGTGTGAGTTTGTATGCTTCCTTGTTAGGCAATGAGGCTCTATGTATGAAATCAATTTGATGACTTATAGCTCTCCTTGGTGGTAGAGTTGCAGGTGTTCCATCACTCACTATGCTCTTGTATTTTTCTAGCAGCCTTTGAACTGTTTCAGGTATGACTGTCTTCTCAGCCTTTTCTTCCTCTTTGGACTGCATTAGGACCACATAACCTTCATTCCCTTGGTGTAGGTCCTTAAGGAACTCCTTGCCACTACTCAACATGATATTTGGAACCTTTGACTGCCCCTCATCTTCGTCTAATAATGACTGCAACTTGAAAGTTCTTCCATCCTTCTTGAATTCAATGGTGTTCTCCTTTCCATGATATATAGCACCTCTATCATATTGCCATGGCCTGCCAAGAAGAAGATAGCATGCATCCATGGGTATTACATCACAAATCAGCTTGTCTTTGTAGCCTCCAATTGAGAATTCCACTGTAACCTGCTCATTCACTAGAACACTCTGCCCTTTGTTCAACCATGTGACTTTGTAAGGATTGGTATGAGGTACCTTCTACAATTTTAACTTAGTTACTGCCTCCTCAGAGATGATATTATTTGTAGAACTAGAATCTACAATGACCTTGCATACTTTTCCCAATATCTTGCACCTTGCTCTAAACAAAGCTCTCCTTTGCTTGGGTTCTTCCTTGACTGGTTATCTGATCAGCACTCTATTAAACATCATATTTTCACCTACTTCTGATTCTATATGACTAATCTTAGGTGATTTGACACTCGTGGTGTCCTCTTGTGCATAAGCTACTCTTTTGTCATTGCTTGAGGAAGCTTTCTCCGGGCATCTATAAGCTAGATGACCTAGCTGATTGCAGTGATAACATTTCATGGCAGCAAAGTAGGAGTTACTTCTGCCTACTCCTCTTCCTCTATTTGAACCTCCTTGAGGTCCTTTTCCTCTATTAAATCCTCCTCTTGAAGATGTTTCACCTCCATGTTCAGTAAACTTAGATTCTCCTTGGGTTCTTTGATCATTACCTCTTCCTTGGTAACCTCCACGCTGTCCTCTTTGATCTCTCCCTCTGCCTCTGCCCTTAGAGGACTGATCATGCTTTCTTTTATTCCTCCCTTCAATATTTATAGCCAGTTGATAACATTGATGGACTGTCTTAGGGCTGAGTAAAGCCATCTCTTCCTGTATGTTCCACTTCAAGTCATTAAGGTACCTAGCCACTTTTAGGCTCTCATCTTCTGCCACATTTGATCTCAAGCAAAGCTTCAGAAACTCTTCAGTATAGGTGTTGACATCTAGGTGTTTTTGTCTTAAACTCTCTCTTCTTATGAAGTTGGATTTCATAATCATCTGGCATATATGCTTCCTTCACCTTAACAACCATTCCTTTCCAAGTTGATATGGGCTGCTTGCCTTCTTTCTCCCTCTCAGTCTGAATAAATTTCCACCATGTCAAGGCTGATCCTCTCAATCTTGATTTTGCAACCTTCACTTTATGTGCTTCAGTGACTCCATCACATTCAAAGTGGTTCTCCATGCCATCTATCCAATCCATGACCAAATCAGGATCTATCTTTCCATAGAACAACAGTATGCCCTCAAGTCCTTTTCCACTCAGGGCTTTCAATGCCTTCAAGAAAGGCTCCTCCTCTAGAATAGGATCAGGTTCAAGGACCTTGTCTTCCTCTGCAACCTCTTCTTCTTTTGGTACTTTACCTTCCAACCTTGCATTGTTCAATGCCTTCTCCAGTTGCTCTATTCTCTCTTTTAAGGAATTGTTGTCCTCTTCTTGTTCTTCAACCCTCTTGGCTAATTGTACATTTGTCACCATGGCTGGAGTTTCACTTGACTCAACTTCTGACATATAAGCTGCTTTCCCAAATCTTTCACTACTCTGATACCAATCTGATAGAGACAGGGTTGGGATTGAGTTCCTCACTGGCTCAATGCTCTGGGTCACAACTTGATAACCCCCTTTGGTGTTAATTCATTCACCACACAACCTATAGGTCCTCTACTATTGAGGCACCCTTGGTTCACTTACCAACCCTGCTATCATTACAAAATTGCTACTACCAAGCAATTAGCCACAAGAAAAGAGGACTCCCACATATAATAAATGTCCACCTCCTTCACAATGGTCATCAAGCAAGGCTTATAAAAATGTTGGTTCGAAATGCTATCCCAATCAAAATTCCAAACTCCGCCATCCAACATCCCAAGTTTGGAAAATAAATAGTGATTCATCTAAACTTCTGAACAATCCCCCCACATATACCATCATCCATCATATTCCAACATCTCGTCTAAAGTCCAAAAATCCCATGTCACAAATCCATCACATCTTGGCAGAAACCCTTTATTGTAAGGACTCTAATGGCACTCTATCATGATGTGCATATTCTAATAAGGCCAACTCTAGTATCAACAAAAGTCACAATGAAATCGATCGGTTATATGAAAGTGCTATGATCCTAACAAGGCAACTACTTCAGAAAGGTGATTATTAGCATGTCATGGCCCCAGTCTCTACATCGGCACCGAGTGGATTCAACATAGTCAATGATCATCTAAAGCATCAAGGCTATCCAACAAAATACAAAAAAAATGAAATAACAAAAAAATTGTTACCTTGATGAAAACCTGGCAAACAGGCATCTTGGTGACACCAAAAAAATCAAAAAGTCATAAAAAACAATCAGAAAATGTCTTGGAAAAATTCAAAAAAATCAAAACATGTCAGAAAATACCAAAAAAAGAGTCAAGTCAATCATGATAAGTCAATCGTAGACATAGTCGAACTACATTGCCTCTGCGATTGGGACGTAGGCAAGGCCATCAATCGATGTGCCCCTGAGGCATTAGGTTTGTCAGTCTAGGTTTTTCATGTATCACACACATTTAAAATCATGATTTTTTTGTACATTCGAAGTCATTGGTCGTGTCGAACTATGAGGTCTCTACGTGTACAATGTAGGCAAGGCTAATCAATTGATGAGCTCCTGAGACCGCACTAGGTCAGTCCAATAGGGTTTATTGCATTCACTATCACACACGTTGCATATCATCAACACAAGTACATATCTTCAGTTCTTTAAAGTATTGTCTCAAGTCATACACTATCAGTACACACACACTTATTAATCAGTCAAGGAATCAAATCAAGTCATGCATCAACAAGGAAAAACATCTCAAAGTCAACAAGTCAATATCAAACACATTCTCAAAGAGATCAACTTATGTCTTTGCAAGATATGTCTTTCTTATCAACAGACATCATCAAATTGTCATAGTCTCATGTGGCTTGTCACTTCAACATCATCAGACTCCAATGTCTTATACATCACGTGTCTTTTCTGAAGCTAGGCTTTGTCATGCCTTATACAGATAGTCACCAAGTCAAAACCAGACTCAACATCTTATGCAGTACGTGTCAGCTTTCACATTACACTATGTCCAACATTAGACATCATACAATCCCACAAGATCAAGTTTTGGCGAATACATTTATTTGACTTTATATCTTATTTTGTCTTATCCTTTTATCGATTTGTGCAAGATCCTATTACTGGCTCTCTCAAGGATGTCCCTTGAAGGATTTAGAGAAGCAACAATGTCTCAAGACTCGTTTTCTTTGGCTGCTGTCTATCAACTATCTTTTTAGCATTGGTTTTTGAGTGATGTTACTAGTTTCCTCAAGGATGTCCTATCAAGGATTTATAGGAGCAATGATGTCTCATGACCCATATTTTATTTTGTCTACTATCTGTGGTTTGTCAAGACAATGACGACTGGGGCATCTTGTCCTCAGTATGAGTTAAGACACTCCTTGTCTGTGACTTTCTTTTTCTCGCAGATGGATGACTTTGTACACTATGGTCTATCTAATATAATAGTGTGTACTATCCATTTGTGTCATGTCCCGCCCAATGATGATAAAAATAGAAAGCTTAGCATATTTGGAAAAATATCGAAGATCACAAGTTTATTCTCAATCAACTTCCTTCTTTTTCAATACTAACTTTCTGAAATCATCCATGCTAACATTTCTTATTTTCTGCATCTTCACCACCATTACCTATCCATTTCGAGAGCACACTTATATTCTTTTAACCCACCTGTTCTCTCAAGGGGGCATACCAATACCTCCTCGTCATCCTTCCTCACCCTACTTTCACTGGGGCATATCTATTTTATTTTCTTTGACACAACGTCTAAACAATATTGTATCAAAGAGGGGCAAACTGTAGATACCGAAAATTGGTCTAGGTCTACGAGTACACATTCAACATAATTTTCTATAGTCCATGGTCATGATTAAATAATGTTTATTATTTAATTACCCTTTTTAACACATGTTTCCTCTATTAATTAAATACCCCTTTTTAAATAATTCATTAATTCATTATTAATCTTTATTCAACTTGATTAAATAAATCATATTTACTTAATTATGTTGCGAACCAATTAATTATTCCCCTTTGTCTATAAATTAAATAATTTATTATTTAATTACCCCTTTATCATAATTATCCAACTGTAATTAAATATTCTTTATTTAATTATTCAGTTTACCCCCTTTATCTATAATTAAATATTTATTATTTAATTATTTATATTATCCTTTTTGAAAGTTAAATTAAATAAATTATCTTTATTTATTTAATTTAATCTTCTATTTTCGAATGTTGAATTAAATTCACATTTTAATCATTTATTTCACAATCTTCTCTCAATCAGTTATCTAATCATTAACTCATCTTCCAACTCGAGATCTAGTTTTCGTTCTCCAATCATCTCTGAATTTAACTGTTGATCATCTCTGCAGGAAGACTCTCTATCACAACTAGTCGATTAACTAGTTCTAACTCATATGCATGAAATATTTTATTAATTAAATATCTTTATTTAATTAATTAACTGAAGTTCGCATTCGAATGCATTATTCTTCAACTTCTAACTTTGTCTTTGATATTTAAAGTCTATTTCTTCTATTTTCGAAGATTCTTAACTGAAGATTAAGGTCTTGTTCTATTTTTAGTCTTTCTTGACTCATGTTCTAACTCACGTTCTATCTGACACACAACTCACATTGCATGGCATTCATCAATCTCATCCGTCGATCTCTCTTTCAATCTGAACCGATCGTTCGAAAACCCAAAATCTATAAAATGGCCTGTCATTATCATTATTATTCCTCTCGAAATCATACACTTTTGATAAGAGACTATTCTTCAATATTTTTCTTAGACATTCAAACATAGAAATCTGAGGGAAAGAATACTAAAAAGGCAAAATGGAGAAGAGCAATCAAGATAATCCAAAGTGGTGAATGCATATTTGGTGAGAGCTTTCCAAGTTATTTGTTTTTTTATTCATTGTTTATTTCTTCGTACTTTTTTGTTTGATTTTAGATTAATATTATTTAGATTAGGATTAATATCTTTATTCTAGTTTGCAGAAAAATCTATCATTTACACAAGCCATCATTTAAATTAATATTTTAATATCTCTCTCTCTCTCTCTATATATATATATATCTTCATATTATGTATATATACATTTATTATTTATATATATTAGATATATATTATCTTATTAATAAATATTTTACTATTATAAAATATTAATTATATATTCTTTTCATAAGATATAAAAAAAGCCATCCACGTTTTGACTTGGGGCCACACGGCTTTCTCTCGGGGCACGTGCTTATGCAACGGTTGGAGAGTGGTTGTATTCACAACCGACCCTAATCCTAAGCTAATTGTGTGTAACACAGTCGGATCCCCCTAAGAGGCATCGGTTGTGTTACACACAACCGAACCTTTGGTAAGGGTGCGACCGACACAAGGGAGTGGGAGTATGGAGCACACTGGGCACAACTCCCCCACAATGCCTCCCATGGGGTGCGCGGTGGGGTGAGCCCCTAGCAACCCCCAAACCCTCCAACGCAAAAAAAAAATTTAAAAAAAATTATACATTTTTTTATAATTTTTATTCAAAACCCCTACGGATTTCAAAATCCGCATTTTGATAGGGGAAGCTTGTGTTTTTTTTTTTTTAATAAAAACATATTTTACCAGCATAACTTCAATGAAAAATATATAAAGTAGTATATATATATACATCAATACATATATATCTTTTTTAAAATACCCACACCTCATATTTTAAAAATTAATTGAGCAAATAATTTTCAAAAGATAATTTGCAGTCAAGAAAACAGGTTTTTCTTGAGGAAATTCATTTCCAAATAGAGTTTTTGTTTCAATTTCAAATAACTTTTCACATGGGCTTCTCTTTCAATTTAACAAAGTTTATAAATAATTTTCAAACAGCAATTAAAATTTTGTGAATCTTTTCAATTGAAAACTAATTTATTTAAAAGAAAACTTGGTTCTGCCAAAAAGCTTGAAAGGTTGTCAATGGTGCTTTGAATTCAGCTACCGATTCCAGCGTCTCCAATAAATCCAACTTGCTTCTCCAAAACCAAAACCAAACCAAATAATTCTTTCCTCTATTTTCCCAAATTTTCATCCTCCCCCAAAAAACATGAAAATCCAAATATAAACCCAAGGAAAAAATAAAAATATCTCCTCAACCACCCTCATTAATTTTCAGAAACAAAAATTGAAATATCTCCAACTTTTCAATTTTCATTTTCAAATTTTCAAAAAAAATAAAAATTTAAAACCTTTTTCAAAATTTCCAATTTTAATCTTTTCAATTTTCCAATTTCACACAAATATCAATAAATTTCAAAATGCATAAGTTAATTTAATTTCAACATAATTAATATATTTAATCAATAAAATAAATCTAATCAAGATTAAATTATTTTATTAATTAAATTAAATTCATTAATAAATTAAATAACTTCTTTCAACATAATAAAAATATTAATCTATTGAACAACTTAAATACATAATGAAATTAATTACCATTTAAATACCCTCTTGAATTGCAATTAAATAAAATCAAGGCAAACCGAACAATATTAAAACAATCGAACCAGACTAAAACCTGACAACACATTATGACCAGGGTGATGACTTGACATGGAAAACCTAACTACTATCTCCCAATTGAATACCGTTGGGCAATGGACACGCTCAAACCTGTGAAACCAAGTGGAGTTGATGGCTTGTACCTATGATCCTGCAACCAAACGTATACCAACATGTACATATATATCCTGATAGAACATGCCATGAAGAGGAAATCACGAAATCGCAAGGCACTCATGAGTGAGTGGTGCAATCCTGTCCCCTTCACCAATACATTATTATTAACTGATGAATCTAACATCAATAATTTTATCAAAAACATAAAACATCATTAATTCAATTATCCACTAAGCCAATCCAACACATGCCATAATGATAACATCTAAATAAAATACCATCGCATCAAAATATAACATTCACATCACTTTACAAATAGTGATCAAATAATAAACTAGTACCAAAGTCAAAGTACTAACAAGAATACAATATACAGGAGAAGAACATTGTTCGATCAAAAGAGCAAAATGGAGGGGTATTACACAAGAAATAAATTGTAGAGTCCTTCAACCTTGAATAATTGGATAATATTTTAAACACTTATATCTCAAACAAATAAGCAGAGTCAAAACCATGTAAGTGAAGTCTATGAAGGTATGTAAGCTCACATACCAATAGGTGATAGAGGGAAGGGTTTTGAAGTTGGTAAAAAAAGGTGTTGGTAAGGGGATCCTGATAGTGAAATATGACAAATAGAGTAATGGTATTAGTTAACTCTTGATAGTAGAAACTGTTAAGCAATCAATTGGAAAATAGTTTCAAAGTGTTAGAGGTAGTGTGTAATGGTAAACTAGGTGGTATTCCCTAAGAGTAACCTTATGGTTATGAAATACAATGATTTCTATCACACACATATACTCTCAAAGGGAATACTTAATGATAATATAGGTTTAAGGAAGTAACAAAGGAAAGGTCTATAGTAGGTATGACAAAAGTGAGTAAGGTATGCTTAGTTGATGTGTGTGTAGAAAGGGGATTGTGGCTGCCATATCTTTGTACTTACATGTTGTATGGATAATTGCATACCTTAGTAGTGGCTAAAGATCACTTTAGAAACTATCACTAAAAAGATGTCAAGTTAGTGATGAAACTGTGGTGGATTAGTTCTTGGTTCTAGAAATAGCTTATCAATATTACTAAAGATTCAAACAAGCTTTAGAGGTTGGGTCCTTTCTCAAGTATGGCTTCTTCACTACCATATAATTTTAGAAACTATTGGACAATTTGTGGCAAGTACACCTAGATTTAGTGCTTATCTTTTTAATGCAATGAAAAAGGCCAATATCAACATTCAAGCTATCACCTATGATAGCTCTGAGTAAAATATCATAGTGGTTGTAAAGAGAGCAGATATTGGCATGTTTTTATAGTGCACAATGACAAGAAAAAGTCATGTGATGTCATTATGAAAAGCCTTGTCAAGGGGGCAGTACTACAAGGATAGTTATAAGCTTTGGCATAACATCCATGCACAATGAAAAGATAGTGAAGATCTTTGAAACAAAGTTTAAATGAGTCCATCATTGGCTCACAAAGTGACAATGAAGAACCCATATCAAATGTCAAAAACCTTATAAAATTTTGTGCACTTCAACACAATTTTTTTATTACAAACTCAAAAAATTTCATGTTTCATTCATTAACTGTAGTTATGTATGACTAAAGCAGTGAGTGTTTCACAGTGGTGAATAGTTAAAAGGCTATTTGTTCAGATTGAATGCAAACACTTGCAAGCATAGTAATAGGGAGAATAAGGAGTAAGTGCACTAAATTTTAAGAAGACAAACATCAACAAAATGGAATGGATAGTCAACACAAATAGAGGGAAGTATTTACATAAAAGAGTAAATTAGCCATGAGGTGCAGGGATAGTCTTTTAGAGTTGAGAGCAATGACATGAATGATTTGGAGCAATAAAGAAGGAAAAATCATGATCCCTATAGGATAACAATCATGTCATACCAATTCCAATCCAAAGTGGTATTCAAAAGGGTAGATCATGATATACATTTGACAAGATTAATACATACCACAAGATCTATGGACTATGTGACTGAAATCAAAGCAATCACTATGCAAAAATGTATGAAGGAGAAAAACTAGTATGAGGTTAAGGGGCAGTCTAGTGAGCAATATATGATGGAGAGGATGAAATTTAGTATGAACATCAACTTAGAAAAAATATGATTGTCCTTCAATGAAATATGCCAAATGAAATGTTAAAGGACATAGATAAAAGGCCTTGAGATAGTCTAGTCAACAATCTACAAGGCTTGCAATTCCTTTATTGCTATTAGTTGGAGTTGTTCAACACTTGATACAAATGGACCGCGCATGCTAACTTTTGTAGTTGTTGATTGAGCTAAATTCTTTAGCACCCATATTTTTTCATGTCTAATTGGATATGGTGCTTGTGTTATTTGTCGTTATTTGGCCCTAAAGACATTTCATCAATAAAATTTGAGCACTTCAAGCTATAGTAAATATGATGAGGAATAGGATGATGCTAACAGTTACTATTGAGAAAGAACAGTAGAATTTTTGCAAGGTAGTGTATTCAACACTTTTGAAGATACTTGAAAGATGGAAATATTTTTATTTCAAACATTATCTACCTTGTAGATCCATTAAAATATCTTACTTATGAAGAATGGGAAGGTTTATGATAGTAGAGAGGACAACCTACAAAGTAGTGAGCTGTGTGAGATATGGGAGAAGCTTAATCAAAAAAATGAGCATCTATCAAATCATTATAGTGAATGAAGAATGTTAATGGAGTTTCAAAAAGGTATGCCAAGGTTTTGGGTAAAATACCAAGGGTTTTGTGTAAATAAGGCAAGATATGAAAAATATGCATAGCCAAAAATAGTAAAAACATAGAAAATTGCTTCAAGAACATGGTATTTGATATAAAATTTTTGTATCAACTCCTCCAACAACATTTTATCGAGCCTTGGAAGGATTTTTAAATCATCTCAAACCCCAACTACCTTCAACCAATGTCCATATCTAACTTACAAACACTTTAAACTCATTATTCTGCAAAATTACAATTTTGACATTTTTTTATGTCAACAATTACAACTTTTTACATTATCAACAAGATGACTTCCAAGCACCCTAAACACATTGAAAATTGTCTTGTTAGACCTTATTCACCTTGAATACATGACTCCTTGGAAGAAAATCTATTCTACCTACTTTGACAATATTTGACAATCATTGACAATTTCTTCACATATTTGATCTTGTTTACAATATGGATCAAGGTATGTGTAGGATCATCATGGAAAAAATAGGCCCTTAAGTGGAAATAAAATCTAGAAAAATCAGAGTTAGGCAACTTGACGTAAAAAATTGAATAATTTATCTATATTATTTCAAAAATATGTAAGAATAGAATTTGTAGCAAATTGAATGTAGCTTGTAAACTACTAGGTTTATTTTATTTTTTTTAAATCTATTTGGTGAAAATTTGAAATTTTAATGCAGTAGTACTTAAATTTCAGGGAAAAAATAAGAAGTAGCTGTCTATCTAACCACCCTAACCACAATAGAATGATTATATTTTTTTATAATATTTTAGATATAAGTAGAGTAATCATGTCCCGATGTGATGCATATTTTTTTGTATTTTTTTTCTAAGTAAATAATTAATTATGATTTTTTTATTACAACTTTTAAAAAATATAAAAAATCATATGTCTAACCACCTTAACTTGGTCAAAACTTCATGAAATTCATTTTTTTATAATCCTATATTATGCAAAGCAAGAATGTAATGCAAGTTTTGGATTCAAAAAATGTGATACCATTTGAAAGTTATAGATATTTTTCAATCAGCCTATCAATCAAGATTTTATTCGTAATTCAAATAGAAAATGAATAATAATAATTTATTAAATTCAAAGTAAAGCATAATTTATATTGGCATAAAGTTGAGAATCTCCTCTAAAAACCCTTTTTGCTTCATCAATTTTTGGTAAAAAAAGGTCATCAACCACATGGGCCATTATATCACGTACATATCGCCACTTTTTGGCCCATCCTGATCCTGCACATACCCATCAATGAAATAATAAATGGTCTTTTAGACCTTATTAAAACATCAAACATCTTTGCAAACCTCCCTAGACACTTCTATGATCAACCTCTAATGCTCTACTTGTGAACATAAGGTGTAGGTTCTCCTACACCAAAGACTCCCCAATGAGCTATGCCTGTATCACATGGAGCCATCTTCCATTTATTGTAGAGAATATTATTGACCCCCATTCACAAAAAAAAATATGGTTTCTAGGGCACAAAAGTGGAGAAACTCAAAGATAGGGTCTTAGCAATATTTAAAATTTAAAATTTCATTCTTCCTTTCTTATCATGCAAACTTGTGACTCAACAAAAAAAAGTATGCAAGGCCAACAACTTCAAAGCTAAGAATGGAAAATTGCTAAATGTTTAACCTTTTTTCTTTGCAATGGGATGGGAATACAATATGATAGAAGTGGGATAAGAAATGCATCATTTGAAGCATTAAACCAATATGCAAAGATGAAAGAAAGTTATAACCCCTTAAACTAAAAAAGTTTCTTTTAACATTAAGTTTGTTGGGTAGCCAATTCTTTTAAGTTATGAAATCCTACCATCATACATAATAAAAATGTTGTTATTTCAAATGACTATGAGCACTAAATTTCACTATTTGAAGATGTTGAAACCTTGTCATAGAGAACTAGAACATTGATATAGCCACTCATCCTACCTTAAAACATACCAAAAGTCTCCTAGCACTAACTACATCTCCCAAACTTCATTTTTTTGTTAGGTTGTAAAATAATAACATATTAAAGTCATTAATTGCAAGGAATAGTCTCCTTCATACATTGATTTGATTTGTGATGGACACATTTGGATGGTAGTAACAATAACTTGCAGACTATCAAGACCTGATTACATTATATCCTATCAAATTCTAGTGATGAAATGATAGATTAATCCGAATGTCATCTTGGGATCACATCACCATGAAAGAACTTCATCCAACATCCTTATGACTGCAGGTACCACCAAATAGTTATTTTTCAGATTTATCTTCCTCGAGTGAGGGAAATTCAGGAAGAGAAGAGGAAAGTGAGACATGTAGTAGGTCTAAAAGAGGGAGATCAATGAGAGGTAAAAATATTAGAAGAAAATATCGTAAATGCATGGAATTTTTTCTTGCTAAAGAGGGGTCATATTCTTATGATGATGAGAGAATAAGTGACATCAAGGTGCCCTTGAGGTACAAACATCTACAGAAATAATGGGTACCCAAGGAATTTCCTCCAATAAACACTAATTTTTGTGTCAACGAGAGGATATATCGCATAGCACCATCATCATTACATGGTTTGGGCCTATTTTGCATGGATGGCATAAAGTTCTATTATGAAAAATTTATTGAATTGATAGAATATGTCAAAACCTATTATAGTTACAAATATTGGATGTAGCATGTTCGATATACATGAGGTATGTGTAGGTATGCACTATCAACAAATTATATACAACTAAAAGATAAGGATCAAATTAAAGAAGTGGCTATGTGCATTGAAGGAAGGCCAAAAGCATCAGAGAATATTGTAGGGTTTATAAGTTGTACATGACCTGGGTCAACAAATAAGCAACCCAATTACATATTTGAGGCACGCGATGGAAAGTGTGTATTCATATGTGTGATAAAATAAATAACTACAAGGGAAGAGTTGCTAATAGATTACAATTTGAATCGCATAGATACAAATAGAGTTAATATGGGGGTGGTACATACTATATACCATTTTACCCAACCTCCAATTAATGACTCCAATATACCATTTTATTATTATGTTTTTTCTCATAAGTCTATTGGTTTCATTTTGGTAATTTTTTTAATTTCTATTTTTTGTCACAATGGGACATTGATCATACGGGGAAGGCTCCAACCTAGAGCATAGATGATGATGCATCTTTAGGCACTTAGTTGATAGTCCTTCTAGGTGACTACCCTTTATATGTATCGTGATTGTCTTCTTTGAGAAATTGATTTCAGTGTCATTTGAATATTGACATTTTCTCTTTCATGCCTACTAGGTATGTGCTCTGCTCCTCTTTTGTGCCCATTGACCTCATACATTTAATATGAAAATAATTTAGTGCTCTTGAGGTTTTTCATCATGATTCATAGTCAAAACCTTTATAACACATTCATAAAGAGACCTATTGGGCACAAAACACAATCATAACTTATAGTGATTAATCATTGTCAAAATTCAGTATAACTATCCTTTCAACTTCACAAGGTCACTGCCATTTAAATTTTCTAAAATGACTATCTCTTGAAGACATTTATGACTATCCTAGGTTCTATTCATGGTGTTTCATATTTTTTACACCCTCATTACTATCATTTCCATTGTGAAAATAATCTTTTGTTAGTTTATTTTAATTATTTTTCTTTGAGATTTGACCCCTTTGTGATTTCTCATCAAAAATCTATATCTCTAGTATTCCCCCATAGCACTACCCCTCTATGACATCATACATTGTGTATTGCTTCTTCCTCATGAATATCAATGCACATGATTGTCCTTGCAAATATATGGTTTGTCTGTTTGTGACTATCTTTTCATGCTTTTCACTTCCTTTTTACACTTTCCTTGTAACTATCTTTAAATCATGCCATTCTCATAGGTTATTAGTCATAACAAACTATCCTTTCAAATTCACAAGGTCAC
The DNA here is from genome assembly GCA_007115665.2 of Sequoiadendron giganteum. Taxonomy (NCBI): domain Eukaryota; kingdom Viridiplantae; phylum Streptophyta; class Pinopsida; order Cupressales; family Cupressaceae; genus Sequoiadendron; species Sequoiadendron giganteum. The sequence continues at coordinate 525,492,216 of CM021107.1, forward strand.
TCAGTATTTTTATTTTATCCTTGGAATATCATCATGACTATCTTGGTGATCATTGTCCATCATTCAAGATTTTGACTCACTTTCCATGCCTTAAAATTTAGCATGTAAAACCTAAGATGCGTTTCCTCATATGCTTCATGCTTGCAAGTATGTCCACAAAAATTTCATGGCACAATTCTTTCCACAGAAAACTTCATGCTCTATGACCTATTTTCTTGCATTTTTTCTCTCAATGTTGTTCCTTTTGTATGCCATTGCATAAGACTGCCTTTAAGTGTCATCTTCTTACAAACCTGAGGGTTTAATGCATAAGGTATTTGATAATTCTCTTTGCACACAATTCATTGTGGGAGCTAACTCTATCCATTGAATAATATTTGTCCCCTTTTCAATGTATGGTGATTTCCATAAAACATTGCCCCTTTCCTTCTTCACAATCATTATCTTAATCACATCGGATGTGACTTGAAGTCTCTGCCCTCTTGAGACTTGTAGATTTCCCATTCAATCTTTGTCATGTCAAACATATCACTGGTCATTTGATCATATTTATACCCTACACTTGCATATGTTTTCTTTCACAATCCATTTTATTTTCATGCCTCTTTATGCTTGGACTATACTATCTTCTCATCAACTAATGACCTCTTATGGTAGTTACAAAGATCTATTATTTTCCTCTTCAATGATCTCATTTATTTATTCATTAGTATTCATTTCATTATTTCCCTTTTTTCATTATCATAGTCATTTATCTCTATTTTGTATCATCCTTGGTGCCCATTAATAGGTGACTATGATGTAAAAATATTGCAAGAAACTTGTCCTCTATTGATGATCTTTTAAATGTCGTAATGTCATGGTCTTTTAGCTACTATCATCAATGAAATTCTCCTTGTTGTAGCTTCAATGATTGTGCTTAGATATTGTTATTATTGTTATTATCTAAAACTCTTGCTCTCTTCACCTAATCTAACTAGGGTTTTAAAAAAAATTCAAAGCCTTGGTGAACTCAATATCTTCAATGGTGTTTTGTTTGCAGTTTCTCTTATTGTCACATATTTAAACTCTTCACTAATGAAAAAAATTGACATAGCTCAATATCACCCATTTTTGGCTTCAAGTGCTCATTATAAGTATTCATTTTCCCATGAGTGATGTAGTAATAACTAGCTATCTATCCTAGATCATTAACCTAGAAATATCCACTTTTCCAATCATATTTCACCAAACTACTTTTGTCCAAGATAGTTGCAATGGAATTTATTTGTTAAAATAAAGAGTTCAATTATCAGAAGCACTAACAAGTACCATTAAAGTAAAATTCAAGGGTCATACTTGTCTAACAATACCATAGTAAAATTACTATCTACTAAATTGAAAATCACAGCTATGCTTTCCAAGTCTGCCCTTCTATCTTCTACGGTATTGTCTTTCTGTAAAGAATTTCATTTAGAACACAAATATGTCCAGGCTTGTAGAGAATCTTGCTGGACAAGTACAATGTGGAAACCTATTTTTTTTGCACAAATTTTGTATTTGTTGGATAAAATTTCTCCTAGTTTGAGAAGTTGTGGCTATGCGAGTTCAACATTGTATTGAGTACCTGAATTGGTAGTCTACTAAGACAATTGATTGCCTTGTCTTCCCTCTTCTTTTGCTTGATCACTTGATGCAACTATTATAAGGATTTTTTCCAATTTTCTTTGTGTATGTAAGAACTAAAGTAGGTTATGATGGGTGTGAATGATTCTCTCCTTACCCAAGATGCAGTGGAGCCATTGCTTGATAGCTTCTATGGTGGCATACAACTCCTTTTCATAGGTAGAGTGATATTTAAAGTCTTAGAATGATACACAATTTAATGTTCATGTGTATGAGGTGGAGTGTGTAGTTAGATGCATTATTCTAAATTTAAAAGGGGTGTGCTATGTTAGGAATTTTTTAGAGGCATTGGTTGAGCTCCTCGAAGGAATGTTGTGTAGGTGTCCATGAGAATAGTGTCTTGGTGTGCATGATTTGATTGAGTGACCATGCAATGTGAGAAACCAAGAAAAAATTTGGGATAGAAGTTGGAAAGTTTGAGGAAATTGCACAAGTCAATGAGGCTACGTTGTGTTGGTCAATCTCAAATTGGCTTGACTTTGCTAAGTTCTAGATGTATATTGGCACGGTCAATGATGTAGCCCAAGTAATAAATCTATGTGGCTCCAAAAGTGTATTTTTCGAGGCTGGAAAATATTGTTTCGTCCAAATTTCAATGAAAACATTTAACAAACAAAAAAAAATCTTATGAGGTTGTTGTACCTATGAAAAAAAATTCATCGTAATGGTAACTCCACCTCATCAGAAAACTGGCGAATGTTGGTTGTTTTTTCGACACTTGTAAATGGGCACTCTACAACCATTTGTTGTTTTTTTCATCGATAGATGGATGAAGTTACGTCAATTTTATGAAGAAAAACAATAACATCTTATGTGGCACTGACTGATGATGTTGGGTCATAGTTTCGATGAATAAACCTTTGTCATTAAAGCGAAGAAATTCAAGCAAAAAAATTTAAAACATTTTTTCATCGATAATTCGGCAATATTTTTTCAAAATTTCACGAAACATTCATCGAAAATTAAAGTCAAATATAGTAGTGGATGGAAGAAATTTCAATATCTATTCATTGATAATAAATCTTAACTTATTTTTTAAGAAGTATTTCAAATTTATGCTCAAATTTCTTAATATTTTCTTGATTTTTTTCCCTCTTATTATGCAATATCAAGGCCTCTTAGACAAACCATCTAATAACCTATGCCTTTATCCATGGTGAATCTTATATGAGGTATATACATGCTCCCATATTTTTTAAATTATGTACACATATATATGTAAACATTCTTAGACAATACAAAACAAGTTAACCCATTTTTTTTCACCTTAATGAAACACTTTTGATTAAGCATAAGGATTCATTAAAATTTGAAGAAAACACACAATGTCCTCACTAATTCTAACTCTTATTTCACCAAGTCATGGTGTTTGTGCTCCAATATGGTTGATGATTATATTTTTATGCTGCTAATAATAGCATAACATTATGTTACAAGGAATGAGCATGATAATGGATTGGAATGAGGCTAATTTATAGATTATTCAGTGAATGAGTGAAATTTTGGAATTCACTTAAGAGTGTGAGAGTTGGTATAGAATTCTCTATACAAAATAATATTTTTCTGAAGATTGTAGCCACTCAATATCTAGGAACTTCAGTGAAAGCACCAAAGAGATTAACTATGATAGAATAATGCTATTTTTTGAAAGGATGCAAATGATAGATTAAAATTGGATTGACTTACAATTAAGAACCCTTATGTTATATATCCAAGGCTAGATTATGAAAAGTGTCTTAATCATATGCCATAAGCAAACAAACATGAAATTACATAGGACACAAGAAGTAAGTGAAATGAGATAGGATAATATCTAATTCCAACTAAGAATTATGGAAATATTCCAAAGAACTAAGTAAACTTAACATGTGAATAGGACCTATTAGGTGAAATAGTTAGGTGAAACACTATATTCACACCAACATCCCCATTTAAGTACAACCTAGGGAGGAACAAATGCAAATGATGCAAAGATGGGTTTCATCTATGAGGCCATGTTATGTACCCATGTAAAAGTAAAATCTCTCTCAAATAGAGAAAAGGAGAAAACTCAGTGGGACAAAATCCTCCCAAAAAGAGAGATTAAAAAGTATCCTTTCGATGAACAATGAGAATGAAAAAATGCCATGTGAGAAAAAAGACACCACATAAGAGTAAAATAGTGGTAATGCGACCCCCTTCAATGTATCTATTTTCTTGCAAGGAAGGTAGATGCTCAACATTGAATGTTGAAGATGATCTAATCTCATTTAAAATTATTCCTCCCCTTAGGAAGATACAAATCCAAGATGGTGTATAGGATGTGCTACCTTTCTTGAAAGGAAGATGCGAGAAGAAAGATGATTGGTCTCTATGATTTATGATTAAATGTATCTATGTAAATGTTGAAATCTATACACTCTAAATAGGTGTTCTAGGACACACTGATAAAGGTGAAAATCCAAAATATTAATATCCACACTCATGTCAAATTATGAAGAATGATCATGTAGAGAATGAACAAGAGGGTTAGTTTGGTCCCTCACAAAAATTGGAGAAGAATCATCTCCATCAAGGAGGAGATACATGCAATCAATGGTGTCTCCCAAATCTGAAATATGGGACTCTAAAAACAAACTTGTAATGTGTACCAAGTACTCATCCCAATTAGCTATATATAGAAGACACTATATGCTATCCTACACTAAATCAAAAGAAGTTAAAACTAGGGCAACATAAGAAAAATTAGAAGTAATAGTAGATGAAGGAGATGGAACGTCAAAACATGTCCCTAGAACCTTAGTAGATGAAACAATATCAAGACTCAAATGACCATATTGAATATCCTCAAAAGTGTCCACACTAGATGCCATAGTGTTGGAAATATGTGCTACCATTTACGTCAACTCAAGATTGGTTTCATTGATGCCAAATTTGTATATTGAAGATTGAATATACTCTAGAGGTAGTGGATGTACAATAATATGAGCTAACTGCAAGCCATCAATATTTTATAAGGAAGAATGGTGATTTGTCTAATGTTTGTGTGTGATGTGGAGGTGGGTACACTTATTTAAATATGTTTTTATCATGTCTACATCAATATGTGTCATGTTTGGTGTACCACACATTGAGATAAATTAAAAAAGATTTGGTAATGTGTTCTGAATGTACACTCTAAGACAGAGTCATGACATTTTGGTTCACATCCCTCCATAAAGAAATATTTTATCTTGTGGTTTAGAAGATAAGTTGGTCACAATGTGAAGATTTCATATCCAATTACTTAAGTAATTACACCTTGTACAATGGAATTTATAAGTAATAGTGCTCTAGTTTGTGCTCTATGAGACTTAAGTATTGATGAAGGCCTATTCAATATTTTTGCATTCCTCTAGTGAGATAGATATTGTCATGCACACTTGAGCATATTTATAGAGTGGTATATGGGTTCATTCTTGCAAGTCTTGATTTTCTAGAGTATAATAATGCAACATTCTATGTTTTGAAGTCTTACAATCTATTTGAAATTCTTTATTTTCATTAGTTTAATATTTTTCTCTTCTTGCACTCAAATTTGGTGATTAGTTTCTCTAAGAGAAAGTTGAAGAGATATTTTGGATACTCTACACCATTCTCATGTTGGTCTATACAAATATTTTGGTCTCTCCTTGATAGTATAAAGTTGAACAATTGGTAGTTTTGGTGGTGTTATCATTGTTTGGGATGATAGACTTGGTTCCTTCATCTACACGTGATCCTGATTAATCATTTTTCCTTTGGTTAGATGTTTTGTGATATATTTGGGCCCTAATATGTTGTTTGTTGACCTAAAAATACTTTTATTTTCATATTTTATATGTTTGGAGCCAACCTATGTGATAGAATATATTTGATCTAAAGTTCATCTTGGATCCAACCTAATTGGCATTTTTTGTTGTTGCATAGGGTATTTATGGAAGGAATAATTATTTTGTGAATGTATGATTGCATAGAGAATTAATTCCAAGCAATATGTTGAAGATTAAGTGTGTGAAGTAAGTGTGAATGATTTATTGTGCAAAAAAGGGACTACAACATCAACATATGTTGGATTCTTCTTTATAGAGATTCATATTCATTTTTTTCATTATAATTTTCATTTAGTATTTTTTGAGATAGTGAGTCTCATTATCTCCTTGTCTCTTGCCCTAAGGTTGTGCACCTTAGTCTCCAATTCTATAGTTAGTGAGCCTTAAACAAAATCAAGTAATATTTGTAAGTAGTGAGATTCATATATATACTGTGAATAAACTCTCATGATGTTTTTTCCCTCATTGATTTTTCTATGTAAAAATATTGGTGTCATTGTGTGGTACATTTTCCATTTTCTTCTCTTCTTTCAACTTATGTGATGTTATGTTTAATCTATAAATGGGAATGGTTAAGTTTTAATATATGTTGATTGACCCCCGTATCGACACTACAATGTGTTCAATAATTGGTATTAGAGCCAAGTTCCTTAAAGAATCTTATAAGGTAAGGTATATCTTGCTCTTGAAAACATGGGGTCTCTAGCAAAGGCCAATGATTTATTTATTCAATAACTGGATCTAGAGACAATGAAACTTGAAGGTTGGGACATCAATATGAAAGATTATGAAGTACATTTTAAAGGAGAACTCCAATATAATCTTGAATATCTAGATTAAGAAAGAATGCAAAATATTAAATATGAGTGCATGCTTGAAAAATAAAAGGAGATAATTATCAAATTGAAGGCTAAAGCTAAAGAATCAGTAGAAGAAATTTGTAAACTGAAAGCTCAAATAGAGGGAGGAAATGAATGTGAAAAAAACTTGAGGAGGTAGAAGTTATGATCTCTAACTTGAAATTCAAGGTTGAAGAAGGTGTTGGGGATACGGATTCGGTTATGTCATCAAGATATGCATCTAAGATAGTAGTGCCTTAGTGATTTCAATTCAAAATCACAACAAAGACACAACCAACTATACCATAAAGTGAAAATAGGAATAGCCGATCCCCCATTGATCCTACTGAGGAAAGTGAATGCAAGCAACTAACATATTCAACACAAAAGATAACCATGAAAGAAAAACTATGAACACATAGATATACATGGGGAAAACCTTTTTAGGTAAAAAACCCCACCTCCAAAACATTCAGCTCACATGTATTATTTAGTAAATTAAAATGGTTACAATACAAGATCAGAGCTATGCTCTTTAGGATATTACATCTTGTTCATCTGGAGAAAGAATACAGGCAACACAAAATCAAAATCTCACACAGTTACAATGTGCTCATGACATACTATGTAGATTCCCTTTAGTTCCTCTTAGACAACTGTCACAACTAGCCTCATGGCCAGCCTAGCCTCTTGGCCTCATAGGTTCACATTATACCAGATTCGAGAGTCATAATGTTCACTGTAGAATAGCTCGAACACTCTCAACCTCTCTCTGATTTCTCTCACTTCCTAACTTGTACTGCACACCAGATTATATATAATCTTACATCGTGTGCATACCTGTTTAGCCCATGCCTACTAGCAACAGTCATCCAGGATAATAAATTATCCACCTACAAGCTTCGACCATTCCCTAATAACGTGCACTAATAAATCCGCAAGCATCAAGCCGCACAACATTAAAACTAGTCACAGAAATGTCCATCAATCTCCATTGAATAATGCAGCACAATCACACTCAGGAAATATCCATATAGCCAATCAGATCATAAAGATCTTCCACATGTCACCAAAACATTCACAGTCGCACCTTTGACAGTCAGTCCAACTTGGTCAAGCTCGGTCCAGCTCGGTCAACAAAGCTCTTACCGCGTTACCGCAGCCCCAACTGATCAGCCTCACGGTATGGTGGTAAGCCATCTGGGCTCACACCCTGAATCCACCATGCTATCACACCCAGCTCAAACATATGTTGCGGTATGGCAATGAGCTCACCTAAGCTCACCTTGCCATTTACTGAACTACCGCAGCCCTTACTGATTTGCCTCACAGTATGGCGGTAAGCCATCCGAGCTCCTTTGAGCTCTGGCCCACCACAACACTAAGCTCAACCTTTTCCTTTGTCTTCAACCAGCTAGGTGTTTCCAACTTGCCATGTGTTGCCCTGCCATTTGCCATTTCTTCTCACACCGAGTCCAACTCGGTCAAACACTGCCCTGAGCTCATCTGAGCTCCAACCGTGCTATCGCAACCCTGTTGGCAAAGCTTCATGATATGGCGGTAAACGCCTTGAGCATACCATTGGTGGTCTTACCGTGACCACCACGGTTAGCCAAGGCACTAGCCACGGTATAATGGTAACCACCAGCCAGGCCGCTGGCGGTCTTACCGCGGCCACCGCGGTCAGCTTAAACATTGGCTGCGGTATGGTGGTAACCGCCAGGCCCAACCATAGGAAGTCTCACTGCACTACTGTGGTGTGACAACCCACTGCTTGTGGTACCATGGTAACCACTAGCTAGGCCACTAGTGCTCTTACCACAGCCACCGCGGTCAGCCAAAATGTTGACCGTGGTATGGTGGTAATCACCAGACCCGACCGTAGGTGGTCTCACCATTCTACCATGATGAGTCAACCCACCTCCTATGGTATGGCAGTAACCACCAAAGCAACCGCTGGTGGTCTCACCGCACTACCACAGTGAGTTGACCCATCGCCAGCGGTATGGCAGTAACCGCCAAAGCGAAACTGAAGACTGTTACCGTGGCCACCGCGGTGAGGAAGAAGGCCACGCACGGTAACGAGGTAACCGCCAAACCCTCCACCATAGTGCTGCTAGAGCAAGAAGGAAGACCACTGTGGTATGGCGGTAAACACCATAAACATGAAGAAAACTACCAAGGCCAAAGAAGAAACATGCCAGAAAGCAAAGGAATATTCCAACAAACTCCCACTTGATGCAGGCTTTCAAGCATCCTCCAAACAACCAAACCAAAACCAAAAGACATGCTTCCATGCTCCAACCAAGACCCCTGCACCGACATCAAAAATGTCCACCATCTCAGGCACCAGCTCCAAACACAGGAACACACCAAGGTGAAAAAGCAATAGTCTCAATAATGAAAACAATTGATCCTTTAGGTGACAAAGGCAACAAGACCATAGTAGCAAACAAACAGGGCACCATGCAAACACCAACTCCAGAACAAGAAACCAACCAGCTAGAATAGTAATCACAAACTGACTGCCCTCATCCAACTGATCACACCACGCAATTGGAAACCAGCACCCATAGCACGTACTAAACATCCAACCACCCATACCTTAAAGTTATGAAAACCTAGTAGTAGACTCATGCCATCATACAACCATCCATCTCTGCAGCAAATGAGCACCTTATGGCAACCAGTCACAAGACCAAGCACATCCAAGTACTCCCACTGCAAGGGTATAGTCCAGATGAATGCAAAAAAAGCACCATCACACATGATCTAGGCATACCAAGTCCACCAAAACTCTGCATATTGAAGAAATAACCATGTAGTTCCAAGGAACAACCACACTGATCTGCAACACCTACAAACACCTGCTGCAAGAAAATTTTCTCTCAACTGTCTTACATAGTTCTTCCAAACTCCTCCAAGACAGACAGAAGAAGGAAACAACACAACTTCACAAACATCCAAAGTCAAAGGAACAAACAGGAAGAACAACACTAGATTAGAGAGAAACAACAAACCGTGTAATGCCCCACCAAGTAACCTTAAAGGAAGTTGCAATTAACATCTTAAGTGAACCAATTTTTTATTTATAAAGTGCATTTAACATACATATTCACTTACTAATTAACAACCTCTAAGGCTACAAGGTTAGGATTACTTAAACCCACACATACATATAACATATAACCATAACATTATAAACTTTATGAAATAAACATCATACATCAAAGGAATACCACATAACATAATAAGATAATAAACCAAGATACAATCTCATTAACTTAATCCAAAAGTTACATCACTCATTCCCAAAATGAGACAATAGTACAAATGTATTACAATTACATAACTCCACCTCATAGCAAAAGACGGATGAATAACTTATACATAATGAAATATTACAAAGCAAAAATAACACAAGAACTCGAGTTGTCCATTTGGATGTCTCGCCACCAAGTACTAAAGATCAATGGGACCCAACGGTTTTGGTGCATGTTCCACCCAACCAAGTGGTACCCGAAGGCCCACCCCCCATGCTAGGAGATAGTAACAAAGTAACATGGACAAAGATCTACAATCCACTAACCAAAGGCAGACTCATACTGACTCATACTGATATAACCAAACAAATGAACTAAACAAGTACAACTCAAATACAATACAAGTATAAATCAAGTACAACATTCACATCACTAACATAAGTCACATTGCTTCAGGACATAAAATAGATCAAGCATGCTCACAAAACCAAGCGCATAAAACAATTAACAACAGTTGTCCTAGATAGAGTGCCATCACATAGTAGTCATGAGATCTCCTCTGGGCATCCTTCATAGGCTCCAGAAATCCTGGTGGCCTCAACCGAATCTTGACCCTCATACTGACAAGATAAATGACTATGCCATTCCAGGCCTTCCCACTCATCCCAAGTCTAAATGAGCCCTTGTGTCTATGAGCGAGGATTAATTATCTTGATTAATGTGGAAGACATTCTAATCATCTAAGTACATTAATTTAATTATCACTTGATTAACTCACTTCTGAAGGTTACCCGGTTTACCACTTTGGGCTTCGGCCCCTAACAAAAGCAACTCTTCTATTCAACAACACACACCCACACAATCCACCAAGGGGAATACAAGTGCATACCAACTAGGCATCATAATCCACTCCAACACAATGAGGAACAATGATAGAACTCACTCCAAATATCTTGGAGGCAACAAACACATAGTCCACTCCTTTCACATGAGGTACAAAACATCCCCGTTCATGGAAACCGGGTAAAATTGAAAAGACACCATGCACTACCCAAGGGAAAACAACTGGATGGCATAAAGATTCAACAACCCTTATCCTCTAAGTTCTTCTAGAAGACTTATAATTTAGGACTAACACTAAATCCCGAAACCCACAATGCAACTTGGTGACATAGCAACAAAAGCATTCAAGTCATTAATCAAATCTAATATTTGGATTTCCTAAATTCATATTCATTCAATAGGTAATGTTGACAAGGTCAAAGACACACTTACAGGGTTAACTCAAATAATCATCCCATATTTCTATTTCCATTATAGGAAGTCTTAAACAATTTAAACTTACATCCCCTTACGAAATACAGAGAAACTAGAACATTTAAGACAATCACGAGAAAATTACTATTTTTGGATATTCTATTTCCATATCTCTTTCATATTTCATTCACAATAAATTAATTGCTCTAATGAAAATAAAATAAATTAAAATAACATCTTGCCTCATCAATATAAACAACTTCTTATTTTACTTTTAAATTGACACAAATCCATGCAAGTAAACTCTTTCCATTTCCTAACCAAATCTTACATCTCATTCAATTTTCTATTTAGAATATGCAATCACTTTAATATAATAAAATATTGTTTCTCTATCCATTTTCCATATACACTAACCAATCCATTTTTAAATCTCTATTCAATAATATATTGCATGCATCTTATTAAAATAAAATACGATAATGAATTTACACTTAACATATCTATATATGCTCCATATTATATATACACCAAACATATATATTAATAAACTTAATTATATTTATTCTTTAATATTCCAATCACAACGATCAAATTGCTCTATGGAAATAAATAAGACATAATAAATGTTTGCCTTTTCCAATATAATTATTTCCTAGATTTACTTCTAATACAACATAAACTATTGCAATTACTATATTCAATTTCTATCCAAAATCTATATCTTTTCAATTCTCTATTTAAAAAAAACATGAATGTCTTCAGTGTATAAAAATATATTTTGGCTTAACTATTTAACCATGCATTCATATTGTTTCCAATTGAATCTCATTAAATAAACAACCACTCAAATATAAATATTCCTACAACTCTTCAATTATATTAACCACTACCACTTAACATGCACGCATTTAAATACATATATACATTGTATATAGTTTAAATGTTTATTTAAAAATTCACAAATAATCACATTTGAACTAAAACCATTTAAATATAAAATATATATACATCAAATAATTATATTTTAAATTATCTACTGACATATATACATTTACAATGTATATTTTATTAAATATAAAATTGACATGCACTAAATAAAACAAATTAAAATCTGATTATACTCCTAATTGAAATACACATGTATATATATACATACTTTACAATATCAACTATTTTATTTTTTTATCCATTCGGCAAATTGAAATAAATGAAACCATATTAATAATATTCAATTTTACACACTAAATAATTTAATCATTTCATTATTTAATATATATATATATTAAATAATATTTAATTCACATTATAACAAAATCTGAATTTCATCTAACATGAAATTTCCATACTTATAAAAAAAGCGAATTTAAATCTTAAAAAACAGCAGATAACTTTTATGAAACATTTAATAATAATAAAATAAAATAAAAACTTTAAAGAGATTGGGGGAGGGGTCGGCTGTGGCCCAAACCCCTGCCCCACCTTACATGCCCGCGGCCTCCCAAAGGGGGTGGCGCTACCTCAAGGTAGCGCTCCCTCCACTTAGTGGAGGGCGTTGTCCTTGAGACAGTTGCACCCTCCTTAGTGTGGGGAAAGCGGTGGTGGGGGTTGCATTGCACCCCACCATAATACAGTGTACAGTGAATGTAAAATTTGCTTCAACTTTTTTCTTTTTTTATTAAAAAAAAAAAGCCTTTACAAATTTTGAGATTTCGTTTGTCGTACGAACGGTGATTCAAGATTTAAAATATTATTTTTATTACTTTTTAAATTCAAAAGAATATATATAGATATGTATATGTATATATATATATATATATATATATATATATATATATATATATATATATATATATATTGTATGTAATATGTATATATATATAAAAACGAATTTCAACAATAAATAATTGGGGAAATTTGTGAAAAATATTCACCTATAAGAGAAATTGTAAAACTCTTTTTCCAGAAAAACCAAATTTCATAGAGCTCCTAAGAATTAACTCTTTTAAACTATTTTCTCAAATTCCTGAACAATTAGAAGAAAAATCAAATGGATCTAAATTAAAAACAAAAATTTCAAAAAACTCAAAGTTTCTCCACCTAATTTCTACAGAGGGTTTTCAAAATAAAATTTGATTTTCTATAGAGCGTTTCATTTTCTAAAAACATTCTAAATGCATTGTTCAATCTCTATGTTTGATTTCAAAAAAAAATAATCGATTACCTCAAATAATTTAAATTCAACTGAGGTTTTCACAATTTTCACTCAAAAATTTTCACAAAAACAACAACTGTAAATTTATTTGATTCTTTTCTTCTAATAACAAATTTATTTTCTAAAATAGATTTAATAAACAAATCTTTAATCACTACTATTTAAAAAAAACAATCAAAAACAATAAAAACACAGAAGAAAACCTGGTTCAAAAAGCTACAGGAAAGGATGAATTTCTGATGCAAGCCTCCTCCAAAGATTTCCTGAATTTTCTTCAATCATCCAATGAATCCAATCCAAAACCCGACAAATGCAAACAATCTTTCCTCCAATCAATTCTACAATCAAAACTTTCTTCAAACCCTTCTTTGTGCAAATTTTTCCAAAATTTCTTCTCTGCTATAAAAATGATTTTTTTCTAAAAACTTTCTCTCCCCCAAAATTAAAACATGCATTCCTTATAAATCAAAAATACCTAATGCAACCCTAATTCACAATGAATGCAAAAATTAAATTAGATATTAATTTCATTTCCCATTTTAGAAAACCCTAATTGACTTTAACATACAATTTCAATTTCCTTTCAATTTCTTTTGATTTAATTAAATTTAATTCAATCCAATAGACTTACTTAATTAATTTCAATTATTTAATAACTAAATCCAACCCTTTTGAGATTAAATTTAATTAATTAAATAATTTAAATTTAATTAAAAATTAATTTCAATTTCAATTTCAATTTTCGAAAACCCACTTTCAATTTAAAATGCAATTTCAAATAATAAATTAATTTCAAAGTTGAAACTCATTTCCCAAATAAACATTTAATTACAATTTCTAATTTAATTCCCACAAGTTGAAATTAAATTCCAAAATTAATTTTAATTCTTTTATTTCCTTTCATTTTCTTGCATCACATTTAATTAATTAATTTAATTATTTAATAACTAAATTCAACCCCCTTGGATTAAATTTAATTAATTAAATAAATTAAATATAATTAATTAATTTAAAAATAAACTTTTATCCACATTACATAATTTAAATTAAATAACCATCAACATGATTTAATGCAATTATTCTAAATATCTTAATTTCAAAACAAGAATCCTTCAGAATTTAAATAAGATTAAAGCAAGACAAACAATGACTCGACACACACAAGACTGACGACACACTAAGGCTAGGGTGTAGACTTGACACATGTTACCTAGCTATTATCTCCCATTCAACTTAACCATTGGATCGACACGCTCAAACTTGTGAAACCAGGTGGAGTCGATGTCATGTACCTGCAATCCTGAAACCAAGTAAACAACATTATACAATATATCCAGCATATAATACACACCATGAAGAAGAAATCATGGATTCACAAGGCACTCGCAAGCGAGTGATGCGAAACCATCCTCTTCACCAATACACTCAACAAGGACTGACATTAACATCGTAATCAATAATCTCATAATAAAATATCATGTTAACTCTACAACATCATTACTCCATAATGCATGTGAAACAATAATCAGATCAACACATCACACAATAATAGTTGTCGCTCAATAGTAACGATCAAAATATCATAACAAAGTGTATCTAGTATCCAAGTAGCTGTAACCAAACATAGCATAAAACAAATCGAACAAGAAGCAAAACAAAGGGGTATTACAAATCAAAACATGTCCTACAAACACTTCAATATGCAAGTTGTGACAAGAATGATCTTCTTCACATCCCAAAAGAGAAAGGCCTTAACAACATCCAACAACACCATGGATGTAAGCACGCCAAAGAAGATCAAACTTACCCATATAACCATCTCCTTTCAATCCTCAAAAGCACAAGTAGATAAACAATGCTATCCATCTTCCATTATGAATCCTCCATAATCTAAACCAACTCAAGATTCATATCATGAAAGATAAAGCATAACACACAACTGAAAGATATAATGGGAAAATACCTTTGAAAGTGACACCACTGCTGAGCAAACCAAGAAGAAAAGAGAGACATGCTCATCCAATATATACAAGCCAAAGTGACTTACCCAAGAGCATTCTCCATTCAAGGTCTTTGTTGAATTCACATTCAACCAAAGTGTAGGCTTCTCAGACTTTCAGCTGTAACAACAACATTCTCATAATAGTTACAGCCTCACCTTATTCTCCATGCATCCATGAGTATCAACAACCTGTCATCTCATGCTAACTTCAATCTGCAATACTGTAGCAACCATGAAGTCCACCATCATATGACTAATGCACTCAAAACATAGAGAAAACCCCTAGACCACTGTCAAAGTTCTAAACCTAGAATAGGAACTCATCATGACACCATGATCTACTCATCCCCATAGGAGATTCCATGCTTCAATTGAAATGTTCATGGTCTCAAGAGCCAATGCAACATGCCAAAACTCTAATGCACAAGCAAGAGTGTACCAGACATAAAGTGAACAACTCTAAACAAAAACTAGCATCACCTGTCAAGCACCACTAGCATCTCAACCAAAGACTACTAAATTCCTTCATGGCTCCAAGATGCTACACACCTTCAAATGGTGAAGATGCAGATGCAAAATCTGCAACACCAAAGAAGACCATTCACCACCAAATGATGAATCCATAGTCATTGCTAAAGCTCCCACTGAACTGTGACACTGAGCTTTCCAAGCACCATGACTGACCACCCCATCACTATCAAAAGCTTACACTATGCTAGTGTACCCAACTCTTCATGACACCGTGACTCACATGCTTCAGGTCCCCATAACTGACTATTCAGATACTTCAACACCATCCATCCTTTCATCTCAAAACAACCACCTCAATGCACAAGTGAACACAGACAAGGTCAGCTAATAGATCTGTACTACACAGTTACAACCTCGTGGATATAGACAATCCACTTATGAGTTGTCTCACAACAAACATGTAGGTAAGGACAACCCACAACATTGCACAACTCATGGACGCAACCAAATGTAAACCTTGCAAATCTATCATCACATTGGAAACTACAAAACTGAGATCTCAAAGAGAACAACCATGTAGACAACCATGACTCAAACACCAGATCAAAGACCAGATCTGATTTTCCAATCATGTCCACAAATCAAGCACCATAGTCTAGGAAACCATCAAAGCATACCACAAGAATGTTGAAAGAGAAACTCATAGCAACACTCCCATGTAGAGAAGACATCACACCTCCTCAAACTATGTTGAAACTGCAGCTATATCATCCAGTCACACCCCATACTAGGATCAGAAAATAGCAGACAGTAGCTCCACACAAAGCACAAGTTTTCCTTGACCATGTAAAACCTGTAAAACCACAATGTTTCCAAAACACCCACGCATCCCCATATTCAGTGCTTATATGGACTACTCAGGTGTCTTCACACAACCATCATAGTTAACCAGAACAATGAAAGAACATGAAAATGCAACATAGAATTTTTAGGAAAATCTACTCAAAACCTTCAGAGCCAACGACATGAATTTGAACCATGCAAGTGCAAGACTCAAGCACCCAAGAACAATAAGTCCATTTCAGACCAGTTCCAACACCACAGTCATGCACAAGAAAAACAGAACTAGGCTATCCAGAAGTTGCAGACCACCAAGGTCACTTCATAGCCTCCATGCAATCAGAGCACCAGAGAAACTGTCTTCAGTGCTAAGTCAGAAACACCCAACATAAGAACAACTCTCCATAGTTGATCGATAACAAAAGCAAGTCCATACCACCAGGGAGCCTATCACATAGACACCCAGTAAGAACACCACGCTTCGTTGTAGCTCAGCCATGAAAAACATCTCATGCCCTTTGCATCAGGAACTTTTCTGCGAGCCAGGAGCTTCAGACCATGTTGCCACAACATGACCAACTCCAATCATCTCCAACATCTTTCAAATTGTGTTGAATCAATGAAGCACGCACTTCCACTCACCGAAGGATCAATCACCAACTAATTTATCCAAACTTCCTTAAGCTTTCTAGGCAAAGAAATCAACATAGGAGAAAACCTAGAACTTCAGCAAAACATGCTCTGATACTAGTTGATGGTATCATGAGCAACAAGCTACCAGCTCCGATACCACTTGTTGGGGATACAGATTCAGTTCTGTCATCAAGCTATGCATCTAAGACAGTAGTGCCTTAGTGATTTCAATTCAAAATCACAACAAAGACACAACCAACTATACCATAATGTAGAAACAGGCACAGTTGATCCCCCATTGATCCTACTGAGGAAAGTGAATGCAAGCAACTAACACATTCAACACAAAAGATAACCATGAAAGACAAAACTATGAACACACAGATATACATGGGGAAAACCTTTTTAGGTAAAAAACCCCACCTCCAAAACATTCAGCTCACATGTATTATTCAATAACTCAAAATGGTTACAATACAAGATCATAGCTATTCTCTTCAGGATATTACATCTTGTTCATCTGGAGAAAGAATACAGGCAACAAAATCTAATCCTCACACAGTTACAATGTCCTCATGACATACTATGTAGATGCCCTTCAGCTCCTCTTAGACAACTATCATAGCCAGCCTCTTAGCCTCACAGGTTCAAATTATACTAGATCTGAGAGTCATAATGTTCACTGTAGAATAGCTCGAACACTCTCAGCCTCTCTCTGATTTTGCTCACTTCCTGACTTGTACTACACACTAGATTATATATAATCTTGCACCGTGTGCATACCTATTCATCCCATGCCTGCCAGCAATGGTCATCCAAGATAATAAATTATCTACTTGCAAGCTTCGACCATTCCCTGATAACGTGCACTGCTTAATCCACAAGCATCGAGCTACGCAACATTAAAACCAGTCACAGACATGTCTATCAACCTCCATTCAATAATGCAGCTCAATCGCACTCAAGAAATATCCATACGGCCAATCAGATCATAAAGATCTTCCACGTGTCACCAAAACATTTGTAGTCGCACCTTTGACACTCAGTCCAGCTCGATCAACTGAGCTTCGAGCTCACCCGAGCTCTTACCGTGTTACCGCAGCCCTAGCTGATCAGCCTCGTGGTATGGTGGTAAGCCATCCGAGATCGCACCCTACCTCCACCACGCTACCGTACCAAGCTCAAACACATGTCACGGTATGGCAGTGAGCTCACCCAAGCTCACCTCACCATTTACTGCACTACCACAGCGCTTAGTGATTCACCTCGCAGTATGGCAGTAAGCCATCCAAGCTCCTTCGAGCTCTAGCCCACCACAACATCGAGCTCAGCCTTTTCTTTGTCTTCGACCAACTAGGTGCTGCCAACCTACCATGTGTCGCCTTGCCATTCACCATCTATTCTGACACTGAGTCCAACTTGGTCAAAAACGGCCTCGAGCTCATCTGAGCTCTACTATGCTACCTCAACCCTGTTGGCAAAGCCTCACGGTATGGTGATAAACACCTCAAGCAGACCATTGGTGGTCTTACTGTGACCACCTCGATCAGCCAAGGCACTGGTCGCGGTATAGCGGTAACCACCAGCCAGGCCAGTAGCAGTCTTACTTTGACCACTGCGGTTAGCCAGAACACTAGCCGCGGTATGGAAGTAACCACCAGGCCCAACCAGAGGTGGTCTCACTGCGCTACTGCGATGAGACAACCCACCGCCTATGATACTGCGGTAACCGCTAGCTAGGCCACTGGTGCTCTTACCGTGGCCACCGTGGTCAGCCAAAATGATGGCCGTGGTATGACGGTAACCACCGGACCCGACCACATTCGATCTCAGCGTGCTATCGTGTTGAGTTGACTCACCTCCTGCGGTATGGCGGTAACCACCAGAGCAGCCGCTGGCGGTCTCACCGTGCTACCATGGTGAGTTGACCCGCTGCCAGTGGTATGGCAGTAACCGCCAAAGCCAGACCGAAGACCATTACCGCGGCCACCGCAGTACCGCTAGAGCAAGAAGGAAGACCGCTTCAGTATGGCGGTAAAAGCCATAAACATAAAGAAAATATCCAAGGCCAAAGGAGAAACATGCCAGAAAGCAAAGGCATATTCTAACAGAAGGCAAGAGGATTGCAAATTGTTTGAATACCAAGATCAATGATAAAAGTATTGAATGCTCAAAACTTAAGGGAGATATTGTAACTCTAAGAAATGAACTTGAAAAAGAAACCTAACAAATTGAAGGGGTCTAAAAATTAGAGGAGGTTCTAAAATTCTTGATAAGTTGATTATCTCTTGAAATCCATCTAAAGAGAAATTCGGAGTTTGTTTTAAAAAAGTAGAAAATCCTTATGATCAATGCATCTACAAACCTATATGATAACTTCAAAATATAAGGAACACCTAAAACAAGAGAGGAGAAATCCTAAACTATAAAACCTAACAAGGAATCCTTCAAAGAAACAAAGATAAATCAAGACAAAAAGAAAGAAGTATTGAATTAGAACTAGGATGGGGGTGAATAAATTATACAATAAAACTTCAAAACCCTCATTAACATTCAGATCCACATTCATTCAATAAACCCTTAATCTGTTATGATGAATTAGCATGAAAATTAAATAATAGAAACTGAAACAACTTAACGCCATACACAATAGAACACCAAATTTATGTGGAAAACCCAAGATGGTAAAAACCATGGTGAGGATTAGCTCACAAAATAGTTAATATCAATACCAATTATAATGGATCAGTGTTGAGGGTACAATGGCCAAAAAAAGAAAGGTTCACTGTGAAAGGCTCACTACTAGAATATAAAATAACATAGAGAAGAAATGTTACACAAACAAAATCATCTCAATGCAATAGAGAATCCACCCCAATGCCACCAACACCTTCGCAGTTGGATTAAAGAATTGTAGACACCTTCTGCTCATTGCATCTAGTAACTAACACATGAAAGTTCATAGTGTAATTGTCAATTTCACACTCTACAACTCTATAGGCCACATCATTCACATCTCCCTTATCCATCACACAATCCTTCAACAACTCAACTTATTTATACTATATTCAACCTTTAAACTTTCTCTAAGGTCATTTATGCACCTCAAATGTGAAAATTAAAATTAGGTTTGAACCAAAACATTCCCATGATGGAAATAAATGAAGGTGAACCAAAAACATCCATATCTATGACGTAAATCCATCCTCACATTTCATTTCATGATTCCACAAAAAATGAAGCACCTTCCCAAGTAGTCTAAACACCAAGGTCAGTCATTATCCATGTAAACACCATTAAAAATTTAAGTACAAGCTTCCTTTATTCTATCCATAACTTGTAGAGAACAAATGGGTAACTGCAAAAAGATTGGGGGCCAAAAAGGGGGCTTAAGTGGAAATTTTTTTTTGAAATAAGGAAATATTGACCTTAGACATGAAATTGAGGATAGTTACACTCAAAATTTTGAGATGCCAAAAAAAAATGGATCATAGTGCTTTGAGTCTAGTTTCTAAACTACTAATTTATTTCGAAAATGGTTGAGATTAAGGGGTTCAAAAGAGGGATGCACAAAAATTGGTTTTTTTTTTGTCAGAAAAACATAACATAACAACTTTTGTGTGTGCCTAACATAGTGAAATTTTTATTAGTATTTTTAAAATCGCTTCAGTGAGAAATTATCTAATAGTATGTAGCTGATGTAAGAAAATTTGATAATTTTTTACTAATTTTCAAAGTGGACACTTCTTGAAAAATAGAATTTTGGTTGTGCTACCCCTACAAATTTTGAAAACTAATTGATTTTTTTTCTTAAATTTGTAGAATGGAGTCTATTTTCTAAAAATGTAATTTATTTGATTTTTTTATGAATGGTTAATTTATAACAAAAAGAACACTAAACATTGTTTTTTTCCAAAAAGGAGACACACACAAAAAAAAATTTATATATGAAAGGCTTAACATTGTCAAAAAGTGAAAATAATTACATCATTGGATAGCTAAAAGAGAGCCTAACATCACCTAGCTGTTCGATTTATTTGACACTGAAACACATGCAATCCTGATGGTGAGCATGAACTTGGTTATATGAAATATTGTAGAATATACAAAAACACATCTCTAGTCATTGGGAAGGCCCTCCAAGCCTTTGGGTTGGCATTCCAAGGAAAATACCAAGCCTAAGGCTTGGGGATTCCCTAAGCAACATATAATGCGGGCGTGTTAGAACATGCACATGTTATATCTTAGTTTTGACATGGATTTTTTTATTTATGTAGGACATGTCTAGCAAGACATAACATGAGCACAATATAGCATGCTCATGTTATGGCTTGCTTTATGTTAACTACTACTCTATTGAATGTATGTTTTTATATTTATATTTTTGTATGTACATGTATGCTTGTATTTTATGTATGTATTTATGCCTATATGTATGTAAGATTGTATCTACATATGTACATGTATGTCTATATGTATGTAAGATTCTATGCACATATGTATTATGATTTTATGTATGTTTTTATGTATGTCTTTAGAGGGAGGGAGAATTTTAAGAGAGAGAGAGAGAGAGAGAGAGAGAGAGATGCCTAAGAGAGAGTCTTGAGAGAGGGAGTGGGAGACAAGTGGATGGAGTGAGAGAGAATTAGCTAGTTAGGGTCGGAGGGATAGAGGGAGAGAGTAGGATTTCAAAGGGAGAGACATGAGAGAGGTAGTGATAGGGAGTGGGAGAGAGAAGAAATGTGAGAGTGAGAGACCTGAGAGAGGGAGGGGGTGTGGGAGGGAGTGACTTGAGAGAGAGAGAGAGATAGAGGGGGGTGGACTAAGAGGGACTTATCTAGGTAGGGTGGGAGGGATAGATAGAGAGAGTGGGGAGAGAGAGATTTTCCTAGGTAGGGTTCTAGATGGAGAGACATGAGAGAGATAGAGCAGTTGGGAGGGAGATACTTGAGAGAGAAGGAGAGAGAGGGAGTGGGAGAGAGAGAGATTTATAGAGAGGCAATGAAAGGGTGATAGAGAGATAGATAGAGGGAGTGAGAGAGAGTGGTATGGATTGATTGAGCCAGAGGTACATAGAAAGAGGGAGAGGGTAGATAGAGACAATTAAAGAGGGTAGGAGAGAGGGATTAGGGTTTAAGGGTTTATAGTAGAGGGTTGAGGGTTGAGAGTTAAGGGTATAGGGTTTGACAGATTAGGGTTTAAGGGTTGAGGGTTTAGGGTTTAAGGGTTGAGGGATTAAGGGTTGAGGGTTTAGGGATTAGGGAAAATAATTTTCTTGGGTTTAATGGTTTAAGTTTTGAGGAATTAGGGTTGAGGGATTAAGGTTGAGGGTAGAGGGTATTGGGTTGAGGGTAGAGGGTAGATCGTTTAAATATTTAGGGTTTAAGGGTTGAGGGTTGATGGTTTAGGGTTTAGGGTTAAGTGTTTAAGGGTTTAAGGGTTGAAGGTTTAGGGTTGAGGGGTAAGGGTAGAGAGGTAGGGATGGATGGATGGAGAAATGGAGGGAGAAATGAGATAGAGGGAAGGAGAGAAGTGGAGGGAGGGATAGAGATTTATGAGCATTGAGGATCTAATGTATACGGTAGAGGGTTGAAGACCTATAGGGTTGAAGGTATAGGGTTGAGGGATGAGGGTTGAGGGTAAAGGGTAGAAGGTTTAAGGGTTTAGGGTTTAACGGTCTAGGGTTGAGGGTAGAAGGTTTAGGGTTTAGGGTATAGGTTTGAGGGTATGTGGTTGAAGGATTAGTGTTGAGGTTCCAATATATAGGGCATAAGGTATAGGGGTTGAGGGTTGATAGATTAAGGGTTGAGGGTTGAGAATTGAGGGTTGAGGGTTTAAAGTATAGGGTAGAGGGTAGAGGGTTTAAGGGTTTATGGTTTAAGGGTTGAGGGTTTAGGGTTTAGGGTAGAGGGTTGAGGGTATATGGTTGATGGTTGATGGATTAGGGTTGAGGTTATATTGTATAGGGTAGAGGGTATAGGGGTTGAGGGTTGAGGGTTGAGGGTTGAGGGTTGAGGGTTTAAGGGTTTAAGGGTTGAGGGTTGAGGGTTGATGGTTTAGGGTTTAGGGTTTAGGGTAGAGGGTTGAGAGTATAGGGTTGATGGATTAGGTTTGAGGGTCCATTGTATAGGGTAGAGGGTATAGGGGTTGAGGTATTAGGGTTTAAGGGTTTAGGGTATAGGGTATACGGTAGAAGGTTGAGGGTAGAGGGTAGAGGGTTTAAGGGTTTAGGGTTTAAGGGCTGAGTGTAGAGGGTTTAAGGGCCGAGGGTTGAAGTTTTAGGGTATTGGATTGAGTGAGATAGAGGGTAGAGAGAGAGGGAGTGAGTGGGATAGGGGATAGAGGGGAGAGAGATAAATGGATTGAGTGAGAGAGAGAGAGGGAGGGAGTGGGAGATAGATAAAGGGTAGAGGATTAAGGGTTTAGGGTTAAGGTTAAGGGTAGAGGGGAGAGAGATAGAAGGTGTGAGTGAGAGAGATAGACCTAAGAGAGGGAGAGAGGGTAGGACAGAGAGACTTGAGAGAGAGAGGGTATAGGGGTTGAGGGATTAGGGTTTAAGGGTTGAGAGTTGAGGGTTTAGGTTTTAGGGTTTAAGGGTTGAGGATTTATGGTTTAGGTTTAGGGTGAGTTTGAGGTATAAGGTTGAAGATTATAGTTTAAGGGTATAGGGTTAAAAGTATAGAGAATATAGGGATTTAGTAGTGAGAGAAGAGATGGCAGAAAGAGAGGAGAGGGAGGTAGGAGGGGGAAGTCTTGAGAGAGAGAGGAGAGTTGGAGAGAATAGAGGTAAAACCAGATTAAGGGATTAAGGGTTAGGGTAGAGAGAGATAGGAGTGAGTGAGTGAGATAGATAAACTTGTGAGAGGGAGAGGGGGTAGGAGGGAGAGACTTAGAGAGAGGGTATAGGGGTTAAGGGATTAGGGTTTAAGGGTTGAGGGTTGAGGGTTTAGGGTTTAGGGTTTAAGGGTTGAGGGTAGATGGTTACGGGTAGAAGGGAGAGAGATAGGAGTGAGTGAGTGGGAGAGATAGACTTAGAGAGGGAGAGGTGGTAGGAAGGGGAGACTTGAGCAAGAAATTGTATATGGTTTGCGGGATTAGGGTTTAAGGGTTGAGGGTTGAGGGTGGAGTTTTTAGGGTTTAGGGTTTAGGGTTTAGGGTTTAAGGGTTGAGGGTAGAGGGTGTAGAAGGGAGATACTTGAGAGTGATAGGGTATAGGGGTTGAGGGATTATGGATTAAGGGTTGAGGGTTTACGGTTTATGGTTTAGGGTTTAAGGGTTGAGGGTAGAGGGTAGAGAGTTAAGGGTAGAGGGGAGAGAGATAGGATTGAGTGAGTGAGAGAGAGACTTGAGAGGGGGAGAGGGGGTAAAAGGGAGATTCTTTGGAGAGAGAGAGGGAGGGATGGAGTGGGAGAGAGATAGAAGGTAGAGGGTTAAGGGTAGAGGGGAGAGAGATAGGAGTGAGTGAGTGATAAAGATAGACTTGAGAGAGGGAGAGGGGGTAGTAGGGAGAGACTTGAGAGAGAGAGGGAGGGAGGGAGGGAGTGAGAGAGATAGAGGGTAGAGGGTAGAGGGTTTAATGGTTTAAGGGTAGAGGGTAGAGGATATAGAGAAAGAGAGAAAAGAAACCTATAAAAAATCTACTTTCTCATAATGTGAGCATGTTTTGAAGTAATAGAGATATGACCATTATTTTAGCAAGACATAATGCACTCGTGTTATAATGTGAGTGAATTATAATGCAAGTGCATTGTGTCTTTCTCTAAAAATGGTAAAAACTCAATATACCTACGATTTCAAGGCCCACATTTTGTATATTCTCTTAGTTTTGCACGTGTTTTGATGAAAAAAAAAAGTTTTTGATGGTTTTTTGAAGTGGGCATACATTTTTTCACATTCCACCACATTTTTCATGATTTTTCCACCACCATTGCATGAAATAGAAGAATTTTCACATTTAAAGGCATATAATATCAATTAAAGTTTGAATTCTATTCAAGAATTATATACAATCAAAGTTTGGAGAGGAAAAATATTTTGAAAAGGTTAATTTGTTGAGAAGTTTGAAGAAAGAAGAAGCAAAGGCTACATAATTGGGTAGAACTCCATTTGAAACTCTAGTTTCTTAGGTATGTGAAGTCTGTACACATTTTATTTCATTCTATTTTTCCTTTCTTTGGTTTTTGGCTATTTTTCATATTCCATGTTGATCATTATTTTTTTTCCATAATAACCTTAGCCTCTCAATGCACATTTTAAATTACACAATTATTTACACTTTCCAATTACATTTTTAAACCACATATTTTTAAGGCAATGTGTTAAATAATTGATTTACATTGTGTATGCTTCCATATTTTGTATACACATATATATGAAAAAATTTATAAGTAAGTAAAACAATACAAAATTTCTCAATCCTTTACTATGGATATGCATACCACTCTCCAAGGCTTTCATTTTGGTATAGGCATGGGGGATGTTAGAAAATGTAGTCGAATTTGGTTTTACATCTATAATTTGCATATGCTTGAAATTTTCTAAATCCTTTTCAATAAATATATTTTGTGCATATCTTGCAATCATTCTTGTCCATGAGTACATATCTCATTGAGGTATTTTTTCAAACATTTATACCAAGTAGTTGATTGCCTTTTCTATGATACAAAACTTTCCATACATGTCTACCAAAGCATTTTATCAAACAACATAGACAAGGAAATCACCTATTTGAAGAAATTCCTTAAAGAAATGGGGTCTCATGGTGATGTGCATTTTATCAACTAGCTGATTACATTGTCTATTATACCAAATTTACCATAAACGTCTCTACAAACTTGGAATATACTCCT
The DNA here is from genome assembly GCA_007115665.2 of Sequoiadendron giganteum. NCBI lineage: Eukaryota > Viridiplantae > Streptophyta > Pinopsida > Cupressales > Cupressaceae > Sequoiadendron > Sequoiadendron giganteum. The sequence continues at coordinate 525,518,080 of CM021107.1, forward strand.
TGCACATTGATAGATCTTTGAATCTATTTTGGTTTTCATCTCTATTTCTAAATTTACCTCATCACTAAACTTACCTGATCACTTATGTTGTAATATATTTTAAATGTTTCCTTGATTATTCTACCTACAAGGGATTCTAACCCTTCTCTCCACTGTTGCAAGACTCTTTATTGAAGGCTAAGTTAGTGACATGGGGAAAGGTGCAACCTATCTTGCAATCATGGCATGCCACAATAAAATTTGGTAGGGTTGACTAGTTAGGGGCAGCATGAGAATATGCCACATAAAAATGGAGTCTCATAGTGATTTACATCACCATGATACCCCATTTCAATAAGGCATATTCTCTTGCTTCCCCTACCTATTGTGCATATTTTTCACACACGCCCTATCGTAGGTAGGGACCCTCTTTTTTCACTTCCAGCAGGATGCTTTTCTCTTGCCTCATTTTGGTTTCCTAGTTTGTCAATGCACCCTTCAAAGTCTTTTTTTTTTTTTACCATGTTTTGCCCCTAAATTTTAAAAAAGTGGCTAAGTCTTGGGTTTTTCGAGCTTCGCCTTCCCGCTCGCTTGGTTCTTGTTTTTCGTTCATTTGATGATCTTTAGGGATAGGTTTCCTATAGATTTGGGATGTTTTGTGGTGCCCAAGTGAACTACCAAGGTTTAATTAGGTTTCAGGAAGTTGTGAAAATTTCAAAACAACTTTCCTGCAACAACATTTCCAGAACGGTATTTTGGCCTCTTGTTTCAAGCGCTCATCCGATTTGAAAATGGACTTCGACCCAGATGCCAAAATTGGATCTTATGCTCCCTAGACCTTTCAAATTCCAAATTTTCAGCTAGGAGATACCATCTAGAGTTCCATGCTCCGTTCATCGTATTCAAAACAACATTTCTAGAATGACATTCCGGCCTCTTGTCTCTGGAACGTCCAAGCACTCTTTCGATTTGAAAATGAACTTCAACCCAGATGGTAAAATTGGATCTTATCCTCCTTGTACCTTTCAAATTCCAAATTTTCAGCAGGGAGATACCATTTGGAGTTCCATGCTCCGTTTGCCGTTTTCAAAACAACATTTCCAAAACCACATTTTCGCCTCTTGTTTCTGGAACATCCAAGCGCTCCTCCGATTTGAAAATGGACATTGACCCAGATGGTAAAATTGGATCTTATCCTCCTTGGACCTTTCAAATCCAAATTTACAGCTAGGAGATACCATCCAGAGTTCCATGCTTCGTTTATCATTTTCAAAATAACATTTCCAGAATGGCATTTTGGCCTCTTATCGCTGAAACGTCCAAGCGCTCATCCAATTTGAAAATGGACTTTGACCTAGATGGTAAAATTGGATCTTATCCTCCTTGTACCTTTCAAATTCCAAATTTTCAGCTAGGAGATACCATCCAGAGTTCCATGCTCTGTTCACCATTTTCAAAATAACATTCCCAGAATGACATTCCAGTCTCTTGTCTCCGGAATGTCCAAGCGCTCATCCGATTTGAAAACGGACTTCGATCCAGATGGTAAAATTGCATCTTATCCTCCCTAAAAATTTAAAATTTAAAATTTGTAGTCAAGAGATACCATCCGTAGTTTCATGCTCCATTCGTCATTTTCAAAACAACATTTCCAAAATAACATTTCGGCCTCTTATTTTCTAGAACATCCAAGCACTTCAATGATTTGAAAACAGACTTCGACCCAAATGCTAAAATTGGATCTTATCCTCTCTGGACCTTTCAAATTCAGAATTTTCAGCTGGGAGATACCATTCAAATTTCCATTCTCTATTCGCTGTTTTCAAAACAGCATTTCCAAAACAACATTCCGGCTTCTTAGTTTCAGAACATTCAAATGCTCTCCAATTTCAAGAAGCCTACCATGGGTCCATGAGGAAAACAATTGAAAAATATGAATAAGGAAAAGCATGTGGCTCATATCATCATTAATTTTATGCCCACCTCTCCTCGTGGTGCACATCAATAGAGCTCGCATTAGAAGAAGGCCTACGCCAAGGAAGTCAATGACAAAATGCAAGGGGGGCTGTCATACTTTTGACTTGATGATGATGATCTTTAGGGGTTTTCCACCTAAATTAGGGGCAACCAATCCATTGATGCCAATCGTCGACAAACCCATTTGGACTAGATGATGATGATCTTTAGGGGTTGTCCACCCGAATCAGGGGTAACCAATCCATTAATGCCAATCGTCGACAAACCCAGTTGATCCAATGAAGAATAATGCAAGTCCATTGGAAAGAAGGCAAATTTCAGCCAGTTTCAGCTAGAGTAAAAGGGGAAATCAGCTAGAAGACAAAATTGCTATGGTGACTGGCCACTACAAGACAAAATAGGAAAAAGACTACAAATGTATTTTAAATTTTTGAATATTGTGGGGTAGGTGAAGCCCTAATGTAATTGAATCTAAGCCATGCAATGTAACTCAATCATAGCCATTCATTTGGGCTTTGGAAAACTATAAATTGGGGTTTCCCCCTCATTTGTAAAGGGTTGGAGAGCTATTGTAAAAACATTCTACAGCAATAGAAACCAGCATTGCATGATCTATGGGTGTTAATTTTGAGTTTTCTCATTATGTATGCATGGTTCTACCTTCCAAGTTAGTTTTAGTTGTTAGTTTCTTGAATGGAAGTGGTAATGGTGATTGTTGTTTCAATATTTGATGAATTTCCAGCCCATACTTTTGGCACTTGTTGATGACAAGCTATTGTGCAAAGTTATCTTGGGATTCTTTATTTGATTGTTGCAACTTAGTTCACTTGCATGTTCATGATGTGTGTATGCAAACTGAAAATCTGCAGTCCTTAGAAGATTGCACTGGTTTTGTGTAACTGTATGATCCTCTTAGCCAAGCAAAACCCAGTTTAGGGAGTTTTTCTACTGTAGCAGTCTCCATGATCACTGTTCATTCGTAGTTTTAGATCCAGGAACTTTCTCTCTTCCCTACCCTTTTTCCTTTTTTTAAAAAACAGTAACCTTAGGAAAGGTTCATTGCACATTATAAAGCTAGATCCAATGTTTAAATGGAGTTCTAGACTTTTGTTTGGGCCTACAACAAACCCTCAACAACTCTCCCATGTTTAGAACTCCATTTGTAGATCCAACTTCCCCACTTTGTAACTCATCCATAAGTTCACCTTTTGATTCCAGCAAATCACATAAATCAACTGATATATTCCAAGCACTGTTAAGACTTGACATCCGAGAGACCTTGGGATAGTGTTCTACAATTTGCTTGTGGAAGATTGTCTTTCAAGAGAGGTTATGCACCTATGCATTACCTGTGTTAAGAAGTGCATAAAAACACCATCAACACTACCTTGTCAACCCTACCACATTGGCAAGCTAGTGACTTCACTATCTTGCCAATGCAATAAGGTTAACAAGCCAGGGGTAGTGTATCCCTCATAGAAATGGGGTAATGTGGAATTCCATGATTTGAAGATAGGTTCAAAATGGAAGCATGGAAAAGATATTTGAATTTTTTAGAAACCAAGATTAGACATGCATGCCAAAAAACTTTCCACAGAAGAGAAAAACATAAAAAAAGAAGAGCTTTCTATGAAGATGTGCAAATTGATATATTCAGAAATTAAGAAATTATAATGATAGGATTTGCTTTATAAAAGAAATGTATGCAACCCTAATGTTGACCTAAAAATAGGAAACCCTAGTGTGCACACTTAATAATTAATCAGTTATTAATGTGCCTAAGTTTAGCTTAAGTACCTAAAGGAATAAGTGACTTAATTAATTAACCAATATGATATAATTAACTAAGTGAAATAACTTATTACTCTAACACCCCCCCTTAAGATGAACTTAGGAATAAGCTAAAACACTAGAAGAAGATGCATGAAAGCACAGATGGGTCCCAAAAGCTAGGCCTGATTAGGTACCCATTTATAAATGCAAGTATGAGGAAGAGATGGAAAACCCAGTGGGACAAAACCCCCCTACAATGAGATGACATGCTGTAAAGAAGCACTAGAAGAACACTGCAGAGTAACACCGGAACCAAAATTTGGCAAGCAAGGAAAGATAATTTTGTCTACTACTGAAACCAGATGAGAGTCACTGATTGACTCAAGGAATCATGAAAAAAGAAATAGCAAACCTGATGCCTCGAAACACTCAAAAACTCCAAACGGGAACAACCTTGGAATCTATGAAGCAACACTTGATGATTAAATGATGTATTACTAAAAATGAAGTGCAAAGATTCAAGTTTCACCCTTCCAACTTCCATAACATCCAAGTAATCTCCAAACAACCCATCAGGCCAAATATGGACTAAATGATCAACCTAGGATAGATACAAAAAAGGTACATGACTGAAAAAATAGAGCTCCCTAATACCTTTCCAATGCCACAAGAATTGCAAAAATTGGAGAGCTCGAGAGCCATAAATGAAGATCTAACTTCAAACAGTAGTAAAATGCACTAGCTAAAAAATCTGATAGAAAAGCTAGCACCATTCAATAGTGCTTGGAACTAGCTTTTCGACAATATCTCATTTGCCAAATTTTGACAACCGAGCGAAAAGTTATGCCTGTTTTCCCGATTCTGCTTATTTTGCAAAAAAAGCAAAAAGAGGCCCCCAGGGTCGGGCGTTGGTCACCCATGTGACCCTAGTGGCTGATTTAGTTTTAAAAATGAAAATAAAAAATCAGAAATCCCGCTGGCGGTTAGCCAGACAGCTGACAATCACTGCTAGCAGTTACCGCCATCGCTAGCGATCACCGCTAGATCGGGCGGGCACCACAACCAGCAGTTGGTGGGATCTATTGGAGCTCTGCTCCATGGGTGGTGCTCTGGTGGTGCCCGTTTTCTATTTTTAAAAAAAAAATTGTAAAAAATTTGTCTTAGAGAGTGTGCCGGGGAGGCCGTACGACCTTCCTAGCAAATTTTTTTTGCCTCAGAAACCAACTTCTCCAAAATCAACAATTTGATAGGCATTTCTAAGGTTTTGGGGTGCTGGAAATGCAATGGCGGTGTCCGTTTTGCTCCAAGATGCTCCAAATATTAGGGTACCCTTAGAGCTTCCAAAAAAACACCGAACTTTAAACCCTCATAGATTTGGCAAATGATGACCAAAATCTACAAAATAAAAGTCAATCCTGACTTTTTTCAGTGCTCTGAAACCAATAGAAATGCCCGATCTGATCCAAGATGTTACATAAATGAGCTGAAGGCATGAAATCCTCGAGGAACCCTGAATGAACTCTGCAATGATTTTCTCCAAAATTTGAGAAGGGGTTGCATGTCAAGGCTTTGATAACATGTTAGAAACCAAGATTAGACATGCATGCCAAAAACCCTTCCACAAAAGAGAAAAACATCAAAAAAGTAGATCTTTGTATGAAGATGTGCAAATTGATATATTCAGAAATTAAGAAATTACAATGATATGATTTGCTTTATAAAATAAATGTATGCAACCCTAATGTTGACCTAAAAATAGGAAACCCTAGTGTGCACACTTAATAATTAATCAATTATTAATGTGCCTAAGTTTAGCTTAAGTACCTAAAGGAATAAGAGACTTAATTAATTAACCAATATAATATAATTAATTAAGTGAAACAACTTATTACTCTAACAAAATTGTTTGACAAGAACATTTTTTGTATAAATGTATGGAAAATGTTGTAGCACTGACAAGCTAGTGAGCTCACTAGCTTGCCAATTCTGTAGGGTTGACAAGGTAGGGCTAGTGTATGCCTCATATATATTGGGTAGCATTTTATGAATTAAAATCATGGTTTAATTCAAAAACATCATTAATCTCTTATCACAATCTTCTAAAATTAAATAATATCTTTATTATTTAATTTGTCATTGATCACTAAAATGGAAAAAAGGATTTGATTTCTTTTCTAGCTTATCACTTTTTCTGTAGTGATCTTATCATCTAGATTCCATTCTTATTCCTCCTTGTTTCAACTAACCTCCATCATTGATTAAATTATATTTTAATTTAATCTAGACTATTCATCTTTTATAATTGAACACTAACCCTATTTATTTCCTTATCTTTTAGTCATGACCATTGATTAATAGTATTTCAATACCATCCTCTCATTCGAAATTCATTTTTCCTATAAAGAGACTTTACCATTCTCATTTCAAACCCCCACTGAAAATATTAGAAGTTTAGACATCATTGAAATCTTCAACATTTTTCTATTATCATTGTCTTTAGGTTACACTTTCATAATTAATAAAAAATATGAGGGCATTTTTCATACTACAACAAAATGGAGGAGTGTAATGAAGGTGATTCATGGAATACATAGGGTTTGGTAAGATCTTTCATATTTTTTGCTTTGTTTTCCATTGTTCTTCATTATTAGTTTGGGGCTATTTTGATTATTCTTATGTGGCTAACCTTGGAATTTACCCTAATTAAATTTGGTGAACCTTTTCTCTAGCTTTCTTTTTTGTAGGTTTTATTGACTTTTTATTGCAGATCTGCCATTTTTTGGACCAAACCCCAGGTTTTACAAATTTCTTCATATCTTCTACACAACTATATATTTTTCTACCATACTTTCACAAAATATTTTTCATTATATCAAGAGGCTATAGTAAAAGAATTGAGGGTTTATCGTCATTATTGTAGGAGTTATTGTGACTTTATTTTTTTTCATAAAATTGAATTTTTAGATGCAAATCGATGAATGTTTTATAATCATTTACTTTTTTTGGAAAGAACTTGAAATTTTAGTGGGGGTCTCTTTTTAATAGATTTAATTTGGAGGTCAAATACAATGAAAAAATCTAGTCTTTGTTTTCTATATGTTTTCACAAATCTGTGTTTCTGGGTGCAAAACAGGGAATTTTTCTTACTTCTTTACATTTATGAAAAGATTTCAAAATATTAGTAGGGGTCTCTTGTTTTATTTTTTATTTTTCTGATCAATAACTTCTTCAAATAATCAAATCTAATTTGTCTATGTTAAAAACATGTATTGGAAATTGTAATTTTTTGATGAGCTTATTTTTTTATGGCTGCATTATAATATCATTTTTGGATCTTGTAGGTGATCATAATGAGCTATAGTAGCAACACAAAAGAAAATATAAAAGTCTCTTTTGTTGAAAACTTGAATTTAAACTACTGATGAAATTTGATGCAAGACACTCATCAAATAATTGATTTTGAAATAGATTGTTTGTATTAGCATAGAACACATTTCATTTGGTGCCTAAAATGAAAAATTGATTTTTGTGTTTGGTGGTTTTGAACATTTTTGTTTAGATCCCAAATTTAATAAAAAAACTATCATCTCCATTTGCACACTTGTGCGATCCTCAGTGCAAGAGAAATTGTTATTAAGGCTAGAGGGCCTGCCACCCCAATTCGAGAGGAGGCAATGACCCAAACCTATAATGAGCTAATTCCAAGCTACTCCCAACTAATATATAAATTTGAATGTTATGCAAATCTCAACATTACAAGTACTCCTACCAAAAATCAAGTCATAGTGATTCCCTCAATACCTCCATGGTACATTAAAACTTGTAGAGCATAACCTCTATAGGCAGAGAAAACTCCATATCAAACCTAATCTTGCCTCTTGTTTGGCCACTTGAATGGGTGCATTGATTAAAACCCTTTTTTTTAGATTTTCCAAAATCCTTTCTATTTGTTGGCATAGGAGGTCTGACCTCTGAAGTGATCCCACATTTTTGCGGTTCTTAGTAGAGATGAAGGGTTTGTCATGGGAGATTCATGAGAACTTGAAGCTTGGTTGACCCAGAGAAGTGAGTGTCATGGAGGGGAGACAATGTGGCCAAGCTTCTAATCCATCTGCTAAGAATAAGTGTGGCTAGAGAAATCCAAGTGGGAATCCAACATATATTGTCATTGCTATCCTTAAGATTGTAATTATTTTTTTACTTATTTCAAACACTCTACTTGAAATGTATTACATGTGTGTTCAGTCAGATTTGATCAAACAAAAACATCCAACATTCAATCCTGAACAAGTCAAAAATAAAAACTAGATAGATTATCTCTTTTGTAGTGCTCTTTAAACAAAAACTAGACAGATTTTCTCAAACCATGGACCATTACATCTTTTAGTTGATCATTTAGTCTTCACAAATAGGCATACCATTTGAAAATTGTAGTTGCATCTTAGGGTCCATAATCATCTTCAGCTTAGGTGAGCTCTTAAGGACATTACCTTTTACATATTTTTCAAAATAGGCCCACTTTCCACACTTTGTTAAACCATTGCTTCAAGAAAGATTTTTCTTGGACTAGGTCATTTGTCACACTTTTTTCTTCTTGTCATTTTGGTTGAGTCTTTTCCCAACTCACAAGTCTAGTTTGGGGAAGCTCACTTTGATCATTTTACTTGGTCCTACAAAGGTCCTTTGACAAGTCAACACTGAAACATTGGTAAAACTCTGGATGGTTAGTAAACCTTTTCTAAAGATCTCCTAAAATTTGATAACCTTTAGATTTTTCACATTGAACTTAGAACACTTCCATTAGACTTCATTGACACCTTGTTTTAAGGAATTTATAGCATTACTATCAGATTTCATCCTGTATTCCAAAAAACCAAAAAAAATAGTTGCATTTCTTTAGGCATACCCTATTTTAAAAATATAAAAAATATAGACTTAGTTCATTTCCATATCATTTTCATTAACCCCTTTTGCATAAATCTTACATGGTCAAAACTAGGCCGGAAAGAAAATAAAGAGACAGTATGGCTAATCCAAAATAATTTATCAATCAATTCTCCAACCCCTCACAAGGGACTTCGAGACCTCACAAAATCTTATTGGACAAGTTTTTCAATAGAGACCTCAAAGGACAAGTTCTAGTTGAAGACATAGAGGTTTTTGCTCAAGACCCAAATTTTTCCTCTTTTGTAGATGAATACTTGGCACACGAATCTCAACATTATTTAGTAAAGTTATTAACATAAGGTGCTACATTACCTCCTAGATTTTATATTCATAAATTATAAACTTCATATACCCAAGGAAATAACACAATAGTCTCTAGTAGCCCCATCCCTCAAGTAAACACATCCATGCCATTTTTCAGGATCTACCCAAGCCATGACAATACTCCACATGTTCACCATTTGGTACATCAAACATGACACAAGGTCTTAACTTCAACATAGGGGAATCATTGTCAAATCTACATGGCATCAATAACACAAGAAAAAACCCTAAACTTAACATAAACATGACAAATTCCACATCAAACATCAACACAACTAGTGCCATACCACAAATAGGGGTTTCACAAATGGGAACTATGCCTCATGCAATTTGGAAACCAACACAATCCATTACATAGAATTCACATTCCCAACCAGCCAACATCAAACCAAAACACATCCTCTCATATTCCAAACCAAAATCCATCATACACTTATACACTCAACCAAAATATGTCACCTAATGTTGGGATCCAAAACACTTACATAGACCCCAACAATTTAGCAAACACATCATTGACACAAGTGGATTTTTTACAAATGCAAATGCAAGCCCTTCAACAAAAAATGGATAATATGACAATGTCTAGCAAAAAGACCTTTTCAACAAGACTTATTTCCATTTCCCTTTGAATTTTTTTTACACATGCCACCCTTCCCACATGGATATGTCATACCAAACTTACCTAAGTATAATGGGATGTGTAATCCTATTGAAGACATAAGGGAATTTTCCACAATGTGTAGAGACATTGCATATGACCCTACATACATCATGATACATTTTCCACAAAGCCTTATTGGAATAGCACTTGAATTATTTTCTCAACTTCCACATGCCATAAGGTCATGGGAAAAACTTGCTGAAAATTTTGTTGAACATTTCACCTTTAACATCAACAATGAAATCACCTCCTTCCAATGATGGAGGAGTCTAGCCAGTTGATGTCTAATGGAGATACCTGAGAAGAAAAAGGTCACCATATTTTTGGAAAATCTTAATCCAAAATTGAGAAGTCACCTAAGAGTACATTTTTGTACCTCCTTTTTTGAACTAGTAGAAAAGGGTATCATAGTTGAAAAGACCCTCATGTACAAAGGTGAAATCAAAATGCCAAATAAAAATCCAAATTCCCAAAGTGATCCTTATGACAAGAATAAGTATTTGTCTCGAAACAAGAATGTAACCAATGATGATATTGTTGATGCTAAAACTCCACACACGTGAGCACTCATTACACTTTGAGGACACAACCCCTCTAACAAGATGCCAGGAAATGCTTATAAAACTGCTAATGTTGTCCAGAAAACACAACCCATAACACAAAGGAAGCTCCCAAAATGTGAATACACTCCCCTCAGGGAATCAATTGAATCAATCTTTAAATAACTGCTACAACACAATTTCATACAACTTTCAGAGCCAAACCAATATGATCCTAGACAATTTAAACCATCCTAGTGGGATGAATGTTCTTTTTGTGATTTCCACTGAGCTAAGGGGCATAAGCTATCACACTATTGATAGTTGAAAAACATTATACAAGATGTAATGGAAAATGAGACTATTGAAGTTAATGGATACATACAACCATCCTCAAACAGTGATAAAAAATTCTTCTTTGATCTAATACATGACCATGGAAAAGGAAAAGCCTGTAGTTTAGGAAATAAGACTAGTGATAATACTACCAATTATGCTAATATCAAATATGAAGTTACAACCACAGTACCATCATAAACCACATTTGAGCTACCTATGAAAATTCCAACACCATTATCATCAAGAAAATTCCTAAATTTTTTATCAATATACTAGGAAATAAGGTAACCATTCAAGGTCCTTCGCTAGAACAACCACAATAATCCTCCAAGCCTCAATAAAATTTACTTGACTGATTGGGGAAGACCCCAATGCAAGTTTATATCTTGGAACTATTGTGCATATCACCTAATCATTATTTTGTTCTAGACAAATCTTTGCAAGGCATGACTATCCCCACTGATCTTGATGTCAATCATTTTGAGGAAATGGTAGGCGACCTAACCAATTCCCATCATGCTACTTTATTTGAAAAAGATTACTCAACTGATAAGATAGACCACAATTACCCATTGCACCTCAAATTCCTTGTTCATAAAGTAAAATTTAGACGAGTCTTGGTAGACAGAGGAGTAGGGTTGAACATTTGTACCTTGTCATTGATTAAGGCATTAGGATTCTTGAAAGCATGTATAGACACTAACATGATTATTTTCATTAAAGAATATGATGATGAAGAAAAGAGATTTAAAGGAGTCACAACACTTCTTGTCAGAATTGGTCTTGCAATTATGGATACCACTTTCCAAGTCTTGGATCTCATCCTCCCATATAATCTTCTACTAGGTAGACCATGGATACATTCCATGAAGGTTTTCCCATACACCTATCATCAATTCCTTACGTTCCCAAACAATGGCACCAAGATCATGATAGTTGGTGATACTGATCCTTTCCAATATTCACCAACCTATGAGGAGTATCCCAATGATAGGTGCCTTCTAATCAAGAGGCGTCATCATCCACTTCATTCTAGTATATCGACCCATCTACCCTTTATAAACTAACTACTTCACAAATACTACCTACCACTTCTAAAGTCAAGATCCAAGATAAGGGCTATGGGGAGTATCATATGAAAAAATATTATTGTATTAGTTAGCTAATCTCTCCCAAATCATATGGTCAACCAATAGCATATAAGAGACCATCAAAGGTCACTATGCAGCTCCCTCCCTCTAATACCTTCACAAAATTGGGGGAACTAAGTAAAGAAGCTATAAATAAATAGGATGTGACCTCATGGCTTTACAAGGAAGATAGTGAAGAACCTCCTCCACCCACTCAAATACCTATAGAACAATATGGAAAAGACTTAAAAAAAATGCAAGACAAAGGATATGATAGACATAGTAGGTTTGGATTACATCAGAATGGGAGGATTGAACCTATCTTTGTCTCTAAATGGTCGAAAGTCCTAAGGCTTGGGTTTCAACTAATTAAGATTGGCATTTCTATTACCTCGATACCATCACAAGGGGAAGTAAGTGCTTTTGTACCTATCACGACATCCAATGAACCATCTAACCAATGCTACTGTAGTGACCTCAAATCTAATGAATATGAATGTGATTCCTTCTCCTCCACCACTTTCATGGACCTCGATAAACTATTTGGGGAATTTGAATAAATGCTTAATTCCTCACAAAATCCACCTAATTCCTATCAATAAATTTCTTTGACAAACGAAGAATGGCTCAAACATTGTTGTTGGGAATCTATTAACCTTGCCTCTTGGGAACCTAGAGAACTCACTTCAGATAACCAAACCTGTACAATGGACCCATCTCAAATTCTACCTATTCACATGAAAAATAATGAGGATTTGATAAGAGACTTTTTTGACCATATCAATAGGTCCATCCTCACCCTATCATCCTCTACCTATGACACTTTTGATGATGGAATTCCCTTAGTTTATCGCTAGCTTATCAATTGGAATCAACAAGAATCTCCTACTTTGGATACATTTGATAATGATGAAGCACTAGTTGAGTTCCTAGGATTAAATGAATGAATTCCTAGTGGGGACCATAAGGCTAGATTTATCATAGGCCTAGAAAACATGACTTATTTTGGGGATCCTATTCACCCCTCTAGTTGTAAAAGAAAAAACAATAAAGGAAAAAATGAAAAAAGTAAAAATGATGAGTCCCTAGGTAAAACCCAAAAGGCACCTTTGGACAATGAAAACATAAAAATAAAGGATGCATCTAAGGAGGAAAACCTCTCTAAGGCACCCAAGGATGGAGGTTTGAACGTTATCCCCACTATTTGAGAAAATTCACCTCTATTGGTTGAGAAATCTATGGAAATCAATATTGGCACAAAAGATAATCCTTAGTTGATTTATTTTGTAGCATCTTTCACAGAAACAAAGTTACCTAAATTATACAACTTCTTCACAAAGAGGGATCAACTTTGACTGGTCATATGTCGACATGCCTGCATTAGATCCTAATTTGATACTACATTATTTTCCATTACAACTAGGTATTAAACTAATCAAACAAAAATTAAGGAAAATGCACTCAAAAATTGCTTTATTAGTCAAATCAAAGCTCAAGAAACTATTAGATGTCATCTTTATCAAGTCAATTGATTATGAAAACTAGATTTCCAATCTGGTACTAGTAACAAAACCAATAGTTGGCATCTACATATGCACATACTTCAGAGATCTAAACAAAGCATGTCCTAAAGATGAATTCCCTTTGCCAAATATTGACATAATTGTGGACCTAACGGAAAGGTATGAAATGTTATCCCTCATGGATGGTTTCTTAGGGTAAAATCCAATCAGAATCGCACCTGAAGACCAACATAAAAAAACTTTCACTTGTCCATGGGGAACTAAATTCTAGAATGTCATGCCCTTTGGACTAAAAAATGCCAAAGCCACTTATCAACATGCCATGAAAACCATTTTTCATGATCTCATGCATACTCTCATGGAATATTATGTGGATGATTTTTTACCTAAATCATTAGCAAGGGTTGATCACTTATGGTTCTTGGATAAAAAATTTAAAAGATTGGAAGAATACAAGGTGAGGCTTAATCCTGAAAGTGTGTATTCGTGGTGACATCAGGAAAACTCCTAAGATATATTATTTCTATACAAGACATTGAAGTGGAACCAACAAAGTTAAAAGCTATAATAGATATGCCTCCACCAACCAATATAGGTCAACTAAAGATAGTACAAGGAAGACTATAGTTAATTAGATAATTTATAGTACATTTGGTAGATAAAATACATCCCTTCCAACATCTACTCAGAAAATGGGTACCATTTATATGGATGGATAAGTGTCAAGAAGCTTTTCAATAGATTAAGGATTACCTACTTACACCACCATTTTTAGTGTCACCTATTGATGGACAACCTTTGATTCTATATAATTTAGCAACCACATCAGAACTAGGAGCCTTACTTGCATAAAATGATAGTGAGGGTCATGAAATGGTATTGTATTATATCAACCACATTTTGGTTAGATATGAGTCAAATTACAGTCCAATAGAACGTGCTTGTCTTGTGGTAGATTTCGTTACCCAACGACTAAGGCACTATGTGTTAAATCACCAAGTAATGTTGGTCACAAAGATAGATTTGTTGAAGTATCTCCTTAGTAAAGCAGCATTAATAGGATGCCTGGTGAAATGGGTCATGATACTCAGTGAATATGATATCCAATATGTTGAGAGAAAGGCTATTAAAGGACAAGTTATTGTTGACCAACTAGCAAATGCACCAACTAAGGCAGATCATCCTTTGGTCTTAGATTTTCTTGGTAAATCGATCTTTAGTATAGACACTAGAATAACATGGAAGTTATACTTTGATGGATCCCACACAAATCATGGCTTAGGGGTTGGCATATTATTTATCACACCACAAGGTGACACCATTCCTAAGTCCTTCAAAATTTCTTTTCCATGTACAAAAAATATAGAAAAATATGAGGCTCTTGTAATAGGATTATGTATGGCCATTCAATGGAAGATCAAGCACCTTTAGGTCTATGGAGATTCTCAATTACTAATTTGACAAGTTAATGATGACTATGACACGAAAGATGAAAATTTGGCCCCATAAAAAATTGATGATAGATAGATTCAAGCAATATTTTGACAACATTATTTTTCATTAGATACCTTGCATGTAGAATAAATCCATGGATACTATGGCTACCATTGGTTCACTCTTGGACATACCCAATAACATGCCTAAATTTGATTTTGTGGTAGAACAATATTTGGTCCCTACCTTTGACATCCCAAATTCAGAGGTGGTGTGTGAACTTGTTGGTCCCAACTCTGCATCGTACAAAGAGATATATGAATACATTCATACCCAAAACCTACCCCTGAACCTCTCAAACAACCAACACAAGACATGTTTTCGTCAATCCTCCAAGTATTCCATCATCCGTGATACCCTTTATAGATGGTCCCTAGACAATACCCTATTGAGATGTCTTGATATTAAGGAAGAATAAGCTACTTTACATGGGGTACATGATGGTATATGTGGATTCCACTCCAGCATTCAAACATTAGCCAAAAATATTATGAGACTGGGCTATTAGTGGCCTACAATAGAAAAGGACTCATACTTCTTTGTCATGAAATGTTGATAGTGCTAGATCCACAAAGATTTGATACATGTGTCGACATAAGAGCTTCATCTGATCACATCACTATGGCCCTTTACCCAATGGGGACTTGAGCTCATATGGAAGTTACATCCCACATCCTCCAACATCCATCAATTCATCATTACTACAAAAAAGTACTTCACCAAATGGATTGAAGCCATTCCCTTGACTTACATCACTGGCATACAAATTTCTAAGTTCATCCTTAAGTACATCATTTTTTGATATGGGGTCCCTCAATCCATAAATACTAATAATGGTTTCTTGTTTAAAAATCAAGAAGTTTTCCATCTCTGTAAACAATTCCATATCCAACATAAATTTTCCACTCCATATTACCCATAGGGTAAAATAGCCAAGTTGAGGTGTCAAACAAAGAAATCCTCAAAATCCTTAAAAAAATCGTCAATGATGTTGGTCAGGATTGGCATTTATAGTTTAACCCTGCTCTATGGGCTTACCAAACAAGCATCCGTACTCGCACCAGTGTCACTCCATATTCCTTGGTATTTGGTTATGAAGCCATCTTACCTATAGAGGTCAAAATTCCTTCCCTAAGGGTATCTTTGAAAGGGAATATCAATGATGAAGAGTACCGTGTGTCAAGATTACATGAGCTAGAGTTCTTGGATGAATGAAGACAAAAGGCACTAGATCACCTCCAAGCATATAAAAACTGTCTTCATCAGAGTTATAAAAAGAAAGTCTTGAGTTGACATTTTGACATTGCCGACCTGCTCTTAATGGAAAATCCAAAGAATCAAGCAAAAAGAGAAAAACTAGGAAAGTTAGAACCAAACTGGTTTGGGCCTTACATTGTTATAGAGATCTTTGGATCAAGAGCATACCAAATTTCTACACCTGATGGATAACCATTTTCAAACCCAATGAATAATATTCATCTGAAGAGATTTTATACATAGCTTCCAAGAACCTTTTCTTAATCATGGAAAACTTTAAGAAAAAAAATCACAAAAAATCATTACCTTGATGAAAACCTGGCAAATAGGCATCTTGGTAACACCAGAAAAAATTAAAAGTCAACAAAATAATAAAGAGAAATAATTTGTCCAATAGTGAAAACCACTTCGATAGCACTTTGGATAAATACCATGGTAAAAATTTTGCAAACAAGTGCCATGTGGAGTCAACTTTTCTCCTTTTTCTACCATCATTCCAATTTGACCTCCCTTTCATGCCACTTATCCTTTTTATCCACACACCCTATCATTTACCGTCCTTATTATCACTGACAATAAATGGCTATCCTTTCCATAACTTGGAACGATTGACATCGAGTACACTCCACATCCCCATTCCATCCTATTCCTAATAAATTGGTCTTATACTCAACTAGGGGAAAATATTCAACCTACTTCATTTGGATCTTGCACTTCTTGTTTTGAGGTTGAAAAATGTCCTAAAAAAATTCAAAAACATCATAAAATGTCCT
This sequence comes from Sequoiadendron giganteum, assembly GCA_007115665.2. Classification (NCBI taxonomy): domain Eukaryota; kingdom Viridiplantae; phylum Streptophyta; class Pinopsida; order Cupressales; family Cupressaceae; genus Sequoiadendron; species Sequoiadendron giganteum. The sequence continues at coordinate 525,534,799 of CM021107.1, forward strand.
GAAAAAATAAAAAAACATCGTATAATGTCCTAAAAAAATTCAAAAACATTGTAAAATGTCTTGAAAAAAATACAAAATCATAAAATTCCCTAAAAAAATTTGAAATACCATAAAATGTCTTGAAAAAATCCAAAAAAAATCATAAAAACCCAAAAAGAAAAAAAGAAAAAAACATGTCAAAACCCAAAAACATTAAGATATCTTTCAAAAATCCCAAAAACAGAGTCAGAGTCAGTTGTGTCAATCAATCATCACCATGTGAAACTACATTTCCTTTGTGACTGTATGTAGGCAAGGTCATCTCTTGATGCACTCCCAAGGCATTAGGTCAGCCCTTTTAGTTTTTTCAAATTAAAATGATGACTCAATTCTTTGTCCATAAAACAAAGTTAAAGGTCATGTTGAACTATGAGGTCTCTACACATTGTTACGTAGGCAAGGTCATCTATTGATGAGCCCCCAAGGATGCCTTAGGTTAGTCCTTTAGTGTTTGTTGCATCATTCAAATAAATCAGAAACTGTTATCAAACACACAAGTGGTCATTGAAACATCAGGACAAGTCACATATCAACAAGACAAACTAGCCAATAAGATCATCAAGTCAAATCAAACAAAATTTCAAAATGATCAAATCATTCAAACAATTGAGTCTCTTATATAGGATGCATCCTTCCTAAAATCAAACATCATCATTTAGTCAAACATTGTCATTTTCCTTATATAGGTGGTAGCATGATCGAAACTAGACTAGACGTCTTATACGATGTGTCTTTCTTGAAAGTGGGCTTCATCAAACAATCAACTAAATATCAAACAATCAAACTTGGGCAAACACTCTTACCGACTGATGACATTATCACTTGTTTTTTCTTATCTCTTTCTATTAGCTTTGTCTTTGAGTTAGGTTACTAGCTTCCTTGAGGATATCCCATGAAGGATTTAGAGGAACAATGATCTCTCATGACTCTTTTTCTTTGATTGATGTTTATGGATTGTCTTGGCAAAAAGACTAGGGAAAATTTTCCCATAGTATGAGCTAGGACATTTCCTTGTTTGTGATTGTGTATTTTGCAAGTGGATAATTGGCACACCTTGGTCTATCTCATATCGAGGTGTTTGTTCTACATTTGTGTCATTTTAACATCCAATGATGATTCATGCAAGACCTATTATGTATTTCGAAAAGTAGTGAAGATTTTGAGATTCTTTCAACATCCATGTCTTTTTTGCTACTATTTATCTTTTTCAATTTAACATTTCTTCTTTTCGGCATCTTCACCACCCTTATCTATGTTCTTCTATCCTTTTGTCCTTCATCTTCTAGTTCTCTCATCCATTTTGAGAGCACACTCATGTTCTTCGAACTTGCCTATCCTCTCAAGGGAGCATACCACTACCTCCTCATCATTCTCCCTTTCACTTGGGCATACTTTTGATAAATATCTTTGAAACAACACAATAAATGATATTGTATCAAAGAGGGACAAAATGTAGACACTAAAAATTATCCTAGGCCCGTGACTCTAATTTTCTTCATAATTCTTCCATCCTTTTCCATTTCATTTTTCATAATTAAATAATTTAAATTATGTAATTAATTCATCCTTATCTTTATTCTTCTTCGATTAATTAAATAAGTTTTATTGAATTACGTCACTAATTAAACTTATCTTCTTTCTAAAATTAAATAAATGTTTATTTATTTAATTCATATGCCACTTTCCATTATAATTAAATAATTATTTTAATTATTTAATTATTTTCTAGGCTTTTCTCTGTTTAATTAAATAAATCTTTATTTATTTAATTTGGTCCAATATCCCGAATTTTGAATTAAATTATTATTATTTAATTCAAAATTATTTCTTTTTATCACATTCCTCTATAATTATATATTATATTTTTTATCTAATTATTTATTCGTCACTTAGATAAGATAAGATTTGATTTTCTCTAAAAGATCATTTTTTCTGTGACAATCTTACACTTTCTGCTATAATTAAATAACTATTTTAATTATTTAATTATTCACTAGTTTTTTCCTCTTTTTAATTAAATAAATCTTTATTTATTTAATTAGATTCCATATCTTGATTTTGAATTAAAAATCATTATTTAATTCAAAATGATGATTCTTATTATCTATAATTAATTAATTGTTTTAATTATTTAATTAACTTTTTTCTCTTTTTAATTAAATAAATCTTTTATTAAGTTAATTAGATATCATATCTTGATTTTCTGAATTAAAATCATGATTTAATTCACAAAGATCATTCTTCTCTTATCACAATCTTCTAAAATTAAATAGTATCTTTATTATTAGTTCCTTCCAAAGGCAAATACTCTTGCATCTTTTGACTGCAATTTTTCTAACTAACAATGACTTGCAAACCAATCATATTAAAGAGTTTAATGTCATGGAATTTTACTTCTATAGTTTAATTTTCATTGTGCTATTTATTATTTTCAAAAAATATATCTTTATGCATTTTGATTGGCTCATTTGAGAAATAGTCATGACAAAAATTTGTTAAATTTAATTTTTCAAATATTTCATATTTTCAATGTTAGTAGTCCATGCAGTTCATTTAATATGTGGACAATTTTTAAAGTTCAATAAATAAATGTCAATAGAAAGAAAAGTATTGATGCATATTTAAAATGTTTTCCTACATGAAAGGTCAATTTTTTTATTAGGTATTAAATTATTTTATCTACTTACAATAATTGTAATAGTAAATTCTATCTATAAAGTCTATATTTCTATCATTCTATCATCTTGTTTTTGCAATGTATGGTAAAGAAAAGTTTTTTTTTATTATTTATATTTTGGGAAAACAAGGAACATAGGCATTTAATAGGTGCAATCAGTGGCAGGCAAACAACAACCAATACTTGCAACTAATAAGACATAGAGGTTGAATAAATCTTTTAGTATCTACAAAAATCTATGAAGATCTTATCTACTCTTTCCACAATGAAATAAATATTGAAGTTTGTCTCCCAAATGATAATTCTTGAATTTTTTTCTATTGTGATGTTGCAATTTTTTGTTCTCTTCTACCTTTTAACTATAATTTCATTTCTAGTTCACACTTTTACAGAAGTCTACTCATCAACAAACTATTTTTTTACGTGCATTTAAAAAGAAGAAGATTAGTACTAGGCTAAGCTGAATGTGGAAATAGAAAACCAATATAGCAAAAGGAGGGAAATTAACTATTCCTAACATCTTCATTGGTAAGGGTTGATTCCTTTGTTTATAATCCATTCATTAAGTTTCCTAGTAGTGCTAGTGTTTGATCTTTTTTAGAGATATATTGATTTTTGATTAATTTGCTAATTCAGAGAATTTTTTCCCTAGTTTACAACTTTTTTAGTTCAAAGGAACAATTAGGCTTAGAGGTTGTGCATACATAGGGCATACCTATTATAAATCCTTTCTTTGTTCACAAATAAGTATGTATCACTTATTGAATTATGTTTCATCTGGGTATTAAACAAAAATGAGTAGCCACTTTCTTTTTTTAAAGTTTCAGTTTCTTTTCCCTTTTTGACTATGTACTGTTGCCTCTATTGAGTGTTTTACACAAATCTTGAGAAACAGTTAAATATGGAAGCTAGTATCACTATTCCATTTGGTTTTTTTGGTTGAGTTTTTTTTATTGTCACATGCAATTTCTAAAATCTAGTAACCTTTCCTGCTAAAGTTATTTATTTTTTCAGAAGAAAAAACAAACAAGAGGTAAGAGTTCAACTCATTATGAATGTATCCTGACTTTATGTAGCAGCTAAGATACATCCTAACCACTCTTAGTATAGTGTCTACCAGAATATTTTTTCTCCCAGCTAATTAATCTTAAGATTCATCTTTGCATTTCCCTGTGTCCACAAAAAGAAATCTTTTACAAGTTTATAAATATTATAATTAAATATTAAGTTAATTTTAAGAGACAAAGTCAAAAGTGTTTTTATTTTTCCTAAAAGCGAAATTTAAAACTAAAATGACTGATCGTGTATTCACGGAATGAATTAAAGCTGATGGTTGGAACAAGAAGTGGTGTAGTCAGAAATCAAAGGGTAATGAAAATATAAAAACTACACACATTCACAAAAATATTTATAGATTCTTATCTGCAATTTAACAATGGAATTTTTGTTTTTGGTTTTTATTTAACAAAGGTTTCCACATTTTTTCAAAGGGATGGGGACAACACAACACTCCCAAATATCCCTTGAAAAGGGGATCATCCTAGTGACAACCACCCTATAGGTGGCACTGGGTCCATCTCCATTAATTAAAAAAATAAATACATGCTCCATATATGGAATTAAGTTTTTAACTAAAATAACACATAAATTCTCAAGTTTGATCACTTGAATGTTAAAAGAGTGCAAAATCTATTTATAATGATAATGTCACTAACTACTAAAGTTTTCCTTCATAAATAAAGGACATACAAAAATCATAGCTAATCTAATTAAAGTACTAAGCCTAGTATGAAGGATGAAATGCTCAAATAGATGAAATCACCTCGTACACTTATTGTAAATGACACTTGGGCTATCCTTTTTATATTCCATAATATTCGACACAGTTTTGGTGCAATTTTTTTTTGGTGTACTGTTGAGATAAAGTGAAATCAAGTGAGACCTTTGGGGTGATTTCAATTATTCTTGCTTTCATTACTCAAGCTGGTGATACTCCCTAAGCTGTCGAAAAAGCTCAGAAACTCAAATTTTTGCTATATTGGGTATACAATTGAGAAGAATCATTCAATTGTGTCCATTGTTAAAACTTAAATGATCCTATAAAGTTGATTGAAGAATCTTATTGTCTTGCCTCTCCACAATCACTCCCTTTTGTTCCTTAGCTAGCTATCAGAAGCGTCCATTTTAAGTCATACAAGCTATCCAAATCCAAGCATCCTTTAGCCATTCAAGCATTGCTTTCAGTTGTTTTTTTTCAAAGTTTGAAAAAATAATCTACCCATATCCATATCTAGCACTCAAACCAAGTGAGAAACATGTTCTAGAAACCTACGTTTTGTCTTATATAAGTCACAATTGACCTAAATTCTATCTTGCACCCAAATCTTTGAAAATTTGTATTGGGGTTTGGTGGAGTGGTAAATGAGGGAGGCTAATTTGAGAAGAGTTGGGTTCAAATCCATTGGTTTTCCATTTATTGCATGTTCCCTATAGAACCAACAACCTTCTCTTTGAATACTTAGTAATTGGATATCCTTAATCAATAAGATCTGCCACTTAAATCACATAACTTCTCATCTAATCTCATTTGTTTTTAAAGACAAAAATAATAACACACAAATGTTTCTATATGTAAATGGTTTTGTACCTTCAACCATAGAAATTGCTTCATATGTCTCTCTCCTACATTCCTCGCAGTTAATTTAGGCCTTCAACACAATTTTCTACAAAAAAAAAAAATTGTCATCAAGTACTCTCTGAATGAAGTTTATCCATTATAATAAGGAATCAACAATGCTTGCATACCCACCTTCATCTTTTCTTTCTAGAAGAGGGTTTGAGCTATCTAATAAAATCAATGCCTAGAAACATTTAATAACACTGTCTTTATCTTCATTACTACTGAAATTGTAGGGTTTGGGGCCTTCAAAATAAATAACCTAAAAACCAAAAAAATAGAAAATGTAAGAACTAACGAAACCCAAAATACCCTCACCACAAACATATTTTGATCCAAGATGCACAGAAAGAAAATAACAAAATAAAAATTAAAAGAACCTATCAAAAATGAATAGGAGATGTTAAAAATGTGGACCGCTTTGAAAGCAATATGGAAAAAGGTGGAGTTAAGCAGGTTTTATAGGCTCTCCTCTATCATCCCAATGCTGATTTTCATAGTACAGAGAACATAGAATAGTAATGAGCCCTCAAATATTTAGCTACCTGCAATTCCCCAAAAAAATTCTCATAAAATAGAACATAAATCATAGGAACAAAAAACCAATTTCACAAACCTTATGTGCTTATTGCAGAATCCTTCACACAATTGCTAAAGATTTAGTGTCCCCCCTTTCAATAGATATGAGGACTTCTAAGAAGCATGGTGGCAATGAGCTAGGGAATGGCTTCAGCGACAACCATCAAATTAGGTTATAGAAAATTTTGGATTAGGAATTAACGTGTTAATAATTTTTAGTTATAAATTAACAATTAATAGTTATAAAATATTTGAATCCTATTGCAAATTATGGAAGTTATCACTTATCTATATTTGTATTGAAATAAAATATTTCATAAAAGGTTTTATCTATTATATTATACATAATTTAATATATTTTATTTTTTTAAAGTTAATTGGATGATATCACATTAGAGATGGTTTTTTGTAAATGTAATAGGTGACTAAGAATATTAAACTAGCACTTTGTTTCCAATGCAATTGCATCATATCTTATAAATTTCTTCTAAACTCTTTGCTTAATATGTCTTATGGAATCTATTGTATATGCCTAGTCATTGGTCAACATTCCTGATATACTTGTAGAAGCTTTAGATACTAAAACTTTTCTTAATGTTGACAACTCTAGCATGTTTGAAAAAAATGCTTTCCTATTTTTTTGTACCTATCTAGGATGTATCTTCTACCAAAATTAAACCTAATCCACTATGATAAAGTGGATCTTAGAAGACTTGGTTTTAAAAAGGAATTATGTGTAAAGCTATGTTGTAATCTACATCTCAAATTGACATGTTGATCTTGCAACATAATTTGACACTCTAAATGCTTTTGAGAAATCAAGTCTCCCCAATGTGATTACATCATAATCTAGGAATGTCTTATAAGGACTTCACTTAAGATGTCTCATGCAATCTATTGCATATCACTAAGCAATGCTAAATTTTGACCAAACAATCATGTGCCAATTTAAATAAAATTCCTTTGTCAGTGTCATTAACCAAATATTCTTTCTCTACTTTCTAAGTTACTTATTTTAACTTATGTTTTATAATTACTTCAATCACTTCATCTACATTGCTCTCTCATTACCAATCATTTTCAACAATAATAAACACATCCTATGAAAAGGTAAGTATAATATTTTCCAGACATTTTTTATTTTATGCATGTTTGTATTCATTCAATATTCTTCTATAATACAATAATGATTTTCTAATAGCTATTTGAGTACAATTGTTTTTAGGAAACAAATGAGATACGAAAGGGGAAAATATTGCACTTCTATCATCTAGACAACCACTATCTTTTGTGGTCAAACATGCCTGATACAACTCTATTAGTTGTTTTAAAAAAAAAATCATGACACCAACTATAAACTTTAGTTGCATAATTATTGATGATACTACAAGTCAATTGTTGCATGCACAATTATTTGTATGAAATTTCAAGTTATATGTTCTGTATGATAGAATGCTAAGTCTATGAATACATATTTCTATTCACAAATATTTGTAAACAATAAAATTAAAATTATGTTTCCTCTTATAATAAGGCTTTAGCTCACATCAAATAATTATAATAAAAGAAAAAATAATAACTCCATGACTACTATTTATTTATTTAAAACAATACACATTGACATTGCTCCCCCTAACTGCTTCTATTAACTAAATCTTTCAAACAACCAAACACAACTCACAATCGGTAGGAACCTAATTCAACTGTCTCTTATTTAATTCGTCATTGGACAGCAAAACGAAAGAAAAGGATTTGGGTATGTGCAGGATCATGATGGGCCAAAAAGTGGCAATATGATGGGTATGTGGCTAACAAATTTTTTTCACCCAAAAATTGATGAAACGAAAAGGGTTTTTAAAAGAGATTCTAACATTTCCATCAATATAAATTATGCTTTACTTTTAATGTAATGCCCCACCATGCAACCCTAGAGGAAGTTTCAAATCACTAAACAAGTGTACTAATTTTTTTTTTAAAAAGAAGTGAATTAAACCCACATGTTCAACTATAATTGACAACATCCCCTAGGGTTACATAACTGAGATTACTTAAATCCCCATTAACATACATCGTCTAAATTACATTGAAAGTAAACAACTCAAGTAATAACATTCAACAGCATAAAAAGATACGAGATAAAATGAAGCATTCATTACATAAATCTATTACATACATCTATTACAATCCTCATTCTCAGAATGAGTCAAAATACATAAGAATGATCATTACAAGGTCCACCTCAAAACACAAGAGGGGTAAATCAATAACATTACATTATGAGATACAAAGTATAAGAATTAACAGTAATCTTGGTGACCTCAACCGAATCCCGGCCCTCATACTCACTCAAGCGGAATCAACTACCTCTCTTACGGACAAGATAGTTGATCTTGCCATTCCAAGCCTTCTCACTCACCCCAAGTCTAAACAAGCCCTTGTGTCTATGAGTGAGGTTAATTTACCTTGATTAATGTGAAATGCATCCTAATCATCTAAGTATATTACTTTAATTATCACTTATTAAAAATACTTTTGAAGGTTACCCGGTTTACCTCTTTGGGCTTCGACCCCTAACAAAAGCCACTCTTCTAATTGGATAACACACTACACAATCTAACTCCAAGGGTTGTTCAAGTGTTACAGAACTGAACCAACATGCTTTCTCCTATCCTAGGAGGCAACCACAAAGAAATCCACTCCAACACTAGGAGGAAACTAAATACTTGTAACACTACCCAAGGGAAAATCAAAACAATAACTTAACAAGGGAATGACCCACATTCACTGGAAGACTTTACAATCCAAAACTCAACACCCATTCTCAAAATAATCATTAAAAGATACATCAATGAACTCATGCATTGGCAATGAAAAATACTATATTTGGTTATCCTAAAACCATGTTCCTAACTAATGCATCTCACAGGAAATAGAGTAATACCATTCTAGAATTTACATTAAACAATCAATTTTTTTTATTAAATACATAATCTCCACAACTTAATCAAATCATGAGCAATAATTAATTCGACTATAATTAGTTGTCTAAGTTGTTGAATGTTCCTATGTTTAACAAGGTATTAAATATGAATTTCTACCAGCGAAAACATCTTATATTAAAACTAATATTCGCTATTAAAATACAATTCCTATTCTCATTTTAATCCAGCAATTCAAACTATATAAAAACAAAACTTTAATAAAGTTAAATATATTATTATATAATATTAATTATATACATAATATATATATATATATATATTAAATATTATATATATATATATACATAATATAAAAAAAAAATACATATATATAATATATATATAAATTAAATATTATATTAAAAAAATATTAAAACAAAATAAAAATAAAAATAAAAATAAATAAAAAATTAAAAAAAACGAATTTAAATAACCAAAAACAAAAAAATTAAAAAATAAAAAACGAAAAATCTAAAAGAAACATGGCACGGTCGGACAGTACCCGTCCGACGGACGGTACTCGTACCATGCCCATTGTCCGCAGACTGCAAACCTTCGCCCGCCCCGACTGTACTTTAAGTACAGTGGCCGACAGTGATAAAGGGGGCCGCAATCCCCACTAGACAGTGCGTCCCCCAATATGGTGGGCGCACTACCCAGTGGGTACTGTGTACCCACTAATAACAAAAAATAGTGGGGGGCCGAATCCCCCCCACACATAACATTTTTTTTCAAACAAAAATTTCCAAGAAACATTTCGTACGCAGTACAAAATTTCGAATGCTCGCCGTACCGGCGATATTTACAAAACAAAATTAAAAATACAGTAAATCAAAAATCTATATGTATGTAAATATAGATTATTTATATCATATTTAAAATATGATATATGTAATGTATATATATATATATATATATATATTTTCAGAATTACATTTACTGGTGAAATCGAAGAAATAAATTTAAAACCAGTAATAAAATTGACAAACAGTAGACATCTCATGCTCAAGAGATTTATAAGTTGAATACCAAAAGAAGCCATCCTTCCATGTTTTCAAATAATTTAAACAATAGGAAAAGTAATACATTGCTTTTGAGTTTTTCAATAAATTTTCTAAAAGGGGTTTGTGTTTTGAAAAACAAATCTGAATACCAAAATGTTGAAGTTTAACCTAGGGTTTCAAATAAATCACTCATTTGCAATTTCTTATCATTTAGAAAATAGATTAAACTAGGAACAATAGATCAAAGTAATAAAAGAAAACCTAGTTATTTGAAGCCACAGGAAATAGCCAAAATTCTTGATGCAGAGTTTCCTTTGAGCTCCTCACAATTCCTTTTCAACAATGCAAAGAATCTCCATCAAGCTTTGATCCAATAGCTCCACCTTCTTCACATAATTTTCTCTCCTTTCAATTTAATTCTCCAAACAGAAAATAATTCCAAAAATATCATGTGCAAACCCTCTCCAAAAATCTCATGCCTGTGAAAAAAAGAAGGAAGAAGAATCCCCAAATTTTTCTGCCCTAATCTTATAAAACATCAATTCCTCAAAATTTCAAAATAACCTAATGCAACCCTAATTCACATTCAATGCAAGAAATTGAATTTAAAAGTTAATTTCATTTCCCCTTTTTTTGGAAGGCCCTAATTTTGACTTTAAAGTAAAATTTCAATTTCTTATAATTCCCTTTTTGATTTAATTTAATTTAACAATCAAATACACTTACTTAATTATTATTAAATTATCTAATAACTAAATCCAATCCCTTGAGATTTAGATTTAATTAAATAAATAATTTTAACTTTAATTAACTTACTTGGAATTATTTAATAGCTAAATTTAATCCCTTGAGATTTAAATTTAATTAAATAAATAATTTAACTTTAATTAACTCACTTTCAATTATTTAATAATTAAATTCAATCCCTTGAGATTTAAATTTAATAAATTAAATAATTTAACTTTAATTAGCTTACTTACAATTATTTAATAATTAAATTTAATCCCTTGAGATTTAAATTTAATTAATTAAGTAATTTAAGTTTAATTTCAATAATCATTTTAAATATAACCAAAAACCATAACATTAATATAATATAAAATAAACATTTCTTCCAGCCAATGCAATTTTCTAAAAGAACTATTTAATAAGACAACACTTTTCAAAACATTACTTAACATCCAATAAGATACAACATGACTCAATAATCAGAACTGACGACACACTAAGGCTAGGGTGTAGACCTGACACATGTTACCAAGCTACTATCTCCCGTTCAACTTAACCATTGGATCGACACACTCAAACCTATGAAACCAAGTGGAGTCGATGTCATGTACCTGCAACCTGAAATCAAGTAAACAACATAATATATCCAGCATATAATTCACACTGTGAAGAAGAAATCTCGGATTTGTAGGGCGCTCGCAAGCGAGTGATGCAAACTCGTCTTCTTCACCAATACACTCATCAAAGACTGACACTAACATCATAAACAATACTTCACATAAATAATCTCATGATAATTCTACTGACATCATTAATTCATCAAAGCATGTGAAATAAAATCAAATAGTCACATCACACAATAATAGTTGCCACTCAAGAGTAGCAATCAAAACATCATAATAAAAATGTGTCCAGTATCAAAGTAGCTGCAATCCAAGCAAAGCATAAAACAACATGAAATGAGAAGCAAAATGGAGGGGTATTACATTTAATTTAATAAAAAATTATTATTCATTTTCTATTGAATTATGACTAAAGTCTTGATTCTTAGGCTGATTGAAAAACATCTATATCTTTCAAAAAATATCATGTTTTTTGAATCTAAAACATGTGTCACATTCTATGTTTCACATACTATAATATTAAGAAAGAAGAAAATGAATTTCATGAATTTTTGACCAAGTTAAGGTGGTCAGACATACGAGTCTTTATATTTTTTTAAAATTGTCATAAAAAAATCATAATTAATTATTTATTTGGAAACAATTTACAAAAAAATATGCATCACATCGAGACATGATTCCTCTACTTATATCTAAAATATTATAAAAAAATATTATCATTTTAATGTGGTTAGTGTGGTCAGATAGACACCTACTTCTTATTTTTTCCTTGAAATTTAAGTACTACTGTATTGAAATTTCAAATTTTTACCAAATAGATTCTATTTTTTGTAAATAAACCTAGTAATTTAGAAACTACATTCAATTTTTACAAATTCTATTCTTACATATTTTTGAAATAATATAGATAACTTATTCAAATTTTTATGTCAAGTTTCCTAAATCTGATTTTTCTAAATTTTTTTCCATTTAAGGGCCTGTTTTTTCCATGATGATCCTACACATACCCATTTGATTTATTTTCTAACTCATCACTTTTTCTGTAGTGATCTTATCTTGTACATTCCATTATGATTCCTCCTTGTCTCAACTAATCTCCACTGTTGATTAAATTATCTTTTAATTTAATCTCGACCATTCATCTTTTCTAATTAAACCATAACCCTTTTCATTCCCTTATCTTTTAATCATGACCATCGATTAATATTATTTCAATCTCAGCCTCTCATTTAAAGTTGGTTTTTCCTATAAAGAGACTTTACCATTCTCATTTCAAACCTCCATTTAAAATCTTATAATTTTAGACATCACTGAAATCTTCAATATTTTTCTAGTATCATTGTCTTTAGGTTACACTTGCATACTTAATAAAAAAATTGAGGGTATTTTTCATACTACAACAAAATGGAGGAGTGTAATGAAGTTGATTCATGGAATGCATAGGGTTTGGTAAGCTCTTTCAAATTTTATGCTTTTTTTTCCATTGTTCTTCATTATTAGTTTGGGGCTATTTTGATTATGCTTATATGGCTAACCTTGGAATTTACTTGCACTACAAATAGCTTGTCAATGCTACCACATTTTGCATACATTTCTATGAAAACATTATTTTCAAACAATTCAAATTCCTTGTCCATGCTTCCATTTTGAGCCTATCTCACAATCATGGCATGCCACATTACCACATTTCATTGAAGAATTCCATTGAAAAAAATTATGTGACCTTTTTCTATGCTAGAAATACTCTTCTACATGATGATTGTAAGTATTTTGTATGAAGCCTTGAATGATATATATTTCATTTATTTACATGGATTCATTTTTTAGGAACTAATATTTTTCTCATTACAATGCTATGAGTAAAATTATCTACCATTATGAGGAAACAAACAAGAAATAAACTAATAGAGGAAGAGTATAAAACCAATAAAGGACAAAATAGAGAATGGACGAGGACATATATGAGAAGAATAAAATGGATATGATTTTTAAAAAAAAGATAATTGAAGAGGAACCTCAACCATCAAAAGGAGAAAAGGAATTGGCAGCACAAAGGGCACGGATGTGAAAGCATCATGCTAAGACAAAATTGGATACCATAGTTGGAGACACACCCTCTATCACGAGTGATACTGAAGGGACACCATTAATCACGATTGAATATGGAGGGACACCATCTACTGGAAGTGAATATGGAGGGAAACCATCTACCACAAGTGAATGTGGTGCGACACCATCTACTTCAAGTGAATATGGAAGGACACCATCTACTGCAAGTGAATATGAAGAGATACCATCCACCACTCCTCAAGTTGAGATTACATGATCACTTTGATTTGACAAAGAAGGTACTCCATCATCCCCATTTCAACCTCAAGGTATGATGTCTATTCCACCCTCAAGCAAAGGTACACAATCTATCCCACCTCACTTAAATATTGATGAAACTCCTAGTGTTGAGATGTATCTACCTAGGAGAACACCACCTAAATTTTTTTATAGAAAGCCAAAGTATTTGATTAATATTAATGAGAATATTTTTTCGCACATGGAAGGTACGATTACAGCACACACTTGTAGAAGATATGCTAATAAGATTTGGAAAAGGAAAAATGAGACTGTAAGGTGTCAACTATTTTTTGAAATGATGTAGGGTATAAAGTATATAAACATCATGAAGATTCTTGGGTTGAGAAAATAAAATGCTTCAAGTGAAAACACTATTGTGAAGAATCTAATGAATTCTTATGAGAGTGTGGGTAAGACCTCACACTCAAAGGATAGTAATGTTACCTGACATGTCATTACATCAAATTTGGTAAGTAGTAAAACAAGGGGATCTCACCTCATTAGAAAGACAAGTGAATAATTGATAATTAATATAAAAACTTTATCAAAAGACATTCAAAGGTGGCAAACAATTGAGGGCACCAATTCAAATGAATTATAGCCATTCTTAGAGAGACTGCCACGAAAAGATAAACCAGTTGTTGAAGCACTGAGAATACTAATTGAAGACTATTGGAAGAATAGCACAAGGCCATCTCTAAATCAAAGAGATATGGTTAGAAGGAGAATCAATAGTTGAAACCATGAGCCACATCCAAAGCATTTTTTTTATATGAATCAAACCCATTTTTTTTGTAAATTTCAACAAGATTATCCTCAAACTAAAATTTTAAAAGATATTTTTAAATTCTTAAACCTTTTTATGTCAAGATAAATCACACATGCATTACTTGTTGTTGTAGACTACATATTGAACTCTCTAACCATTAAGATTTTTATCATTCTATATGGTTAGATTTGCATACTAATGATATTTTGCAAGATTGTGGCATACATGCCTCGCCAAAATCTTCAAGAGAGTTCTTATCAAAAAAATTATGTGAAATAGAGGATGGAAAAATATTCTACTTGATGGCTTGCTTGGATGGTTCATGTTAGCATTGCAATGGTTTGCAACATATGCCAATATTTCAAAATATGGAAAGCACACAAGAGGTGGGAAAACAACTAGTAGAGTTTAGGAAGTACAAAAAAGTGGCATACATTACAAAAGATGGTAATCAAACAAAAAGGTGTGATTTCACTAACTCATTTGACCCCAATTTTTGATGAAACCTTCCGATGAAAGCTATATAATCAGATGTATCATCAGGCACTTGTGCAAATTTCCATTTTTATTTTTATTTTTTACCCCAACGTTCATCGGAATTTCGACGAACCACTATTTTGTGTACGTTTCGATGAAGATCTTTCACCAAAATTGCGACGGTCCTACAAAGTTAAATTATGGTGGGCATAAATTGAAATGAGCTCGACTATTTATTGTGACAGTGTTTTGCTCAACGGTTTTCTTGGGGAAAATCAGAAGAAACTCAAGAAGATATCACCAAGTTGAGGGAAGTCAATGTCTTTTTCCAGAATTCATTTGTGAAGTCAGATTTGTACTTCTAGGTTTGAAAATCTTAATTGAAAGCAACATCTCATTAGATTTCATTTATAGTCTTGTGCATTTTTAGAATTTAATTTCCAGATTTTAGACCTGGCTTCACAAATTCTTTATAAGGGAATTGTTTATAACGGATGGAAAATTCTTGATGGATTTCGACAAAGATTATATTTGCAAGGTTTCAATTTTAACCCTAATGATCAATTTGCAATAGATTTGGGAGCCATAGCTAGATAATATCAAAGGTGTTGGTTGTTTTTTTACTGTAACCAAGTTTATCTTCTAGACACATAGCATATAAAATCTCAGATAATACTACCTTACAATACCATCAATCTATATTCTAACCCAATACTACTTATCAAATCCTTATATGAACATAGTCACCTATAACCTCACTCAAGCATTTTAATTAATTCCTTGAATTAAAGCCAAAATGAGAATTACACACACCATAACAGTGAGATGAATAGAATAACCCTTGATCATTTTATTCAAGATAATAATATATTCATACAATGGAGATACATGACCTTGAAATGAGTAATTTTCATTCAGATGCTAGTACTGTCTTGAAAATTAAGTACCCATGAAACTAAAACCTACAACAAAATGACACCAAACCTAAGAATAGTATCTTCACTATAATATCAGGCTCTTTACAAATTCGCTCTGCAACTTCAGTTAGACTTGACCTAAAGATATCTAACTTGCTAACCAGCCATATTTTTGGTCCTAAAATCTTTCTTATAGGGAAAATGAAGGAGCAACAAGCAACAGACCAGAAATACACTTGTCACTGGTCACTTGGACCGCCTTATGACATTTCAAAAATTGGTTACAACAGCTAAGTCTTTGGAGAATCTTCTTGTTCATCCCGTCCACTGGAGAATAACTGTTACATTTGCCAAACTTTGAAAACTTGCACCAAAATTGCCACCAAGACATAGCCAAAATTTGTTATAACCATAACCGCTAAGCTATTAACTGTCAGTTGTAGACTCTATCCTATTCTTGTTCAGTTAAGTACTTTTCTACCCATCCTTGATATTCCTCATCCATTGGCCAATTAAAATTTACCACCTAATTTACCTTTGCACTGTAAGTTGTATACTTTACTGCTACCTGATTCGCCTCCCTTTCAAAAGATTCCAAAAATGTGCTAGTGTTAATGATTTTATCCATACTACTCATGATCATGTCATAATCTAAGTCATCACAAATCAATTTGATTTGTGCATTGATGATTTCATCTACCCTGTCTTGTCATTGCTGCAGTGATCTAACATTTCCTTTGGCATCTACAATAGCTGGTAAAGATGTGCCACTCCAGTCACCAAAACTCTTTACCAACTCTTTAATCCTCTTGCTCAAATCATTAGGTAAGGCCTGGAAACCTTGTAGTGACTTCACAAAGTCTTGAGTAGGCCTTAATTGTTGAGGCCTATTAGCTGCATTTTGAGAATTTCATTTCCATATTTTGTTGTGCAAGTTCAATATTCTGATTTTAGGAGTATAACAGTTGGAAATCATCGTAAAAACAAAATTTAATAATTTCTGGAATTAGCATTTGAAAGTATTTTTTTGGGTCATTAACTTTAGACTATCTTCTCTTTTGCAGGGGTGGTTGCATGCCAATTATTTTTGGTGTAAAATATCATAATTATTATATTTTTTTTACCTATGTATGATTAAAAATTATTGGAGTGCGTGTGAGTTTGATATTTTTTGAAGATCTAAATATTCAAGCTTCGTAAAGAAAAATCATGTCAAATAATATTAGTCCAGAACAAAATGAAGAGATAGTTGCTAGATTGTGGGCTATATTGAAAAGAAAGGGTGATGGGAAATGTTATTGTCCTTGCAATAATTGCAAGGGCTTAAAGACGAGAAGACTTTTAATCACAATATCTGAGAAACATTGTAGGCAGCATGGTCATGTTGAAGGGGGGCATGATTATCATCCATTGGTAAGTTGTTCATTATATGTGTTTATGTTGATTGAATTTCTAAATGTTTATATTGTTTTAACATTTGATATATATATAAAAAATCACTTGATCATGATCATGGTTTATTTGTGTTTGTCATTATTATAAAGGTGTGGTGCCCTAGGGCACACGATATGAATTATCATAGCCCAGAGAATGTGGTTTTGCAAGCGGAGGAACATGGAGTTGTGAATATCGAAGATGAAGTTAATGATCCTATGGAAGAAGATGATCATGCACCAGAAAACACAATTGAAGATGATGGTACAAATACATTGATCCATGACACATGTAGTAGCACATCTGATCATGTTGATCGAGATGACTTTGATGATGCTCATGATTTACCTATACTTGAGAAGGCATACGAGCCCCTTTATGAAGGCTCCCAAACAACTCTTCTCTTTGTTGTATTATTGTTGGTGAACTTGAAGGTTATGAATGGTTTATACAACATAGCAATCTCACGGATGTTAAGGTATGTTATATATGTCATCTTTTTTCATCTATTTTAATTGTTGTTAGTTCATCGCTAGTAAATAAAGGATGAAGTATGTACCTTTAATATTCTTTATATTAAGAATTTATTTTTTGTTGTAGATTGATTGGTGAATTTTTGTTACCACCATCAAATATTTTACCTCACTCATACTAAGATTTATCTAGCATTATGAAAGATATTGGAATGGAGTATCAAGCAATAGATGCATGTCCCAATGATCATATTATATATCATAAACAACATGAATTTGCAACAGAATTCCCAGAATGTCATATTAGTAGATATCGAACAGATCAACTAACAAAAAACGTGCCTCGCAAGGTTCTTCATTAAATTCCCATTATTCCACGTATGCAACAATTATTTAGGTGTGAAAGCTTAGCGCAATTTATGGATTACCATGCACATAATAGAAGTGGAGATGAGATTCTTGGAATGCCTGCAGATGGTTCTGCATTTAGGGACATGGAGGAAAAATGGCCACACTTTAAAGAGGAACCTCGTAATCTCAGGCTTTCATTGGTAGTGGACGGTGTCAATCCATTTGGAGAGCTAAGATCTATTTACTCGGTGTGGCCTATTTTTGTTATCAACAATAACATTCCTCCATGGATGTCAATAAAGAGGGAGCACATAATATTGGCAATGATTGTTCTAGGTATTTGTTTACATCAATTTTCTTTAACATAGTAGCATCTCATTTGTCTTATTTGTTGCATAATGACTTATATATTTTTTCATTTAATAGTCATGTACATGAATTTATATATATTGGAGTAAAATGGTTATAATAATTATGTAATGTTTATGTTTATTCAACTAGGTAAGTACCAAGTTAAAGATATGAATGTATGTATTGAGCCTCTTATCGACGAGATACTAAAGTTATGGAATGGTGTCACTATGTATGACGTATCTAGACCAATAGGACAAAGACAATTTCAATTCCATGCAATGCTTGTATGGAAAATTCATGATGCCCTAGGGCTAACACATTTTTTCGGTATGTTATAAAGTTCAATTGCATGAATTTAATGATATTTAATTTTATGAATTAGATATCATGCATGTTTTTTAAATAATTTATTCATTATATATAATTATAAAAATTGACATATTTAATCCAATTATATATGATTTGCAGGTCTTCAAACAAAGGGAAAATTTGCATGTCCAATTTGTGGTCCAAAGATGAAATCTCGTCATTCAACAAGTTTAGGAAAGTAGGTGTTTGATGAGTATAGGCACTTCCTCCACAGAAATCATAAGTATCGAATTACTGAAAAACATCTCTTCAATGGGAAAGAAGAGACTACATCAAAACCACGAAGAATGACACCTCGCCTATGGAAGTTGGAATATAATAGAATTAATCGTCAAGGTTATACATTGGATCAAATTGTTTATCTATCATTTATGATATGTTTTGAATTTATATTTTTATTTTGTGTTGTGTTTACTCATGCTGTAATTGACAATGATTGCCATTGTTAATTTGTTTAACCTATATGCTTCATGAAGGTTGTCAAGGAATTAATGGTTGGTTTCCATAGGGACTAAAAATTTATCCCAGACAATTTAGTAGGTTGCCCTACTATGAGCAGCTACAAATTGTGCATTTATTTGATACAATGCATATTGAAAAGAATATGACAGAAACCTTATGGAAAATATTCGATGGAAGGCATGACAAAGAAAAAAATGTCAAAATTTGTAGTGACATTCAGGAAGCCAATCATGCAATGAAAAATGTCATTCAATTAAATAGCGATGGAGACCAAATTAATATAAGTGCCCTTCCTTGGTTATTAACAGAGTAGCAAAGCAATGCTATAAAACAAGTCATACAAAAAATTTGATTTCCCACAGGATTTGCTGCCAACATAAACAATATCATAACAAAGAAAGGTGAATTTGGGTTAGGGATGAAAATGCATGATTGGCATACCTTCATTAAGGTAATTATTCTAGTATATTATATATATATTTGTATACTGCATGTACTTTTCAGTGTATTATGTTTACTACTTTTGGAAAAATATTAATGAAAAGATCATTTTATAATTGCTGCAATACATTCTACCTCTATCTCTCCCAAACAACTTTGAAAACAATGTCAAGCAATTTATATATGATCTTGAAAAATACATGAGGTAAGTAGTGATATTTCTTCAATTCGTTGTATATTTTTGTTAAATCTCATTAATATATTTGTGCTTTGAATCACTTGTAGATGGCTATCATCTAAAGCAATCCATAAAGAAGATATAAATTATTGGAAGAGAAGAATTCCTCATCTAATGTGTGAAATGCAAAAATGTCTACCTTCGACATTTTTCAATACACAAGAACACTACCTCATACACCAAGTTGAGGAGATTGAATTGTGTGGACCTATACACACAAGGTCAATGTGGATGGTTGAGAGGCACTTGAAATTTTTGAAGGCTTTGCTTAGACAAAGAGCACATCTCGAGGGTTCTATGGTGGAGGGATACATGGTATACTAGACCATGGTGTACATTATTGAATATCTTCCTAAGTTTGCAGCAAAGATCCATGTAGATCACATTTGGGATCCCAATTCCATTAACAAATTCGAAGGGGAGTACTTGATGGGGAAAGGTAGATTGAGGAAAGTGTCAGGTAATTATAAGATGGTCAAGGATATTAATTAGAATACATTTTACATTTGGTTTTTATGTATATTGTACTTATAAATTAAGGTCGTATACCGTGGTAATTAACTAATTATACGTTGTTTGTGAATTTCAATTTTTTTTGATACAGTTGGTCAAGAGTGGGATGCACTACATTTGTACATTGCAAACAATCTTGATTGGATGACAGTATGGATTGAACGATGTTAACAATTTGGTCGCGCATTAACATGGGAAGGTGTGTCTTCATTGGTTAAAGAAGCTCATCGTAATGGAGATTCCCATGTTACACCAAGGTAAATTGATTTAGCATATGGTTTAAGAGATAAATAGGTATGTATAAATATATTAATCACCCATATTATTTAATTATTTTGAATTATATTGATGCATATATATGTTGAGATTTTTTTCTTTGCATACATTTGGCCAAGAATAGATATGTTTATCAACTGATGATATTGCAATAAGTTTTGCATGTTTGACATATTGTAGGTGAAACACCACAAGGCTATGTGATGCAATGGTCGTAAATTTCAAATCAAAAAGTTGGATGACACGAAGAAAACTTGTGATTCTGGGATAACTGTAGTCTTCCAGGTGACTAATGTTTCATCTAGCAGTGACATACATCCGGAAGTCTCAGAAAATCAATACTATGTGATTTTGGATGATATACTTGAGTGTGACTTTAATTCCTTCAAATTAGTTTTGTTCATCATCCTATGGTACAGGCTACAATTGAATGAAAATGATCCTGAGAGAACTATTATTGAACATGATAATGGATTTACCATGGTTAATACAAGGTATTTTGAGCGAGCTGGAAATGAGCCCTATGTTATTCCAAGCCAATGTGAGCAGGTATTTTACTCAGAGGTTCCAAGTAAAGTGGGTTGGTCATATGTTGTTAGACATGATCCAAGAGGAAGGCCGGTAAAGTATAATGTGGTGGAAGAAGAAGATACTGAAGAAATAGAAGATGATGTAGATGATGATCAGGATCAACAATTAGTTGATGATGTGCTTGTTGAAGATGTCGAAGAGGAGGAACTAGATCATGATGATGTAGGAGTTAATGTTCATGAAGATGATATCCGTGTGGATGATGACATTATCGAAACTGATATCAATGATGAGGATGATGATATGACCAATTCTTACAATGTTGAATCTGGATCGGATGATACAGACAAAGAGTTGGATGAAGAAGAAGATCAACTACATTAATTTGTATTATTTATTTGATATTAATTTCTTGAAATAATTATATTTGACTTATGTGGTTACATAATTAATTTATGATGTTTTTAATTTTAATTATATTTGAATTATATTAGAATATGTTCAGTTAAAAGATGTAAAAAATAAAATGGATAAACCAAAAGATGAAAGCGTGAGACCATTGCCTTGTTGGTTGTATGGAGTCTAATTAAGATCTATAAAAGTGTAATCTATGATGGCAATAATTCAAAGTGTTTGGCACATAGATGTAATTTATAACTTGTATAAATGTGCAAGTAAATGACTGACAAACTCTACTTGAGATAGAATGACAATCCTAGTTATGTGATTCTTCTTATTGATCCAATTAATACTCTTTAGTTACTGTGATTGACTAGAAGGGTTTAATCTTTAATTGAAAGAACCAAATAATCACATCACACAAATACAAAAAATATGTATCAGTAAACTGAATATATATATATATATGCTTGATTTATCATTTTAAACAATAGAAAAGCATCAATAGTATCAACTACTTGGAGCATGAGATGATTACAATGACATTTCACCACTTAAGATAGTCATTTAATTTGCAATTTGGCAGCAAGATCTAAGCTAAGACAAATAGACATAGAACCTTACAAACACATACGATTTAGGCCAGTGCCATATACTATTCGGGAGTCTAATTCACAAATATTTAGATTTCCATAATAGGTTCAAACACATAACATATAAGATCTTTGATAATATTGCATTACAACAGTGTCAATTTCTATCCTAACTCAATACTTCTTATCAAATCCCTTTACAAACATATCCATCTATGACTCTATCCAAGCATTTTAATTTACTCTTTGAATTAAAGCAAAAATGGAAATCATACACACCATAACAGTGAGATGGATGCCATAACCCTTGATTATATTATTCAAAATTGTGATATGTTTATACAAAGGAGAGCCATGAGCTCTAAATATATCATTATAACTGAAATGCTAGTATTGTCATGAAACATCAAACCTTCATGCTGTTGGAATTGTCAAATTTTGACAAATTAATTATTTCTTCATGATTATTAGTCTCCGAAAAAATATTCATAATGCAGACAAAAAAATCCTCACATAGCATATTTTACCAAAATCCAATTTAAAATTGTGCCATAATGCCCCATTAATTTCATCTGACATTAAAATCATTACATATGAAAATATCGGCATAAGTTGATGCAGGTCTCATCGATGATAATATACATATCCTAAATGTATCGGAAAGACATCACAAGGGTCACACCGATCAAGTTATACACAGAGAGAATGCGGGTTTGCATATCTTATCAGCAAGACAGAAAGTATCAACGTGACGATGTAAGGTCACATTGAGCTAAATTACCTTGTGTCGATTGGAGTAACGTAAAGTCTATCGGAGAGAGATTTTAAAACACTACCCATAGCGTTATTAGTCTTGCCAATAAAGCAAGGGGAGGACTCACTCGGTGAGACAAACGATGCTGGGGAGAATTCAAAAAGTCTTACCGACCCCTCGGGTTACATCGACAGAACTGAGCATACGAAGATAAAGGGTGTCGAGAAGACAATGCACATGGTCTCGCCGAAGAAAAAGCGTATTGGTGAGACATGTCACTGTGGGGAGATCTAAGAGACATCACGTCAAGTATCATTTTGTCAGCAAAAAAAATACTTGGTCATGGTGACATAATTCAATAAAGTGAGCATCTTAGTGAGACGAAAAGCTTTCGGAGTAAGGTGAATAACTATTGGCCCAATTCATTAAGTCTAGGCGATAGTTTTTTCGGTGAATGTCATGGCGATAAAAAAGAAAAATGAAAGAAACTATCAGAGAGACTTGTGATGTCAGGAAAACTGCAAGACATCTTAGCAGATGGGTGAACGTTGAATAGGCAGATCGGCCAGAGGTTTGAAATGTCTTATCAATGTTATCATATCGGTAAGACATCAAATGGGTCATACCGATAAAGTTATACACTAGGAGAATGCGGGTTTGTATTACTTATTGGCAAGACAAAAGGTATATGTGTGATAGTGTAAGGTCATATCAAGCTAAGTTACCTTTTTCCGATTGGAGAAAAGTAAAGTCTATCGGAGGGACTTTGGTCATTGGAGAGAGATTTTAAAACACTGGCCGAAGCGCTATTGGTCTTGCCAATAAAGCAAAAGGAGGACTCAATCGGTAAGAAAAACAATGTAGGGAAGAGTTCATAAAAGTTTTACCAACCCCTTGGGTTACACCGATAGAATTGAGCATTGGAAGATAAAGGGTATCGATAAGACGATGCTCGTTGTCTTGCCAAAGAAGAGGCGTATCGGTGAGACATGTCATCGTGGGGAGATCTAAGAGACATCACAGCGAGTATTATTCTATCACTAGAACAAATTGCTTGGTCTCAGCGACATACTCAATAAAGTGAACATCTCGGTGAGATAAAGTACTTTTGAAGTAAGGCAAAGAACCATTGGCCTGATTCATTAAGTCTGAGCGATAGTTGTTTTGGTGAAAGTCATGGCGATATAAAATCAAAATGAAAGAAACTATCGAGGAGACTTGTGATGTCAGGAAAACTGCAAGACGTCTTGGTGGATGGGTGATCATTGAACCCTGATGTGATAGTGAGAATTTCCAAAAAAAAAGTTGCAGCATTCATGTCTCGATTGGTAAAGACATTAATGGCGCCACAAAGCGTAGGAGATTTTGCATATCAGGGTATGATCAATTGAACTCATTGTCTCACAGAATTCAAAGCGAAGGAGAGCAAGGGAACCAACAAAGCAATTAAGGAATTCACCTAGCTTGAGTTTGGAAGAAGTTATAGTAAGTTTCTCGTCCTCTTAGAATTTGTAAAAATTTGAATTATGGAAGGCACTGGTTCAAGAAAAATAAAGGGAAGAAAACCCGGCGAGGGAAGCCAATCAAAACAAAAAAAGAAAAAGATTGAGTTGCAACAAGAAGGTACTGAAAGGAAGCTAAATCAAGACCTCATAGACCAGTTACTTGGTTCTAGACCTAAGGCTAGGCATTTGTACATCTCAAAGTGGAAGTTAAAAAATTGGACGACAAATACAAATTTATAGGTGATGTTTGGACTCCGATTAGAGGCTATGAGTTATTCAATTTCCATTACCATAGGAGAAATTGCTTTGAACCAGTATGCAATCCATGGAGGCTCAATTTAGGGAAATTAGTGTGCCCTAATATTTTTATTAACGTCGAACTGGTAAAATTATTGGTCGGACACTATGATTCAAAAAAGAAAGCTATATGTGATTTGTCAGGGAATCCATTGATACATGTATCTGAGAATGCAATTGATGAGGTTTTCAGAATGGAGGGAATATGCAGTGACAAAGTAGTGAGTGAAGAGCTCGATAGTGAGTTCAGAAGGATGGACACCATTTATAAAGGGTGGAGGTTACCTCTGCACAAAATTAGGTGTCATGGAAAACCTACTCCAATGGAAGACAGTGAGGCGCCACCCTTTCATGTAGACCTCTTTGAACCTTACCTAAAATATACTTACTACTCAGTGGGATAGGTATTAGGGATGGAGGTGCCTGAGCATATGGCGGTTGTGCCCATGGTGAGTTCTGCAAACATTCAGTATCACAATTCCAGATCATTTGACTATGTTGCACATGTTTTTAAGGAGCTGGATGTAGGTTTGATGGCGATAAAGAGTGGTGCTTTTGTTCTCCATCTTAGAAATTACTCACTACTGATGCACTTAGTGTATTTTGGACAAGAGTTAGGTTTATGGCCCCAGGAGTTGAGGATTTCATAATCCGACAAGGAAGGCAGGCCATTGCCTGTTCAATTATGGACTACTGTTTGGGACAGTAGGTTTGCCAATTCAAATTTCTTGCATTTTGAAGAATTCTTTGTCAAACCCTTGTATAGATTTTTTAGCCATCCTTGTGATTATTCTTTATCTAAACAAGTAAAAAGGTTTCTTAGGCCTAGAGATTACAATGGACCAATTAACCACAACTGGGGGGATTGGCATTGCTTAGAGAATGCCACAATGATTAGGGTTTATGGCTTTGAGGATACACCTTTCATTCTACCCAGAACTGTCTTGGATAGAATTGCATACCTTGAAATTGTTAGGCAAATGGATTACTCTAATGTTATGAACTTAAGTTCATATGGGAAATAGGATTTTATGCCCAGTACATTATGTTTTAGTGATTTCACTGTATTAGCCAAGGAAGGTTATGATCTGATTCTAGAAAAATTATTGCACTACAACATGAGCAGAGCACCAGTGAGAAAGAACTTTGATCTAGAAGGGTATATCCACTCTGCCAAACAAAAAGTAAATCTTCAAGGGTACCATCATGTGCCCTTTAAATCTGATGACATAATCATAAACCTAGAGGCAGAGGAAGTTGAAATTGTGATTGAAAAACATAATCAGGAGTTGGTGGATGTTGAGTTGTTATCCTCCATTATGGGGATTTTAGAAATAGACAGGCCATAAAGCTCATCTAGGAAAGTTTCAAGAATGAAGACTCAGGAGTATGCCTATGTTGCTAGAAAAACAGATGTTGAGGAAACCATGGATGTAGATACAAGAAATGAAGACTATAGGTCTTTCATATCAGATGATGAATTTATAAAGACCTCAGAGTTTAAGACATTTTTATATAAGCAAAAAGGGAAAGAGATAAGGGGACAGGTTGACAATGTCACTCTAGGGAATGAGGATCAACTGTTAAAAAGCTTAAAGGATGAAGTAGATAGAGATATGATTGACATGACCCCTGAAAAGGGGAGGGAGCTGCTTGAAAAGGTAGGTGTTATGATTTTTCCAGGTTTGGATATGAATTCTGCATTAGTTTTTGATAGTTTCTTAAAATATAACAATGCTACCCACAAGCTCAGTATAGAGAAGGTGATAGAGGTATACACAGGATCAAGATACAATCCTGATGATGAAACATTGATGATTTGGGCCTTGTATCCTCCTCACAAGAAATCAATTGTTATTGATACTGAAAAGGCATTCAGACATGTCATGACCCTGAAGGCTGGGGAGGTTGATCCTGTAGCGACTGCTGATATTGGGATAAATATAGCCAAGTTGAATAAATCCAAAATCCAAGCATTGACAAGGGAAAGGGAGATGTACAGAACCAATAATGAGAGGATGTTGAGAGAGAATGAACACTTGAAAGACTTGGTTGGTGGTGTAACAGAACCAACAAGGATGCTCACTCTAGGTGAGAGTTCACAGAAAAAAGACTATTGGGAAGGGTCAACTGCATACTTTTAAGGGAGAATGGATGCATTTACTACAATAATAAAAAAAAGGCAGGTTGTTTTAACCACTTGGTTAAATAAACTCTGGAGAAAACATTCACAGTACGTAGATGCAATAAAGGTACATAGGAGAGTGGATAGCAGAATTCAGGAAAGAATTGAGGAATTGGAGCAGGACACTACTAGTAATGAAGAGATTGAAAATACCAATTGTATTACGGATAGGCATAGGGATTTCTTTGAGTAGTTACAAGGGGATATGCAGGGATTGACAGAGGCTGCCAAAGATAGACTCACCAAGTTATGTGATGATGAAGGGAAAATGAAGGAAGAGACTACATGGAAAAGTGAGTGCGAAACAATACTCCAAGGGATGCTGGAGATAGCCACTGCAAAAGATGTGATATTGGATGCAGCATGTGAGAAAAATGAGCAAATGATAATGATGGAGATTGTGATCCATGATGCATTGGGAGATGCCGACACTCATGAGCACCAGGATTATACGGAGCATATGTCTACAGTCCATTTGTGGCTCAGGAGAAATTAGTTAATAGTGGATTTGTTAAACCTTTTATGCTTTAAATTTTGTTGAAAAGGCACATCCTTTTGCAAACTGATGTATAAGTATCCATTGTTGGATAAATATAAAGGTGTAGAAGATAGAATTAGAATAGGATAGACTGCTATAAGCATTAAATTTTCAGAAATGATGACATTCAAGGAGACTATGTTGCATGTATGAACTTTGAAGGAGATAATGAAAGACTGTTGATTTAGTGGCTTCATTCTGGTATCAATTGTTTGTTGGATTCTTGTGATTATTTGATTGTCTCCAATCTGATGTTTCTTGGTTGTTTAAATTGAAGTATCAACTATATATTCAATTTATCAGTACACATTTGTTATTTTTGTGTGATTTGGTTTATTGGATTCTTTAAAGAAGAATTAAAATTCCTTTCAATAAATTATAGTAATCTGGGAATGCCATTTGGATCAATAAGAAGAATCGGATTATTAGATTTGATATTCTGCCTCAAGTAGGGTTTATCAATTACACTCTTGTATGTTTATACTAGTTTTAAACTCATAGTTATATGCCAAAGCATTCATTAAAGGCTTTCATTTGACTCTGTTTTACCCAATAAGGCACTAGTCTCCCTTATTTACATTACATTAGTTTTATTCATTTCATTTAACATCTCTTAATTGAACATATTAATTCATAGCTTGATATTGCATATACAATTTTTACCAAAGTAGGATCATATCTTTCCACTGTTAAATTTCCATTTGTGGATAGTTATATCAAGTAGGAAACATAAATTGAACATATTAATTTAGTATAAGAGTTAACCAATCATAAGGAAAACATAATATGAAGATGAATTTTCTCAAATCTTGTGGTTGTAGATGCCCTTTTGAAATCTATGCAAAATGTGGGAGGATAGACAAAGCTCATGAACTATTTGACACAACGCCTCAAATAATTGTAATCACATGGAATACACTCTAATTAGAAAAGTCTCATCACTTCCCTCATAACAATCTATCAATTTTTTTTAGTGTCTATTGTGTTATACCCAATTTGGGACATGGGGTATAACAAAATAGACACTAAAATAAATTGAGAGATTACAATTCTTTGAGACATTTTGTCAAATAGTTCACAAGCTTTTTCTATCCTTCCACATTCTATATAAATTTTAAAAGGGAATTTACAACCACAACATTTGAAAAAAATCATCTTAATATTATGCTTTGATGGATGTCTATACCTTGTTCCAAATCTCCCATATTAAGGAAACCAATAAGGATTTTGGTGAAGGTTGTGGAATTTTTCTTTGCATCTACCAATTGAATTTGTTTGAAAGTTTCTAAAACCTTTTCAACAAATCCATTATGTGTATATTCTAAAATCATTATAGTACAGAATTTCACATTTATTTGGCTTTGCATCTACCAATTGTATTCTCTTGAATTTCCCTATAATATTTTCAATGTAGATCTCTTTTGTGGATATCTTATAGTCCTTCTAGTCCACATCACTTTGTTTTTTGAAGAAAATATTACCATATATTTCTTATTTATGTTCTAAATTGGATACATGTTTATAAGTTTGATATTACAATTAATAATATTAATTTTGGCAAGATATTAAAAGATTTTGTTGATTTTAAAAATATATGA
Source organism: Sequoiadendron giganteum (assembly GCA_007115665.2). Classification (NCBI taxonomy): domain Eukaryota; kingdom Viridiplantae; phylum Streptophyta; class Pinopsida; order Cupressales; family Cupressaceae; genus Sequoiadendron; species Sequoiadendron giganteum. Next base: position 525,563,931 of record CM021107.1, read on the forward strand.
ATCCCAATGTAAAAATACCAACAATGGAAGCAATGATTGTAACACATAATTTTTGATGTAGTATCCAATTCAAAGGATGATGTTACAATTTAGGGTTATGATTGGGTATTTAATTAGGGTTAGGATTTAGTGTTCGGGTTAGTGTTAGGTTTAGAGTTAGGGTTAGGGTTAGGAAAATTATGTTAGGATTAGGGTTAGATTAGGGTTTATGTTTTATGGTTAGGGTTAGATTTAGAGTTTTGGTTATGGTTGGGATTAGATATCAAATTAGGGTTAGGGTTTAGGATTACAATTAGGGATTATAGTATTAGGGTTATTGTAATTATGATTAAGGGTTGTTTTTATATTTGGCTTCGAGTTGGGGTTAGGATTAGGGCCAGGGATAGGGCTAGGGTTAAGTTTAGGGATAGGTTTAGGGTTATTAGAGTGAATGCAAGTAATTGATAAAATAAATAATATTTAGGGTTAGGTAATTAGGGTTAGGGTTGGGGTTAGAGTTTTGGTTGTGGTTAGGGTTATGAAGATAGGATAAACATGACGGTTAGGGTCAAGGTTAAGGTTTCGAGAAAAAGGGTTAGGTTATGATTTGGATTACCCTAAACTCTAACCATAACCATAAACCTAATCCCAAACCTAACCCTAAAGAAAACACATAACCTAACTGTAATTGTAGTGTTTGAGGCTAGGCTCAAATACTATATAACCTAACCCTATATAACCTAACACATAACCTAGCACTAGAAAAAATTCTTCTCCCAAACAATCTCCTCTACTTCTATTCATGCCTACTAGAGTTGCAACATTCAACATTCGTGCTTCAACCATTCATTCAAAGCTAAGAATTTGAAAGTAGTGTTCATTTGTAATATAATTAATCATTTAACAATATTATAATTATTATTAATCTAATACAATATTAATATTATTAATAATATACCAATAATATTAATAATCTAATATAATTACTATTAATCAAAGTGCTTTAATATTTATGTCTAGTTTTAGTACATTATATGACAGGTTACTAAAGCGGCTCCGAGATGCACGTGCTGAAAATTGACGGTGATGTTATAATCTTGATGAAAGTTGCTTGATGGTCATGTTCAATGCTGGTGACTACTATGAATGAACACGATTGTCAATGGTGGAGATCAACGGTTGCCCGCCCTCGCGTGATAGAAAGATGCAAGGTGTTTATTGATTGCGATATCACGAGCGAGCGCCACGTGTCTTTCCTTGGTGATGCATAATGTGGTGGGCCCGTGGTGTTGAGATGGAGATTATATCAGCCTTTTGAAGGCAGTCGTTTGATAACTTCTCAAACACAAGAAGATGTGATTTTGGCCCTATTAGGAGAATATTTAAAAGTTGATTCTAGAGCTGAGAAAAATTATCATATTAAATTATGAAGCCCCTTTCTTTGGCAAGGAGATTCCATGTGTGTTCAAAAATTCTTGTTGCACACATTTCCATTACTCATGTTGTTAAGAACCTTGCAAATCCTCATATTTGAAGATTGAAAAAATCCAAAGGTATATTTTATGGCCTCCCTTTAACCAAGGAAAATGGTTTCACAAAGTATCCTAGGAGTTTTATTATTTCCCTCATGACTATAATAGGCTTAGCTTAATTTATATTCACTACTCTAAATGGTGCCATAATAGGCTTTGCTTGCTTTATATTCACTACTCTAAATGGCGCCATAATTTTCTTAAATTTAATTAACATACTCTAAAACCTAACTAAAGCAGGTTGTAGCTCGTCAAATTGGACAAGTGAAAGGTCAATACCAGCGCTAAGGAAGACTTTGGAGGAGTGAAAACAAGGTCAATACTAGTGCCGACGAAGAGTTTGGAGCTAAAACAAGGTCAATACCAGCATCGAGGACCAGGTTGAGGGCACTCAGGGAAAATCGATGACCAAGGGACAATGAGTACTGTAAGTTTGGCACCCCCATTCTCTTTAACTTGCAATTTTCATGCCTAGCTTCCAAAGATCTTCTGGCACATTGGCCCCCCCATTCTCATAAAAGGGTATAAGATAAGATAGAAAAAATAAAATAGCTTTGTCTTTCACATTTTTATAGTGATTACTAGAGGCACATAGACCAATTCTTCATAATAGATGAATTTGATCATACTTTTCCAATGATGCAATAGTTAAACTTTGGGGTGTATCATTTATGCAACAGTTCAACTTTGGGGTTCATCATTTAGGCAACACCTACCAACCTTATTCAACCTACCAAATGACTCAAAATAAACTAACTATGCAAACAAAACTTATTCACTTAAAACAAAAACTATCCTAACCTAGACTAACCGAGGAAAGGAATACCTAAATAAAACCATTAATTGGTTCATGAAAGTAGCTACCCTTTCTTTGCAACTTGTAATGCTCCATATGTTTGTGAGCATCAAAGAGGAAATGAAGAAATGATAGATGTTTAACCAACTATTGCAATGCCTCATAAATGGAGAAAAAAAATCCACAAATCCACTTACTGTTCATGTTATCTTAAAATGGATAGGATAGTAAGATAGAGTCCTCATGCTTGGGTACAATAATGACTTGTGATGCATTGCTAGTTTCCATCCTAGTTAGATGCCTGATAGGACATCCCCTTGAAATCTTTAGATTGGTTTTTCCTTTTTCCTCTTTTGGTGTGATCATATCCTTCTGTAGACACATAAAACTAACATCATGCATTCCGCTCTAATTAACATTCATTTCTTCTATTAATCAATTAAAATATTTTATTGATTAAATCCCTAAGGTCCATCAGACTTAATTAAATAAATCAAATTATTTCATTAAGTCCTAAGTTCTTGTTATTTGATTTGATAAATCAAACTTATTTAAATCAAATATCAAATCCCTAAAATCCCTTAAGTTAATAAATCTAAATTAATCAACTTCTAATCATAATTACCATTCTCTAGCTTTTGACTCAACTAGAGTCAAATCTAAACTCTTAACTAACCCACCCACTTCCACAATAAATAACTTTATTTGATTTATTAAAAAGACCTATTTTCCCTCACAAGGGCATATTCCCAAGGAATATTCCCTCATTAACTCTCATGTTTGACTTTTTTGGACAAACACAATTCCCCCCAGAAACCCTCAACTACATTCATTTAATGCAAAATTCAAATTTGAAATTGGCACATTGGCCAAGACTTGCACATTCCTCACCCTCTCACACCTTGACAAGTGGCATATTTTCATTGGTCCATGAATGATCTCACATTGATCAATTTGACCTCTCCTCTCTTCAAGTTCAACTATAAGTTGAAGGCTTCTCTCCTTCAAACAACAACACATCTTTAGGCAAGGTTACTCTCCACATGAGAGAACTAATCTTGCTCATCACAACAAAATTTGACTATAACACATCTTGAGGTAAGGTTACTCTCTTCATTTGAGAATCAATCTTTCTCTTCATCATCTATCATTTGGCAGCTTTTGCTTATCAAGGGGGTGGGAAAGGGCTTTTCTTTCCACATTTCAAAAGGCACCACTCCCACTATGGGATAGATATGGATATTGTTTGAATATGCTTTTAAGTTTTCTTATTTGGTTTTTTAGAGTTTTGTTTTACATGTTAGGCATGATTCATTATCTCATAGGGATGTTGTGATTTTCTAACAATGCTAACCTTATGTTAATATTATAAGCAGCATTTTGCAGATTTTAGCATCCACAAAGAGGCACTAGAAGGAGGGAAAAATATGTGGGTTATTATTTTTTCCATTTAAATGGTTTGTGATGTCATGACCACCATGTTAGTTTTTGCAATGTGGAGCAATCTTTGACATTGGCATTACTTTGTTTTTTATATGCATTAGAAAATCCATCCACTTGTTTTTTTTATGAGATCTATTGGAAGATGCGGTATGATATCTCATCAATCTAGTTTCCGATGTGTGAGCAAATAGTGGGTAGTCGGTATTTATATATCGAGCTGCAACACATCCATCAAGTGACTTCTAACTGTTTATTAGCAACTTCATTTGCTGCGCATTTGGTGGTCATAGAAATTCTTCACATTTGGATTGTTTGAGTCTTAGTTCTAATCTAACAAAGAAGCTTCTTCTTATGGTCACATTCCATTCTAGTTAACGTAGTCGTTGACTATGGTACTTGCATTCCATACAAATTTTACTCCACATCTCTCTCACAGATTTTTGTGAATGCTAATATTATATCTATGTAAGCTTTTTATGGAGTTAGAAGGTCTTGGCATGCTTCCACTATAGTGAACTTGAGCATAGAAGTGCGGATACAAAGTTTGGGATGACCTGGGTAAGAGAAATCAAAGTTTGAGAGGGCTATCAATCACAAGGAATCGATTTGCAGCATCAACATGAGAGCACTAATCATTTTGTCCTTTTCATCGTTGCTAAGTTCATTAACTCTTAGTCAAGAAATTTTCTAAATGTTGTATAATGTCGACTGCCAATGAGATGAATTAAGATGTACTAGTGGCCAATTACTTTGTGGATCTCCTCCACCCATTTCTTAGAATATGGCTTTCTTCTCAGTCATCTTCTAACATTTTTCAACTCATACTATAGATAATCAATACTGAACAACACGCCAGATATAGATCTTGACACTCCCTGAGATCTCATTCTATCTAACAGTCCACATGTCCTGTCTAGGTCTTGTTTATATGCTGCAAATCACAACATCCAAACAACCAGTGTGATACCAGGTAGAAAATGCGATAGAGTAAATATAGTAGCTTTTGCAATAAATGCGATACCAAAGAAACAAGAGTGATGCCTTTGTTTTCACAGTCCCCTTTGTCGTTGATGGAAGTGATCTTATTCACTTTGGTATTCACTTTTTGTCCACTAAACTGTTAGCTCCTTCATTGCATGAGGCACAATACAAATGCTATTTGACTACTCTACTCCATTGCTTCATTTCCTGTAGATTTACCACACTATGGCATTATGGATTACATATAGGCTATTGTCATGTCCATTCGAAAAAAAAAAAAGAAAAAGCAAAGAGGTGCTCATCGAGTTTGCAGAAAAAGGGGATCATTAATCATTCTGGTGTAGGAATTGATTGCACATGCATAGGAACCTATGATGGGCGTAATTTGTTGTCTTGTCTCATCCCTGTCGAGTTGGGTTTGTCAAGCTCCTACAGAGGTAAGGTCATGTCGATTTAAATTCTCAACAACTAATGAATTTTCATCTTCTACTCATGATAATGTACAGGCTAGAATGAACTCAAAAATAATTAGTCCCAATAGAGCTCGTAAGGGGACACAACTATGCGCCTACACTAGAATTCAAATAAGAGTGCCTCACACGCAATCCTCCTGTACAAAATCTAGTTTATTTAAGACTTGGAAGTTGGTAAGATTTGAAATGAGTCTCTTTAACATCTGGGAGATATAAATCATAGATTTTAATAATAGATGGAAGCTTGTCGATCGAGTAGAGTCAGTAAGTATACCCACTTTGGAAGGTCTACTAGCTGACTTATTCACTCACCACACAAGGTCATTAATGTCATTCAGGGTGTCCATTTCAAATGGTATTTAGCATTGGCATTTATTTTTATTTCAGTTCTTTAATGCTATGGTACAACAAGTATTGGTGAGTAGGTATGCTATGTTGGTGGTAACAAATTTTACTTGCTATTGGTATGATAACATGTGAATAATTTCAAGAAAGGTTTGATACTAAATCCTGGGCCTGATTTCTGGTAATCTCCTTTATGTAATAATTAGAGGTTTGATTATTTGTGTCCTAACACTTAAATAAAAATTTTTTACTAACACTTGATGGATATTTTGGTTTAGGCATTAAAACTAAATGATTCACATTGATGAAATATAATATCGTATATTCCATTAATTTTGGAGATAGATCTATTTTTTTAACTTTGTGATGTTTATAGGCATTGACATCAAGGTTGAAATCAAGGGGGACATTTGAAGACAAGTACTTGAATTGAACAAAGGAACAAGGTTGGCATCAAATGAAAACAAAGGCGAATGGAGTGGAGTTGGAGATATTTTTTGAAATCAAGACTTGGAAAAGAAAGCATTTTTTAATGTTTATTTTAAATCTTAGAGCTTCAATTCACTACCTTTTTTTTCTGTTTTAAACCAACTCACATTTCCTTTTGGGTTTAAAATTAGCCACTTGACTTGATCTTTTCAAATTTTGTTAAAAATAACCTTAGACATTTACTAGATTTCAATTTGGGCTAAAATTGGACAAGGCAAACTTCACATTTCAATTGGTGCTTTTAAAACGAACTCATCACTGCTTTTGGGACTTAAAATGAACAAGTGTTTCCATGTTTTGCAATCTTTTTCATAAAATAACATCATTTAAAATGCGTATGCACTTCTCTCATGCTTCACAACGATCTTGAGAATCAAAAACATTTTGGTGATGTTAAGTTGTCAAAAATATTGCCTCCATACTTCGATTTGGGATCTTAAATTGAACAAAACATGCGAGTGTGAGCATGATATATTGCGGAGGTTCTCCCCTTTTGTTTTCAACAAAGGTTGTGTGAATGATGGGATATGTTAGCTCACTTTTGTTTATCTTAGAGGGCCTACCTTGTGGGAAAAAGTACTCACCCAAGGGAATGACCCAACCAGGAACATGCTAAAGCCAAGCGCCTTCCACCCGGATATAAGTGTGGATATTGGAACAAAGGCCAATATCACGAGGATTATTCCGACAACATGGACAATAATGGACTCTCACCGATGTTGGATAATCCCCCACGAATGGAATGCCCGCATTAGAACCCTTTGTTTAGAAAAAGGCCAAAACCTTGTCTATCTTGTTGGTGCAAAAGGTCATGTCCTTTGAAGCCACCCCACTTTATTCATGCGGTCTTGTTGTGGAAATGGAAAGTATGCCATGGGAGATTCATGGGTACTAATGCTTGGCTGATCCAAATAAGTGAGTGTCGTGGAAGGGAGCCAGTGTGGTCAAGCATTTAGCCATTCGCACAAGATATGCGCAGTTGGATTTATCCAAGTGGGAACCCAACAAGATATTGCCTCATCATCCTAGGGTTGTAAAGTGCTTGGAAGTGGAAAACGCATTGCTTGGTTCCTAAAAACATTTGAAAACAAACATTCACAAAAACCTTCAAACCCCTTGTGAGAAACAAATACTCTTGACAAACTTGGACACTCTTGCTTTCCCTAGGGATCATATCCCTAGAGGTTTCTAAGTGCACAAATTCTACCATCATTTGTTTTTAACAAGGTTAAACATAAGGAACTTTTGCCCTATTTTCCTTGATTTCCACATAAAGGACATTGTGGGATGAAAACGAAATTGGGACATTAGACATTCAGTTTGAAAACATAATCAAGCAAGTGCTTTTGGTAAAAAGAATTCACTAAGACAAGATAAAAGACAAACTAGATTACACATGTGTTTTCTAACATGATTTCCCACAAGATCAAAATCCCAAAACCAAAGTTCAAGAAGCTTAGTCTGAAAGATCATGAGGAGCGTCTTGAGATCTTGAGTTGTATGAGTTTTACTATCAGTAGAATCCCAAACTTTTTGAAAGGTTTACTTTCCTCCCATAGGAAATATAGCATGTTCTCCAACACTGAGGTCTTGTAAGAAGAAGTGTTATTCTAGGTCAAGTCTAGGATCAAATTCAATCACTTTCATCCATCTCTCAACCATCAAAATCATCAAAAACCACCTCACCAACAACTCTTGGAAACTTTGTCAACATCTGTTATGCTAAACTTCTAGGTGAAATCAAATCACTTTGTTTGTCTTAACACAACTAGTCAAACCATCATCCTATACATGAGTTCTCTCTTGGATAATACAACTTCCTAGGGTTTACGAGTTCATCTTGTTTGGCTTAACACACCTAGCCAAATTATCAAATCATCACCTCATTTGACTTGATGGACTTAGTCAAACTACCATCTTGTAGGAGTTCACTCTATGGATAACACAACTTCCTAGAGATTTACGATTACATTTATCACTCTTGTTTGAATTAACACATCTAGTCAAACCATCAATCCAATCATGATCAATCAAAGTCCTAAAAAGTTTAGCATTTCTTTCAAAGTTTCTTTAAGAGTTTCATTCATCCATATCACTCATCTTTCATTTATCTCATCCACGTCATCACTTTGATCCTTCAATTATCCTAGTTCTCCGCTTCTTTGAACCTAAGGTTTAGACCGATCTAAAGAATTAGAGGTTCATCTCTTACATTCTTGAAAATTGATCTTCATTTTATGGTTCAAACTTGATCTCAACACAAGAGGGACATGGAATATAAACATGATCCATCCATCATGAGCAATTCGAATCAACCAAACTATCCAAGCCTCACAATGTCAATTCATTATCGAAACTCACATTTATGCAATTCAAACATGGCATCATTATCTCCTCCAAACTTCAATGATACGAATGTGAGTATGCCCAATCTAAAGTTTGGAACACCTTTTCCAATGATAGATTTAAATCCAAGTCCAAATCTGCAAATCTATGAAGCAAACGCTCAATGCATGAGTTTTCCAAACAACATTATCCCACCAAATCCATACATGCCAAGTACAACTTTATCGAACATGACCATTTCAAATCCAAAGTTGGTAAAATTTAGTGTAGACATGTTTGCAAATCCCATGAATGTTGTTCAAAATCCAAGCAATATGTTCTCGACTCTAGGTATTGATCCAAGTCAACGTAACACCATGCAAAATCAAAGTTACCTAAATCCAAGCAATATGATTCTCAACCACAAAAATGTCCAAAGTCAACCTATAATGCTAAATCAAAACATCGTGCCAAATCATCCTATTTTGCCATCGATATTGCAACAGCAGGTGGCAACCATCCAAGCAATCCCAACAATCAACACCATTCCAAAACCACCACTACCGCCGCCAAAACACAACACGACCAATTCATTCTCCATCATGTTGCAAGTCGCTCAAGAAGCATCCCGCAAAAAGGTGCTATAAAACCAACAAGCCACACAAGCTCTACAGGCCACACATGTCACTCAGATGGCACAAGCAATCCAACAAGCACATGCTCAAGCATGAGCATAATTCCAAGCTCAAAAAGTGCAAGCACAAGCACAATACCAAGCTCAATTGCAAGCAAAACAAGAAGCGTATCAACAAGCCTTGCAAGACTACCAATTATAGCAGCAATACGACCAACAACAAGCATTGTTGGCTCAACAACAAACACAGGCATTACTCGCTTAACAAATCTTGCAATAGATTCCCACCATAATTGTTGAAATCAAAAATCAAGATTTATCCATCGATGAACACCTTGAAGATGTTTCAATCTCAATCAACGATCAAATCAACATACACCAAGAGCTACTTTTCAATCATGATCAAAATCCACCAAAAATGCCCAACAATGATCAAATTCAAGAAATGTCAACATCACTTGATCCTATGGTTGAATACATTGGTAATCTCTCTTCCACAATTGTTGAAAACAATGTTCAAGATCTTGAAGATGCTTCTACCCCATCCAGTGATCAACTCAACATTCATCAAGAGCCACTTTTTAGTGATCTATTTCAAGATGTGTTACAATTATTTGATCCCATTGTAATAATCTATGATCCATCGACCAATGATCATATTGAAAATGTCTCTACATTGCCTTATAAGTTAGAGGACATATCTCAAGAATGTATTCCAAAGCATGATCAAAATCTTCCATCAAGGTCTAGCAATGGCCCTTCCAACGACATATTGACATCCCCCGACCTCATGATTACAGGTAGTGAAGGAATCCTGAAACATCAAATGTATATTGAGCCACTCTCCATGCCTAAGAACGATGTACAAGAACCCACTATAAGCAATCCATCCTTTGAAATTGACCCATGTCAAGAACTTGATCCAAAGCATGTTGAAAATAGTTCTAAAATCACTCGAGATTGAGAATTCGTATCTCCAAGATACTACAATGATCTAATGGGCACTCTCCTATCTATACAAAATGTTGCAAATGATGATCATATCCATATAGCACACACTCGTCCATCTACCCATGAGATGCTTTCTTTGGATGGACATGTAGATGATCTTCATTCAAAACAAGAGTCTCATACTCTTGACAGCATTACCAAGGAACAAGAGTCTCCTACTCTTAAAATTTGTGCACAAGACCAAGATGTAGAAAAATATGGACATAACACAAACAAATCATGAAGAAGGCTTCTACAGAAGTTGCAAATCAGAAACATCATGTGAAAGAATATCAAGAATGAATCATGAGAAAGACTTTTACGAGGACAGTGAAGCATCAACACTTCTTGAAGAAGCACTACAATCTGATATCTCACAAGATCAAACTAAAGATACCAATCAGGCATTCATCCCACATATGGAGGATCCTATCACTTATAAAGTTGGATCACTCACCTTTTTAAGGGAAAATAATCTTATCAATGAAAGAGCTATCACCTTTGAAGATCTACCACAAAGCAGAGAAGGATTAACACCTTGTTTCTAAGGTAGATCATATCCTATTGCAAAAAAACTTTTTCAGCAGATGAATTATCAAGGCAGAGGATTAGGCCTACATGAACAGGGTATCTTGGAACCAGTGTAGATTGTTGGAAATCCTAAGCATCAAGGCCTTGGTTTCTCGACAATCAAAGGATCTCAACATATCAATGATACTTCCACAAAACTGCGGGCAACTTCGTCTCGAGAAAATGTCAACATAGGGAGCACGAAGGATCCTTATGATGAAACCAATGCCAATACTACGACCCACTGTATCACAAATCTTCATCAACCCATCACCCCATCCAAAAATTGGGACCAACGTCAAAAGAAAGACTTGAATCGAAGCATGAAGAACAACATCAAAGGAAAAGAAGATAAGAAGCACGAAGGACAAATCAAATACATATGGATACCAAAAAATACAAAGAAAGATTATCCCTATCAAACTCCATCAGTCAAAGAAACTATTGGGAAAAATCAAAAAGGGAAAAGTATCCATCAAATATTTCCACAAAAGAAAAAGTAGGCTTCTCGAGCAACGTACAAAGTTTATCGAGTAGCTGGTCCTAATTCCACACACACTTTCGTATACATCCATAATTGCTCATCTTCCCAAGTTTGGAGAGTCAAAGGTTCCAAACTGTCAACCAATCCATCTTTTACTCCTAAACACACTCCATCCACACCTCCACACATGATATCCAATTCTTTCATTAACCATGTATTGGAAATGACTCTTCATCATAAGGATTCAGAAGGCACTCTATCGCGATGTGCACACAAAAACAAAGTTAACTCCGATATCGGTAAAGCAAAACATATTTCTCAAAATTTTCTTTCAAGTGCATGTATCTTGGCAAAACAACTTCTTCAAGTAGGATACCAATGGCATGTTATGACAGAAGCATCAACATCAACACCACCAGGTGGTTTAGCATCAACTTAAAATCTCTCAAAAAATACAAAAAAAAATAAAAAAAATAAAAATTTCCTGAAAAAATGGTCTCCTTGATGAAAACCTGGCAAATAGGCATCTTGGCGACAACAAAAAAAATACAAAAAATATAAAAATCCAAAAAAAAATTAGAAAAAAGATTGAAAATAGTAAAGAAAAAAAATCGTCCTATAGTGAAAACCATTTCGGTGGCACTTTGGACAAGTACCATGATGAAAACCTGGAAAATAGGCGTCATGTGTAGAATCGATCATCTACGTGCGCCAGTTTAGGGGAAAGCATCTTATCACATCCATAATAAAGCCGACATTCCATCCATATCATCTGTTTATCCAGGAACCACTTATCCAATCCATTTTCATATATTTGCATCCATCTTCCACCTTATCTAGATCTTGATGAAAATATTGGAGTGTACTTTAAACTTGTTTATGGTAAACATCTTGACATGGGTCATTTTCACTGATCCCATCCTATCCAACACTATCTGAGCCTTGAAGCACCATCTGAATGAGCATTCCTCTGTTTGAACAACCTTATCTTATCACAAGATAAACCATATCCATTCATCCAAGAATCCACCCATGGCCATTCAAACATTGCTAGACACTGGGGGCAGATATTTGCATCTTGCTTCAAGAATAAATCTTGATATATATCCTCCAGCTGATGTGGTGATCTGAACATTGGCAAATGTGAAATCAAATTGGTCAAGGCATTTGTGAACCAAAAATCCAAATCACTAGCCCATGGCATATTTTGACAAGAAGACATTCCTTATCATGCTCTATCTTTTGTCGAACATCAATCCAATAATCAATATCAGTTGCATCTTGTGCATCAGCATCACATGAAATCATCAAAGCTAATTTGTTCCAAATCAAGTTTCATCAATCTTGATCAATCGAATCCAATCAATCATCACCTTGTTTGACTTAACACACTTAGTCAAACTATCATCTTGTGCATGAGTTTACTCTAGGATAACACAACTTCCTTGGGTTTACAAATTCATTATCATCTTGTTTTGCTTAACACACTTAGCCAAATTATCAAATCCATAATCACCTCATTTGGCTTAACACACCTAGCCAAATTATCCTTTTTGTATGAGTTTACTCTGGGATAACACAACTTCCTAGAATTTACAAGTGCATTATCACTTTTGTTTGACTTAACACACTTAGTCAAACTATCAATTCATCAATCCGATTGATCAACATTAAGCTTGGTTTTCAACAAAATCCCAAAATAGAGCACTGATATCATCATGCATAATCATATCTAAATCATCAAAATCATGCGAAAAATCTAAAAACATCAGAAAAATCAATCTGAAAATAAAAAACATCCAAATCATCCAAAATCCAAAAAGCATGTCAAAATATCAGAAAATCTTCGAAAATTTCATCATCAAGTCTTGTTAGTTTTTCACCTTGTCGAACTACGTCATCTCTGAGCTTGAATGTAGGAAAGGTTGATCTTTGATCATCCCCCGAGATAGTTAGGGTCAGTCCTTAGGCGTCTGTCGCATTGGCAATCCGTTTGCCCATCTAGTTTTCACATTTAGGTCAGTCCTTTAGGCGTCCATCGCATTGGCAATCCGTTTGCCCATCTATCTTCTCATTAAGTCAAGTTTGTCACCTTGTTGAACTACGTTGTCTCTGAGATTGAACATAGCCAAGGTTGATCTTTGATCATCCCCTGAGACAGTTAGGGTCAGTCCTTAGGCGTCTGTTGCATTGGCAATCTGTTTGCCTATCTATTTTTACAGTTAGGGTCAGTCCTTAGGCATCTGTCGCATTGGCAATTTGTTTGCCCATTTTTTTTTATAGTTAGGGTTAGTCCTTAGGCATCTGTCGCATTGGCAATCTGTTTGCCCATTTATTTTACATTTTAGGGTTTTAGGCGTCCATTACATTGGCAATCCATTTGCCCATCTAGTTAACATCTTAGGTTAGGCGTCCGTCGCAATGACATCGTTAGGCATTCATCGCAGAGGCATTCGTTTGTCCATCTTTTAGGATTTTAGGTGTCCGTCGCAATGACATTCGTCTACCCATCTAGTTAGGCGTTCGTTGTAGGGGCATTCGTTTGTCCATATTTTTCACATTTTAGGATTTTAGGCATCTATCGCAATGGCAATCCATTTGCCCATCTATCTCATTAGCAGTCAAGTCAATTGGAGTCTGAACTATGTCGTCTTTGAGCTTAAATGTAGGCAAGGCCATCCTTGATTGGCCCTCAAGACACAAAATACCAAAAACATTGAAAAAATCTTTAAAAAAAAACCAAAAACATTTGTCAAAGTGTCTCAAAATTCCAAAAATAGCCTCAAAACATTTGAAAAAACCAAAATGGTGCATCCATTTCATCTCATTTTCACCCGTGATCGTCTCACTCATAATAAAGTCAATTGTCACCTTCACCCTTTGGTGAGTCATTCAAAAACAAGTTTAGCAGGTCTCAAAGTGAACACCCTAATTGTCAAAGTCTCAAGCCTAAGTCAGTAAGTCAGCAAGTTTATCAACTCGGAGTATCAATAGCTTATCACCCAATCAGTCTCACCAAAACCATGATCACTACATGTCCTAGGATGAAGCTTTCCCATGATGGACATAAGCGTCAGGTACCTCGCAGTAGTTTAGCCTTGGCTAGCGGTACAAAGAACATCAGTTTGTGTGTTTATTTTATCTTGGTCTTGTTTGGACTTATCTTAGTTTGTGCTCATTCCAAGGACCTCTCAATGATGCCTAAACATAATAGGTTTAGAGAGAAAGGAATGGAGCAAAGATCATTATCTTTTCATTTGCTATGCTTGTTGGATATTCTTGTGAAATAACTTCATCAAGCGTACTTTGTTTGTTTGTAGAGAAGATGTTTTGAGTGTCTTGTTGACCACATAAGAAGGCTTGCCTTCTTATGTTTTGGCCCGAGATGTTTAAGATATCTGAACTACATTCTGAATAAGGTTATGTTTGTCAAGTGTGAACAAGAGTACTCCTATCTATTTGACGAGTGAAAGTCCATCACACTAGGCACCACACCATCCTGGTTCTTAATACCTTGATGCATTGCACCTACGTGTGTTATCAAACATAAAGAAAGGTACGCTCTTTCCCATCCTTGGATAAGCAACACATCATCATCATTCATCATCATATCTAATAAAGTCTCGACGACTAATGGACTTATTGGACTTCTACATTCTTCTTGAATTTAAGGGTTGATCCCTCTCATTCTTCTATCCTCTTTTGCGCTAACAATGCATTCAAGTTGCATCCATGTTGCATTCATCCTCTCATCTCGCATAATTATGCCATATCTATCTCATGCATAATCACGTCATATGATCATAGGACAACATCATCCATCTCATTCATCTCACATGCATTGCACAATCATTTAACATATTTAAAATAATATAGATTTGTTATTTTAAGCATCTTCCAAACATCTCATTTTCATCATCATTATCATATAGACATCCATTTTGAACCTCTTTGTCACAAGATCGACCTCAAATCAAATCTTTTTGCTCGATCTCTCGAGGGGGAAATGTACTAACGTACTTATTTTCACTCCGGCATCCGAAAAAAAAGTAGAAATTTTTTAATTTCGATATCGGCAGCATCATTTTTTGAATCAATGCAACAAGTACATTGTTTCAAAGAGGGGCAAAATGTAGACATGTAAAACTAACATCATGCATT
This sequence comes from Sequoiadendron giganteum, assembly GCA_007115665.2. Taxonomy (NCBI): domain Eukaryota; kingdom Viridiplantae; phylum Streptophyta; class Pinopsida; order Cupressales; family Cupressaceae; genus Sequoiadendron; species Sequoiadendron giganteum. The sequence continues at coordinate 525,579,133 of CM021107.1, forward strand.
CCACTCTAATTAACATTCATTTCTTCTATTAATCAATTAAAATATTTTATTGATTAAATCCCTAAGGTCCATCAGACTTAATTAAATAAATCAAATTATTTCATTAAGTCCTAAGTTCTTCTTATTTGATTTAATAAATCAAATTTATTTAAATCAAATATCAAATCCATAAAATCCCCTAAGTTAATTAATCTAAATTAATTAACTTCTAATCATAATTACCATTCTCTAGCTTTTGACTCAACTAGACTCAAATCTAAACTCTTAACTAACCCACCCACTTGGACAATAAATCACTTTATTTGATTTATTAAAAAGACCTATTTTCCCTCACAAGGGCATATTCCCAAGGAATATGCCCTGATTAACTCTCATGTTTGAATTTTTTGGACAAACATAATTCCCCCCAAAAACCCTCAACTACATTCATTTAATGCAAAATTCAAATTTGAAATTGGCACATTGGCCAAGACTTGCACATTCCTCACCCTCTCACACCTTGACAAGTGGCATCTTGTCATTGGTCCATGAATGATCCCACATTCAACAATTTGACCACTCCTCTCTTCAAGTTCAACTATAAGTTGAAGGCTTCTCTCCTTCAAACAACAACACATCTTTAGGCAAGGTTACTCTCCACATGAGAGAACTAATCTTGCTCATCACAACACAATTTGACTACAACACATCTTGAGTCAAGGTTGCTCTCTTCATTTGAGAATCAATCTTGCTCTTCATCATCTATCATTTGGCAGCTTTTGCTTATCAAGGGGGTGGGAAAGGGATTTTCTTTCCACATTTCAAAAGGCACCACTCCCACTATGGGATAGATATGGATATTGTTTGAATATGCTTTTAAGTTTTCTTATTTGGTTTTTTTAGAGTTTTGTTTTGCATGTTAGACATGATTCATTATCTCATAGGGATGTTGTGATTTTCTAACAATGCTAACCTTATGTTAATATTATAAGCAGCATTTTGCAGAGTTTAGCATCCACACCTTCATCTTACTCTTATGGTGCTCTTGTGGTACAAGAAACTGATTTGGAACTTCATGGTTTTCTTCTTCTTTCAAAGAACCCAATAAGTTTGATATAATATTATCATGACTGTATTCTTCAAACCTTTCTACCTTTTTTATTGTTGCCCTGTTTCATGGCTAAGTTTAGACAAGAGAGAAGACAATTTGAATGATTAGAAATAACATCATTACCTTCACCTTACACGATAAATTTCCATGTCGATTCCTCATCCATGGTCAATGGACCATCCTCTTCCATTAAGATAGCTAATAACTCATCAAACCTATCAGCTCTTGGAAGGCTCTTAGGAATAGCTAGTCCAAGCTCAAAATCCTCATTAGTACACTCTAAATCAGGATTTTCTTCTTCAATGAGCAAAGGTAAATGTTCAAACAATGTAGTAGCCTCTTCCAACAAACTTTCATTTGTTATACCAACCTTAAGCTCTTTTGTACAGCAGAAAGGAAGTTCCTCCAAATAGCTAAGATCTTGCAAATCAACTTCATGATAAGTTTCTTGACTTGAGAGAATAGACTCCTCATCAAGACCATATTCTTCCTCTTGATCCATGTTTTATTTTTCCTCTTTAACCAGCAACTCATCGCATTGTTTGATATCTTCTTGTTGCTTCGAATCTTCATCCTTATCAACAAAACAAGACAACTCATCAAATGGGAAGATCAAATCTTCCTTCTAACCCATCCAGTTTCCTTGTACCTTGTTTTTCAACTAATCACCCTCGACTTCTACTTGAAATTTTTTGGATTTTTCATTATTCACACAATTCATAGGCTTATAAACAATAGATATCTCTTTTGCCTCCTCATAACTGACCTCACAAGTTCTTTCCACTTGAGGAAGATCCTTAATCAGTTTTGAGTCTTGAATTGAAAACAAAAACTCTTGTTTCACTACTAGCTCGACCTCTCCTATTTGAAATGATCGAGAAACTCCTCAAAAGCTTTAGGGAGTGTTGATAGAGGACTGGCTAGTATAGGAGGCTTTGCTAAATCTTGAAGAAGAGAAGAAGTGATTTTCTTGAAGCTTGGGATTGTTAACACATGCTCTTCCAACTTAACAATTTCATCATAGTTGTCCATGTTAGATTCAACTAGTAAGGGGATTTGAAATGGCTTCTCTTGGTTACGAATCAACTATTGGTTTGAAGAAAAACTTTTAAAACTTGGAATTTTAATTGGCTTAGATTCTACAACACTTTCCTCTTCTTGGTTGCATGCATTTGGACTACTAAAACCAACTGATATGTAATTAGAGTCACCATGGTATTGTTTATATTGCCTCCAAAGGCTAATAATACTGAGAAAAACACCAAATCTCTCAGTATTTTGATGAGAAGTTCATCATACTAGTCCCACCAAGCATGCCAATAACTGTTATCACTCAATATTGTTCCCCTACTAAGTTGCAGAACTTAGCATATTGGTGAAACATGGGAATTTTCTAGGTTGTGGGTTACCTAGAGCAGAAAAGAACCTCCAGAGTAAGTTGGCTCTTATGGTACTCACCTAAAACTACTTGTTGGGAAAAGGGTAAGGAGGAAACATGAAATAAAACTAACTCCTAGCGTGATGCACCAAACATTAAGGATTTGTAATGTTGTTTTGACACATAATGTGGTCAATAGAACTCATTGCAATATACATAACTCAGTTTTGACATGTTTTGCATAAGTATTTCATAGATAGGCTTTGAAGTTTATGGAAAACTCAAGTGGAACAACAAATGACCTTCCTAGAGGCTCGAATGTTTGACTTCACAATTGAATCCTACATAGACCTGGTAGAACACAAACTATGACCTATACAAACATGCACTTTTGTATAAAGGCTATGAGAAACTAGACTAGAACCAAGGATAAACATTATCATCACAAGGAAATATCAATAATTTCATGTTATCACACAATATCCAGTATTGAGAAGGAAAAATAGCTTGCTTTTATTGATTGAAAGGTAAAAATACAGTTGAGTACAAGTCAGCGAAAATGAGTTACAATGCTATCTTTTTCTTGAAAGCTCCAAAAATGAGCTACAATACTTGCTGAAAGAAGAAAGAACTAACTCCAAACTATCATTTGAAGTTACTTTATGCTTGCAAAGATGCTGCACAAAGATGTTAAGTAGATTTGATTTATGATGGACACATTTGGACGGTAGTAACAATAACTTGCAATCTATCAAAACTTGATTACCTTATAACCTGTCAATTTCTAGCGATGAAATGATAAATTAATCATAATCTCACCTTCGGATCACATCACCATGAAAGAACTTCATCCAACATCCTTATGAGTGTAGGCACCACAAAATAGGTATTTTTCAGATTTGTCTTCCTCAAGTGAGGGAAATTCAGGAAGAGAAGAGGAAAGCGAGACATGTAGTAGGTCTAAAAGAGGGAGATCAACTAGAGGTCAAAAGATTAGAAGAAAATTCCGTAAACGCATGGAATTTTTTCTTGCTGAAGGGGGGTCATGTTCTTATGATGATGAGAGCATAGGTGACATCGAGGTGCCCTTGAGGTACAAACATCTATGAAAACAATGGGTACCGAAAGAACTTCCTCCAATAAACATTGATCTTTGTGTCAACGAGAGGATATATCGCATAGCACCATCGCCATTACATGGTTTGGGCCTATTTCGCATTGATGGCTTAAAAGTATGTTATGACAAAGTTACTGAGTTGATGGAGTATGTTGGACCCTATTACAATTTCAAAGATTGGATGCAGTTGGTTCGATATACACAAACTATGCATAGGTATGCACTATCAGCAAACTATATACAACTAAAAGATAAGGATCAAAATAAAGGAGTGGCTAGGTACATTGATGGGAGGCCAAAAGCATCAAGGAATATTGCAGGGTTTATAAATAGTACATGACCTGTGTCAACAAATAAGCAACCCAATTGTATATTTGAGGCACGTGAGGGAAACCGTGTATTCGTATGTGCGATAAAATCAATAACTGCAGGGGAAGAGTTGCTAATCGATTACAATTTGAATTGCTTAGATACAAACACAATTACTATGGGGGTGGTATGTACTATATATATACCATTTTACCCAACCTCCAATTAATGACTCCAATATACCATTTTATTATTATGTTTTTTTTCATAAATCTATTAGTTTCATTTCGGTAATGTTTTTTATATTTAATTTTTGTCACAACAGGATCATACGAGGAAGGATCCGACCCAGAGCATAGATCGCGATCCATCTTTAAGTGCTTCTATCTGACAGGTTTACATCATTGTAATTGTACAAATTAGATACGAGCAAAATTTTTTATTATTATGTTTTTTTCATGAGTTTATTGGGTTAATTTTGATAATGTTTTTAATATTCTTATTGCAGTTGGTTGATTGGGGAAAGGCACCAGCAGTACAAGAGAGCATCCATATGGAGGTGCAGTCACTATTATGTGATGATGACATCGAATTTTCCACAAACCCTATGGATATGATGAGTAAGGCCCAAAAAAAATGCAATCAAGAAATCCTTCAATTGGTATTTGTAGTGCCTCAAACAGATGAGATAAGAGAAAGGGTTAAAATATTGTCTGAGAGAGCACAAAACCTGGAAGTAAGTTGTCATGAGATCTTTAATTATAACATAAGTTCATTCATGGTTTTATATTTTGTACTCTTTTATGTCATGAACTAAAATATGTGTTGTTTTTACAAGATTATTTGTGTCCTCATGATCATGTTGAAGGTCGTGATCAAGGTACTACAAGTGTTTCCCGGGAAGTAGGGGATGGTACAAGTGTGAATCCTGATCTTCTTGTGCATACAACACATCATCCGACCCCATCATCTGTGCCTATATTGTCATCTGAAATATCGGCAACACATACCATGTAGGCATTCGATAGTCCACCCTCTGGCAGCGAACACATGCCACTACATGTGTTAGTACTTGTGGATGCAGAGGCCACTACTACTGGTGATGTTTTACCAACATTTCCTAGATCTTCCCATATTACTAGTACGGGAACATTGCCGGTCACATTTGTGGTGATAGAGGATTTCCTTCCCATAAAGATAGAGAAGGTCCCAGGTACTTTAAAATGTTTTAATTATTATTATTTTTTTTTAAGTAAGTGCTAACAGTGGGGATAGAGCCCTATTATATTGATTTACAAAATGGAAATATTTGCCTACATTATAATTGTAGGAAATGATGTTTTTTATAAACATCTAAGTGATATTTCATTGGAGCTCTTCAGGCCCACCATACGTACACGGTGGAATGCCCAAAATCAAGATTTAAAATATGAGCTCATTAACCGTTTAGTTGTGTTGTTTGGTGATAAAACATTCAACCGAACCAAGGTCCTTAAGAAAGCTGGTCCCTATCTAAAGTATGTGAGGGACCAATATAGGCCACATTTAGAGAAGAACAGAAAGTACGAGCATCCCCCATGATTCCGGAAAGGGAGTGGAAGGACTTGGTGTTGGATGGAAAGGAGAAGGCTGAAAAGAAGAAAGGAAAGATACTATCGGGCCAAGGAAGGTATGTGATACTATCAACAATTTAATTATATACTGATTAATCTTTAGTTTTACATAATCTAACGTATTTCAAATTTTTCATAGGCTGCTCGACACATTGAAGGCAACAAAGGCAAGACTAGAAAAACACGGGTAGCACAAACTTGGTTCTGGTGGTTATATGAAAGTAGTCGCATGATTTGTAAGTATCAATAAATGAAATATTGCATCCAAATAATAAAATGCAAACAATTTTGGTTTTATCACATCATAGAAGCAAAATTCATGATCGCATGCAAAAATGCAGGGCTTTGATTTCAACAGAGTGCCTACAGAAGAGGACCTAAGGATTTCCTTCAACCAAGGCTATGGAGCCCTGACTGAACAACTAAGAGTCTCGACTGGGAAAACACAATCTTCCACTGCATCCAACATGTAGGTAAATAAACTCAATAAAATTTATTTCAAATTGAATACTTGTGCAATCTGTTCAATATTTAATTTCCACCATAATAATGTGCCTATTTGTTTTACATAGATAAGCAATGATAATCCTGCACATGACATTGGAATGCAGCTAGTGAGGGTGGAGTGCAACCTACCGATGAAGGCCATGGTGTGCATCCCGGTACTAGATGTATTCATGTGCTATACAAAACGCAGTATGGATTAATACAATTAAACATCTTTAATTGCATTTGGTGTATTAATGAATGTAACCTTTCATGTTTCAAATTTAGAGCATGTAGAGCATGATCAACATGTTGAGCATGATTAGGATAGACAAGATCAGGAACATGATGTGGCTCCATCAGGTAAGCAGGACCACTCTAATGTTCTTTTAAACATTTTTAATTACAATTGGTGTATTAATTAATGTAATTTTTCATGTTTCAACTCCAAATCAGGATTTAGAGGGTGTTCAACATGTTGAGAATGAGGCTATAAGACAATATCAGGAACATGATGTGGCCCAATCAGGTAAAGAGCACCACTCTGATGTTCTTTTAATTAATGAAATACATGTAACAATAATAATAAAACATGTCAATTTAACATTTCTTTGCTATTGCAACAGACCCCCCCTTGCAGTCGCGTCCACGCGGTTGTGAGTACATGACTAGGCATACTTTAAGATCATGAGCAGAGCTCAGAACAACTCAAGGGGGGACAGATGATTTTGAAAATGATACTCCACTTCAACTTTTTTTAGCTGCAAAAAAGAAACAAAAAAAAAAGTGATTGTAATCATATTATGACAGCCATATTTTTGATAATATGTAAGAACTAAAAAAATGAAATATGTTAATGAATGAATCTGAATATGTTAATGAATGAATGTTATATGTTATTAATGGATGAATGAATGAATGTGAATATGTTAATGAATGAATGTTATGATGTTATTAATGCAGGATGAATGAATGAATGAATGTTATATGTTATTAATGGATGAATGAATGATTAATGTTATATGATTGGGTATGGGGAATTGAGAGTGATGTGATGGGGGGGGGAGGGGGGGGAAGGGCCAAATGAGCTTCCACCTTCACGTGGTTGGCCTTGTTAAGTAGAGATTATTAAACTACTCTCAAAACAAAGACAAGCTTAATAAGGTAAGTAATGTACTTTTCAATATAAGAAATGCATCGTTTGAAGCATCAAACCAATTTGCAAAGATGAAAGAAAGTGCTAACTTTTCAGTATGAAGATTTTTTTGTGTGTGGATTTGGTTTCAAAGCTCTGTTGATGGAAATGGCTTGTATGGCAGCCAAGAAAATAGTTATCATTATTGCTGCTACAAACAGGCCTCATATCATCAATCCTGTATTATTAAGGCCTGGCCGACTTGACTACTTTTATATATTGCCCAGAGTCACCCCGATAAGTATTTCAATCCATTTGTATCATCATCGACAAGAGATCATGTATCACTAGGATATTCTATAGTTTCCCTGATGTGGTGAGTCTCCCCGATGATTATTCTTTCGATCTCAACTATGTCACCAAGACTCCTGCCGATGTAATCTTATCGGTGTCACATAGCTGGTCGAGTAGACATTCAAAACTTACTCCGATGATATATGTCTTGTTGATATGCTTCCCTCGTGCTTCGTCAATGAGACAAGATGTGTATCTCGCTGATGCAACGTCATCGCTAAGAAAAAAATCCAGTCCTCTCGATATATCTTCTTAGGCAATTTTGATCGCTGTAATAGTCTTGATCTTTCACCAATATGCCTACATTTCAATGAATAGGTTTTTTAAAAAAAGTACACTTTCTCATCGATTTTACGATGAACCGCAAAAAGTGTCCGACAAATTTGCAATGTATCCGACGAAGTTTCACCGTAATGACTTGCCTATTTCGTTGCACGTTTGACAAACTTCTGTCGCTATTTCAATATAAACTATGTTGCCAAGACTCCTGCTGATGTAATATTATCGGCATCATATAGTTGCTCAGGTAGACATTCAGAACTTACTCCGATGATATATGTCTTGTTGATATGCTTCCCTCGGTGAGACAAGATGTGTATCTCGCCGATGAAAAGTTATCACTGAGACAAGAAACTAGTCCTCCCGATATATCTTCTCAGGCAATTTTGATCGTTGTAATAGTCTTCATCTTTCCCCGATATGCCTACATTTCAATGAATAGGTTTTTTAAAACAAAGGGCAATCTCTCGTCGATTTTATGATGAACCTCAAAAAGCCTCTGACGAAGTTTCGCCATAATGACTTGCCTATTTCATCGCGTGTTCGATGAAATTCTATCGCTATTTCAATTTAAACCATGTCACCAAGACTCCTATCAATGTAATCTTATCGGCATCATATAGCTGCTCGGGTAGACATTCAGAACTTACTCTGATGATATATGACTTGCTGATATGCTTCCCTCAGTGAGACAAGATGTGTATCTCGCCGATGAAAAGTTATCGCTGAGACAAAAAACTAGTCCTCCCAATATATCTTCTCAGGCAATTTCGATCGTTGTAATAGTCTTCATCTTTCACCAATATGCCTACATTTCAACTAATAGGTTTTAAAAAAAAGAGTGCAATCTCTCATCGATTTTATGACGAACCTCAAAAATCCTCCTACGAATTTGCAATGTATCCGACGAAGTTTCGCTGTAATGACTTGCCTATTTCATCGCGCGTTCGACGAAATTTTGCTGTCAAGACTCCTATTGATGTAATCTTATCGGCGCTATATAGCTGCTTGGGTAGACCTTCAGAACTTACTCCGATGATATATGTCTTGCCGATATGCTTCCCTCGTGCTTCCTCGATGAGACAAGATGTGTATCTCGCCATTGAAAAGTTATCACTGAGACCAAAAACTAGTCCTCCCAAAATATCTTCTCAGGCAATTTTGATCGCTATAACAATCTTGATCTCTCAACGATATTGGTAATACATCGAACTTGTGTCGTAATGGCAACGGAACTACGTTGTTAATCCAACGGTTTTGCAAAGGTATGCCTCCCATCATCCGGGTATTGTTCATTGTGCAATCGACGAAGTGGGCATCGCGGTTCCGATGAGTGTGCGTCGTGAGGTTGACGTTTTATAGGTTGTCGGGATGTAGACAAAATTTGAGCGACGATGCTAACTTCTATGATTCGTCGGCCAGCCGACAGTGTATCGTCGAGATTCTGATGAAAGGCCGTTAGAAATTGGGGTCAAATCATGTAGTGTTTGGTTATTTAGGAAATTCTAGTGTCTTAGTTTATGTCTATGTTTCATGAAAATATTATTTATGAGTATGCAAGGAATACCCATAGAGCTCAATGGTTGGATTCACAATTCAAGTTATGCAAGGACACCTTTCCAGTTGGTAGCATATTTTCAGTGGTTGACTTTGTAGAGAACTACACTCTATAGCCACAACGTGAGGTGCAGTCACAATATGACAACTCCACACAAGTTTTTATATTTGTGCACATAGAATTCATTCATGCAATCGATAGTACAAAGAACCAAAGGAAGATATTGAGGGAGTATTACTTTTATATTAGTGATGATCACAAAAATTCTCTAGAGTTCATGCAAGGTTGCTTCTAGATGTTCTACAATGATTTGGCATAGAGGGGCATAGCAAACAACTAGCATATAATATGGTTGAATAACTATGTAGCACAGTTCAAGAACTTGTGCATATTCTACTAGTTGAGAAGGATGCATGTAATTATAGGTGTTCAACATATGTGGAACTTCTATGAGGCCAAGTATGGAAAGGGTGACCATGATGGTGTAGGAGCATGTGTGAAAAGAGCATTAGCATGAGAAGAGTTAAATTATAAAGACAATGCAAAGTTTAAAGATGAAAAATCCATCGTTGAGTGGTGTAATGCTTCAATGGGTCTAGGAAATGAAGGTACATCTTCAGTTCATAGATTTTTTTGGTTGATGGATGATACTAACATTGCACCATATGAGGATTTTTGTACACTGACAAGAACGAGTGAGCTAAACTCTTTCTTTAGCTCAAATGCAAGTTCATGGACTATCAATACATAGAAGATGGCATGCTTTTGTTCTTCATGTATAATGCAAGCCTGAGATGATTGTGAGTCACGTGAATGGGTTGAGAAATATTTGTTAAGTTATCTTATCCTACTTCACACATATCATCCTCCTATGGCATTAGAACTAACACAAATGGATTCATCAATTGACTTTGACCATATATTAGATCTAGCTCAACCAGGTAATATATATCTACTTGCATAGTTTTTGAAATTCCTATTGTTATTTTGCTTTGTACTATATTTTTAATGTTGACTAATTTCAAGAGACTTTCTGCACATATCAATATAGGACATGTTTATGTAGTTATTTCCAATGAAGACAATGAAGAGGGAAAATACTATTACTTGTGTTGTTGTGGTGAGGACAAAAATAAATTGGAGGCCCCAATTATAGATGGAAAAAACATCAAATACCCCATAGGCTCAATTTTTGTTATTGGAATGTATCTTAGAAGGTACCCACATAACAGTGTTAAATATTTTTAGGACTTTGACACACATCAGAAGATTCTTCATTACTCAAACCTTGTCGTGGAATCCAATGTTTATTTGACCAAATATGGGGCTAGACCTTTGAACAAAACCTTCTAGAAGGTACGTGAGTCTAACCATGAGGCAATACTTGACACAATAAAGAGTAGAGGAGACCCAGGGTAGTTTATTCAATAACTATGCACATTAGTTCTTATTAATTTATACTTGTATGCACATTAATTTATATGATTTGAATGCTATGATGAAAATGTTATCATCTAATATTTATATCATGTATGTAGGTGATTGGTGAAGTTATCACACTTGCAAATGTAGCACACTTTATGTTTAGAACTATGGAAAAGTATATAGAGTTCAATGGTATTTTATTTTTTCTCAAAAATATGCAAAAAAAAATGATGTAGGGTATTCTCAATAGATTAGTAAACTAAGTGGAAGAATAAATTGTGCTATTTTTATAATAGGTTACAAGTTTCCAAAAGGTTGGAAAGTAATATTTTGGCTATGTTCTATTCATTTTATATTCATGAGAGGTTGTTGTGTGCAATAGGTATCTTGCAACTCCTAATGAAGATGTATGGCTAAGAGTGACTAAGTTGAGAGACTGACATGCCTATCCTCAATGGAGGCATCAAGATTTAAGCCGTGTTGTTCCCAATTTGGAATCAAATGGTGTGGATTTTCTGTTTGTAAGTTCCTTCCATCTATTTTCATTTCATTTCCATTTTGGATGCTCTTTCTTTTTCTTCTTTTAATTTTACTATTTGTAAGTAAACTACTTCTTGGTGTTTAAAATAGCAACCCAGCTAGACTTTGAAATTCTCTAAGAGGTAGCCAACCTCTATTTTAAAGAACAACTAAGGCTAGTGGCCAACTGACAAGATTTAGTCAAAGACTGACATCTTCTACACTTCTGGCTCTGCAGGACCAAGGTGGGTAAACCTAAACAATCCTCAAAACTTAACTCATTCATACACTAACATTGTTTTATAAAACAGATAATTCCCAATGCAAATACACTAAGGGAAGCATTGACTACCTTGAAATTGGCTAAATTCTTAGTAGCTCAACCCTCTCTCAGCCATTGGAAAGCAAGACACACAATAACACAGTAGGATTAGAAATGATTTTGCATTTAAAGTTGTTTCTGAGATGCAAAAACTGAAAAATAGATCAGTGCCAGTTCTGGGCCATGGAGTCAAACACATAAAATGAATTCTCCAGCAAATAGTCTTCAACCAGTGGATTAAACTTGCTACTGATTTGCATTAACTGTTAGTGCCTTGCACCAACAATACTTCTCTTGATATCAATCATATTCTTCTTATTAAATCCAATCTGCACACCTGAAATCACAATCACCTGTTCAAAGCATTCTAACCATTTCCTTGAAATATAATAGTGAACAAACAAAACAATCTCATGAAACTTGAGATGATAAATTCAAAGACACTTTGTATTATTGAATTTACATGACTGAAAGTGTACAAATGTGGAGACAAACTGATGACATTCATGAATGTGAAAGCACTTCATGAAGTTAAATGCATAAACTGGTTGTATTTACTCTTGAATTCATAAAATTACAGCTTACAGACTCAAACAATGACTCAGAAAATACAAATCTCTATCTACACATCCCAATACAAACACTCATAACCCTTTACAATGAGAAGAGAAGAGAAGAAATAGAAGAATGAAGGCAACCCTAAAACTGATCCGAAAATGCCATCTGGAATCTTCATTCACCGTTGATCAACAAACCTGCAAAAGAATCTCTCCTCTCTCTTCCTTCAACAAACTCTACCTCTCAAAACTGCGTTTTCCCATCATTGCATAGCAACAAAAAATCTGCCCATGTGGAGATTCTCATCATTTCATCCAGCTACTCAAAAAACCTCTTTCCCGCGCAAAACTGTTTCTGCTTTTTCTGCTCTTCATTTGCTGCAGCAATACTTCTCAGCACATATTTTCCTATAAAATGAATAAAATTCACTTTATATAAAGTCTCACAACTCTCCCAACAAATAGAATATTTTTTCAAAGTGAATATTTTATTCACCTTTCAAGTTATTACCTGTGCCTGCACTTTATACAAAATAATATTTTCCATTTAAACCATTTACCCTCTTCAAAAAAATAATATTCACTTACACGGTGAATAACTTTATTCACCCCATTGCACTATAAAATGATCAATAAAATCATTTTATAACATTTCCCCATGAATACTTTATTCACCCAGTTGCACTATCTAAGTAAATATTAAAAATTATACCCATGGGTATGTTTTACCATTTAAAATTTAGTACCGGGCCCACCCCAATTTTCAATCACAAACAATATAACCCTTTGAAAATATTAAAAATGGGCATTCCTGTGAGTTCTCGCACACCTCATAAAGATATCCATGACATCATCATTCCTCTTATGAGGCTTGCGAGGTTGGGTTGAAAATACTTTTACCTTATTCCACCCGAGCCCACCACGTTTTTAATCAAACACCATTTATTTTGGAATTTTTTTAATAAAAAGCCTCCACGTGCATTCTCACACACCTCATGGGGTTTTTGCCTTCATCAACATTCCTCTTAGGAGGCTCACGAGGTTGGGCGAGACTGCCCTAATCTTGTTGTTTGCAAACTCCTGTGGTTATGGCAGCTCCCCAATGGATCGAGCTCTCCCTCTCGGAAATCACAACGGCCATGCACCCTTCATCTTTGGTCGTGCCACACAGGATTTCCTCCAGCTCTTGGATGCTTCAATTAGCATACGAGCCCTGCCCAACTACTGGCTGCATCATTCATTCACCTGGTTCGAGCCCAGCTCTCACCTGGTACTACCCTTTATTCCCTGATGGGGCAGGCTCTCCATTCATTCTGCAGCTAACGGACTCCTTCTCCATGGTCTTCCACATTTTTCTGGTCACAACTCCTCCTTGTCAGGTCGCCCACCATCCATTCTCCCTCTCTGCATTTTACGGGCCTTCCAGCTTCCATACATGTTGGCCACGCGCCTCGAACAACATACTGGCATCCTCGACATGGCATGGGCTCATCATCTGCTTGGATGGTAGCCTCCACATTCCTTTCCCTTCCTGAGCCTCCTCCTCTTGCTGGTGTGCTCCACATTGCTGGTTTTCCTGCCCGTGGTCTCCTTGCATCTTGCATTTTCTAAGAAGTTTCTAAAGCCTTTTCAACGAATGCATTCACTGTCTATCTCACTGCCAGCTGTGCCCCATACATGGCTCCTACAATTGCATTTGTTTGAAGGTTCCAAAGGTCATCACCAAGTCCACCTTTACTCAGAGGCATTCTTTCAAGTAGGCTATGTGCCTTGTCCATGCTACAATTCCCTCTTATGGTACATACCTCAAAACAACTCTCATTAATGCTAATGATCATTATCCAATTGATGGAAAAGCTTTCAAATTTTATACTTGAAAATTGGATCTTGCTTTACCTTCAAATATTCAAGGGCAATTGTGATCATTCACTTCCTTACATGTGGATCTACTGAAAGAAGAAATTATTAAACTGACTCCCACAATGCAAAGTTTACAGTGCAAAGCAATGTCGGGCCCCAAGTGGGTCCGACTAAAAGAAATTTGTTTTCAAACAAGTTTCACCCTCAAATGGTCTAATACTACCTTTTGAATACTTTTGAAGTTGAAAAATGAACTGGGTCGCAATTAGGAACTTTTTTCTGACACTTTTGGAAAATGGGTAAAATAGGTCAAGTTGCCTTAGGAATTGGCTAGGGAAACTGGTCAAACGACCTCATGAATCCACAAAAAATTGCAAGCATATAGGAATTTGATCCAAAAGTATAGTGCAAAATATGGCTAAGAGAAATGTATCACGAGGTGGAAAATATTAATTGGCAAAGTTGCCCAGTCAAGCTTTTCTGAAACAACAATTGTTCTGAACCAACACAAACTGACCCAATTGCCAATTTGTAACAATAGTGAATCAACTCCTAGCGAGTTTCCATCAAACACAGTGGAACATTTGGGTACCCTGAGCACGTATGAAAAAGGAATTCTCTTGAAACATCACTGATCAAAAGATATTAATGACCAAAATTGACCACTCAGAAAGATTGGCAGGAATGCAGCTGCAAAACATAACAAACTGCATTTGGTTTCGATCTGCTAAAAATAGCGAATCAGATCATGAAGTTCTGTAAATTAACATCCAAGATCATTTAGGTATAGAGAATATGGAACATCATTCATTTTCTCTAGACAGTCAAACGGTTGCGAGATCCAAGCTCAAACAGGAAGCAGCTTTGCAAAACTGAACGCCCGCAAACAACAGAACAGTGTGAAATCCCTCCAACTTCACCTTTCAAAAATCTATCAAAACTTATCACCAGAAGATGAAAATTGACACACCCTCTCACATAGGTCAACTGAGTATGTCTGCAAATGGGTTTTGCATGACAATCAATAGGCTTCAAAATACAAGCCTCCAAAGTGGGTCCCCCAGACCGATTCTTTAGGTGCACTTCTGAAAGTGCAAAGGAAATTTTTTTGAAATAGGCATCTCAAATTTGCAAAATTTGAGAGTTCCATCACTACTAAAACTCAATTAGTGTCTTCTTGTAGAAAATGCTTATTTATGAGCCATCCAAGAGAATTTCAGCCAAAAAAGCAATGCAACATCCTTATTCTTATGATCTTGACAAATCTCAGTTTTGATTAAAAAAAATAGGCCACATGATTATATCAATATCAATATAGCATACCATCTATTCACATAAAAATTTGTAATGATATTTACTCAAATTTTGAAATTTATTGTTGCCCCTCAAACATTCGTAATTCATGCAATGTAATCCCTTAATAGTACAAATTGCAAAAGGGTAGAAATCTTTGACAACTTATTACCTAGATATTGTGTCAGTTATAGGCATTTCATCTAATGCATCAAGATCATGTAGGGCACCTCTACAATAACCTCTCTTATTTTTTTTAATCTTGGAGTCACTTTTTTATGGTGTCCAATTTTGACTTGATGGAAAAGTGTTAATTGCAAGCAGTGTAAAGTTGCAAAACATGGTACAAATTTTGTTTTGCAACTTGTGTGAACAAACAAACCATTCCAATACATCCAGATGGGTAAATTTATATTAGGTATGGTCCTCTTTCACACCCAAACACACCGAATTGCTCTAAGGTACATTCAACTGGCTCTATCCCTAAAGGGTCCAAAGTTCAAAACAAAAACAATCTCTATGATGGAACTATGAACCCCAATCCTATACCTGCACAATGACAAGGAACAAAGACATTAGTGAGTTCATATGCAAGATAAAACAATGATTCCCCATGAAATCCATTTACAATGCTCAAAATAGGAAAATGAAGAAAATGGAAATATAAGTGAGATCTGAATTAAGCATGTAAACACTTGATCCCATGGGGGAGTTGGTGTCAATTGGTGTGTCGAAATTAGCCCTTTCCCAGCTCCTTTGTAATATTTTTGATGTTTTGATTATGATTGAAGCTCCTTGATGAAATTTTAGCATAACCTAGCTATGAAATCATGAAAATGATGAACACTTGATGTGAAGTGGATAAAATTGGCTCTTAATATGAAGAGAATAACTTTGCTCTAGATAGTGGATGATAGAATGAGAGGAAGAGACTCTCATTTATAGATTTACCAATTGGAAGAAAGATTTAAATTGAGAAATGTGGGATCATTCAACATCCAATGACCAAGTGCCACTTGTCAAGATGTGAATGGTTGAAGGTTGTGTACATTTTGGTCAATGTGCATGATAAATGTCATTAGGTGGAATTTGAAATTGAGGAAATGACATGTGAGAGGGAAAAATGAATGAAATAAATGTCACTTGGATCAATGCACAAGGACATGTAAGAGGAGTGAATGCTTTGATGGAAGGACAAATCCACTTGGATTTGAATTCAAATTTGAAGGAATATTCCTCCCTTATTCCATGTTGAAAGAAAATAGGCAATTTAATAAATCAAACTAATTGATTTATTGTGCAAGTTGCATTCTCTAGAGGATGTGACATAGATTAAGATTAAATTTATCAAAGTTTGATTAATTTAATGAAAAATTTAGGAGATGTGATAATTTAGACTTAAATTTATGCGTTGATTTAAATCAGAATTGAGAGGAAAGGTTTAACTAAATAAATGTTTTGATTTATTTAACTAAAGGGGGTAATGCTGTATTAAATAAAATAAGGTTTAATTTATCCAATTCAATGAGAATACTTTAGGGATTTAATCAAATAAGATGAATTATTTAATTACATAGGTATATGAGGGTTAATTAAATTAAACTGATTAATTTAATCAACAAAGGAGAAAGACCTAATTAAATAGATAATGATTTATCTAATTAAGAGACGAAATGTGATGATAACATGAGAGTATGATTCAGGAAGAAATGGTGTTAGTAATCAAGATCAGGTGTGTAGGATCGAATTGTATATTTCTCATCTCTACATTTTGCCCCTCTTTGAAGCAATGCAATTGTTGTATTGTTTCAAGGACTAAACTGTTGCGATCAAAGTTCAAATTTTTTTTTTTTTTTTTTGAATGCCCCACTATTTCTCCAATGGAAGGATTATGCTGATATATTGCACCCTCAAGAGATCAAACAATTTTTTTAATTTTTGGATGATCTCGTGAAAAAAGAGGACAAGGTGCCTGACATGTCCAAAAATGCCCCATGATGCCAAAAAACACATTAAAACACCAAAAAAGATGAAAAATGGTCCTCAATTGGACAAAAATAGGATTGGGGGACCAAAACCCTAGTTGGATTGTCAAAGTAGGTAAAAAAACCCTAATTTGCAGGCTTAAATAGACCTTGAGGGGTCACTTTCAATACATTTGCATACTTAGGCTTAAAATTTTTTTGCACTTTCTACTCTAAGTCCTGATCAAGATGGTGCTATGATAGCTTCCTAGACACATGTTGAAGAGGGTAGGAGTGCACCAATGGCCAACCTGTGCAAGACTTGTGGTATGTACCCCCATCCCGACTTTTGTTTTTTTCATTTTACAATAATTAAATAGGGTCAAAATCAATTTTACATTGAGCGACACTATATAGCGCTGCTACAAATGTTCAATTGACATCATGTGGTCCTAAAATATGCCACATATGAGAGTAGCACCATCATGGGAAAGTTAGAAGATTAGGAATTTTGATCAAACTTAGTCGCATGACACAATTAAGGACTTAAGATTTGTCAAACTTCGTAGTGGCGATGCAGTTTAGAACTTTACACACTGCACCACATTTGCAAAGAGTACCACATTTGTTGTTTAAAATGTGAAAAGCCGACATGAGAGGAATATTTTTTATGACACTTGACGTGATGGTTTCCCTTGTGCAGGAGGAGCTCGATATAATTCACTCGAGGGAGCATAGATGGGCAGTGCTCTACAGATTGCAGGGTATACACGTGTACCTTCAGGAGTAGCTTGGTGTTCTTGGCCTTTGGTTCATTGCATGTTTTCCTCCTATTCAGATGCACTTGGGTATGATGACAACCTTGATTGAGCGGTGGCACAGTGAGACCTCCTCTTTGCATCTTCCTACCAATGAGGCCACCATCATAATTGAGGATGTTTGGTGCATCCTCTGATTGCCTATCCATGGAGACAAAGTGATTTATGATCTAGATGTTGGTAGGGTGGCTTGCTTTGATGTGATGGGTGTTGATGAGCTCCATTTCTCTGATGGATAGATTGAATTGGAGCGATACCGAGGTATAGCACCCACCTACAGGTTGATCGTTGCAACCATCATTTCTAGTCTTATGGCACTAGATTGGCAAGGCTGATACTTTATTCTAGGATGGGGACTGGCATGGGAGTGCTTTGCTTGGGTTCAGTGATGTTGGCTTCCTTATACAGAGATCTACATGAGTTTGTGTACCTAGACAACCGGGCCCTCTGGGCCGAAGTTACTTTGCTACACATCTAGGCATGGGAGTGGATTCTAGTGCTCCATCCAGATGTCACAATTTTTTTTTGATATCGATGACCCCGTTGTCTGGCAATATGGTGGGGCACATATCCACTTCACTCATATTGGCACAGGTGGGATCACCCATTGGTGATGGGCTCTTGATTAGATGAGAGAGTTCATTTGGAAGCCTTGGATGGGCATAGGCCCATGGTACAATGATACAAAGCAGTTGTTCTTCACCTAACATGATAGATGGATGTAGGGCCGAGAGCATGCCATGATAAAGCACTGCCTTCTAGATAGGGTGGTTTGGCAGTTCAATGAGATTTAGGATAGGTCAGATGCTTAGTACGTGGAAATCTTAACCCTCAGCACTAGAGAGACAACATGGGGCCATCCCATCCCAACAATAGAGGTGGTGTCCTCATTTAGACAACTAGTGGTCAGGTCATGGCCATATGATCAAGGGTTGGTAGATGCAGGAGTGACCCAGACATATAGATCTTGGTTTAGGCCTCCATTGAGATTGATAGTTCTAGGCACAACACTCCCATGATGGAGGCGTAGAGGTAGGTCAGTTAGTAGAGTCAGAGGACATGGAGGCTGAGGTGACTGCGATGGGGATGGGGACAAAGGAGGAGGTTGACCACCTCATCATCAGACACCTCCCAGAAATCAAGCACAATAGGCACCTCCACAGGTAGGGATACAGGATGATCAACCCAGAGATGGGGGTAGAGCAGTCCCATAGTAGTAGCCACCAGCGTAGCTAGATCATAGAGATGCACTGATTTATTAGTTGTAGGATCAAATTCAAATCTTGACTATGGAGAGAGATCAGTCTTGGCAGGAGGTTTTGACAGTCACTGTTGAGAGGGACCAGGCTCAATTTGAGAGGGATCAGGAGCCTGGTCGATAGAGGTAGTTAGAGGGTATGGCTTCATCATCCTAGGGTCGATCAGTTTCTTTATGAGCCTACAAAGAGGATGAGTATTATCAACAACATTACAAACAGGCAGTGCCAACAATAGGATGGGTTCCAAACTTCTCTTAGCAAACAGGGATCAGGCTACCAAAGGATCACGGTGACAGGCCACAGGGTCAGGGGCACAACCAACAAGGCTAGACTTTTGATCATAGGAAGTTTTCCTTTTTTTATTCATGGGCTCCGATTATTGCCCCTATTGTATCATGTATTTTGATGTATAATTGATCCAATTTTGTACCATGATAGTCGTACATTTTTTATGATATTTATGAGATGGTTTGATTTATGATATGTCATGTAGTGTATGATGTGTGGATTCATTTTAATTTCTTATGAGATGCTATGAAATGCTTCTATTTTATGCTCATGTGATATGACATATGCTTCTATATGATGTATTTATTTCTTTTTTGTACTTTTCTATGTGTTTTGATGACGGTCATATGGATGCAATGTATGCTAATGATTATGTATTGATATGCAAATCATAAATGATATGTGACTAAGGATGTAATGATAATGGATGCTAATTATTTGTACTATGATCTTAATGAGTTATGTAATGTATGATGTGAAATGAATGTAATGCAATGACTTCTTAAGATGCTTAGAATAAAAAATCTATATTATTCCTCATAACTTAAGATGATAATAATGTGAGATGATATAATGTGGTATGATCTATATGATATGATATGCACTTATGTCGATGATTTGGTGGATGCAAGGTGTATGCATTGGAAATTTTTTGATTAGCTATCATGATACCATGTTAGTATGGAAAGAAGATAGAAGAAAAAGAGATCCAACGAGTCATTAGAATGTTGGTGATTTTCTTACCAGGAGTCAGGATTTTCAAAAGGCCAATTACATTATGTTTGATAACACACGTAGGTACAATGCATCAAGGTATACCAAACCAAGATGGCATTGTACCTAGTGTCATGGACTTTGTCTTGACAATTAGATAGGATTATTCTAGTTCACACTTAGCATACATAAATTTTTTTCAGGATGTAGTTTATACATTCTAAACATCTCGAACCAAACATGGAAAGGCAAGCCTTCTTATGTGGTCAACAAGATATCTAAAAAATCATCTCCACAAACCAAACAAAGTATGCATGACTAAGTTATTTTACAAGATTATTCCATAAGTATAGTAGATAAAAAGATAATGATCATTGCCCCATTCTTTTCTTTCTAAACTTATTTTGTTTAGGCATCATCGAGAGGTCCTTGGAATGAGCAAAAATAAGATAAAACCAAAGAAAGGATAAAGTAAACAAACAAGCTAATGTTCTTCATACTGCTAGCCAAGGCTAAACTAAGGTGAGGTACCTGATGTTCATTTACATCATGGGAAGGATACATCCTAGGACATGTTGTGATTAGGGTTTTGATGAGATTGATTGGATGATAGGCTATTGATACTCCAAGTTGATCAACCTACTTACTTACTGACCTAGACTTGAGACTTTGACAATTGAGTGTTCATTTTTGAACCTACTAGACTTGCTTCTGACTGACTCACCAAAGGATCAAAGCAACAATTGATTTATTATGGGTGATGATAATCGCAGGTGAAAGCGAGATGAGGTGGGTGCACCATTTTGGGGTTTTTTCAGATATTTCGATGTTTTTTTATGATTTTGAAATATTTTGAGGCTTTTTTATTTTCAAATATTTCCAATTTTTTGGATTTTCAAGATTTATGATGAAGAGACTAACTTAAAGACCTATCTTAGGGGTCTCAAGATCTGATCCATAGATTAGCCTTGCCTATGTTATACACACACAGACCACGTAGTTTGAATGACGACAAAAATTGACTCAATGATGAGATGGACGGGCAAACGAATTACCAAATTTATTATGATGGATGCCTAAAGGACTGACCTAAAGTGTCTCGGGGGATGATCATAGATCAACCTTGCCTATGTTCAAGCTCATAGATGATGTAGTTTGACAAGGCAACAAATTGACAAGACTCCATGATGAAAAAATAAAATTTTCAAGACTTTTGAGATTTTTCTGATGTTTTGAGATTTTTTGAGATTTTTCTAAATATTTTTGGATTTTTCAATTTTAAGGAGGATCCTGAGAATATACATGAATTTGACCCGATGCAAGTATAGGAGCATTCCCCCAGTGTGATGTGATAGACTACTTCGATAAAGGTAGGACAAACTAACCTTGGGATTGTGCCAAGTAGTACTATGGTGGAGCGTGATACGAACACAAGATCAAGCCATGGTATGGATACGGATGAATTGATGGAAGGAAGATTAATGAAATGTAATGGGATTTAATGGATGAGTGAGGCGTGTAGATCCTAGTGGATAGAGAGTGCTTTATTTATGCTTGGCACTTGTTTTCCAAGTTTTCACCAAGGTACTTGTCCAAAGTGCCACCGATGTGGTTTTCACTAGAGGAGGATTTTTTTCTTTACTCTTTTCATCCTTTTTTTAATTTATTTTAATTTTGGATTTTTTAAATTTTTGGATTTTTTTTTGTTATCACCAAGACACCTATTTGCCAGGTTTTCATCGAGGTGACCATTTTTTCTGGACATTTTTTAATTTATTTTTTGTATTTTCTGGTTCTATACTGTGCAAGATTTTAGGCTTAAAACTTTTTGAGATGGGAGTTATTCAAGGGCTCCTGCAGAGGGCTGCCTTCTAGTGTTGATAGTTGATATGCCCCGAATTTATAGCTCACTATAATGATGAAATATCCCAACCAATCGGGATCGAATTTTCCTTTTCTTTCTAGATTTGTCATGTTCTTCTGGTTCTCTTTCAACACAAGTTCACTGACTTGGAAGGTTCACCTCTTGATCTTCTTGTTGTAGCTATGTTTCAGATGATTTTGATAGACCTGTAGATGGTTGAGGCCATTCATCTAATAACTCTAGCTCATTCATTCATGAGACCCTTTATTCTTCATTTGTGATGAGGTTTTGCAATGATATTCTCAGAGATGGGAGCTCGATCTTGATTGGGAGGATGGCTTCTTATCCATAGACCACGGAGAATGGGGTGGCACCTGTTGGTGTGCAGATGTTGATGTAGTAATCCCATAAGACAATATTTAACAACAAATGCCAGTCATGACCAACATCATTGACTTTATTTTTAAGGATTTTCAAGATAGTTTTGTTAGTAGCTTCTACTTGGCCATTGCCTTGGGGATAGTATGAAGTGGAAAAGTGATGTTGGATTTTGAATTTTTCACATAAGTCATAGACATCCTATTTTTTGAAAGGTGTCCCATTATCAGTGATAATGGATTGGGGGATGGATTAGGGGAAATTGTATCAACAAATGAGATAGTTCAGGATGAACTTGGATATCTTCTTTCTAGTTATGTAGGTCATTGGGATGGCTTCGACCCACCTTGTGAAGTATTATGTATCGGTGATGATGAATTTGTGGTCGTTGGATGAGGTGGGTGTGATTTTTCCTATGAGATCGAGCCCCCATTGTGAAAAGGGCCATGGTGTAACAATAGGATGAATTTCTTGAGTCAGTGCATGTATAAGGTCTCCATGCTGCTGACACTGTAAACACTTTTTGACAAAGATGTGTGCCTCTCTTTCCATTCTTGGCTAGTATTATCTGGTTCTTAACAACTTCTTAGCCAAGTTCATACCAGTTGAGTGTCAACCACAAGTGTCATTATGTACATTAGTTAAAGCAACCAGGACCTCCTCAAGATTTAAGCAACACAATAGGGTTCCCTTGATGCTCCTACAGTAAACGGTTTCTCCTAGGATGACAAAACATAAGGATATTTTGACAAAGGCTCATTTAAGGTTTGGGGTTATGTCAGCTGGGAGGACTCCTATTCTTAGGTAGGTATAGATGTCGTGATACTAGGGATCACCAGGACCAATGATCTTGCACATGAATTTAGACTCTAGTACTTCGAATGTGGGTACGAGAAGCTGTTGTACCAATAATTCATGTTTTGATACATTGCGAGGGATATCTAGTAAAGATCCAATTGTTGTCATGGTGTCAGCTGCTCTATTGTTAGTCCTCGGTATCTTCTCAAAGGTGATATCAATGAATGATTCTTTGAGGCTCTCTACTAACTTTTTGTATGGTGTCAACTTGTCATCCTTAGTTTGGTACTCACCATTGACTTGGTTGATAATAAGATGTGAATCCCCATAAACCTTTAGTGCCATGATCTGCCACTGTATTGCAATCTTGAGACCTATGTTTAAAACCTCGTACTCTACAATGTTGTTAGTCCAGGGGAATGCCAATTTGTAGGATCTAGGAATACAATCCCCCTGTGGGGATTTTTGAAGAAAATATCAGCTCTTGATCCATGTGTGTATGAGTCATCGAAGTAGAATTTCCAACAATCGGCTATGTTGAGATTAAAGATGGATTTGTTTGGAAATTCTGATATGAGTGGACTCTCTAAATAGATTGGACCCTCTGCTAGTTGGTCTGCAATTGTCTACCCCTTGATAGCCTTGCACTCTACATATTCAATATCATGTTTTTCCAATATCATAACCTTTTTTGTTGTCTGTCCTATGAGGGTGGATCTAGAAAGTAGGTATTTGAGATGGTCTATCTTTGCAATCAGCTTGATTTGATGAGCCAACATGTAGTGTCTAAACTTTTGGGCTGCAAACACAATTTTCAGGAAATATTTTTCTATTGGTGTGTAGTTGAGCTCATGCCCTACCATTTTTCTTTTGATGTAGTATATTTCTCTCTCTCTCTTCCATTTTCATCATGTTGAGCTAGTAGAGCATCGAAAGCTTCCATGGTTGCTGAAATGTATAGAATCAGTGGTTTTCCTAGAATAGGCACTGGCATTAACACTATTGGCATAAGTAGATATTCTATGATTTTACTAAATACCTTATTAAAATTGTCATCCCACCTGTATGCTACTCCCTTGTGGAGTAGATGTGAATATGCCATTTTTTTATCTTCCAGCTGCGCTATGAATCTTTGGATGGATTGGAGTCTGCCTTGTAGGCCTCCGAGCTATTTTAGTGTCCTGGGTGCTTCCAATTCGAGGATTGCTTTGACCTTGGTGGGGTCAACTTCTATTCCTCTCATTGATACTACATATCCTAGAAGTTTTCTTGATTGCACCCCAAAGAAACATTTCTTGGGGTTGAGTCTAACCTTGTACTTCTCCAATTTGTCAAAAATGGCACTTAGAGATACTTTGTGATCCTATCTTTTCTTTGATTTGGCCAATATATCATCCACATAATCTTCAAAAAAATTGTGTATCATGTCATAAAATATTAGTGTAATGGCCCTTTGATATGTATCCCACACATTATTTAGCCTAAATGGCATCATGCTCCAGTAGTAGATGCCCCATGGACATGTAAATGTTGTCTTATGTTGGTCTTCCTTTGCTATCATAATCTGATTCTACCTTGAGAATCCATCCATTAGTGATAGCATCTCATGTCTAACCATCATGTCCATAATCATATCAATGTTAGGCAATGAAAAATTATCTTTGGGACACGCTTTGTTGAGGTCTCTAAAGTCAGTTCAGATATGGATGCCCCCATTTGGTTTTGAAATTGGCACAAGATTGGACACCCATTCTGGATAATCGATTAGGCATATAAAGCCAACATCCAGGAGTTTCTATAATTCTAACTTGACTAGTAAGGCTATCTTGGGTTGCATCTTTCTTAATTTTTGTCTTACTGACTTTTCTCCAAGGTAAACAACCAAATGATGAACCACAAATTTCAAATCGAGACTTGACATGTCAGCATAGGTCCATGCAAAGTTCACCTTTCTTTATCTTAGAAATGCAGCCAACAATTCTTGTTCTTCTGTTAGAAGTGATTTAGCATAAAAGGTGATGTGTTGTGTCGCTTCCATTCCTAGATTGATAGGATTGCACTGTTTTGCCAAGACTGCCGATTTCTCTTGATGAAGTGCAATATGTGGGAGATTAAATCCTTCATCCTCTAGTGCCTCGGAGAGGTTTTCACCATTGGATGCATCCTTTATTTTTACTATTCTTTGGTTAGAGAGTGCCACATTGTGGTTTTCACTCAATGACCCTGAGCTTATTATCATTCTTTTTCTTTTGCAATTGAAGGAATCAATCATCTCCCCATAATAGGCTTGGGTGTCCAGTATGATTTCAAACCTAGCCTTGTGATATCTACATGGTATTGTATCCCTTAGTCCCATGAATTCCAAGAGTGCCTCATCATTTTCAAATGTGTCAAGAACCGATGGTGCTCATTGGTCATGGTCAATGAGTTGTGGGTAAACTAGGTTTATTTTGTAAGTTTGGTAGTCTGACTCAATGAGTGAGGCACTAATCATCAGTAAGGAGGAATCTTCAAAAAGTGTGGGTAGGTCGGTTATGGTATCCTCATCATCACTACTGCTACATACATCAACTATGTCGAAGGTGAAGTTATCTAGGTGTAGACTTGTGGATACAAGTAGTTGAAGGGCGACTACCGATAACTAAGGAGGAGACTTGATTGCTCTACTAGGGGTACCTATGCCATGCATGATTATACTTAGAGGGGTGCATCTAAAGCTAAGGTTTCTCATTTTCCTTTCTACAATGATGGGCTCTAGTCGTCCATCGGTGTTCCTTCCAAGGCTTTCATTTTTGTTGTAGCCCATACCAAGCATTATTTGCAATCCTTTGCTAGCTTCATCCATGGGTTGGGTGGGTGTGGGCCTTTCATCTTGGTATAGCATGCTTGAAATATCTCCTTCATCCACATTTTCTTGACTTAGATCCCCCCAATGGTGGAATCTAGAAGGATCTACCCTAAAAGTGTGGACATGTGTTTCAACTAGTTGAGGTTGCCCATGCAACCTAGGAGATTGTGGTAATTCTCCTACAACAAATAGATTTTTTTTCATTATGTAATCTCCACACCCATTGTCCTAGATCATGAGCTTGATGTTGGATATATCAAGGATGGAGGGTGTCTATGTCACAAATGTGGAGGTGAGGTTAGATGGATTTATATAGGGAGTGGATGGGCCTTCATCATTTTTTGGTACTTGGGGAATTTTCTAAAACTTGGCTTCCAAGTTTTTGCAATAGGAAAATGGCTTCGGATCACCATGTATTGTGATCTCCTCATTCTAATGTGAAAATTTTATACACCAGTGAAATGTTGAGGTGACCACCTTCATCCCATGGATCCATGGGTGTCCCAGGATGATATTGTAGGGTAAGTCAAGGTCGAGGACCTGACATGTGGTTTCCATGGTAGCTGGCCCTATTTGGATTGGGATCTTGATAGTGCCTTGAGACACTCTTTCCTAGTCATCATATCCTCTAATGGTAATGCCTTTGTTTTTGTCGATGGAGTATTTTGAGATTCCCAAGTTCTTTATGAGTTTAAGCAAACAAATATTAAGGCATGTGCCTCCATCCACCAGGACCCGTTCGAAATTTTTCTTGTGAACCAACACTTGAAGGTGAAGTGCACGATTGTGAGATGGTTGGGTAGGAAAGTCTTGATCAAAAAAAGTGAGAAGATTTGGGGTAACAATGTTAGCAACCATAGCCTAGAATTGTTTTGTATCAAGGGTAGAGGAGATAGTGGACACAAATAATGCTTCATCAAGGATTTTCCTATGGGTGCCATAAATTTTCAATAACTCCATGATGAATATTTGAGTGGGGGTTCTTTTTAGCCGGTCAATGACATTATAATCATAGGGAATGGCTTTTGGGTTTGAAATGGGGGTCTTAGATGGTTGTGATTGCCCTGCAATAGTAATCTTGCCACCGCATGTGGTGACTCCACAATCAGCGTTGGCTCCTTTGATGCTAATGATAGTGACCATTTCATCTATACATGCGACGATGTCTTCATATACTAGGTTTGCACTATCATACTATTGTTTCCATTTATTGTTCACTTGGTTATTCCCTTGACTATTTCCCTAATTATGATTAGGCATCAAATTCATGTATATTTTGAGGTCTTGATTTCCAACGGGTTGTTTAAAATTTATGATTTTTTCCTCAATAAGGTCCTAGATGATGTTTTTCAACCTCATGCAATTTGCGATTGTGTGCACTTTGATTTTGTGAAAATCACAAAGGAGATTTTCATTGTACCATGGTGATTTTGTCATGGGTTCTGCATATTGCTCAGAGTTGTAAATTTTGATAAGGTTATCCTTAACTAGCTTCCTCATTATGGATTCAATTGATTCTCCAAGGGTCGTGAACTTCCGCTTGAGAGGATACTTGTTTCGAGGAGGTGGTCTTCCTTGATTGTTCAAGTTATTGATTTGGTTGTTCAAAAGTGGTTGTTGTTGTGCCACTGTATTAGTTTGCACATTATTGCAACTATGATTCTATGGTTGTTGATGGGTTTGGATGTTCTACTTGGGAGCATTGATGACCACCTTAGCATCGACCACTCTATCATTTGTGACATTTTTGTTCTTTGACCATGTGCGAGGTTTATCATTATAATTGGTGGATGGGCAGTTTTCCTGTTGTGTAGGAAACGTTGATGTGCCCCCTCATGTAGTAAGGGCTCTTTCGATATTGAGCGCCTTTGGGATCAATTGATCATATGTTGTAATGCATTGCATTTTTAGGTAGAATATCAAGTTTTCATCTAGATTGGCTATGATTGTGAAAACTTGTTGCTCTTCTGGCATGGTCCACTTGATCTAATTGGCCTTGGATCACCATATTTGCAAGAAGGATTCAAATAGCTCCCCTTTTGTTTGTTTGAGCATTGATAGTTCCTCTAAACTAACATTCGTACCCATGTTGAATGCATAGTTTTTCAGGAAGGATTCTATGATTTCCAAGAATTTTTTGATGGTTGTGGGTAGGTGAGAGAACCATTCCATGGTAGGACCAATCAGACTTCGAAGGAAAAGTCACATTAGATATGCATCATCATATGCAACCTCCATGTAGTGCACTTGAAACTCCCTAACGTGATTTCCAAGGTTCCCCATCCCATTATATTTATCGAATTTGGGGATCTCAAATCACTTTAGCAACGATACTATTGTAAGACGTTTATCTAAAGGATAGGGGCACAAATTTCCTAGCATTCTAGTTGTATTTCCTAACTGGAGGTCCAACACTTGCTATGAGAGAAATTTGATTTGTGTTGCAACATCATTTTGCAAATCAGGAGGTGGGATGAATGTGTTTTGAGGTGTTTGTGGTGTTTGATTAATGAGAGGGTTATTGGTGGGGGTTTGCTGCAATCTTTGTTGTGCGTTTAAGGCCTACTAATATGCTTGCATTTGTGCCAAAAATGCTTGTTGTTGATCTTGTTGTTGTTGTTCCAACAAAGTTTGTTGTTGGTCCTATTGCTACTATTCCCACAAAGCTTTTTGTTGCACCAACAAAGCTTGTTTTTGGTCTAGTTGTTGCTATGGCAACAAAACTTGTTGATCTAGTTGTTGTTGTGCCAATAAAGCTTGTTGTTTAGCTTGTTGTTGTGCCTGGAAATCTTGCAGGGCTTGTTGGTATGCTTGTTGATGAACTACTTGTAGTTGTCTATGGTATTGTCCTTGTGTCTATTTAGCCTAGCGTTGGGCTTGAGCTTGAGCTTGTGCTTGTTGGGCTACTTGCACAGCTTGTGCGACTTGTTGGGCTTGTGCAACTTGTACCTCTTATGTAGCTTATGGAGCTTGTTGGGTGGCTAGTTGCACTTGCTTGAGTAGCTTACTATGCAACTCATTGGTTTTGTTGTAGTACCCTTTGGTGGGTGGATTTTTGGACTGACTGAATCATGGTGATTAAATGAATTCATCATATTAGCTTTTGGTGGAATTGGTGGTGGATTGGGGATAGTGCTAACCATTGTGGTGGGTGGAGGGGTTGTGTTGGTGGTCATGACTTGGGTTTTAGGTGGTGTGATTGAGATGCTTGGTCCTTGGGAAACCATGCTTTGAGATATTTGGAGACTAGTGGATGTATTGACCATTGTGGTGGCTTGAATGGTTGCCATCTATTGTTTCGATATTGTTGGTAAAAGAAGAGGATTTGATCTGATACTTAGATTGCCTTGATTAGGTAAATTAGTGGTGAGTAGGGGGAAGGCCCAACCCAAAAGGTAATACGGATGTCAGAGGTAATGGAGACAATAGTGGTATGTTCCCCTGGAAAAGTGATGATGAGGATGGTTCAATGACCCCCTATTCTGAACAAACCACCTTCTCCTTGTGAAATCATGGGGAGAGAATTTTGTATGTTTATTGGATAGGTTGGTGTTGCATGGAATGAGGATGATTTCAAATGATTATGGGGAGTAAGTGGAACATATGAGTGTAATGAATTCACCAAGATAGAGTTATCTAGTGTGGTGTTGATATTTACCTCTCTATTGTTTACAAGGTGGTGCATTTGTAACTCACAAAAGATGGCACTTCCCTTGTTAGCAATTGGTGGGGTTGATGTGATTGTTGATATGGTTTGGGGTATCTCCTGAGTGATGTTTGGAAGTGACATTGGGTGTATGCTTGCAAGATGCCTTTCCATATTGGTACTTATGTCAAAGTCAGAAGGGAGTTTGGCCCCTTCTTTCGTTAACGCATGTATATATATAGAGGATTAAGTTTCAACATGGCATTGACGATTCTATGATTCTTAGGATTCTAAATCATTTTAGTTATTTTCTCTTATGTCATTCTGAAGTCATCGTCGATGATGTCATGTACATAGCCTTCCTCTTGAGGATTTTGTGATAGCAGACAAGATTTGTTTGGAGGATTGCTTGATCCTGCAAGGTTTAATTTGGAGTTTGCTTGACTTAGGTCACTTGAAGTTGATGTTTCCTTAGTTATTTCCATGTTCCTCTTGTGTTGTGATCTTTTTTGAACCATAAAATACAGATCATTTGATCTTAATCTTAGGCACAAAAGGAGAAGAACTAGGAGAGTTTAAGGATCAAAAAGTGATGATGAGGATGTGATAAATGGAAGATGGATGATGTAGATGAGTGAAACTCTTGAAGAACCTTGGGGGGAATGCTAAAATTTTTAGAGTTTGAAATGATTTGATTTTTATAGTTTGACTAGGTGTGTTAAGCCAAACAAGATGATGATGAGCTTGTAAACCCTAGGATGTTGTGTTATCCTAGAGCAAACTCGCACAAGAAAATGAATTGACTAAGTGTGTTAAGCCAAATCAAAGTGATCATGAACTTGTAGATCTTGGGAAGTTGCATTATCCCAGAGGTAAATTCGTTCAAGAGGATTGATAATTTGACTATGTGAATTAAGTCAAACAAGGTGATGTTGATTTTTCTTAATAGTTTAGCATGAATGATGTTTCAAAGTTCTCAAGAGTTTGTTAGTGAGATGAGATTTTATTTTGATGATGGATGGATGGATGAGAGTGGTGATTTTGATTCTAGACTTGACCTAGACAAGACTCTTTCTTACAAGACCTCAGTATTGAAGAACATGCCATACTTCCTATGAGCTTTTGGACTAATCTTCTTGAACCCTAGTTTTTGGATTTTTATTTTACGAGAAATCATTTGAGAGAACACATGAGTGAGGTCTAATGTCCTTATATTTGTTTAATGAGTTCCTTTTACCAAAATAAATTTCTTGATTATGATTTC
Organism: Sequoiadendron giganteum; assembly: GCA_007115665.2. Lineage (NCBI taxonomy): Eukaryota > Viridiplantae > Streptophyta > Pinopsida > Cupressales > Cupressaceae > Sequoiadendron > Sequoiadendron giganteum. The sequence continues at coordinate 525,610,269 of CM021107.1, forward strand.
AAACTAAATGTCTATGTCTCAATTCCTTTTCATTCCGCAAGGTCCATTATGTGAAAATCAAGGTTTCAAGAGCACAGTTTCCCAGGTTGACTCTAGTGAAAATATATGGTGATTAAACCCAAGCACTTAGAAACCTCTAAGGATGGAATCCCTAGGGTAAGCAAGAGCACATGGATTCATCAAGGGTAATTGTTTCCTCCAAAGGTTTGAAATTTTGAAGTTTTTGTGAATGTTTGTTTCTTAATGATTTTAGATCCAATAAAAGTGTTTTGATTTTGAGAACATGTAAAACCCCTAGGTTGAAAAGACAATATTTGTTGGGTTCCCACTTGCATAAATCCAACTATGCATATTCAGTGTGGATGATTAGATGCTTGACCACACTGGCTCCCCCTTATAATGCACTTGTTTCTTGGGTCAATCAAGCATCACTACCCATGAATCTTTCATGACATACTTTTCATCTCTATAATAGAACTACATGTATACGTGGGGAAGCTTCAAAGGACATGACCTTTTGCACCAACAAATAGATAGGATTCTGACCTTTGCTAAACAAGGGGTTTTAATGTGGGCATTCCATTTGTGGGGGACTATCCATGTGGTGAGAGACCATTATTTCCCTTCTCATTGGAATAATCCTCATGATATTCGACTTTGTTCCAATATCCTCACTTAGATCCCAGGTGGAAGTCGCTTGGCTTTAGCGTGTTCCCGATTAGGTCATTCCCTTGGGTAATTACTTTTTCCTACAAGGTAGGCCTGCTAAGATAAACAAAATCAAGCAAGCATATCCCATATTTCAATCGACCTTCATTGAAAAATAAAGCAAGAACACTCACAATATACCATGCTCGCACTCACAATATTGGTTCAATTTTAATCCCAAAATGAAATGAGGCAATTACTTTACTCAACTCAAGATCACCAAAAGAGTTTTTGATTCTCAAGATCACTGTGAGGTGCAAGAGAAGTGCATATGTAATTTTGATGATATTATCTTGAGTAAATAATTTTTAAAACAAAACAACACTTGTTCATTTTAAGTCCACAAAGAAAAAGTGAATTCTTTTTAAAGCAGAAAATCAAATGTGGAATTTGTCTTGTTCAATTGTTAAACCTCAAACCAAATCTAGTAAATTGTTTCTAAGGTTCTTTTTAAACCTTTTGTTTGCAAACTTTGAAAGAAAATTTGTATTGTTCTTTTTAGAGCCCAAAAAAAAATTTATTGTTCCCTAAAACATGAAATATAACAATTTTTTTAAAAAGAGATTGAAAATCCTCTAAAAGTGTTAAACAGCACTATAGTGTTCAAAAACACTTAGTATAAGATAAGCATGATGTCATAATGTAGCCTTCTATTTTTCTTTCTTCCTTGCCCTAACCTACGAAATGATTAAAACCAGAAGATACAAAGACAACAAATAGGTTAAAAGTTCAAAAAGTTGAAAACAGAAAGGTACATGTCAATTTTTTTTTTTTTGAATTTTTCATTATCACCTAGCAGCCCAATCACCAAATGTGACACAATTTAGAAAATTAGGGGTGCAATATAGTGCTGCATCTCGACTCAGTGTGGCGTTTTCCAGTAGACACAGAGCGCAGATGTGGTGCAATTTTAGTATGCAGTGCACTTTAGAGTTAAGAAATCTACGACACAATTTATAAATTTAAAATTTCTAGGTGGGAAAGCAAGTGCAGTGATGTTTGAGGTTTGAGCGATGCAATATAATGTCACATGTCTGAAACCGGCGCAATATGGCATCACATGATTGTAAACGATGCAATTTCCTGTAAGCACAAAAAATATAAAAGAACCATGAAATTCTACAAAAAAGTGATGAATTTCTTTAAATCAGCCCTCTTTCTAGCACCAAAATGTGAACCCCAATCCTATTCCTACACAAAGACAATGAAAAAACACATTAGTGAGTTCATATGCAAGATAAAACAAGAATTCCCTATGAAATCCATTTACAATGCTCAAAATGGGAAAATGAAGAACAAAACATGGAAATATAAGTGAAATCCTTATTAAGCATGCAAACACTTGATCCCATGGGGGATTTGGTGCCAATTGGCGTGTCGAAATTAGCCCTTTCCCAACTCCATTGTAAGCTCTTTGATGATTTGATGATGATTGAAGCTCCTTAATGGAATTTTAGCATAACCTAGCTATGAAATCATAAAAATGATGAACAATTGATGTGAAGTGGATAAAATTATCTCTCAATGTGAAGAGTAACTTTTCTCTAGATTGTAGATGATAGAATGAGAGGAAGAGACTCTCATTTATAGATTTCCCAATTGGAAGAAAGAGTGAAATTGAGCAATGTGGGATCATTCAACATCCAATGGCCAAGTGCCACTTATCAAGATGTGAATGGTTGAAGGTTGTGCACATTTTGGTCAATGTGCATGATAAATGTCATTAGGTGGAATTTGAAATTGAGGAAATGACATGTGAGAGGGAAAAAGGAATGAAATAAATGTCACTTGACTCAATGCACAAGGACATATAAGAGGAGTGAATGCTTTGTTGGAAGGACAAATCCACTTGGATTTGAATTCAAATTTGAAGGAATATTCCTCCCTTATTTCATATTGAGATAAAATAGGCAATTTAATAAATCAAAGTAATTGATTTATTGTGCAAGTTGCACTCTCTAGAGGATGTGACATAGATTAAGCTTAAATTAATCAAATCTTAATTAATTTAATGAATAATTTAGGAGATGTGATTGATGAAACTCTAAAATTTTTCAACTTTGAGGTGCCCATTTCAAAAAATTTGCCTATGCACTTTCATAAGTGCACTTGACAAATCTACCTGAATGATCTACTTTGGAGGGTCGTAATTTGGAGTCAGATGATTTTTATGCAAAACCCCTTGGTGGACATATTAAATTGACATATGTGAATGTGCATGTCAATTTTTAGCTTCCCACAATAATTTTTGATAGAGTTTTGAAAAGTGAAGCTGGAGGGTTTTGACACTTTTCTGCTGATTGCAAACTTTAAGTTTTGCAAAGTGGCCTCCTGTTCAGGTTAATATTTCACAGATCGAGCATTTTCATGAAAAAACGATTGTTGTTCTAAATTATTCCCACCTAAATTAACTCACATGTTAGATTTCAGAGCTTCATGAGCTGATTTTCTATTTTTACCAAGTCAAAACCAAATGCAATTTCTTTAGTTTTGCATCTGCATTTCTTGAAACCTTTTAGGGTGGCCAACTTTGACACCTAATATCTTTTAAAGGGAGATGATTCAAGCAAATATTTCTTGCACACATACTCAAAGTACTTACATGGGGTAATGTTTCTAGTGGAGGCTTCCTAGGAGTTGATTTGGTATTTTTGCAAAATGGCGATTTGGTGAGTTCTAATTGGTTCTGAACAGTCTGTTGTTGCAGAAAATGTGTAGTTAGAAACTTTGTCGATTAATATTTTTCACCTCAGGATATATTTTTCCAAAATATTTGTTGCAATCCATTCTTGGGTCGTATGTCTACATGTTCGCTCAATTTCAAGGTTTCAAGATGAGTTCAAATGGGTTAATTAATTGTTTTCTGATCGCAACAGGGCTGAAAATGTTGTTTTGGAAATTTTAAAATTTGCAATTTTAATGACAACCCATTTATTATTTTGGTCTAAAACCTCTACATTTCCATTTTCATAAAAAATGGAGGTCATTTGGTACATTAATTTAATGTATTTTTGTCATGGCTAACACGTCCCAAGGGCTAGTTTACACAGGAGGTACCTAAATTTTAATAGCTGGGAAAAATTGGAGGAAATGGGTTTTTTCTAAATAATTGATTATGGGTGCACAAAAAAAATTATCAGCTTCAGGTGTCATGGTTTTCCCACAATCAATTTCTTCAAATGGCCCGTAGGTGTAATTAAAATTTACCTATTTTCTAATATTCTCAAATGTCAATATTTAAAATACTGTGAATATTTCAAATATTATGTATTTGTAAATGAGGCATTTAAGGAAAAAATAAGTGTATTTTCAATTTTTTTTAATCATAAGCAAGTTTAATTCTTTCTTTTGATTGGCTGAGGCACGACTTTCATGACTTTCCTTCACTGTGAACAAAATTTGCCTCTGTTAAATATGGTTTTCTGGAATGCCATCATAGTGCATACACAAAATGGATTTGTTGAAGACATTTCAGATACTTTCAAGCGAATGCTTGCCTGAGAATACATCAAAATTGTTTGAGTAAATTCTATTTCGTGCATCGTCGTGGAGATGTGTTTGTTGCAAGTGGAGGGATTAAAACCCATAAATTACTAGCTTGAAGGAGCTCGAGCCATGGTGGATATTTGATACTCAGATTTTTTTTTAAAATTGTTGTAGAGTGGGTCGTCATTATGTTTTCTGAAAGCGAGCAAATTTGATATTGCAAAGGAAATTTTTATAGGAGAAATCTTGCTGCCATATCCATGGAGACGTTGCAAATGAAAATTAAGGAAAACGGTGAAGAACAAATTGAAATCCATGGTCATCAGGGATGGAGACTTGTGCAGCCAAATCTTAGTTTTCCACGCTAGCCTCGCAAAATTTTTGATCTCCTCCTCTACTTATCTCTCTCCTTTTCTCTCCCTCCCTCTCTCTCTACCTCCCTGCTCTCTCTATCTCTCCACATCTCTCCCTCCCTCGCTCCCTCCCTATCCCCCTATCTATCTTTCTATCTCTTTCTCTCTCTCTTTCTCTTTCTCTTTCTCTTTCTCTTTCTCTTTCTCTTTCTCTTTCCTGTGGGGTTCACAAAGTTTAAACGGATGCCCCAAAATATTTTAACAATGCCCAAGAAAATTAAAAGGAATCTCACAAGTCTCGCAAGATTTTGGTTATGTCAGGAAAAAGGGTTGCAAGGTACACAAGATTGCTCTATGTGGCAGATGGGCCTAAGGAATTGTGAATGCATGAGTAATATATTAGGTACCCGAATTAAATTTTTTAAACTCCATCATTTTAAAATAAAATGAAAAAGTATTTAAAGGTGAATGATGCCTGATGTTCTCGCTTTAAAGTGAGAATTTTAATGGAATATGTCGAGAGGTGAAAGAGGGGCCCAACTAATTTTTTAAATGGCATGACCACTTAATGTAAAGTGAAAGTAAAGTGGGCTCGATAAATTTGTGAAAGTAAAATGTTACTCATTAGGGTAAGTATTGTATTTTCCTAGTGAGTTTTTTAAAGGTTTTCATTTTGGTAAAGTGAAATCTAAAGTGCATAGTCAAATATTTTAAAACATAGGTGAAATGTTTTATGTTGGGAAATACTATTATGAGGTGAATTAAATATTCACTATTTGATGAAAAATGCAAGGGGCTGGTGAATATTTTAAATGCACTGATATGAAGATTTTATTATTTTCATTTTTTATTCAAAATGTTGCACAAGCAAAATTTTAAAAGGGGGACCCATGTGATTTAAATATTATGAGTGCAATATTTAAATGGTTTTATTTTAAAGCCAAATATTTCAAATGCAATATTAAGGTGAAAATTTTAGAGACATAGTTATAATGTAAAAGCACATAAACATTTTGTTTACTTGGTGCTAAAATTTAGAAATGCCTTCATTTTATTTAAAGGGCAAAGATATTATAGTCCACAGGGGGAGTATTTTATAAAGTGAATTAAATATTCACTCTTTCACTGGTCCCTTTATTAGAAAATAAAACTATATTGGTTGACAAGTGAATTAAATATTCACTATGGTAAAGTGAATATGCAAAATATAAGTACAACAACAAAGTAAAGAGCGGAAATGAATTTTTCACGGGAAGAGATATTTTCTCTCAACTCCTGGGTGAATGATGGATATTTCTCCACATGGGTAGGTTTTCAATTGCTCAACAACTTGAGACAAAGGCATTTTTAGAGGCAGAATAAATTTTATGCTACAAATGATGAGAGAAGAGAAATGTTTTCTTGTTGTTGTTCAATGAAGGATGAAGCTGTCAGTTGTCAAGTGTGGATGTATTTTAGGGCTTCTTTTGTTTGTTCCATTCTTCTACATCTTCTCTTCATCTCTCATTGTAAAAGGTTCTGAGATTGTGTTCTAAGTTTTGGAATTGGGATGGGTAGATAGAGATTTGCTAAGTCTGAGTTATTTTTGAGTCTATAAGTTGTAATTTCTAATTTTATGAGCAATACAACTAGTTTGTGCAAATAAATCATGAAATGTGTTTTCCTATTCATGAATATGTTCAAATTGTCTCCATACTTGTACAGTTAAATCATACGAATTCAAGAATACCAAGTATTTTGAGTTTGTCATCTCAAATTTCATGAGATTGTGTTATTTGTTTATGGGTCTATTTCAAAGAAATGGTTAAATACTTTGAGTAGATAATAGTGATTTCAAGTGTGCAGGTTGGATTTACTAAGGAGAATTTGATTGATAATAGGAGTGGGATTGATGGTGTAAGACACTAACAGTTGATGCAAAGCATTAACAATTTTAAATCCACTAGTTGAATGTCATTTGTTGATGAATTCATTTTATGTGTTTGACTCCATGGCCTAGAATTGGCACTAATTTATCTTGCAGCTTAATGCATCTCAGAAAAAAGTTTAAATATAAAAATAATTTTAAATCCTTGTTCGGTTAAGGTTTAATGTTGTGTTATGTCTCTCAATTGTTGGGTAAGTATTGATCTACTAAGAGTTTAGCTAGGTTTGAAATTGTCAGTGCTCTTTATGGTTTAATTGAATTGGGAATTATCTTCTATAAAAATCAATGTCGGTATATAGTTGCATTTAAGTTTTGGGCATTGTATAGGTTTACCCACCTTGGTCCTACAAAGCCAGAAGTGTAGGAGATGTCAATATTTGACTGAATCTTGTCAATTGGCCATTATTCTTTTTGGTTCTTGAATATGGAGGTTGGCTACCTCTTAGAGAGTTTCAAGGCCTATATGGAAAAATAAAACACCAATAGAATGGCGACTCTGTTGGGGACAATTTGTAAAAATTTTGATTACATAATCTAGCATTAAGAGTCATTGTATAGAGTCAAATGATTTTCCATTTTGAATTTAGTTCAAGTACTGAAGGATTTCAACCCTAGAGGAAGAAGTTATTGTAGTGAACCTGAACATTTTATAATTTGTGGTGCTCTGCTGGTGGAAGGAACTCAGAAGAAAATTTACATGTGAAGGAAATTCATAATATTTAAAGTTCAATCCTTTTTGAAGAGAGGTGGCAACTCTGTTAATTGAACCTGTTGAAAATTCGAAGGATGTTCTAGATCTGCAACATTTCAAGGTATTCTTCACATTTGGTTTTCAAGAAGATTGTGTATGAAAAACCATATTTGAAATTTTTAGAAGAAACTGTTGTTCCCTATTTGGTGAATTAGCACTAATGGAGGGAAAGAACTATGAAATTGAATTTGCACACTCCTATTTGTTGGATCTATTAAATGTAATTGCAGTTGCATTGAAAAACAAAAATTTAGTGCTCAAATATCTGCTAGATTGGATGGTTAGAATGCATTCGTGTATCTTAGGGGTTTCCATCCATTTGTATTGTCATAATTTTCAAGCCCGGATTGTCATTATGTCAGTAATTATCCCTATTGTCCATCATTTGGTCATGGTTATAATTATGCACAATTAGTGAGCCTTAATTTATAACATCCATGGATCATCAAGGTAGAGTAGCTATACCAGTGAACACTTTGATTCGGCTTGTCAAGAAGTGTCAAAAGTATAATAATCTTCAAGCATTTAATATTTCAAAGTGTAAGAACCCAAGAGTTAATAAGCCTAGGTTCAGTCCTAAATGGAATGATGTATTTGAAAGAGGAATTAAAGAAATGGATGAAAGACACCAAATGTTTCAACAAGCCTAGTCAAGAGACAATCATACTATATCTACTTTCCAAATCATTGCACCGATTGTAAATCCCTTTGATCTATTATATGCTCAGTTGGATTTGTCATGGGTTGATTACAGAGCTGAAAGTATGTTAACTCAAGTCTATAAGGAGATGCCTAGATTTGATGGGTATATCGTATGTGAGGGAGATGCACATGTTCAAAGTTTTTCCAACTTCATGGAGAAACATTCATTCAGAGATCAGGATATGTGGATGAGATTTTTTGTCAGATCCCTTGAAGTACGAGCTCGGGATTGGTATTTAAGTTTTCCTAATAAGTCATTTTATTGATGGGATGAATTAGTGAATGCTTATAGAAAATATTTTCAAGAGACCCTTCTGATTTGGTCACAATATTAAAGGAAATTAGAAAGTAAGATGAAGAGTCAAGTGTTGATTTCAGCCACAAATTTGTTGTTGCCTTGTCACTAATCCTAAAAAATTTCAGACCTAGCACTTTTGATTATATCCATATATATTTTGAAGCTTATGAAGAAGGATGTAGTGCATTGTTAAAATATTTCAAAATATTGAGTATCCAGATGGCTTACACAGTTTTAGATAGTTTGGAGAAACAAAGGAATGAATATGTGCAGAGATTATTGTCTTCAGTTATGGGAAAACATGCTGATGGAATCATCAATTGTGTGAATGCAAATGATCAGATGTTTTCAGATAAGTGCATACTTGAAAAGGTAGAAGATGAGAAGGATGCATCATCAAGTGATGAGAAAATTGTCTTTGAACAACATACAAAAAAAATGTACCCAAATGAAAATCAGCAGCTAAGTCTTCCGAGCCAAGAACCTAAAGAAGAATATCGATTGGATTTACTCTTTGAAGAAGAGATATGTGATCAGCAATGTTGTGATACAATTGAAAAAATAAATCCTACATGTGTTGAGTGTAGCTTTGATGCAAGTCTTCATAGTGAGACAACGAAGTTTGCTGATTTAGGAAATTCTCTTGAGAAAATCAGTTTATCAGCTACAAATGAAGAGGTATGTGATGAATTTCAGTTTGAAAGACAAGCCACAAGTAGTTGTAATGAGGAAACCATTGATGTTTTTCATTCTTACAGCGAAGATATTTGTGTTTATCCTCAAGAGGATGCAAGTGACAAGCTCAGTGATGGCACCCAATCTGATGTTGAAATGCAAAGTGATGTGGATTGTTGTTATGACAACCCAAAAGTGAGTAAGAATGAACAAGTGGACAGTCTGTTCTCTATGACGAATGGTGACCATGTTTTTGACAATGTTGTTGGTGATCCAATCTCTTATAGTTGGGAAATCCTTTTATATGATCATCCCATTGAGTTCTCAGACTTTGAAGATG